>CM042165.1:65595565-65630110 GCA_023376005.1 Doryteuthis pealeii
AGGTAGATATTCAGCATATGAGTAGCATAGCGGTAAAGCTGATGGTAGATGTGGCGTTCCACCTCAGACACCAAAACAATCTCCTTGTTCTAGTACTAGTGAAAAGGGAATAGACTCCTTCACTGTCTGGCTGGATACCAACTTTAGGCCACCCCGACGACTTTACTTTACCAGCCCGAGTAATAATGTTGTATATTGATAAACTATTGTTTTTTGGACGGTTAGTGTAAAGTTAGATTTTGAATTCAAAGTCGTTGAAATTCAAAATCTGTAAGGTAGATTAAATACACCTTTAGGTAACCTTCTTTCCGGTTACACACTGACTGTGGGAAAGAAGGCTCAGTTAGGTTAGCTTAGTTAGTTAAGCAAGAGACGTCATGATGTAAGTATCGGCTCCGTTTCGACTCGGTCGCAGTTGAATAAGTCTGGTTCTGAATTAAAAAAAACAACAAAAAACAAACAAACCGTGATCATTAAAATATAGGCCTCGTGCTGTCTCTGTGAACTAAATGGTAGCCTTGGCAAACCAGTACTAAGACCAGCATCTTAAGGACAGTCCAGAGTCAACAATAAAAAAAGAAATAGAACAAAAGACACCAGTTCAATTGGAAGAAATGTCCCAGCCACGCAAGAATATATATATATATATATATATATATATATATATATATATATATATATGATAAGTAAATACATATTAGCAATGTGTTTATGCTATGGCTTTTTTAGCCGACAATGTTTGGGAGAATATGTGCTTAATTGAAGTCGTACCTAATTTTTGAAAGTTAATTAATTAATTATTAATTAATTAACTTTCAAAAATTAGGTACGACTTCAATTAAGCACATATTCTCCCAATATATATATATATATATATATATATATATATATATATATATAGTATTACAGTGTGTACGAAAATAACCTACTCGAGTTTCACCATAAGGATCTTCAGGGTTAATTTCTACTGAATTGATTAAGCTATTGATTAATTACTGTTAATTGCGAAAGTCATGACCGTTGAATGCAGTTTCGTATTTAATAAACGCTGTTGCGTCATTTTGAAATTCGAATTACAAACACAATGATGAATCATAAATGTGAATGTTAACGTGGAATATTTAGAAATATATTTAAAAAAAAAAGATATATTTTAAAAATTTAGATTCAAACATTTTCAAAAATCTTCAAAACAAAATTTTATTTTATTTTATTTTATTAATTTTTTTTACCGGTAAGCCATTCCCTTTATTATTATATACATATATATTATATAGGGACCACAAGATTCCCGGTTCAACACCGGCTCTCGCCAACTCAGCATATGAGTAGCATAGCGGTAAAGCTGATGGTAGATGTGGTGTTCCACATCAGACACCAAAACAATCTCCTTGGCCTAGTACTAGTGAAAAGGGGGATAGACTCCCTCACTGTCTGACTGATACCAACTTTAGGCCACCCCAACGACTTTACTTATATATATATATATATATATATATATATATATATATATTTATTTATTCATTCATATTAACTAATACAAATGAAAAGTCCGTCTAACCATTAGACAGACTTTTCATTTGTATTAGTTAATATGAATAAATAAATAAATACAGCTCATATTTCTCCAATAATAATAATAAAAATTTAACCTATATATATATATATATATATATATATATATATATATATATATTATATATATATCCCTATGTCCTTTTTTTGCCTGACCGGCTCTAAACCTTTCCACCGTTCATAGGGAGTGGTACGGCCAACTTTGAGAACCACTGCTATAGAACATCCGTTTTGAAAGTCTCTCGAACCCTAGGCGAATAGTATGCCCATCCCAACGCATTTGATATCTAATAATTCTGGCCTCAAATCCGATAAAGCCAACCCTTTCGCGAACTTTAAAGACATGGACAGCAGACTGTCGCCGTGATATTAAATCAAAAGTGTCTGAACCAACTTAATCTTCTAACCGTGTACATATATATATATATATATATATATATATATATATATATATATATATATGTCAGATACTAGATATCAGCTGGATATCGTCGAACATATTAATTATCCAACGACGGCACTTGTCATGTAGCCAACAACAAAGATATAACTCAGTCAACATGAAATACCAGGCGAACCTATTCCTAACAATATTAGAATGACTAGCAAAAAAAAAAACAACAAAAAAAACACCCCTCCGGGCGGTGTAAAAATTAACTTTTGAAAGATATTGCTTAAGGGGTGGAAGTTAAAAATTCAGTGTCAGAGATTTTGTATCATAATAAGTAAACTCATTAAGTTTATTAAAGGAGTGAAAAAATTTAAAAAATCTTAAATGGAAACTTAGTTTTGTGCCCCTGAAATAAAATGTGCGCATCTATTAATTATTAACTAAATAATTATTTTGAATACTTTACATATAAATTTGACACAAAATCGTAGGTATTTATTTATTTGTAAACTTTTTCATTAACCTCTGGATACTGAAAAACAAATAGCTATTTCTTGTTTGTAAATAATTTTCTCGTAAAACTCAATATGTTAGATAACTTTGAATATACATCTAACTATACATATATAAAGGGCTGTTGTGTGAATCTGTATGTCCGGAGGAGACTTCGAAAATAAAATAATTAACGACAAAGTAAACATATATACACATTAAATATCACCAGGGCTTGGTTTTTGAGCAAAAATAATGGAGATTTGATTTATATTTGGGAAAATATTTAAAAATTCAAATTTGAAAAGCAAACGAAGGGAAAGTCATTTGCATGTTATTTTGTTTATCTTTTTTTCTATGTTTTTTTTTCGTTTTGAAATATAATATTGATTGATTGAATTAATTGCATCATTTATATTTTATCTTTTTAAAAATTGTAAATCATTGAATAGACATTTCTTACTATATAATTATATATTTCCGTGAGGATCTCATTAGCGATAAGTAATAATGGATCTGCGAGACTAACTTTAAAAAAATCCCATTTCTTCCCAGGTGACGCCGGGTAGCCGCTGCTAGCATTAAAATGAAACAAACTATATATATATTCATTTCTATCTTGGGAAATACAGCTTTAATCTCGATACTTTTATGACACACCATATATTCTGAAAGAAATTAACGTCCCATTCATTGTTCACTTCTATCTTGGTAAATACAGCTTAAATCGCGATACTTTTATGACACAACTTGTATTCTAAATAAAAATAACGTTCCATTCATTGTTCACTTCTATCTTGGTAAATACAGCTTTAATCTCGATACTTTTATGACACACCTTGTATTCGAAAAAAAAGTTCCATTCATTGTTCACTTCTATCTTGGTAAATACAGCTTTAATATCGATACTTTTATGACACACCTTGTATTCTGAATAAAAATAACGTTCCATTCATTGTTCACTTCTATCTTGGTAAATACAGCTTCAATCTCGATACTTTTATGACACAACTTGTATTCTGAATAAAAATAACGTTCCATTCATTGTTCACTTCTATCTTGGCAAATGCAGCTTCAATCTCGATACTTTTATGACACAACTTGTATTCTGAATAAAAATAACGTTCCATTCATTGTTCACTTCTATCTTGGTAAATACAGCTTTAATATCGATACTTTTATGACACAACTTGTATTCTGAATAAAAATAACGTTCCATTCATTGTTCACTTCTATCTTGGTAAATACAGCTTTAATCTCGATACTATTATGACACAACTTGTATATTTATTTTGTTGTTAATTATTTGTTGAACTCGTCTTGCCGTCTTATTTCCTACGACGGTATAAAGAAAAAAAATCTGAAGTTTTAATTCTCTAATATTTTTTTCGGGATAGAATCAAAAAGTGGCCAGAAGAAAAAAATGACAATGATTAATATGAAAAAATTTTTCCCAAAAAACAGAGACATCAACTAATCATTGTGTCCAATATTAAAAAGAAAAACAAAGAAATAAATCGAAAATTCAAATGACTATAAATATTCTCTGGAGACGTTCTGTCGAAAATATATAAAAGAAAGGAATTTTCCAAAGTTCCACTCATGGAAATTGATAAAAAAATAAAATATTTAAAAAATCTGCGAAGAAGTTTCAAATTATTATCTGGTATATTTCTACCTCGAAGGAATTAACTATTTATTTCAATATGATGTAATAGTCTCGCTGACAAGTTCAAATAAAAGATGAAAGCAATACTAACCCACATCTTTCTTTCTTTCTTTCTTTCTTTCTTTATTTATTTATTTCTTTATTTATTATTCATTTATTCTTCACACCCTCTTTCCTTCCTTCTTCATTCCTTCCTTCTTTCCTATTTTTCTTTTCTAACGTTCTCTTTTTCTCTCTTTCTTTCATTTTTTTCTTTCTTTCTTTCTTTCTTTCTTTATTTATTCATTTTCTAACTTCCTTTCTTTTCTAACTTTGTCTTTTTCTTTCCTTCTTTTCTAATATTTTCTTTCTTTCTTTCTCTATTCATTTGTTCATTTCTTTTTTCTAACGTCCTCTTTCCTTCTTCCTTCCTTCATTCCTTTCGAACTCATGTTCTTTCTTTCTTTTCTAATATTCTCTTCTTTCTTTCTTTCTTTCTTTCTTTCTTTCTTTCTTTCTTTCTTCATTTGTACATTTATTTATTTCTAACGTCCTCTTTCCTTCTTCCTTCCTTCATTTCCTTTCGAACTCATTTTATTTCTTTCTTTTCTAATATTCTCTTCTTCTTTCTAACTTTCTTTCTTTCTTTTCTAGCTTTTTCTTTTTTCTTTCTAACTTTCTTTTTTCTTTTCAAACTTTCTTTCTTTCTCTTTTAAGTTCTCTCTTTTCTAATTTTTAAACAACATACTTTTACCTTTGTTTGTTTGTTTGTTTATTTATTTACTTATTTATTTATAACGTCCTCTTTCCTTCTAATGTTTTATTTCTTTCTTTTATTTTGTTGATGTCATTGTATTGTCTGGATTCAGTGGAGACATGACGGTTTCGATCGTTAGCAGGGGTCAGCCAGTAATCCGTAACCTAAATGCATCAAAGGTTGTGCATTAATCTAAACACAAAAGATTCTATAAAGTACAATAGTTTATTTTATTCTAATTTGTTTACAAAACAAAACGAGTTTTAGCTTGACGTATTGACTCAACCCAAAGCTTATCATCAATATTTGTGAACCGATCTTTCTGTACATTTGGCGCCAATACTGGATGTTGCGTAACAGTTATTTGTCCGATTTTTTTAAAACGAGGCTTTGTTAAAATACTGGTCGCCATTTTATACGTTTAGTTCTTCTGTTGGTAAATCCAAATCGATATTAAGTTTGGGTTGTTGGTTAATCTATATAATCATAGTTTTGTTGTGTGTTATATAGGGGGACATTATAAAATATGGTAAAACCAAAAAGAAAACAACAAAATTATTGAATTATTTTCCCGATAAAAAGCATCTCAAAAGAAAATGAGCGCGCGGTATGAAAAGTTTTTTTTGAAATTTCAGTTTGTGTTTTGTAAAAATATATTGTAAAATTTCAATAGCAAAAAAAAAAAAAAAAGAAAAAAAAAAAGAAATCTGAGTTCTTATTTGGATAGACTGTGAATTCAGGGGCATAAATTTTTACCTTGGTCTACCGGACAGATGTTTGTGGAATGTGAAATGAAGTCCAATGTATATATTTTTAATTTCCCAACCGGGATTAATATTTTTAATAAAAACAAAACTCTCTTAGAGTCTAAGTTAGGTATAAATATTGTATAGCCATATTGGGTATACAAACATTGAGAGTTCTTTTATGAGAGAGAGAGAGAGAGAGAGAGAGAGAGAGAGAGAGAGAGAGAGAGAGAGAGAGAGGGGGGCAGATTAGAAACTTACTTTAGAGAGGAGATGGTCTTCTTTATAGCTTGTTAACTTCTTTGGTCGATATGTTCCTGTCTCTTCTTCTTATCTAAATTCTTCTACTAAGGGCTAGTTTTCTTCTGGGCTGATTGTAATTGAAACAAGACTTGTTTTTTTTTTCCTTGATCAAGTTTATTAGCCCATATTGCTTATTCACCTCACGGGGAGACCGATCTCAGAGCACGTATAAACTCTCTGACGGCCGGGCTGAATCTCAATTTTAAAAACTATCTATTCCCATGTTACTTTGTAGCGGGGTCAGTTGGGGTCATAAAATGTCAATGAAAGCCCAATGGAAATCTACCCGCCTATGCTTTTAACTCCAACGAACCAATTTCAAACTAACAGCAGGGTCTGCTAACAATTTATGACACACATAAATTGTAACGTGTTTTTTTTAAAAATCCTAGGTAGAAAAAAGTGTAGTATCAGTAGATCTTCTTGTAATCCTAGTCTGGTAGTTTTTTGAAATCCTAGGTAGAAAAGAGTGTAGTATCAGTAGATCTTGTAATCCTGGTCTTGTAGTGTTTCTTGAAATCCTAGGTATAAAAGAATGTAGTATCAGTATACCTCATTCAATGATGTATCAAGTCATTTTATTATAATCAAAAATAAAAAAAAAACGAACTCATAAGTGACGTTCTTCTGTGGACACAACAGTGTAGGCCGATCAGAAAAACCAACATCAATCAATCAGCTATGTACGGATACTGGATGCCGCAGGAAAAACCTACCTGGAGCGATGACCGATAGGGGTGGGTAGTGAGGGACTCATCGAAATATGTTTTGTTAGCACGACCTGATTATTATTATTATTATTATTATTATTATTATTATTATTATTAAACTAGCAGAACCTGTGGATATACTACAGTATGATAATTTAATTATTACAACGCTTGATATATTTACGTAAGAGCTATTGAAATAATTTAATATGTAAAAAGTATAATAATAATCTTAACTCTCACTTTTTTCTTTCCTTCTTTTCATCTTTTCATTATATTTGATTGAAACAGATTAGCATTATTGCTTCCGCGTGCTCACCCCTCACTATTTTCCCCTACTTTCTTTCTTTCTTTCTTTCTTTCTTTCTTTCTAATAAAAACGGAATGGTCCATTATTTAACTGAGATGACGACACCTAGAAGAAATAAGAATTCGCCTCATGAGCGACACCAGATAATCAGGATTTGAATGGACTATTTTGACGGTCTCATTTTTTGCAAGATGATAACGGTCGGAAGATTAAAGAAGTGTATTGTTATTAAATAAAAAATGAGAATTTTTTTGTTACAATCTAACAATTTAACCAACAAGTATGATGCTGTCAAAAGATTTCTGAAATTTAAAACAAATCATATGAAACTTACAAAAGATAAGTTTAATCTTTACAACATTATTTTTGTTTCTATAAATTTAATTAGAATATTAATTAGAATTATATATATATATATATATATATATATATATATATATATATATATATATATATATATATATATATATATATATATATATATATGTACACTGACAAATATTCAATAATGTCTGATTAAACAACATGAAAAAAAAAAAACAACAACATAAGAACAGTGCGATGAAAGACAATTATTAAATGAAAAAACTGTCGCACCCATGCCAAATCAATTTGTGCAACGACAGTTTAGCATATATATATATATATATATATATATATATATATATATATATATATATATATAATATACCAAGCGTGTTGGTAGATCCTTGCGGAGAGAAAAAACCCGGCAGAGAGTTTGATTGTAAAAATATACTACCAAACATCAACCAGGAAGAAAAAAATTTTTGAAAAAAAGAAAAGACCAAGATATTCGTACCAACAAAAAATAATCTATTGGTATAGTATTTGGCCAAAAGAAAAAACAATTTATATGTATATATATGTATATAATATATATATATATATTCATATAACCGCTAGGAGAAGCTAATTTGTAAAAAGTGCTCGATACCTAAGTAGAGCCAAGTAATAAAGATAATCTACTGAGTCAGACGAACCTACTATTAGTTTCGCAATAAAACTAATAGTAGGTTCGTCTGACTCAGTAGATTATCTTTATATATATATATTATATATATATATATATATATATATATATATATATAATATATATGTGTGTGTGTGTGTGTATGTGTGTGTGTGTGTGTGTGCGTGTGTATGCGTAATTTAAAAAAAAACCCAAAACATAATCCTTTTTGCAAACCTTCTTTTTTATAAAATATCTATTTTTCTCCCGTTGGACCCATACTTTATATATATATATATATATATATATATATATATATACGCTCACATAAGAAAACAATTTTAATTTCAGTTTTTCTTTCTTTGAAAGTTAAATATTGCTCTGTATATAATTAATTTATTTGTTATTATACATTGAACTCAGTTAGGGATTTATAAAAATCCTTGTATGAATATATATGTTTGCACCTACAAGAGCATACAGTATGGTTTTACAGTGAGATTTCGATGATCCCAAATAGAACCATCTCTTACTTACCAGTCATTTGGATTATCTTACACACACACACCTATATATATATATATTTACATATATATATATGTATATGTATATATATATATGCATACACACACACACACACACGCGCACACACACACACACACACACACACACACACATATATATATATATATATATATATATATATATATATATATATATATATATATATATTATCGATTAGTTTCAAAGGACATATTTTGAAGACGAAAGAATCTAAAAACATTTCTGACATAAACCAGTTATCTAAAAAATGGAATAGTAGTGAAAAGTAAAAGAAAACAAAAAGTGAAAATCTGCCAAGAAGGAAAAGGAGACAGACTGCCGCGAGGATGATAATTGGAATTTGACGTCCGAACGGAAGTGACCTGAAAAGATGCCCTCGATTTGGCATGGGGCATATGGAGGGCAATAGCGGGGCGCCACAGGTATTGAAGTCACATAGATTGAATTTTGTTGAATTTAGACAGAATTCTACTACTAATACTACTACTATAATAATAATAATAATAATAATAATAATAATAATAATAATAAGAAGAAGAAGAAGAAGAAGAGGAGGAGGAATAGGAGATCAGACCTAGTGTTGATTAACCAAAAAAGAGAACTTGTCAACTTATAGACTTTGCAGTTCCAGCAGATCACAGGGTGAAGATGAAGGAAAGACGAAAATATAGACAAATACCTGGACGTTGCCAAAAAATTGAAAACGTTTTGGAATATTAGGGTCAAAGTGATACCAATTGTAATCGGTGCACTTGGAACGGCCCCAAAAAGCTTGAAAAAAAAAGACAGGAGGAACTGGAAATCAGAGGAAGAATTTAGACCATCCAGACTACTGTATTGCTGTAATCGGCTATAATACTCAGAAGAATCCTGGAGATCTGAGGAGACTTGTTGTCACTCAGACTCCAGCGAAATGTCATCAGGTAACACCAGTGTGAAAAACTCACATAATAATAATAATAAAATAATAATAATAATAATAATAATAATAATAATAATAATAATAATTGTTACGATTTTTGTGGCCATCCTTTAGGCTTCAAGCAAGAGCACTGTTCAGCGGAGATCCTTTGCGTCAAGCAGAGCGCGATCCTTAGTCAAGAATCCTTTAGTTGTTCCTTGGTGCTCCTCAGTCTTGCAGGTCCTTCGTTAATGATTGCAAATGGACGTCTGTCAGTATCTACCGATTAAGTAGTTAATCAACCACGTATTCGGGCTGTTGATTGGCTGAGATTTAAAACACGTGACCTCGCTTAGTCTCTAGATTTAGGTGGTAGATTGCAGCACGGCATATATCCCACAAATAATAATAATAATAATAATAATAATAAAGAAGAAGAAGAAGAAGAAGAAGAAGAAGAAGAAGAAGAAGAAGAAGGAGAGGAGGAGGAGAGGAGAGGAGCAGGAGGGGGCAGGAAGGAGCAATATGCGTTTTCAGTTATCGGAGAATAATAGAATGGCTGTGGTCGATTGGGTCAGACAGTTTGAACTTACTTTTTTTGAAGGGGGTGCGATGCAGCACGGGGAGGCTAGAGAAAGGGGAGGGCGGAGGAAAGGAGAAGGTGGATGGACTGAGGTAGGAAATGTTGGGATCAAGTAGATATCGTAGTGAATGACAATGAGGACATTTTCCTTCATGTGAACCGTCCATGTCTCACATATACAACCACGCTCCATATATATATATATATATATATATATATATATATATATATAGTCATCCACAAACACCGTATCACGTCTCTTCAGTGTGGCTAGTCATTTGTAACCTACCTACCGGGAGCGCGCTGATCGCGACTTGCTATCTCCGTGGCTTTCCCAGTGCTGACTAACTCTTTCAAATCAAAACCGGAAGAGCTTTTCTTTTCTCATTTATCTACTAATTCTCACGGTAGCTACCGGAAAAGGGGTTAACACGAGTTTAACATGTGCCAATCAATCTTCCATGATATCGTCACTTACTCCCACTCAAATAGACTGCTAGCCGTAATTTCTAACAGCCATTTTGATTTCTACAGTCATTCATTCATTCATTCATTGGCAATTCAGTCTCGAAAGACTATGATAAAAGTTTTTGTGTACCCCTGAAGTTGCAGCGCCTCCTGTGACTATGAAGTCCTATGTTTGAGAAACATTCTCGACCACAGATTTTGCATTTGTAGGTTGTCCCTGTAGATGATGATGTTCCGATGCTTTCTTGCCGTTGCTTTCTTATGGACCTCTTAGCTTCATGATGTTGTATCAGGGTGAATTCTGACATGTACAGTCCTCTATGGAGATTCTGCCGTCACCGAGGGCGGTCTTGAGCCAAATTTTCCCAGCTGGAAGGGACAATGCACTAACCCTACATCATTGTTAGGGCACTAACACTTATGTAACACTTTCCCCCTAAATCAACCGATTGGAACATATTTTTTAAAGCATTGTGGCATTCGTTTGTCGGAGAACAAGAGTGGTGCGTTGAGAAGGGACATTTTTAGAGTAGGATGAAAATCATGCCAATGAGAGATGTGAACAGAGATCCTAAGATGACAAGCAAGAGCAATGGAAGCCAATTTGGTAGGGTCAGGTGGGGGGGGGAGTCAATAATTACGCGCCTTCTCAATAGGGGAGGGAAGTGTCTTGAAGGCTTTCCATCATCAAAAGACGCGATTAATCGAATAGGAACCACGTGAAAAATCTTTTGAATTTCGCGGGAGAGTCTTTCTGAAGATGCCTCAATAGCTGTGACGCTCCATTATGTGGTCATTCGAAACAACAACAAAAATTCTCTCCGTTACTCTTACTAGCAAGAGTATGCACCCACCGCCGGGTGTAAGTATTTCAGTTTTAATGTAATGAAATATATTAAATTAAAAATACGAACAAAATCAAATAAGAACGCATTTAAAAAGATTACTCTTATTTTAAATATATTTTAATTGAGACTTAATAAAGTCTGTACGATGTTCTACACACCGAATAATTCTTTACTGAAATTCACTTGTCATTATTATCTTCTATAATTATCGAATTTTATGCGATATACGCATTGTAATTGCCTTCAAGCAAGAATATAAATAATGATATATACTTTATCAACAATGCTTCTAAAAATAAACAAACATCCAAAAAATCTTATATTTTAAGTAGTTCCTATATAAAATCATTCAGGCTATATTTTATAAACTTATAGGGCTCAAGATCATTAATAGAGCGTTTATATTTTAATTAAGGTAGTGTGGACATGGAGTCAACCACTGGTTACTGACAGTTTCTCGCCTATGCGATCTTCAGACCAAATTTGAGTGGCGAAGGTCGGTATCGCACGAGGAACCGTAATTCCTAGTCGAACACTCTACCGACTGAGCTAACCCGGCCCTCCCACCCCATTCTCCTGTATTTTCATTGTATTCCCTCCAATTACTTCACATTCTACAACCATCAAATAAACAGTATAAATTAGAAAAAAAAACGAGGTTTCGGTTCTGAAATTCTGAGAAGTAGTACCCCTTCACTGCCATTACTCCCAGGTTCACTATGACACGGTGTGGTAGTACCTGTTAAGGTCCCATCTATATGTCAAATAGATGGTTAGAGTCGTAGGAAATGGATTCTTCAACCCGAGTTTAAATCCTGGACACGGCTGTTTCCATTTTCATATAGCGATAATACACTTGGGAAAGGTATGCATCTAGCTACTCTCCCTCTAGCTATGGGTAAATAGTAGGCAGTCTGGACTCTTTAACTTTGGCTAGGCAATCACAGCCTAAGAGAAGGGAAACTCTGAATTCAAACCTGTTAAATTCCGATTTAGAAATTGACCTTGTGTCGCATCCTGCTGGTGCGTGGGTAGTATATATATATATATATATATATATATATATATATATATATATATATATGGGTAAATATTAGGGCAGTCTGGACTCTGAATTCAATTTATTGAGTTAAATAGTAGGGCAAACTGGGCCCTTCAGCCTTGGGTAGGTAACCAGTCTAGGAGAGGATAACTCTGAATTCAAAATTCCTGAGGTCGGTCGTTGATTGGGTTTGTGGCAACCCTTGATGCACCAATTCTTTCCTATCGACTGTGCCAAAAAGTGTGGATGGTCCAACACAAGCCTTCACCACTATAAACAAATCACTGTGTGGATGTTCATTGTATGAACATTCATACGTCGATCGACGGGAGAGTCCGTCATATATATATATATATAAAAGATATGGGGTGACATACAATGGTGGAATTTAGGTCCGTTAAGTTCAATTTAACCCTCCAGCAGTGTCCAGCATGTCTTGTCGGTCTTACAAGGATGGTTTGTATGATAGGTAGCAAGTGGCCGCATAGTTATTTACTAAGCGTAGATTAGATGCGATACAAGGCCAGAAGTATGGGGTGCCCAGTGAGAATCGAACTCACTAATTATGGTTTGCTAATCTAGTTGGCTAACCATTACACCACACGAGTGCCCAGCTAGTGGCCGTATAACTGCTTCCTAGTGGGGTGTTGTTTCCACGATTTGCTTAAGATTGCACGCAACATTCTTGTGCAGCTCCCATCTAGACTATTTTCCAGGCGCCTCGACAATGTCCAAGTGGTGCAGCCATACATTAGCACTGATACCATCACGACCTGGAAGAATTGTTGCTTTAACTTATCGATGAGATCTGATTTCCATACATTGGACAATCTCTTTATAGCCGACCTATGCTTGCATTAACATATGGAAGCGCGTGGACTAATGGTTAGAGTCGTAGGAAATGGACTCTTCAACCCGAGTTCAATTCCTGGACGAAGCTGTTGGCATTTCACATGGTGCTAATACCCTTGGGAAAGGTATGAATCCAATTCTCCCTCCAGCTATGGGTAAATAGCAGGGCAGACTGGACTCTTTAACCATGGCTCGGTAACCAGTCTAGGAGAAAGAAAACTCTGACTTCAAACCTGTTAAACTCCGCTTAAGAAATTGACCTTGTGTCGCATCCTGCTCGTGCGGAGGGGTTATAAACTCTCTCTCTCTCTCTCTCTCTCTCTCTCTCTCCTCTCTCTCTCTCTCTCTCTCTTTACTTCTATGCTCGGATTTAATTATGCACATATTCAACAACGATGAAAGGTTTCACTGAGCCTTCTAACGTATTATAAGAGCCATACATTTAAATCTCATACCAATTAGTCCAAGTGACAAAACCTATTTTATTATCTCATTTCTAATTTTATACTTTTGACAGCAAGATGTAATCGTATTTTACAATGGATAGTTTAACATTAAACTAAAAGATTCACAGTCTGGGCGCTTTGCCCACACAAACCCATCAATCATAGATTAACAATGAACTCTGACTTGTAGTACATTCATTAGAAGGAAACAAACCAATAATTTGCAAGCAATTATATGCTTTCAGATAACTAATAATAATCCCGAGTAAACAATTATAGATTCTAGTAACGATTATTAGTACACACACACACACACACACACGCATATATATATATATATATATATATATATATATATATATATATATTATATATATATATATATATATATATATATATATATATATATATATATAATATATATATATTATATATATTATAAAATATATATATATATATATATATATATATATAGATAATATATATATACACATATGTATATTATTATAAAGGCACAAAATGGGACATCACCTACTCGAGTTTCACTATAAGATCTTCAGGGTTACATCTACTGAATTAATGCAGTGGATTTAACCCTGAAGATCCTTATGGTGAAACTCGAGTAGGTTATCTCTTGTACCCATTTTATAATAAATTTGCTCTACTTAGTATTGAGCACTTTGTATTTGTTATATCACTGACTTACCCCTCTGAATTCCACACTTACTAACCATCGTGACCAAATTCACCGGTAAGTCATCCTTTTATATATATATATATATATATATATATATATATATATATAATATATATATAAAACATAAAATATTTATATATAAAACAATATATATATATATATATATATATATATATGTGTGTGTGTGTTAATAATGGCTGTCATGTCGTGTTCGAGTAAGACCATTTCCTATTAAAAAAAAAAATGTAATCATTATAGTTAGGTGCCAGTAGCATTTGACACTCTATCCTTGTGTTTTCTCAGATGACTCACCAGCCCTGGAGAGACATACTCTTCCACATAAACTACATGTTGGAACTTCTCCACTGAATGGTGCTGGGCTGAAAATTTCCCTTTTTAATAGCCCGCTTCAATTTTTGGTGTTTAATTCGGTTGGACTCAAATTCTTCCACAAACAGGTAGATAGTGGCTCTCCAGCCAGGTCTTTTACAAGCTAGCTTCTCCCAGTCCTCCACATTAATAGCAGTGTTCTTAAGAGTGTCCTTGAGGCAGTCCTTAAACCTCAATTTGGGTTTGCACTGACAACGTTTGCCAGTTGAGATTTCCCCTTAAAATAGTTGTTTTGGGATTCGGCAATCATTCATGCGAACTAGATGACCAGACCAGCGAAGACGTGATCTAAGGATTAAACTCTCAATACTAGGCAGGTGACATCTTTCAAGTATTGTGGTGTCTGGTGTAAATGACAACCATTCTATTCCTAAAATCCTGCGAAAGCAATTCTGATGGAATCTCTCGATGTCGTTTGTAAACAACCCAAGTCTCACAGGCGTACAAAATGGCGGTGAGCACGCATACTCTGTATATACCCAGCTTGGTGGAGATCTTAATGCCACGTTGGCTCCAAACCCTCTTCTTAAGCAAACCATATAATCTCGTTGCTTTCTGCAACCTAAGGAAAATTTCTCTATCTAAAGAGTTGTCCTGTGATAATGTACTCCCAAGATAAACAAAATGATGGACAACTTTGAGGCGTTCACCATATACAAAGATTGTAGGATCCACAAAGCATTTGTTCGGGGCAGGCTGATACACGACAACAGTCTTTTTTGCATGCATGGTTAATACAAATGCTGTACATACTTCGGAGAAACAATCCCTAAGGTTCTACATCTCATCCTGTGTGTGTGCCACCAGGTCACAGTCATCTGCATATAGTAGCTCCCGCATAATGGCTGTGAATACTTTTGAACCTGCCTTTAGACGTCTTATATTGAATATGTTACCAGATGATCTGTAACGAACGTAAATCCCATTAATATTATTTTAAAAGTAATCTTAAAGACGACTGCAAACAATATTCCAAATAGTTGTGGTGCGAGAACACAGCCCTATTTCACACCATTCCTGACTGAGACAGGCTCTGCAAGGGTACCATTATATGGAACCAAAGCATTCATATAATCATGAAGAGACCGAATAAGGGCTATAAAATGTGAAGGACAACCTAACTTCCCAAGAACCCCCCAGAGTGCCTCTCGGTTGACTGTGCCAAAGGCCTTCGCGAGATCGATGAAACATTGGTAGAGGTCAAGATTCTGCTCAATGCACTTTTCTTGCAGTTAACGAGCCGAGAAGATCATATCAGTTGTGCCACATCCAGAGCGGAACCACATTGGGATTCTGGAAGAATAATTGGTGATATATGTTCTTCCAAGCGATTTAGAAGAATTCTCGCAAAATCCTTTCCAACAATGGAGAGCAAAGCAATTCCTCGATAATTGTCACATCGGCTTCTAGAACCCTTTTTGAACAAAGGAATGAGAAGTACATCTCTCCAATCCGGAGGCGCTTCTTTAGTCCAAGCGTGTAATAACACTTCATGAAGCATCTCATTCAGTCTGAAACCACCACATTTAAGTAGTTCAGCATTAATTCTGTCCAGTCCAGGGGGTTTCCCCCGGTTCATTTGTGCAACAGCCCTATAAACTTCATAAATTGATGGTTGATTATCTAGCTCAACCTTAATGGGGAACTGATGATATATATATATATATATATATATATATATATATATATATATAATAAAGCATACAAAACATCCATCATCTTTTATCCGCATAAATCCTTGATCTTCTTAAATAATTTCACAGTCCTGAAGAAGGTTTCCTCTGTAAACCGAAATGTTCGAACGTCGACTATAGATTTCCATCCATTATAACATCCCGTGTTTGTTTCTACATTTATATATATATATATATATATATATATATATATATAATATATATATATATTTGTGTGTGTGTGTGTGTGTGTGCGTGTAAGTGATAAAAATGGAAGTGAATTCGACAATTATTTTGAAAGATAGATGGAAAGAAAATGTTATATGGATAAAAATTTTATTATTGACATACCGACACGTGTTTCGACCAAGAGTTTGTTTTTGTATACCTAGTATCCAATTTCGTATCATTTTGAATATAAATTAAAATAGAATAATAATAATTGAAAAATATAAAATTTCAGTATACAAAAAACAAAAAACGGACTTTTTCGGGACAGGATATTTTGATTCGTGAAAATAAAATAAAATAAAATCTATTTTATATTTAAGATAATACTAAATAGGATACTATGTATACAAGGACAAATTCTTGGTCGAAACACGTGTCGGCATTTCAATATAATTGTTTTTTTTATCCATACAACATTTTCTTTCCACTAACCGATATATATATATATATATATATATATATATACCAACACCTCTGCACGTGTAGGATGTGACACAAGGTCAATTTATTAAGCGGATTTTAACAGGTTTAAATTCAGAGTTTTTCTTCTCCTAGACTGGTTACCTAGCCAAGGTTAAAGAGCCCAGTCTCTTCTTTATTTTCCCGTAGCTGGAGGGAGAGCAGTTGAATTCATACCTTTCCCAAGGGTATTAGTGCTATGTAAAATGCAAACAGCTTCGTCTATGATTTGAACTCGGGACAACGAGTCTATTTCCTACGACCATTTCGCCACTCACCTCCACGCACACAAATATATTATATCATGTATTCCGATCTAATAATTTTCAAACATAACTATTTGACCCACAGATGGGACTCTCACCGTTACTACCTCACTGGGTCAGGGTGGATCTGGGAGTAATGGCAATGAATGGGTCATTCACACTCCCCATTGCCCAAGAAATTGAGCCTCTCCACCAGATGCGGTTTAGCGTCATACTCAAGATTTTTTTGGTGGGGGATATTAATTGATTAATGATTTTGACTATAAATTAAATACTCATTGATAAACTTAGGCAATTGCTGAGGATATTGTGACGTAAACAGACACCGAATCTCCATTATAATAAGATATGAGATGGAAGAATAGATTAAAGTACTCATTTTAGAGATTTCAATGAAGACTTGCCTCGTAGATTGAAAGAAAAAGTTATTAAGTAAAGGGATGCACAATTGTCTATTCATCGTTGAATATTGTGCCAGTCGACGTGCCAATAATTTTGAATAATCCAATTATATTTGTCCTTTATTTTATTTTGATTCTTATGAATAAATTTTGTAAATTTAATTCGAATTTTGTGTTTCTTAAACCACTGTGCATAGATTGTCCCAAAAAATATTCATGTAGTCATTGATTTTTGGCGAGAAATTCAATAAAAAGTTATTTTCTAAAAAGAGTTTCAATAATTGTTCAAATTTCTTTCCAAGACCAAAAATTTGAAAACAGTTATATGACTTCAAATATTCTTATCTGAATCTAATAATTTCCATACAGTTATATGGTTTAAAGCATTTCAATTAACTTCGAATTATGTAATAGTCAACGAATGAGGCTAGTAGACCCGTACAAGTGAGTTTGATTCTCACTGGGTATCTTGCAATTATGGTCTTATGCCAAAGTAAGCTAAGATTAGCAGATTACTACATTGTAACCGAGGTGCCTCGTATGGGGTAATGGTTTGCGAGTGAGGCCAACAGACTCTTGATAGTGACTTCGATTCGCACTGGGTGTCTTACAATTATGTTTTTGCCAAAGTAAGCTAAGATTAGTATATGACTACATTGTGACCGAGGTGCCTCGAATGGTATAATGGTTAGACAGCGATGCCAACATACCCGTCTAGTGAGTTCGATTCTCACTGGGTGTCACATAATTTGTGACCGGGTGCCTCTCGTAGGGTAATGGTTAGCGAGTGATGCTAACAGACTCATTCTGGGTGTCACATTATTTGTAGCCGGGTGCCTCGAATAGGGTAATGATTAGCAAGTGGCCAACAGATTCTTTTTAGTGAGTTCGATTCTCACTGGGTGTCTCATAATTATAGTCTTATGCCAAAGTAAGCTAAGATTAGCAGATGACTACATTGTGCCCGAGACGTCTCGAATGGTTTGACAGCGAGGCTAGCAGAACATTTCTAATGAGTTCGATTCTCACTGGGTGTCACATAATTATGGTCTTATGCAAAGATGACAAATTTGTGACCGGGGCGCCTTGAATGGGATAATGGTTTGCGAGCGAGAGTAACAGACTCTTACTAATGAGTTCGATTCTCACTGGGTGTCATATAATTATGGTCTTGTGGCTAACATAGCTCAGTTTATAAAATGATTAATTTGTGACCGAAGCGCCTCGACTGGTATAATGATTAGCGAGTGAGGCTAGCTGATGCTTTCTAGTGAGTTTGATTCTCACTGGGTGCCTCATAATTCTGGTTTTGTGCCATAGTAAGATAAGCATAGTAAATGATTACGTTGTGACAGTGACGCTTCGAATGGTACAATGGTTAGCGAGTGATATTTGCAGAATCTTATGAGTGAATTCGATTCTCACTGGGTGCCCAGCTTAGTAAATAACATTTAATTGGTGACCAGATCAGCATCCTTTTTGTGCATATTTCTACTCTACTTGACCGTTAAAATGTGACAGGGGTATTTTCTTCTCTTCCTACCATCTTATAATATACGAGGGTGAGTAAAAAAGGAATGCCATTTTGTTTAGGACAGGTATAATTACAAACACAGGAACATGTATCATATATTAAAATGAAGCTGGTCCTCTGTGGATCCCATCCCTACTTCTACACATAGTCACCGTTTCTCTCAATAGCAATGTTCCGCATGAGGGCATGTACTCCTGCCCCTTAAAATTCTGTTGACTGTACTTTGAGCCACTTCTACACTACAGATTTCACTTCTTCGTCACTTGAATAATGTTTGCCTCTCTTCGGTCCCATGAAAGAGGGTTTGAGAGGCAAACATTATTCCAGTGACGAGGAAGAGAAATCTGTAGCGAAGAAGTGGCTCAAAGAACAGTCAACAGCATTTTACGGGGCAAGGATACATGCTCTCATTCAAAGGTGGAACATTGCTATTGATAGAAACGGTGACTATGTGGAGAAGTAGGGATGTGATTAACAGAGGACCAACTTCATTTCGATGTATGATACATGTCCTAAACAAAATGGCATTACTTTTTGGCCCTCTTTGTTGGAGGCGTGTTGTGTAATGGTTAGAATCGTAGGAAATGGACTCGTTGATCAGAGTTTAAATCCTGGACGGGGCTGTTTGTATTTCACATTGCGCTAATATCCTTGAGAAATGTATGCACCCAACTACACTCCCTCTAGCTATGGGTAAAATAGTAGGACAGACTGGGCTCTTTAACATTGGTAATCAAGTTCAAATATTTATGTATAACAAGAGAAAAATGATGCACATAATTTCATCAACTATGTGCGGACACTAAATGCCGTCTAAAGGACTTGATGACCTATATAGACAGAGGCGCCTGGTCTACGATGACCTATACAGACAGACGCGCCTGGTGTAATGGTTAAAGTCATAGGAAATGGATTCATTGATCTGAGTTCAAATCATGGATGAGGCTGTTTGCATTTCACATTGCGCTAATACCCTTGGGAAAGGTATGCATCCAACTACAATTCCTCCAGCAATGTGTAAATAGTAGGGCAGACTAGGCTCTTTAACCTTGGCTAGGTCACCAATCTAGGAGAAGGAAAACCCAGTATTCAAACCTGTTAAATTTCGCTTAACAAATTGACATTGTGTCACATCCCTCTCAGGCGGAGGGGCTAGTAAATATGCGTATAATATACGTATCCTCTTGTTAGCTGGTTGGGTCGTCTATCATCTATCTGGATATCTGGGCTGGTTCTCTCTTCTTTCTTGTCTTTCTTCTCGGAATTTCTTGGGGCTTCTCATCTTTGTGTCCGTTGTTGCTTTTAGTAACTAATACAAGACTTTATATTATGTTTTAGAAACTTTTATTCAGCTCAGATAACACCAACATGCGTGGAGAAAGGGCCAACGGGCAACAGACACCATTTACGTCTGCTCCGTTATGTCACCCAGCCAAGACTGGCTTTTTAACTATCTCTCTGTGCATACGCTTGGCTTTGGCCCAGGGGTAATCAAACTACGGCCCGCGAAGGCATTTTATCAGGCCCGCCGAAAGTACTTGAATTTGTTTGTTAAAACGTACGGAATGTGAGACGTTCTGATACCACTTAAATTTAAAAATCATGTTAAGCTTACTAAATCTTCATGAACTTGACTATTGTAGGTTACAAAATTTCGTGCGTGTGAGCATTTCACTTGTCACGAATTTTCACTTGTTACGACTGCTTGAAAAACACAGGTAATTTTCAAAAGAGCGAATGTGAAGCAACGAGTAGGTCAAAAGTTATGAGAGAAACATTTTTGGAAAGGGCAAACCCTATATTTCCAATATATATATAAGATTTAATAAAATTAGACTCTTTTTCTCAGAATAATAATGTGGTCCGCACTCGTTATTATTTCAATTATCCAGCCCACCGTGAAAAGATTTTGGTGATCCCTTCTCTGGCCAATGTGAGAGCACCTTCAAGTCAAAAACATTCGTTCTGTCGACACGCCTTGATGGTGATGATGATAATAATAATGATGATCCCTCGTGTGTGTGTGTGTGGGGGGGTCCATTGGCTTCGGCCCTGGATCTTTACAAGTTAATAGCGTTGATCCCAGGCCCACACACCAGGCAACACGTCTCCTCGATTTAAAGGGGCAGGTCTGGGTTTATTGTCAAGTGCCTGAGGCGCCCCCTTGAGGGGAATGCTGCAGGGATCAACGCAATTTTCACCCGCCACCCATGAGCTTCGGTTAGTGGGTGGTCCCACGTTAATAGGGCATTGTGCCTAACCCGTACAAATGAGGTACGAGGTACGAGGTAAATACCATAATAATAATGATGATCGTCAAGGTATTGACGAGTTTGTACTTATCCAGGCTGGGACGGGATTGTGGGTTATCGTATTGTAAAGGTCGGTGGGATTTTATGTCCCCAAAAAACAATAAAAAATGAATAATTGAATAAGAACGAACGTTTGTTGTTTTTTGTTAAAGGGAAATGGAGACTGCGTCGATATCGTTCGTTTATCGGCTTCAGCGCTTCATTAAACTTTCAACACTAACACAAAAGTGCATGCATTCGTAGTATTCGTTTTCTGTTATATATATACTAGCAAATATATGGACCCTCCGGGTGCAAGTATTCAAGTTTTTATATAATAGAATATTAGATTAGATTAGAAACTAAATAAGAGCTCAGATAAAAAGATTTGAAACTGAGGGGGGTATAATCGAAAAATAGAACAACTGAAACTTACTCTTCCATCACTCCCGTCTTTCATTGCGAAATTTTCCTAATTTAACTATTTAGTTAAAATCGGAAGGAAATAATAAAATTACAGTTATTTCTTCTTGAATAGATTACTTTTAAGATTTTTTCTCATATTCATTATGATAAAA
The DNA here is from genome assembly GCA_023376005.1 of Doryteuthis pealeii. NCBI lineage: Eukaryota > Metazoa > Mollusca > Cephalopoda > Myopsida > Loliginidae > Doryteuthis > Doryteuthis pealeii. Next base: position 65,617,692 of record CM042165.1, read on the forward strand.
CCAAACATTTAGAAATCAATAATACTAAGCACATATTTATTAAAATCAATTTTTTAACCCGTTCACACTGTAAACCGCTATTTTGTTGTATATATAAATACAATTACATTTTCTTAGTCTGTAGATATGGTCAACAGAATTAATAATGTAAAATTTTTTTATTAATAATTGAGGTTGAAATTAAAATAAAATCATTGAGAATGTGACGTAAATACTTAAGGGAATTGTGACTAGAATAGTAATATAGTTTCGGTTGCAGACAGAAAAACACACAATATCCATTATAATATATATATATATATATATATATATATATATATATATATATGAAAAGTGGGTGACTTAACGGAGAATATAAAATATCGAGTTAGTCGCAAATTCGACGTCGATAAAATAATTCACCAAATAAGTCGGGATTATAAAGAATATAAGAGTGCTCAATACGTTTAGTATAGCGGATTTAGTAAAACTAGCAAGAATATGCACCCTCCTGGCGTAAGTATTTAAGTTTTATATACATATAAAAAGGTTACACTTATTTTAATTATGTTTTAATTCGTTTATATATAAAATTCATTCATAGGATTGATTTTAATATGTTGTAGAGTAAAAAATGTTCGAGATCAATAACACCAAGTAATTGTTTATTAAATCCGGTTTTGTCAAAACCAGTATGCAGATTAAACCACACCATATATTACATAAACCTTTATTTCTTAGTGATATATAAGATACATTGTAGGATTTTAAACGCACTAATAAGATGAGCAAATCTATCACAGATTTTCATTGAGAAATCGTTAATGAATAAGAATTATTCTATGTATTAATGATTTGACTGTAAATTAAATACTCATTGGTAAACTTACGCAATTCCTGAGGGTGATGTGACGTAGTTTCAGTTACAGACAGACACCGAATCTCCATTATAATAAGATGGTATAGTTAGCTAACCTACTGAGCTGACTATACCATTTTCTTCTTTCTTCTTTCTTTCTTTCTTTCTTTCTTTCTTTCTTTTTTCTGTTGTTTTCTTACGTCTTCATGTTTTCTTATTTTCTCTTTTCATTATTTTCATTTCCTTTTTTGTTTGTTTGTTTGTTTGTTTCTAACTTTCTTTCTTTCTTTCTTTCTTTTTGTCTTCTCGGTTTTCCCTCTACGCCTTCTTCGTTCCTTGCTTTCTCTTTTCTTTACAGCCTCCTCCCTTAACAACGTTCATTCTTTCTTTCTTTGTTCGTTCTTTCTTTTTAGGTGTTTCCTTTACTTTTTTTACGATCACTAATTAAGGCTGAGCTATTCGAGTAGTGACCACCCCAAGCGAAGTTTAACAAGTTTGAATTCAGAGTTTTCCTTCTCTAGACTGGTTAGAACCCAGTCTGCTCTACTATTTATCTATAGCTGGAGGGAGAGTAGTTGGATTCATGCCTTTCCCAAGGATATTAGCGCTATGTGAACTGTAGCTTCGTCCAGGATTTGAAATCGGGTCGACGAGTCCATTTCCTATGGCTCTAACCATTACACCTTACTTTCAACCTTTTATTATGCCCCTTTTCAAATTCGAACTACTTGCCCCCTCCTTCTTGTTGTACTTCTTTCTCTTTTTGCACCTTCCCTCTTTTTTATTCGTCTCTCTTTTCTTTCACCTCCTCCTACATCTCCTTACATCTTTTCTATCTAGCCAACAAGAAAAAGAAAAAAAAAAAGCTGTCACGTGATACTCCGACACCAGATTGGAAGACGACGGAAAATGGCCTCTAGTTGTTGAATTAATTAAATTAATTGCGCAATCTTTACATTCGAAACAAAAATGAATAAATAGATAAACGGAATAGAATGAAACCGAAAAAAAAAACCTTTTATTTTGTTAAACTCATTGTACGTCATGTGGTATAGAAATTACATTCCGGAAGTACTTGAAGGAGGAACATTTAAAATGGACGCTTCTTTTCATTCATTTCTTCTCTGGGGTTGTTTGGCTTCAAAACAGAATGTTTTCACAAGTTCCCCGGTTGTGTTCTTGTTATTGTTCTTCCTCTTCTTTCTCCTCCTCTTCTTCTTCTTCATCTTCTTCTTCTTCTTCCATGGAATTTATACGAATGCTTATAAACGTATCTTTATTCACAGGAGAGTTACAATTAAATTCTACTTCCGGTAATTTCTGTTTTATAATAGCCTGTCCGTTAAATAAGCTGATGTTTTGTTGTTAATGGAACGTCAAGTGCCGTTAGTTTTTCCCATTTTTTATTCGGACATTGCTCTTCAAGGTTTCCTGTATCAATAATCTGTGCATTACCAATGTTAGGCTAACCGGCAAGAATATACACCTTCTGTCGGGCGGAGGTTTGGATTGGTTTGTTTTGTCTTACGGCATATCAACCTCAGTGGGTCATTTAATGCCGATAAAGTTTTGAAATAAATTCATTCTTAATGGATACTCAATTTTTTATAAACACATTTTTCTTTAACACATAATGTGACCCTAACAGTACTACCACTCCGGGTCTGAGGGGACCTGGGAGCAATGGTGATGAAGGCCGGCTCCACATCCGGCAGAGTTTTAAAAGATTCGTAGCGATAGTTTGGTAGAAAATTTTTAAACACAATTTTTTATAAACAATTTTTTTCTATTATCCCATAGATGGGACCCTAACAGGTACTACCACCCCGGTCTGAGGGGACCTGGGAGCAATGGTTATGAAGGAAGGCTCCACATTCCCCAGACCTCCAGAACTGGAACCTCACCATCAGATAGAGTTTAACGTCATTTCCAGGACATGAAGACCCTCAGCCACCGCCTTCTAGCATCTATATGATAAAAGGGGTTGGGGCTTGACATAAAGGCAATAGGGTTGGGGCAATCATATAGGTGGTAGGGCTTGACATGACCAGCCGATTGATCGGAGGGGGCCTCTCCGACCGCCCGTCTAGCCTAAGTAAGGGTCTAAGTAAGGGCGTAGGTATTAAGTTTTGAGGTAATGAAATACATTAGATTAGAAATACTAACGAAATTAAACAAGAATTAAGATTAAGATTAAGTATGATACATTTTTTTACTTTCTCGTCGATTTCGACGCATGAGGGTTCATCCAATGAACATCCTACACCGTGGTTTGTTTATTGTGGTGAAGGCTTGTGTTGGACCATCCGCACTTTTTTGGCATAGTTGATAGGAAATAATTGGTCTACAAGGAATGCCACAAACCCAATCAACGAAAGGATTTTCAAATTCAGAGTTTCCTTCTCCTAGACGGGTTACCTATCCAAGGTTAAAGAACCCAGTCTTCCCTACTATTTACACATTTCGGGAGGGAGACTAGTCGGATTCATACCTTTCCCAATGGTATTAGCGCTATGTGAAATGAAAAGCAGCCTTGTCTAGGATTTGAACTCGTGTCGACGAGACCAACTCCTAAGAGACTAACCATTATGACACGCGCCTCTCGCCTCTATATGTAAAGAGACAGCTATTTAACACAGAGCTATACCTAATATTTTACAAAAAGATTATTCGGGGTCTTATTACTGTCCTAACTGGACGACCACTTAAGCAACAGCAGCTATTGTAAGCAACCCGAGTCCTTTGTTTTAAACCGAACAACCTGGCCTATTACTAACCCTGACAAAAATAATGAATTAGCACACTTAGAGGATGTTCACTTATTTTTATTTAGCAGTATATAAACCAATAGCAAATAGGACGCAAAACATATTTCTTTAATTGATGAATGTTCTGTCTTCATAAAATGGAGGTTATGTAGAATCATTTATCCACAACCAGGTTTGAGTGAGTTAATCTAAAAGCCAAAATGGAGGTATTTGACAATAGAAGATATTTACCAAGGGGAGAGATTTATCGTAAGAAGGAGCTTGAATTTTTAAAAACAATAAATACATTCCAACCAGATTTTTATTCTTAAAACATTTTTCCAAAATGTTTCCCTTTCTGTCGTCTTCTCTCATAAGTTACGAGGGTGAGTCAAAAAGTAATACTATTTTGTTTAGGACAGGTATAATTACCAACACAGGAACATGTATCATACATCAAAATGAAGCTGGTCTCTGTGGATCACATTCCTACTTCTCTATATAGTCACTGTTTCTCTCAATAGCAATGTTCCACCTTCGAATGAGAGCATGTATCCCTGTCCCGTAAAATTCTGTTGACTGTTCTTTGAGCCACTTCTTCACTACAGATTTCCTTCCTCGTCACTGGAATAATGTTTGCATTACATTATTCCAGTGACGAGAAAGTGAAATCTGTACTGAAAAAGTGACTCAAAGAACAGTCAACAGAATTTTATGGGGCAAGGATACATGCTCTCATTCGTGGAACATTGCTATAATATGAATCAAATCTTAATTCTTTTCCCTCAAAAAGCAAGATCTGGTGATAGTGAATGTGTACATATATTTACTTTGCAGTTAATTGTTTCATTTTCGTAGTTTCCTCCAGACATAGATACATATACACAACTGACCTGTATATATGGATAGATGATATGGGCACTGTATGTGTAGGTAGACAGTGCTCTACCTACACACATATTATAAAGACTCTTTATAATATATATAAATATATAATATGATATAACATACCTATCTAACATAACAGAATATATATATAACGTACACAACATACATGAATATACATACACATACATATACATATATATACACATATACATACATATATACACGTAAACATACATATATATACGTAAACATGGAGGCGCGTGGCATAATGGTTAGAGTCGTGGAAAATGGACTTGTCGACCCGAGTTCAAATCCTAGACAAGGCTGTTTCATTTCACATAGCGCTAATACCCTTGGGAAAGGTATGAATCCATATATTCTCCCTCCAGCTATGGGTAAAATAGTAGGGCAGACTGGGCTCTATAACATTTGGTAGGTAACCAGTCTAGGAGAGGGAAAAACTCTGAATTCAAAATTCCTGAGGTCAGTCGTTGATTGGGTTTGTGGCATTCCTTGATACACCAAACCTTCACCACTATAAACAAATCACTGTTGGTTATTCACCAAATGAACACTCATGCGTCGAAAATCGACGAGAGAGTCCATTTTTTTTATATACGTAAACATACATATATATATAAGTTTTGTAAGGGATTATTTTGTATAGATAGATAGATATCGATAGATTTATATATAAGCACAAAGTGAAATACAAACAGCCTTGTCCAGAATTTCCGCTCTGTCGGCTGGGGCGTTAGAATGCACGACTGCACCTCTGCAGAGGGGTAAGACTCCCCCAATGGGGCCACCTATTGGCCGTGGGTGGACCCGTGATGCTTAAGGATAGAGCCCAGGTGGATGAGCAGTTCATGACATGCAATAGTCCACTTTGGCCCTATCTTGGGCTAGACGGCGGTCGGAGATGCCCCTCCAATCAATCGGCTGGTCATGTCAAGCCTAGCACCTTTTATCATATGGGTGCTAGAAGGCGGTGGCTGCGGGTCTACATGTCCTGGGAATGACGTTAAACTCTATCTGATGGTGAAGTTCCAGTTTTTGGAGGTTTGGGGAATGTGGAGCACCCCTTCATCACCATTGCTCCCTGGTCCACTCTGACCCGGAGTGGTAGTACCTGTTAGGGTCCCATCTATGGGTTAAATAAAAAAATGTATTTATAAAAAAATTGTATTATCCATTAAGAATTGATTTATTTCAAAACTTTATCGGCATTAAATGACCCAATGAGGTTGATATGCCATAAAACAAAACAAAAGAAAACATTGTCCAGAATTTGAACTCAGCTCGCTCTTGGATCCTATTTCTTACGGCGATAACCGTTACCACACGCGCTACTTTTTTGCACCCACCCACCAGCTTCCACTGCCGAATCGGAAACTGCTTAGTTAAACAATGACATCATCTTCCGGCCATTATCCTCTTTTTTTTTCCCACGCGTTCGGGTTTCCCGCCATTTCTAGCGTTTCTTTTACAAAGGCTTGGCAAATTCAATTAAATTTCTGTCTCATTGAGCCACCTAAATGACTCCGGCGTCAGCGTTACCGACATGGTCGCTCCATTCTTTGCCGCATACACACCCATCCAGCCCAAACGACGCCACCTAAAGAATAAATCGATGAATTAATCAATCAATTGATCGATCAACACCCCTACCACCACCAGTCTGTGTCATCGATCTTTTACTGAGGGGTGTCTTATGCACACACACACACACACGCACATATATATATGTGTGTGTATGTTTGTGTGTATGTGTGTGTGTGTATACAAGGTGTGTCACAAAAGTATCAAGATTGAAGCTGCATTTACCAAGATAGAAATGAAAAAATAAATGTAGCGTTAATCTTTTTTTAGAATACAAAGTGTGTCAAAAAGTATAGATTTTAAAGCTGTATTTACCAAGATAGAAATTAACAATGAATGGAATGCTAATTTTTTCAAAATACAAGGTGGGTCAAAAAGTACCAAAAATCTCGATACTTTTATGACACACGTTGTATATATATATATATATATATATATATATATATATATATATATCATCATCATCATCATCATGTCGTGCAAGCAGCACAGATATCCATGACAATTTCTCGCCAACCTTACTTATCATTCATTGCCCCTGGGAGGTCTTCTGCACAGCAACCACCATCCTCGCATAGTTGGTCAATGTAGGTCCTTGGTGGGCGACCCACACTAGCATGTCCATGTGTTGGCTTCCACAGGAGAACGTCGCTTATTAGCTCATCCTTGCTTCTCCAGCAGTGTCCTGCATGCCTTTCCGTCTCACTCGGATGGTTTGGGAAATGGGAGGCCGGAGGCCATACAGCTGCTTCCTTGTGGGGTGCCTTTTTCCACGACTTGTTCAAGAATATATATATATATATATATATATATATATATATATATATAATTACTAATAGATGTATATATCTATAATTTCTAAGGTAAGATAATTTCAAAGTTTTTATTTTGGTATATCAACCCTGTGAGCTATTTAATGCCAACTCAGCAAATATACAATGTGATATAACTTAACATCTTACATAACATAATATATATATAACGTACACAACATACATACATATACATACACATACATATGCATATATACACATATACATACACTTACACATACATATACAAGGTGTTTAAAAAACTATCGAGAATTTTTTGTACTTTTAGACACACCTTGTATTCTGAAAAAAAAAATGACGTTCCATTCATTGTTCATTTCTATCTTGGTAAAACAGCGATAAGTTTATGACACACCTTGTTTATAAGTTTTGTAAGGGATTATTTTGTATAGATAGAATATTTCAGTTATTTTAATTATATATATATATCAGTCACACACAGACACGTGTTTCGAAGTTTACTTCTCATCAGTGTGACTCGACTTTTTAACAGCTACATCTAGCCGGGATCGAAACCCGACAGAATTTTCGTCTGCCAAGTCCCTTACCCTTGCGGCTATATAAATATATAAAGGTTTTACATATCTATTTATTAGGTGACAAAGAAACATTCACAACCATATTGGTTTCAAGCGAAACCAATATGGTTGTGAATGTTCCTTTGTCACCTAATAAATAGATATGTAAAACCTTTATATATCTATCTTATTATATTATATAACAGCTCTATTTTATATTGAGCACTCTACCAATAATACTGCCTTTGGTACACCATTCCAGCAAAAGCTGAAACAGTGACCAATTCACACTGTAGTATATATATATATATATATATTTGTAATTATCTATCTTTATATATATATATATATATATATATATATATATATATATTTGGGAGAATATGTGCTTAATTGAAGTCGAACCTAATTTTATGAAAGTTAATTCATTAATAATTAATTAGGCGGGATTTACCTATTTAAATGTAAGGCTAAACAAATCGAGAAAAATCAATCTCTGTATGTACATTTCGGCCTATTAGGCCTCATCAGCAGAGCTATAGATACGAAGACCGCCCCGTGTGTGACTCGAAACCCGTCTGTCGAATCGACAGGCAAGCGTCTTACCTCCACACCAAACGGACTTAGCAAGATTTATTCGTTTTGTTAAGTAGTAGGTGTTATATTCCTCTTAAGTGACCTCTACACGAACTTACGAGAAGTAAACAAACAGACGACGTTTGTGATATGGCTATTTTCAGCCGACATATATTGGGAGAAATATGTGCTTAATTGAAGTCGAACCTAATTTTATGAAAGTTAATTCATTAATAATTAATTAGGCGGGATTTACCTATTTAAATATAAGGCTAAACAAATCGAGAAAAATTTAAGCACATATTCTCCCAAATATTGTCGGCTGAAAATAGCCATATCACAAACGTCGTCTGTTTGTTTACTTCTCGTAAGTTCGTGTAGAGGTCACTTAAGAGGAATATAAACACCTACTACTTAACAAAACGAATAAATCTTGCTAAGTCCGTTTGGTGTGGAGGTAAGACGCTTGCCTGTCGATTCGACAGACGGGTTTCGAGTCACACACGGGGCGGTCTTCGTATCTATAGCTCTGCTGATGAGGCCTAATAGGCCGAAATGTACATACAGAGATTGATTTTTCTCGATTTGTTTAGCCTTACATTTAAATAGGTAATTATTAATGAATTAACTTTCATAAAATTAGGTTCGACTTCAATTAAGCACATATTCTCCCAAATATTGTCGGCTGAAAATAGCCATATCACAAACGTCGTCTGTTTGTTTACTTCTCATATATATATATATATATATATATATATATATATATATATATTTGTAATTGGAAATTACAATTGCGTGGAAAGTGGATGTCTCTTAGAAGACTCACCAAGAACGATAGCCGATGAGAATGCATGATGACAGTCAAGGGAATCCGTGCTGTCAGCACAATTTGATGATGCTGATGAATCTTAGTAAGCGACAACATTAAATCATTCAGAACATGAAGAACTCTAAAAAAAAAAAAGAAAGAATTGGTGAATCAGAAAGAATTCTCTCTTAAAGACTCGTTTGGAAGATTAATCAACCAATTGATTGATCAACACCCCCACCCCACTGGTCCGTGTCATCGATCTTTTATTGATGTGTGCCTTACCGCGTTGTGTCACGTGGCTCCTTTTCTTTCATCTTGTTCGGATATTATTATTTTTTTTTTGTATTGTTGATTGCATCTTTTGCACACAATTTTATGCTATCAAATATCCCCATCTAATACATATAACCTGCAAACAGTTTTACATGTTCAAGTATTCATAATTAACAATTACCGTATTTGACGGCATATAAGACTCACTTTTTTTCCAAAATTTTGGCTAAAAAAAAAATGCCCTGCGTCTTATACATCGTAGGTGAAGTTTTAGACCTCCCGTAGGTCTTATTATTATTATTATTATTATTATTATTTGCTCCTTTTGAGTTTTCACATCAGCATTAGCTGATGGTCTTTCACTGGAATCTAAGTGACAACAAGTCTCCTCAGGTCTCCAGGACTCTTCTGAGTATTCTGGCAGATTGCAGTAGTGCAGTGTTCTGAATGGTTTCAACCCTTCCTCTGATTTCCAAACATTCCAGACACCTTTCCAATCCTTTTGGGACTGTTCCAAGTGCACCAACTACAATTGGTATTACTTTCACTTTCATATTCCATAACTCTTTCTAAGTTCTCTGGCAAGGTCCAGATATTTGTCCATTTTTTAATTTTCCTTTAGCTTCACCTTGTGATCTGCTGGCACTGCAAAATCCACCAGTTGACAAGTTCTTTATTTTTTGTTAATCAACACTAGGTCTGGTCTTCTTGCTAGGATAAGGTGATCCGTTTTTATTTCAAAGTCCCAGAGAATTTTATGCGTTTCGTTCTCAAGAACAGATTCTGGTTTATGCATATACCATTTTGTTGTATGGTCAAAATCTAATTTTTTGCATAATTCCCAGATTATTATTATTATTATTATTATTATTATTATTATTATTTCCTGCTATTGAGATGTCTTGTGTATGCTTATTACTTGCCTGTACTGCCACATTGCTTTTATACAGCTATGTTTCTGCTAGTGTAATGCACAGCTAGACTGTTTTCAACAATATATGCTTAAATACACTAAAAATTATTTTTTCCGGAATCTGACCGGCTGAAATGGGGGTGCGTCTTATATGCCCGTGCGTCTTATATACCATCAAATACGGTACATGGTTTTAGGTAATTATTTCTATCAAACAAAAGTAAATTGTTAACACAGAGTTACATTGTTTTAATCATTACTATATAATATAGGACCGGTTTAGCCCAGTCGGCAGAGCGTTCGGCTAGAGACCACAAGGTTCCTAGTTCGATACCGGCCCTCGCCAACTCAGCGTATGAGTAGCACAGGGATCTGTGCGGTAAAGTGTGGAGCTGATGGTAGGTGTGGCGCTCAACCTCAGACGCTAAAATAATCTCCTTGTTCTAGCGCTAGTGAAAAAGGGATAGACTCCCTCGCTGTCTGGCTGATACCGACATTAGGCCGCCCCGACGACTTTATATAATATAGCTAATTTGCGTACACTTTTTTGGTTTCAAGTATTCCTATCTAATCTATTAATAATGGAAATTCGCTTCCGGTTTTTGTCTGTAACAAAAATTACGTCACTGCTTACGTCACATTACCACTCCGTCTACTTTACTTATGCTTTATTATATATATATATATATATATATATACGATAAAGGGAATGACTTACCGGCAAAAATATTGAGTTAATCGCAATATTGATGGTTGATACGTCAACAATCACGTTCAGAATTTAACAGCATCTGTGTTTAATATTTCACGTTAACATTCACGTTCATGATCCAACAACATCGTGTTTGACATTTAACTTTCGAAATGACACAATAGCGTTCATTCACTGTGAAACTGTTCTCAACGGTCATAATTGCAATATTCACTTCCGCAATTCGCTGCAATTAATCAATATCTTGATTAATTCATTGGAATTAACCCTGAAGTTCGTTATCATGAAACTGGAGTAGGTTTATTTCAATACAGACTGTAATACTATATATATATATATATTTCAATACATACTGTAATACTATATATATATATATATATATATATATAATATATATATATCTCACACATTCAATTCACCTTCACATACACATATCATTTTTATCCAATCATACGCATCCCGTGTCTATTGAATTTAAAAATTTTTTTTTGATTTTCCTTACATTTGAAACATCTTCACCTGATGATTACATCGTATGAAACCAATATGGTTGTGAATGTTCCTTTGTCACCTAATAAATAGATATGTAAAACCTTTATATATTTATTTTATTATATTATATATATATATATATATATATATATATAGAGAGAGAGAGAGAGAGTCATCCACAGACACGTGTTTCGACTTATCAAGTCTCTTCGGTGTGGCTAGACATTTGTAAGCTACCTACAGCCGGAATTGAAATCCGATCGGTTGGGTGCCAGTCCGACACCTTAACTATTAGGCTGTCATCACCTACAGAATGCGTGGGGTTTTTAACTGTTTTCATACACACATCGCTTTGTATATAAAGGCCGTCATAGAGTGCTCCATCCATTATATAGGAGAGCGTTGCGTTTACGCTTGAGTTGGCGGCCCTCAGCGGAAATCCCCCCAGAGTGCTCAACCCTAGGGGATGGGAAGCATATATATATTATAATATTATATATATATATATATATATAGAGAGAGAGAGAGAGAGAGAGAAAGAGAGAGAAAGATATATATATATATATATATATATATTATATATATATATAAGAGAGAGAGAGAGAGAGAGGGAGAGAGGGAGAGGGGGGTGATAAGTCAGATAAATATAGTAACACATGAGAGAGAGAGAGAGAGAGAGAGGGGGGGAGAGAGGGGAGAGAGAGAGATTGAATGGTGAGAAAGAGTCAAGGGAATCCGTGCTATCAACACGATTCGATGATGCTGATGAATCTCAGCAAGGGACAATATTAAATCATTCCGGACATTAAGAACTCTAAGAAGAATTGGTAAATCTAAAAGAACTCTCTGAAAGACTCGATTGGAAGATTAAAATTCAACGCAAATAATCGATAAATTGAATGGTCTCTAAGATGTCTGGTAATTTTCCTGCTACGTATTAACAAATATTGATATTGACTCGACTGACAGTTTAAGATTAAGCCACTTTTAGTATAATTGATGTCTACTAGGCTTAGGCTTTGTACAGTACACAAAGTCAACGGTATTGAGTACACAGTCGGAATGCAACTCACCACAGTGTTCCGCATTGTCGGTGAGGTTTAGATGACGTTGACTGTATCATCTGTATATATATATACCAAGCATTTCCGCACGAGTAGAATGTGACACAGGGTCATGAGCCTTGCCATTTAAGCGTAATTCGCGGCCGTCAGCT
>CM042165.1:65635210-65675210 GCA_023376005.1 Doryteuthis pealeii
AGCGGAAGGTCACAGAGTTTGTTTATTTGTTTTGTTTTACGACATATCAACCTCGGTGGGTCATTTAATGCCGGCAGAGTTTTAAAAGATTCGTAGCGATAGTCTGGTAGAAAATTTTTGAACACAATTTTTTATAAACATTTTTTCTATTTAACCCATAGATAGAAACCCTAACAGGTACTACCACTCCGGGTCAGAGTGGACCTGGGAGCAATGGTATGAAGGGTATTGCACATTCCCCAGACATCCAGAACTGGAACCTCACCATCAGATAGAGTTTAACGTCATTCCTAATGCATGAAGAACCCCAGCCACAGCATTTTAGCACATATATGATAAAAAGGGTTGGGCTTGCCAAAAGAACAATAGGTTTGGGACAATCATATAGGTGGTAGGGCTTGATGGAACCCACCGATTGATCGGAGGGGGCCTCTCTGACTACCCGTCTAGCCTAAAGTAAGGGCCAAAGTGTAGTGTTGTATGTCAGGGACTGCTCAGCCAACAAGATTCTGCCCTTAAGCATCACGGGTCGGCCAAACTTGCAAATCGGTCTGAAAATTAGGGTGACCCAGAAAAAACAGCACCCACAAATTTTGTAATAAAACTGTTAATTTTAACTAGGGGGGGAGGGTTAGGGTTTAGGGTTAGGGTTTAGGGTTGGGGTTTAGATTTAGTTTAATGGGAAAATAGATAAATAATTTGGGTTCTGTTTTTTCTGGGTCACCCTGTAATATGTTTTAATTTTCCGACCGATTTGCAAGTTTAGACCAGGGGTCACCTCCAACGGCCAACAGGTAGCTTCATTGAGGCTAACCCGAACCCATGTCGAGGTGCAGTCGATGTATTCTACAGCCTCAGCCGACAGGGCTGCTCAGAGAGATTGTTTTTCCTCCAGAAATGGAAAAAAAAATCTATGTTGATTAAGAATAGAGTAAAATTATTTATAATGATTTATAACAGATTTTCAAGGCGTGTATCAATTGGTGGCTACATTTATATACTTACTTGCCAAAGGTGGAAGCCAACCCCTGGTCACCCATTGGCCGTAAATAAATAATCTGGCCCAGATTCAGGGTCCTTACCACCCTCAAGGCAGGACCTCACCCACCATACAAAAAGGTCAGTATCTGTTATGTGAGGTACCCCAAATGTTGAATGCAGAATGGGTTGGGTAATTTTTGGCAAACGATTACCAACGATAAAATATAATTTCAGTTATATGAAGTACTACAGAAACATATAATGATTTTTGCTATATATATATATATATATATATATATATATATATATATGTGTGTGTGTGTGTGTGTGTGTATGGGTGCAATCTTTCAGTATATTGTAAGCCAAATGACCGTTTTTTAAAAGTTTTACTTATTATGTAATTGTAAATGTTGCTCTGTATGAAATGATAAAATTGTCATACATCGAGCTCTCTTGAGGACTTGAATGTATCTTCCTATTTGTTTATGTATGTGAATATATATATATATCTTATTATAATGGAGATTGTGGGTTTTTCTGTCTGTAACCGAAACTATATTACTACTCAAGTCACAATTCCCTTAGTTATTTACGTTACATTCACCGTGACTTTATTTTTTATCTAAAACTCAATTACTAATAAAATTGTTTTACATTAATACTGTTGGCCTTATATACATACTAATAACATGCAATTGTATTTATATATACAACAAAATAGCGGTTTACATTGTTAACGGGAAGGCTAATTTGCATATTGATATAAAAAATTTGATTTTATTAAATATGTGCTTAGTATTATTGATTTCTAATTGTTTGGTTTTATCTTAATGAATATGACTAAAAATCTCGGGTATAAATCTTAAACGAAATATATTAACAAGAAGAAATAACTGTAATTTTGTTCTTGACTTTCTATTTTGGCTAAATAGTTAAATTAGGAAAATTTAGTATGATGGGAAGAGTAAGTTTCAGCTGTTCTATTTTTCGATTATACCCCCCTCTGTTTCAACTTTTTAAATCTGCATTGTTATTTAGTTTCATTAGTATTTCTAATTTAATCTAATATTTTATTGCATTAAAACTTAAATACTTGCACCCGAAGGTGCATATATTTGCTAGTATATATATATATATATATATATATATATATATATATATATATAATATATAAGATAAAGATAAATAAAACATTCCCACCAACAACTCATCCGGTCTATTTCACACACACACACACACACACACACACACACACACACACACACACACATATATATATATATATATATATATATATATATATATATATATATTTGTGTCAGTGTTTTATGTTGTTTACTTGATACGAAGGGTTAACATGCGGTTAAAATCAATTAATCGAGTAATCAATCAAACTGGCAGACCCGTAGCGAGAATAAAGGGCCGTTAACTTTGAGATCAGGTAGTGGAAATTTACCAGTGACTATTGGTAGCCCCATGACTCCTAGAGGCGCGAATCTCACGCGCCATGAGAAGCACGTGATTAGTTTTAGTTTTGAGATTCAGCCGGCCATCAAAGAGTTTAGACGTGCTCTGAGGCTGGTCTCCCCGCGCAGCGAATAAAAATCATGGGCTAGATGAAATAAAAGCTTGGTCAAGCAACAAAAATGTCTTGTTAAATCAATTAATTGCAATGAACGAATCAGCCCTTAGTCAGAAGAAACTAACCTTTAGTTAAGAAGAGGAAGCAGTAAGCAGAAATGAAGTAACCAAGGAAGTATCTAATCTGTCTCTGTCTCTCTCTAATATGTCTCTCTGTCATCTGAGAACTCTCTTTGAAGTCTCTCACTCTCACCAATTATATACCCGATGTTAGATGTGGGTATGTAACAATTGATTATAGATTTAAGTTACCTTAAAACGGACGAAATGTTCTTAAAAAGATTAGGTATATTTTTTCAAGTGCAGTAAGAACATAAATGTTTTGTTCAGAGGAAAAAAAAACAATATTGTTACGTTTTCTTAATCTACTCGGTTTTATACTTACAATTAATTTTTTTTCTCTTTTTCTTCTCTTTTTAGGTAAGTAAACGACTCTAATACGCTATTGTCAGTTTTTGCCGCATACGACTTTGATCTGGTAAGAAATGTTTTCTCTGTCATACTTTTCAATTCTCTCTCTCTCTCTCTCTCTCTCTCTCTCTCTCTCTCTCTCTCTCTCTCTCTCTCTCTCTCTCCGCCCGAAGAGGCCACTCTCTTAAGGATTTTTAAAAAATTTTGTAAAATTTTTTTAAAAGCCTTCTGAGCTTTTGGTCGAAATAAATTTATTACGGAATGACGGTTTGTTAATTTTTTTCTTTCTTTGAAAATTAAATATGCCTCTGTATATAATCTAATTTATTAATTATTATACATTGAGCTCTCTTTAGGGATTTATAAAAATCCTTGTATGAATATATGTTTGCACCTACAGGAGCATAAAGTATGGTTATAGAGTGAAATTTTGAGGATCCCAGGTGGAATCATCCCTTACTACTAGTCATTTGGATATCTTACATTTATATATATATATATATATATTTATTTATTTATTTATAATTACAAAGTACCATTGGTTTCTGAATAACACTTTTTCGGTGTTATTCGTCTTCAGAGGCGTTTGACTTTTGAAAAAAATTGGACAGTTTTAAACTCCCGGCACGTATCCACGCGATCCGTTAATAGCTCCTGCATTTCGCTTTCATCATTCAACGGCATCACTATTTGTCGTCATTGTTCTTATTGTGATTTTAAATTTATATATATATATATATTTATCTTAAATTCAAAAGTATACATTGTTGCAATTTATACGGGATGTAGAACAGACAACATTAGATACAATGAAAAAAAAATTGAATCATTTCTCAAAAGAACCTCACAATTTTATCCTCTTCAATATCTTATATAATAATTGTATTAATTTAATGCTTCAAAAATGAGTATAGTAGGAATGAAGAAGACTTTTCGATTAGGGACCTCTCTTTAAAAAAACAAGCAGCCTTTTGAGAGAGAGAGAGAGAGAGAGAGAGAGAGAGAGAGAGAGAGAGAGAGAGAGAGAGAGAGAGAGAGAGAGAGGTCCTTTGGAAAAGATTTTTCATTTATTTCATTCATGTCTTATTCCATTCACTCATTCATTTTTCCAATTAATTCTTTACTCTCTCTCTCTCTCTCTCTCTCTCTCTCATATATATATATATATATATATATATATATATATATATATATGGGAGTAAATATGGAAAATATATCCGACAATATAAAGAAAATTTGAAAAAAAAGTGTTCCGAAAATGGGATGAATTTAATTATCAATGTTTAAACATTTCGGTTTCATTGAACCTTCATCAGGATGTATCTTGATGGATGTTTTTATTTGTGACAGGAGATGAAAATCTTTTTAGTTATATAACTGTATTTGATCAGCGATATATTTTTGAAAGGCAAGTCGCAATCCACACATGCGAAGATGTCATGACGCGTGACGCAACTCGTAGAAATGCAAAAGACGAGAAAAAGAATTAATTTTTTTCAATAGAGGATTTTTACAAAAAATATTAGATAACAATAATAAACTAATGTAGTTATTAAATAAAATAAGTTTTTAGAATCTAAAAATGTAAAATTTCAAACTTAAAATTAAACGCTTCATATTTTAAATGAATTCTATATATTAATTTACCATAGCAGAAATACCGAATTAAATCAGGAAGTTTTGAAATAGAATGAAATTCATTCATTGATAAATCAACACTTCATTAAAATCAGATACTTCCTTGATTTTAGGTAATTTATATTCAAATGAGGATTACATTTATTTTATAAAATACGGATTTTACGTCATCTGTGGCGGCCATGTTTAAGATATATTTGAAAAAAATTGCCCGAAAAAATAGTTTAAAATGTATTAAAAATTAATTACATGTACAATATTATTTCGCTTTTTTAAATTTTTTTTTTTACTGATGCTCTTTATGTTACAACTTTTCGACTTTTCGAAAAAATTTGATCTTAAATAATCAATTTAATTAATTTTAATTCGTATTTAAAATGAATAGCAGACAACATTTTGGCAGACCCAACTCTCAATTATTTAGTGAGAGCTTAATGGGTGACGTTTTGTCTAGTATATATATATATATATATATATATATATATATATTATATATATGGAGATAGACAGACAGATACCAGTAGCCATTTATTCATTTATATATATATATATATATATATATATATATATATATATTTATTAAGCTTAGTCTATATGTGGCATGAGGCCAGAATTATGAGGCACCCTGTGAGAATCGAACTCACTAACAATGCTTTGCGAATCTAGCTTGCTAACCATTACACCATATATAGGGGAGATAGACAGACAGACAGATAGATACCAGTAAGTGACCGGTGCCAAATAATATTATCGAGCATAACCTTACTCTCCTTTTGCTCACGGACACCGGTTTGTTGTCCGGCCAAAATGGCATCGGGAGTCAGTAATTTGGCGAATGTCCAGCAAGAAACTTTTTGGAGTCTTAGAGTCCCCATCAACTATTTTTGCCCCACTCTGCCTGCTGGCAATTCTTTACTCCAGATCGGATTATTATGGGTGGTGTTCAGGTTTTGCCAGATTGAAAAAAAAATGACCGGTAGGGGTCATTGGAAATATCTGGAGTGATTGAAAGCAGGAGAAACGGTGTCTGTGAGAACGTGGAATAAAACATTTCGTCATATATATATATATATATATATATATATCTTATTATAATGGAGATTGTGTGTTTTACTGTCTGTAACCGAAACTATATTCCTACTCAAGTCACAATTCTCTTAGTTATTGACATCATTTTATTTTTATCTAAACCTCAATTATTAATAAAATTGTCTTACATTATTATTACTGTTAACTATGTCTACATACTGACAACATGCTATTATATTTATATATACAACAAAATAGCGGTTTACAGTGTAAACGGGAAGGCTAATTTGCATATTAATATTAAAAAATCGAATTTAATAAATATATGCTTAGTATTATTGATTTCTAACTGTTTGGTTTTATTTTAATGAATATAAGCAAAAATCTCTTCAATGAATCTTAAATGAAATCCATTAACAAGATAAAATAACTGTCATTTATTCTTTACTTCCTCTTATAACTAAATACTTAAATTAGAAAAAATAACAATGAAAGACGAGAGTGATGGAAGAGTAAGTTTCAGTTGTTCCATTTTTTATTATACTCCCTCTGTTTCAAATCTTTTATTATACTCACTCTGTTTCAAATCTTTTTATCTGTATTCTTATTTAGTTTCATTAGCCTTTCTAATTTAATACAATATTTTATTACATTAAAACTTAAATACTTGCACCCGAAGGGTGCATATATTGGCTAGTATATATAATCATCCACAGACACATGTTTTGACTTATCAAGTCTCTTCAGTATGGCTAGACATTTTGTGAGCTATCTACAGCCGGGATTGAAGTATTTGTATTATTATCATTATTACTAGCAAGATCTGTGGATATTCCAGTTGTAATGGATCTGTGAAACTAGCTTGTTAACCATTGCACCACTGTGGGACGACCTAAAGACAAAGGAAGATAAAGCGGTTGGTTTGTTTTGTTTTACGGCATATCAACCTCGGTGGGTCATTTAATACCGAAAAAGTTGTGAAATAAATTAATTCTTAATGCATAATAATGTTTATAAACTCATGTTTTTCGATTCAACCCATAGATGGGACCCTAACAGGTAATACCACTCCGGGTCAGAGTGGACCAGGGAGCAATGGTGATGAAGGGGTGCTCCACATTCCACAAACCTCCAGAACTGGAACGTTACCATCAGATAGAGTTTAACGTCATTCTCAGGACATATAGACCCTCATCCACCGTCTTCTAGCACCCATATCATAAGAAGGATTGGGGGTTGCCATAAGGGCAATAGGGTTGGGGCAATCATATAGGTGCTAGGGCTTGACGTGGCCAGCAGATTGATCGGGGGGGCCTCTCCAACCGCCCGTCTAGCCCAAGAAAAGCCTAAAGTGGAATATTGCAAGTCATGGTCTGCTCATCCACCTGGGTTCTATCCTTAAGCACCACGGGTCGCCATTTACAGCCAACAGGTGGCCCCATGGGAGAGTCTTACCCTTCTGCTGAGATGCAGTCAGTGCATTCTAACGCCCACCGACAGGACGGAAGATAAAGCATACGTAAAAGAAAAAAACAGGAAGTAAATCAAAAACAAACATTCCTTTGCAAAGTCCAAACTATTTAAACGGTTTATATATGTGACTCCCGTGTGTTTAACCCCACCCCTTCCAAATACGCAGCCAACCTACAAACAAACAAACAAACAAACAAACAAACACAAGACAGCGTTTTTGTTCAGTTATAAATCCAAGCTTTGATATAATTATTCCTTCCAATTGTTCGTAATTGTAAAAGTTCCTTGGAGATCTCTTACGTTGATAAGAGTATTTTACGTTTTGACATTTTTCTGAATGGGCTAATAAATGTAATATACTCCCGCTGAAGATTACTTTTAGTAGTTTCTTGAATGATAAAAGAAAAAAAAAGTATTTAAGTAAGAATGGCGTCTTTCCACGTCTATGTTGTTAACGTCACATGATTAGGTTCATCTCTATGTCGTTCATTTGAGACGAAGACGCTATCGAGTTATTCGTGTAACCCATTCGTTTGTTAAGTAGGCTCTAACTTTGTAGATGACGTTTACGTTGCTTTGTTTTTTGGCACAGGGTCGTGAGGCAATACGTTATAACTTCCGTTTCAAACTCTTTCCTGTAAAAGAAAAAGAAGTGATGAAATTAGAAGGAGAGGGAAGAGAGAATAAAAGACAGAAATAACGAAAGAAAGACTTTTGTAGGAATTAGTTAAAAAGATAAAGAATAAGCATTTGAGAAGAGAGAGAGAGAGGAGGGAGAAAGAGAGAGAGAGAGCGAGAGAGAGAGAGGAGAGAGAGAGAGAGAGAGAGAGAGAGAGAGAGAGAGAAGTGTGGTTAAAAAAAGAACGAAATACGTTTGTAGGAACTAAAATAAATAGAGAATAGGAATTTTCAAAATAATGAAGAGAGATAATAGATGTTAAAAAGGAAAGAAAGAACTTTGTATGCACTACCTAAAAAGATGAAGAATAAGGTTTGGAAAAAAGCTTGGATGAATTCGAAAAATGAGTGCGCAAAACTCTCATAAAGAGAAATAATAATAATAATAATAATAATAATAGTATTATACCGGACCTAGTATTGATCGACAAGAAGAAGAAAACCTGTCATCTCGTGGATTTTGCCGTCCCGGCCGACCACCAAGTGAAAATGAAAGAAAAGCGAAAAGATAGACAAATACTTTGACCTTGCCAGAGAACTGGGGAAATTGTGGAACATGAAGGGGAAGGTAGTATCAATTGTAATTGGTGGCCCTGGGACGGTCCCCAAATCCCTCGAAAGAATTTGGTAGAATTGAAAATCTGTGGAATAGTCGAGACCATCCAAAGTAAAGCACTGTTAAGATCGGCTAGAATACTTAAAAGTGTCATTGAGACCCGAGGAGATTTTCTGTCACTCAGCCTCCAGTGAACCACCGGTTACGATAGGTATGAAAACCTCATAATAATAATAATAATAATAATAATAATAATAATAATAAGAAGAAGAAGAAGAAGAAGAAGAAAGCGAAAAGATTTACAAATACTTAGACCTTGCCAGAGAATTGAGGAAACTTTGGAACATGAAGGTGAAGGCGATACCAATCGTAGTTGGTGCCCTTGGAACGATCCCCAAAGCTCTGGAAAAGAATTTGGGTAAAACTGGACATCAGAAGAACCGAGACCATCCAAACTACCGCACTGTTGGGATCGGCTAGAATACTCAGAAGAGTCCTGGAGATCCGAGGAGACTTGCTGTCACTTAGTGTCCAGTGAACCACCAGCTATGGCAGGTGTAAAAAAAACTCATAATAATGATGATAAAGACCGGACCTAGTATTGATAGACAAGAAGAAGAGAACCTATTTCGTTGATTTTGCCGTCCCGGCCGACCCCAAGTGAAAATGAAAGAAAAGCGAAAAGATAGAAAAATAATTAGACCTTGCCAGAGAACTGGGGAAATTGTGGAACATCAAGGTGAATGTATTACAAATTGTAATTGGTGCCCTTGAAACGGTCCCCTAAGCCATAGGAAATAATTTGGTAGAATTGAAAATCTGAGGAATAGTCGAGACCATCCAAAGTAAAGCACTGTTAAGATCGGCTAGAATACTTAGAAGTGTCCTTGAGACCCGAGGAGATTTTCTGTCACTCAGCCTCCAGTGAACCACTGGTTAGGATAGGTATTAAAACCTCATAATAATAATAATAATAATAATAATAATAATAATAATAATAATAATAATAATAAGAAGAAGAAGAAGAAGAAGAAGAAGAAGAAGAAAGCGAAAAGACTGACAAATACCTAAACCTTGCCAGAGAATTGAGGAAACTTTGGAACATGAAGGTGAAGGCGGTACCAATCGTAGTTGGTGCCCTTGGAACGATCCCCAAAGCCCTGGAAAAGAATTTGGGGAAACGGGAAATCAGAAGAACCGAGACCATCCAAAACTACAGCGATCGGCTAGAATACTCAGAATAGTCCTGGAGACCTGATGAGACTTCCTGTCACTCAGCCTCCAGTGAACCACCAGCTACTGCAGGTGTAAAAAACTCATAATAATAATAATACTGGACCTTGCCAGAGAACTGAAAAAGTTATGAAATATGAAAGTCAAAGTGATACCAATTGTAGTTGGTGCACTTGGAACAGTCCCAAAAGGATTAGAAAAGGGTTTGGAAAGTTTGAAAATCAGAGGAAGGATTGAAACCATTCAGAACACTGCACTGCTGCAATCTGCCAGAATACTCAGAAGAGTCCTGGAGATCTGAGGAGACTTGCTGTCACTCAGACTCCAGTGAAAGGCCATCAGCTAACACTGATGTGAAAACTCAAAAGGAGTAAATAATGATAATAATAATAATGATAATGTCGAAGGTCAATAATATTGTCGCTTTTCTCTCTGTTGTTTGTTCAAATAACGGATTTCTTGTGGCAGAATCAGAAATAAAGGAATATTGCAACAAACCAGATCAATGAAAAAAAGGACGTTGGATCGAAGAAGAGGACTTGCTTTAACGTTACTCTCGACCATCGATGGGATAACCAGCTATTCTCACAATCAATACTCCCATAAGCAAAATAACTTTTGAAAAGCCACTTAAGCAAGGTCCTTGCATATAGGACCTGGCTTTTCGTACAGTTAGGTCACGATAACACACAAAAGTCGAATTATCATGATATAGATTACTAGCAGGACCTTTGAATATACCACAGTATGATGATTTAATTATTAAAACATTTGATGCATTTACTTTAGAGCTATTGCTAATAGTTCAATATGTAAAAAGTATAATCATCTTGATTTAACTCTCTCTCTCTCTCTCTCTCTCTCTCTCTCTCTCCCCTCTCTCTCTCACAATCTTTTTTTCTTTCCTTCTTTTCACATTTTCATTATGTTCGATTGAAACAGATTAACTGCATCGCTTCCACGCGCTCATTCCCTCTCTCTATCTTTAAACTTCTTTCTTTCTTATTGTATCTTTTCTGTGTAGTCTCTCTCCTTTTTCTTCCCTTTCTTTCTTTATAATAATATATCATTCCTATATAAAAAATAAAGTAAGTAAATTCGTCGGGGTGGCCTAAAGTCGGTATCATCCAGACAACGAGGGAGTCTATCCCCTTTTCACTACGCTAGACCAAGAATGTTTAAGCGTCTGAGGTGGAGCGCCATGCCTACCACCAGCTCCTCACTTTACCGCACAGATACCCTGAGCTACTCATACACTGAATTGGCGGGAATCGAACTTGGAACCTTTGATTCCTAGTCAGACGCTCTACTGACTAAGCTAAACCGGACCCTAAAAATCTTGATTTAACTCTCTCCCACTCTTTCTTTCTTTCTTTCTTTCTTTCTTTCTTTCTTTCCTTATTTGCATATACAAATACAATTAGCATCACAGTCACCCTCATATTCCACCGTTCTTTTTCAATTCGAAGTATTTTTCTATTTTTAGCTTTACTTTTAGAGCCGGTTTAGCTCAGTCGGTAGAGCGTTCGGCTAGGAATCACAAGATCCCTGGTTCGATACCGGCCCTCACCAACTCAACGTATGAGTAGCATAGGGATCTGTGCGGTAAAGTGAGGAGATGATGGTAGGTGTGACACCTCACCTCAGACGCTAAAATAATCTCCTTGGTCTAGCGCTAGTGAAAAGGGGATATACTCCCTCGTTGTCTGTTTGATACCGACATTAGGCCGCCCCGACGACAACGAGCTTTACTTTTAGTTTTACTCTATGATCCGCTCTTATCACTATTATTATTATTATTATTATTATTATTATTATTATTATTTACTCCTTTTGAGTTTTCACATCAGTGTTAGCTGATGGTCTTTCACTGGAGTCACAGGAAGTCTTCTCGGGTCTCCAGGACTCTTCTGAGTATTCTGGCAGATTGCAGCAGTGCAGTGTTCTGAATGGTTTCAATCCTTCCTCTGATATCCAAACTTTCCAAACCCTTTTCTAATCCTTTTGGGACTGTTCCAAGTGCACCAATCACAATTGGTATCACTTTGACTTTCATATTCCATAACTTTTTCAGTTCTCTGGCAAGGTCCAGATATTTGTCCATTTTTTCATATTCCTTTAGCTTCACCCTGTAATCTGCTGGCACTGCAAAATCCACCAGTTGACAAGTTCTTTCTTTTTTGTTTATCAACACTAGGTCTGGTCTTCTTGCTGGGATTATTATTATTATTATTATTATTATTATTATTATTATTATTATTACGATGATTCTTTAATGATTACGTTTCATATGTTTACTTTAGAGCTAAGTAGTTCAATATGTAAAAAGTATAATAATCTTGATTTAACTCCCTCCCACGAACCATTATTTCGTGGAATTTTCACTAAATAATTATAAGGAAGCCTTAGTGTTATTATCAAGAATGAAAAACTAACCTATATAAAACCACTAGAAGCACCTACCCGACATCCCCTCGGTAGAGGGGGACAAAAAAGTTAATCTCGCAGATCCATTATAACTGAATCATGAGTTGGATCATAACAGAATGCCCCATCAAAATCCCTATGTAAAAAAAGACCTTGCATTGATCCGGCCTGGTGGGGCATAAGAAAAAAGTGCAAAGATAGCATGAAAAGAAAAATTAATGTCTCTTATTTAAAATACGAAATCCAAAAAAAAAAAAAAAAACCCAAAATAAACAAACTATCCTGTGACTATTTGAATTTCATTTAAATTATCTTCAAAAATATATATCAAATCTTCATTATTTTTGCTCAAAAAGCAAGATCAGGTGATAATGAATGTGTATATATATTTACTTTGCCGTTAATTGTTTTATTTCTGTAGTTTCAGCCGGACATACATACATACATACATACATACATACATACAACTTTCCTTTATATATGTATAGATAAATTCTTTCTCATTTTCTTTACGTAATAATATGTTGTAAATCGAGTTTGAAGATTCAATCAATAGCTGGGGGATTTTTGGCGGGAACGATACCTGATTAAATCTTAACATATCTTTAAAAAAAAAATTACTCGTACGATGAGGTCAGTGAAATGTGCCTTGGCTAATTTGAGAAATAAACCAAAATATCTCAACTCATCACGGTTTCTTTTTTCAGCCATGAACCTTGCCAGAGAGACGAAGTATTTTAAACATTGAACAAGTGAAATTTGCAAGTAAATAAAGAACCAATGATTTTTGTAGAGGACATTCTTTTGTCTTTGGTTTTATTCATATTTTTGTTTTTATTCATTCTTGAACCTTGCCAGAGAGACAAAGTATTTTAAACATTTGAAATTTGCAAGTAAATAAATACCCAATCATTTTTGTTGAGGACATTATTCATTTTTTATTTAAAAAATTTTTTTTTGGTCTTTGGTTCTATTCATATTTCCGAAGTCAAAAACCACAAACTAATTCTGTTTTGAAATAAGAAAATAAATATTTCATTAAACTAGCAAATATATGCACCCTCCGAGTGCAACTATTTAAGTTTTAATGTAATAGAATATATTAAATTAGTAATGCTAATGAAACTAAATAAGAATACAGATAAAAATATTTGAAACAGAGGGGGAGGTAAAATCGAAAAATAGAACAACTGAGACTTACTCTTCCTTCACCCCCGTTTTTCATTGTTAAATTTTCCTAATTTAACTAAGAATAGCAAAGAATAACATGACAGTTATTTCTTCTTGTTAATAGATTTCTTTTAAGATTTATCCCCGAGATTTTTGTTCATATTCATTAAGATAAAACCAAACAATTAGTAATCAATAATAATAAGCACATATTTATTAAAATCAAATTTTTAATATCAATATGCAAATAAGCCTTCATGTCCACACTATAAACCTCTGTTTTGTTGTATATAAAAATGCAATTGTTTTTAGTACGTACATCAAGGCAAGAGTATTGATAATGTGAAATAATTTTATTAATAATTGAGGTTTAAAAAAATAAAATCGTGGAGAATGTGACGTAAATTACTAAGAAAATTGTAACTTTAGTAGTAATATAGTTTCGGTTACAGACAGACAAACACACAATCTCCATTATAATAAGAAGATATACTAGCTTTCATACTATATTTCAGTTTTAATGTAATGAAATACATTAAATTGTAATGACTAACGAAATTAAATAAGAACGCAAATAAAAAGAATGCAGTTATTTTGATAATATTTTAATTGGTTTCTATATAAAAATCATTAGTAGCATTGATTTTAATACGTAAAGCAATTATTTATCAAATCTGTTTGTTTTTTTAAAACCAATATGCAAATTAACCACACCATATATTATGTGAACCATTATTTCTTAGTGATACATAAGACACATCGCAGGATTTTAAACGCGTTAATAACATGGGCTATTTTGAGGCAAATCAAACTCAGATGTTCATAGAGACTTCGTTAATAGATAAGATTCATTCTATGTATTAATGATTTTGACTATAAATTAAATACTCATTGATAAACTTACGCAATTCCTGAGAGTATTGTGACGTAAATAATGACGTAGTTTTGGTTACAGACACCGAATCTCCATTATAATATTTTTAAAAAATTATAATTGTTGTTTGTTTTGTTTTACGGCATATAAACTCTTTTCCGATCATTTAATGCCGAATAAAGACATTTTAATAAACAAAGGACACATATTGCTTACAGTACAAGCCGTTGCTCAAGTTGTTACTCAATTAAGTATTGAATAGGCTTAAACGTCTGGTAAAAAGAAAAGGTTCTGGGCATAACTGGTGAGTAAAAATTATACGACAAAGAAAGTTATGGGCTTGTTTACATGTATATTTACCAACCCCTCCACACGAGCAGGATGCGACACAAGGTCAATTTCTTAAGCGGAGTTTAACAGGTTTGAATTCAGAGATTTCCTTCTCCTAGACTGTGAAATGCAAACGGCTCCATCCAGGATTTGAACTCGGTTCGATGATTCCATTTCATACGACTCTTACCATTACACCAAGCACCTCCATTATATTATTTATATGATAACGAAAGGTTCTGGGCTTAACCAGGTCGTGAAACGTTTTTTTTTATTTCTTGTTATTTAATTACAATGTTTTCTTTTAAAGTTTATTTTTATTATTCATCTTCATTCTATCCATCTATCTATCTATCTATCTATCTATTTATCTATCTATCTATACACTTGTTTCGTAATCTTGAGACCGCTCAAATCGTCCAAGATGAAATGTAAATTCTGATAATCTGGTGTTACTTATCTGCCCAATTCTTATTTCTTATGAGTTTTGTCACCTCAGCCAAATCATGGACCATTCCGTTTTTATCATAAAGAATGAAAAGGAAGAAAAAGGACATGTTACACAGAAAAATATAAAAACAAAAAAGAAAGAAAGAAAGAAGTGGAAAGATAAAGAGAGCGGGTGAACACGCGGAAGCGATAACTCTGATCTGTTTCAATCGAACATAATGAAAAGATGAAAAGAAGGAAAGAAAGAAAAAAAAAGAGTAAGAAAGAGTTAAATCAATATCATTATACGTTTTACATATTGAAGTATTTTACAATAGCTGTAAAGTGATCATATCAAACATTGTAATAATTGAATTATCATACTGTGGTATATCCACAGGTCCTGTTAGTTCCGTATCAATTCTCTTTTTCTCATTCTGTTATTCTTATTATTCTACAATATTTTTTATTCTTTTATTCTCATTCTACTCTTTAACAGTTATTTTATGCTTATTCTTTTTATTTTTATTCTGTTACTGTTTTTTTTCTTATTCTTTTATTCTCATTCCATTCCTTAGCAGTTCTTTTTCTTTTTCTTATTCTATTATTTTCATTCTATTCTTTAAAAGTTAC
This sequence comes from Doryteuthis pealeii, assembly GCA_023376005.1. Lineage (NCBI taxonomy): Eukaryota > Metazoa > Mollusca > Cephalopoda > Myopsida > Loliginidae > Doryteuthis > Doryteuthis pealeii. Next base: position 65,650,714 of record CM042165.1, read on the forward strand.
TTTATATTATTATTCTTTTATTCTCATTCTATTCTTCCTCCGTTCTTTTATTCTTATTCTTTTATTATTTTATTTTCTTCTCTTATGCTTATTTTTTCTTCTTATTCTTAGTCTATTCTTTATCAGTTCTTTTTATCATTCTTTTATTCCAATTCTATTCTTTATTTACAGTTAATTTTTCATTATTATTCTGGTTTTCCCATTATATGCTATTTTTCAGTTCTGACTTGTTTTTTTATTTTTTAATTCTGCTCACTCTCTTTGACCCCAGACAATATTTTAGATTCCTTGAGTAGAAAAGTGTGTGTGTGTGTGTGGGGGGGGGGGGCGGAGGCCCTACATACTGTTTAGCCCTCAGATCGATTACAGATCAATAAGATCAGTGTAGCCTTTTGCCAAAAATCCTTCAGTTACCAATCATCGCCATTTTGTATGTGATTTCAATTGCGAAGTAAGGTGAACGCATGCGCTCAGAGAAACTGAGATTCATTGAATATATATATATATATATATATATATATATATATATATATATATATATACATATATATATATATAGTAAATAGTAGACCTGACTAGGCTCCTTAAAGATGTTTAGGCAACCAGTCTATGAGAAGTAAATCTCTGAAATCACTGAGTTAAAACCTGTTAAACTGTTTAAAAATTGACCTTGTGTCCCATCCTGCTCGTACGGGGGGGGGAGGTTTATATATATATTATATATATATATATATATATATATATATATATATATATATTTGAAATTATGTTTTTTGGAAGTACATATATCAGGTTTGGGCATTAGTGTGAAGCATTAATGTGCTATATTATAATAATGTAGTTATAATATATTCATGTGTGAATAAATATAAGAAAACTCGGTTGTTTTTGGGAGTTTCATTTATTTAGTAGTAGTAAATTTTCGGGATTGTAATTTCTCCCTTCTTCGTGACTCTATGAGGACAGTAATGTTTTTCTGGTTGTTGGTTGTTATTTTTGTTTGGGAATGCTTGATGCTGATTGGTTGGTTGGTGATTAATGAGTTTGTACTGTGTGGCTTTTGTAGTCTGTTAGGGGTCATGAAGTTGGTAGTAAGGGGGTATCTTGGAAATATGTGTAGGCTTTTAGTGTTCCTGTATCAGTGTTTAGCCCACTTCTGTGCGTGCATAATCTAATTATCCATCTAAGTTCAGTTAGTTTCCTTGCTTGAGTGGATGGAAAACCTTTCTGGATCAAGATGCATTTCAGGTTATCTAAATTATGTGGTGGGGTGTTTAAAGTGGTGTGCAATTTTACTGTGTGGAGAATTAAGTTTTATGGTAGACTTGTGGTTGTTTAGACGTAGTCTAAAAGGTGTAGATGTTTCTCCCACTATTTTTGCATTTTGTGCAGTATATGTAATATATGATATTTGCACTGTCGCATGTTAGTTGTGGGGGTTGGATTTTTTATTTGGTGTGTGGTATTTGGATTGTGGGTTCGTTGTTTAGGTGCGTGTACACACACACACACACATACACATATATATATATATATATATATATAAAAAAGACTTAGAGGATTAGCATTATAGTCTATTTCAGGGAGCTTAGACAAAGTGTCTAACTCTCCCGACTCATCAGACGCGAATATATTTGCTCTGTGACTCTAACATTAAGAGCACACATTGAGCTCTCAAACTTCGATAGGTTTTTAAAATAAAACTCTTGCGTCGTAAGGAAGATTTCTTCTCTGGACTTTTGGATTGTATATATATATATATATATATATATATATATGCTCCCGACTAGTAGAACTCATCGCCATTTTGTATGTGATTTCAATTGCAAAGTAATGTGAACGCATGCGCACAGAGAAGCTGAGATTCATTGAATATAAAACTAGACTGATCAATTGTTTGAAACGGGCATTTACTTAATTTTATAAAAAAAAAACACAAATGGAAAGCAAGACATTAAAACTCAATTTTTTTCTCCTATGAGAATCTTGATGTAACCTTAACCCTTTTCGATTTTATATATTGATCCTTGTAAGGCCTATCCGAGTGTGTAAACAGCGGATTCAGTGGTTACAGCTATCTGTGTGTTGGTGTGGGTACTAGGGTAGGTCGATTTTTCACTTTAAAAAAATATCAAATTGTCCATCTATGCGAAAGTTGTGTGTTAGTATACTGAAGTACTGATACCAAAAATTAGATTTTTTGCTTGTACATTATTTGAGGAAATAGCATCAAAGATCGTCTGTTACAGCTAAATTAATGAGGTAAAAAGCAGCATATCAGAAGTGTCGGTGGTGATAAAGGGGGGCACATTTTCAATTTGAATTCTATTAGTAATATTCAATTCGTTTTATTTTATTAAAATAAAATAACATTTCTGATTTAAATACTGAAAATGGTAAATTTCTAAACAATTATTTTGTTAAATAATTTTTTTGCACATTTATATGGTTTCAATTATTCTTGATACTAATAATTTGCACGTAAGTATATGGTTATAGTCGATTGGCAATATATATCACACAGCACTCACTCACTTTTAACATTCAACATGTAATCTATTATTATACTAAAGCTGAGTTAATCAATGATTGTTTGCTAAAGGCTTTTTTTCCTATTTAGTTTAATGACACAAAATCCCAACAAATTCCTTAGTTTTAGGATTAAGTTATGTTTAAATAAAAATCCATTTTATTTGGTTTTAATTAATTGTAATTTGCAATTAAGTAAAAAACTCACCTGTCTCTTACTTAACATTCAGCCTGTCACTTTCTCCCTCTCTATATATCTTGATTAACTACTCTTTAAAACTTCAATACCTGCATCCTCCATTATAAGAAGATTATTCAGAACAATATCCTTATTTTCATTGGTTTTTTTTCCATTACCTCAGTTGAAACTTTGTAATAAAAACAATAATGATGAGGATACTCATTGAACTGTAACACCTGAACATCTGTCTATAAATAATATTGGTATAATAATCTATTAAATTGTATATATTTTTCTTTTCTTTTTTTTTTCTTTTTACAGACACCTAATTATTTTACAGACAAAAATTTTGCGAAAACGAGGATTTTAGTGCATTTTTTAGTGGACGATGTGGAAATTATTACAAAATGAAGAGTAAATATCTAAGTTTATTTTTCTCATTTAATTCACTTCTACATGGCCACCATGGGAGGATCAAAGTGTAGTATCTGTTCCAGATTCTATGCTTTGACCCTTACCTTCTATACCCGGCCTCGGCTGGGGGTCCAGTGTGCTTCGGCCTCTGGACCGGTGAAGTACAGTTAATGGCATCGATCCAGGGGGTCCATCCCCCCAGATCCTTGCAATTTTTATGTGCCCACGTAAAAACGAGACCTTGTGTCCAGCCCTCATAAGTGGGATGAGCAGGCAAATACCCCCCCCTTCTACATGGCCACCATTAGTTGTACAAAGCCTATTAAAACGGTACTCAATTTCTTGCCATGTCGCTGTAGCATATTCTCGCCAATGGTTGCAATGGTATCAGTGATCTTTTGCTTTAGGCCAGTGACGTCCCGTATCTTTGTTCGATGCACGATACATTTAGCATCCTGTATTATTTGTCTCACCAGGAAAGAGAGAGAGAGAGAGAGAGAGAGAGAGAGAGAGAGAGAGAGAGAGAGAGAGATGTATTTGATGTGGATTACCTTTACCTCCCAGTCGTATCTAGTATTGTACTCCTTTTGTGCCAATTTTCTGCATTCGCTTATCACGTGATTAACAGTTTTGTCTTTGTTATTCGGTTGCGTTTTTATCTATTCTCGCTATAATTGGTCCTTATGACATTGTTTTGTGCTGCTATTATTAGGGATTATGTTTCTATCTGTATAAGTAGAGTGACCTGTCCCTGTGTTTAGTCGAAAGAGAGTGATCTGCCCTTGTGAGATAAAGTATAAATAAAAGCTGAGAAACGACCATTTGCAATTCGTCTCGACGTTTGAACTGCTGACCACGTCTTTATATTATCTTGAGGCTTCTCTTTCTTAGCCATGTCCAGGTATTCTTGTGTGAAATGCCTCTAGTTTGTCACTTGAAGTGTCAGTATAGTTGTTTTTCTTCCCATTTTTGCTTTGTTGTTAATTGGTCCTTATGACATTGTTTTGTGCAGCTATTATTAGGGATTATGTTTCTATCTTGAGGCTTCTCTTTCTTAGCCATGTCCAGGTCTTCTTGTGTGTAGTACCTCTAGTTTGTCACTTGAAGTGTCAGTATAGTTGTTTTTCTTCCCATTTTTGTTTTGTTGTTAATTGGTCCTGATGACATTGTTTTTTTTTCCTGCTATCATTAGGGATTCTGTTTCTATCTCGAGGCTTCTTTTTCTTAGTCATGTCTATGTCTTCTTGTGTATAATGCCTCTAGTTTGTCACTTGAAGTGTCAGTATAGTTGTTTTTCTTCCCGTTTTTGTTTTGTTTTTTCTTTCTTCTAGGCAGGCGAATGGCAAATTCCAGATACAAAATGGCCACTTCCATCTCATATTACCAAAAATGAACGCCAAAATGTCCAAGAATTACCTCCACCCCGAAAAAAACCTTGAATAAAAAAATGTTTTTGCTATCAATTCATAATTCCACGATTTTGGTAATGATAGGATAGACTTGATTAGATCATTTTTTGTTCTGAGTAGATGAAGCGAAATTTTCGAGGATGGGGAACGGACGAACGGACAGCGGTTCTGGCTGGTGGAATGAAAGCGTTAAAACAAAACAAAAAACGTTTATTTCCTCTCTCTCTCTCTCTCTCACACACACACACACTCTCTCTCTCTCTCTCTCTCTCTCTCTCTCTCTCTCTCTCTCTCTCTCTTATTTATTTATTTATTTTCTTTCATTTGTTCGATTCGTTAATGTATCGTTTGCTTTACTTCGCAAGGCCTTTCATCCGATTTGGTAATAACGAGATAGAAAATATCTTTGAAGTTGCGCGCTCGACTAGGAATAAAGACAAAATACGTATATCTTCGAAGACACACACACACACACACACAACACACATATATATATATATATATATATATATATATATATATATATATGTATAAGTAAATGTAAACTGATCGGTGTGGTCTAAAGTCGGTATAAGCCAGTAAACGCGAGAATCTATCACCTTTTCAGTAGCGATAAAACAAGGAGATTATTTTTGTGTCTGAGATGGACCACCACACCAACTGCTAGCTCCTTACTTTAGCGCACAGATCCCTGTGCTACTCATACGCTGAGTTGGCGAGAGCCAGCATCGAACCAGGGATCTTGTGGTTTCAAGTCGAACACTATTGCGTACCTGTCTTGTTGTCAATTAATGGACGCGCTTACGATGTTAATAAATAAGGCGAAATAATAACTAAAAAAAAGGCTTTAATAATTTAAGAGAACTGATAATCAAAGGCACTTGGTATCTTTCAGTTTCTCGCTAATGCCTTTATCTAACTAAGTGAAATATTTGTTTTGAAAATCGCATAAGATACCAAGCGCTGTTGACTTTATGCCTTCGTTACACTAATATTGATGATACAGATAATATTTCGTTACATTAATATTGATAATACAAATAATATATGCTACCATAAATTTGGTATGAGCTCTCTAATTGGTAATTTGAATTAACTCTCACTACTAAGCATATAAGCAATGATCGTTTCTCGGAAATTTGATCTCTCAGTAACCGTAAAATACATAAACAAACCTATGTACTTAATAGTTTAAAAACACCAAGTCCCCGTACAGCTGTCTTGGCCGAGGGGATTAGATATCGGGCTGCCAAACGGTCAGTCTGAGTTCGACCCTAGCCAAAGATAGTTGTGGGTAGCCACACTGAAGAGGCGTGAAACGCCGAAATACGTGTCTGTGGAATTTTTTTTTTTAGTAAAAAAAAAAAAATTGTTAATTTAAAGATAAAAAATGAGAAAACATCAATTTGAATTTGAATATTTTTAATTAAAAATGAATAATTGAATTAAAATATATATATATATATATATATATATATATATATATATATATGTGTGTGTGTGTGTGTGTGTGTGTGTGTTAACTATGAAACCAAAGGCCCGACATTTTTGGTAAATGCTTACATAAAAGCGCATGGCAACTTATCAACTGAAAATTAAATTTTTTTTTTTAGATGTAAGCAAATTCCTTTTAAATCAAACGTCAAACGCGGATATTGTCTGATATTATAAAAAGATGTCTATCATGCACAGGTGGTTTTTTTTTTTATTTTTAATATTTCAAACAACTGCTTCCAGTCAACAGAAGTCCAGCACTTAACAACAACTGTGTTTAATATTTCACGCAAACAATCATGTTCAACATTCAACAACTTCGTGTTTGATATGACTTTTGAATGACGGAATAAACTACATAGCATTCAGCTTCACTACGAAACTGTTTTCAGTGATCATAATTGTATCATTCGCTTCCGCATTTGCGTGTAATTAATCAATATCTTGATTAATTCATTACAATTGACCCTGAAGATCCTTTATGGTGGTATGTGTGAACATCCAGCATCACTAAAAACAAGAATTATCAATGAGTGGATGAGCTCCAGGGAGAGGGTCAACGGCCATCCACACGGATAGTAGTAGAATTGGGGACTTACATAAATCCTCAAATAGGATAGATGGAGCTCCTTAGCCTTGGATGGCAATCCATTTAGACAAGAAAAAGTGTGTTATAAAACCTCCGCTGCCTAGCGGCCTATGCCTCATTCCAAGAAAGGCTAGGGGAGTAAATACTGTAATCAAAGCCAAACAGCATTGTTTTTTGGGGAGAGGTTGACAGTGTGGAGAGGAGGACCTGCTCCTTTAGGCCATAATCCTAAAGCGATTTTCGTTCAGTTCTGTCGGATGTAAAAGACAGCTCAATAATTTTTACGTAATAATGAAAATAAAATCCAAAAAGAATATAGTTACTTTTCGCACATAAGTATCTTGGTTTCATAATTAATTAATTAAGTTTTAAATGAGTAAAATACGTTAAAAAAAAACTACTTAACTCCGAAATAAAAATTAGCCAATGAGATTAGTGATTTTTTATGTATTTCAGTCATTTAAAACTTAATTAATTAATTATGAAACCAAGATACCTATGTACGAAAAGTAACTATACTCTTTTTGTGATTTTATATTAATCATTACCTAAAAATTATTGAACCAACTTCTACATCCGACGGATTTTAAAAAGTAAAGCTAGCTGTAGCCTACTTGGGCAACAGGTCATTCTCAATATCAACCCGCCAAGGCTATATATATATATATATATATATGTGTGTGTGTGTGTGTGTGTGTGTGTGTGTGATTTTTAATTCTTGTCAAAGGATACTAAAAGTCAGCAGATGTTTAAGCATACTTCTCCAGTTTTAGTTTTGTATTTACTGTTTGCCTTCAGCACGACTTTATCATTAGACTAAAGCCTTCTCTACCTCACAATATATATATATATATATATATATATATATATATATATATATATATATATATATATATATATATATAACCCCAGTCCAGTGTTACGCACGTCGCACGTAATATTCACCGAATTTGCTTGTCATGGTTATTTGATTATAAAATAAAATCCCCCTCTCTGTCTGTCTGTCTGTCTGTCTCTCTCTCTCTCTCTCTCTCTCTCTCTCTCTGTCTCTGTCTCTCTCTCTTTCTCTCTCTCTCTCTCTATATATATATATATATATAAGGGCAGTTCGTGTATATGTATGTCCAGAGGAAACTTCGAAAATAAAACAATTAATGACAAAGTAAATATATATACACATTAAATATCTCCAGGGCTTGGTTTTTAGCAAAAAATAATAGAGATTTGATTTATATTCGTGAAGATTTAAATGGGCATCCCATGAGGATTCAACTGGGATCTGCGGGACTAACTTTAAAAAATCCCTCTCTACCCAGGCGTCGCCGGGTAGCCGCTGCTAGTATATAAAAATAAATGTATATATACATATAGAAATACCCCCCCACACACATATAATATATATATATATATATATATAGAGAGAGAGAGAGAGAGAGAGAGAGAGAGAGAGAGAGAGAGAGAGAGAGAGATTCGGCCTATGTCGGCAAAACCTGATTGTACATTGATAGAATTAGAGGAGCAGATTCTTTGTTTTAAGATGAAGATTGATGGGTTGATAGAAACAAGAGAGACTTACTTGAATAGATCGATCATTTGAGGGAATTGGACTGATTGGTTGACTGGTTTGAATGAATGATTGATCGATCAAGGGGGAGGGGGAGGAAAGACTGAGAGATCAACCTCTTACAGGTGGAGAGGGAGAAGTAAAATAGAAAGAAAGAATGAATGAAAGAATAAAAGAATGAAGAATGAATGAAAGAAAAATGAAACAAAGAGAGGAATACTGAAGGAAAGAATGAAAGAAAGATTGTAGGAAAGAAAAAAGAAAGAAAGAATAAATGAAGGAAAGAAAGAAAGAAAGAAGGAAAGAAAGAAAGAAAGGAAGAATGAAAGAAAAAAGAAAGAAAGAATGAATGAATGAAAGAAAGAAAAAATGAAACAAAGAGAGGAATACTGAAGGAAAGAAAGAAAGAAAGAATGAAGGAAGGAAATAAAGAAAGAAAGAAATAAAGAAAGAGGGAATAAAACAAGAAAGAAAGAATAAACGAAGAAAAGAAAGAAAGAACGAAAGAAAGAAAAAATGAAACAAAGAGAGGAATACTGAGGGAAAAATGAAAGAAAGATTGAAGGAAAGAAAGGAATAAAGAAAAAGAGGAATAAAGAAAAAAAGAAAGAAAGAATAAATGAAGAAAAAAAGAAAGAAAGAATAAAAGCAAGCAAGCAAGCAAGCAAGAATTAAAGAAAGAGAGAATGACAGAATGAAAGAAAGAATGAAAGAATGAAGGAAAGAAAAAAAAGAAAGAATTAAGACAAGAAAGAATGAAGGAAAGAAAGAAAGAAAGAAAGAAAGAATAAATAAATAATAAAGATGAATAAAAGAAAGAAAGATTGAAAGAAAGGAAGAATGAAGCAAAGAAAGAAAGAAAGAAGAAAGAAAGAAAGAAAGAAACGAAAAGTGAAAGTAAGAAAAAAAAAAAAAAGAAGAATGATGGAAGGACAGAAAGAAGAATTGTAATCTAATAGATTATCTAATAATGGAAACAAGAAAAGATCAAATAAAAAGGGGGAGGGGGTTGAAGGTTCGTTTTCTGAAAATCGGATTGTTCTATCGTTAGAAAGCAGTTGAAAAATCCAACACGTGAAGCACGACGTGCATGCAATCTAACACCCTGCCCCTTAACCACGAGAGAGAGAGAGAGAGAGAGAGAGAGAGAGAGAGAGAGAGAGAGAGAGAGAGAGAGAGAGAGAGAAGAAAAAAAGAATTAAGAAAGAAAGAGAAGATAATAGAAAGAAAGAAAGAAAGAAGGAAAGGAAGGAAGATAGTGGAAAGAAAGAAAGAATGAAAGAAAGAAAGGTAGGAAATGAGATAGAGGAAAGAAAAAAGAAAGAAAGAAAAGAATGAAAGAAGAAAAGAAGAAAGAACGATAGGAAATGAGATAGGGGAAAGAAAGAAAGAAAGACAAACAAACAAAGAGAAAAGAAGGAAAGAAAGATAGCGAAAAGAAAGAAAGAAAGTAAGAAATTGCCTATTGTCAGTATCAGCCAGACAGCGAGGGAGTCTATCCTCTTTTCGCTGTCCAGCTGGGCTAGGGAGCATATTTTTTCTGGGTGGCGCGCCTCAGCTACCACCAGCTCCCCACTTTACTGCTCAGATCAGATTACCCAATCTGTGCTACTCATACGCTGAGTTGGCGGAGACCGGTATCAAACTCAGTACCTTGCGATTCCAAGACGGGTGCTCTTTCTGTAAATGAGAAATAAAGAAAGAATGAGAGTAGTGGAAAGATAGAGAGAGTGAGTAAAAGTGCGGAAACGATAATGCTAATCTGTTTCAATCGAACATAATGAAAATATAAAAAGAAAGAAAGAAAGAAGAGAAAAAGAGTGCAAGAGAGTTTTAAATAAAGATTATTATACTTTTTACATATTAAACTATTTGGCAATAGCTCTTAAGTAAACATATCAAACGTTGTAGTAATTAAATGATCATACCGTGGTATAATAATAATAATAATAATAATAATAATAATAATAGTGAAAGAAAGAACTTGTCAACTGGTGGATTTTGCATTCTAGCAGATCACAGGGTGAAGCTAAAGGAGAATGAAAAGATGGATAAATAGCTGGAGTATGAGAGTGAAAGTGATACCATTGTAGTTGGTGCACTTGGAACGGTCCCAATAAATTGGAAAAAAGACTGAAGGATCTGAAATCAGAGGAAGAATTGAGACCATCCAGACTATTGCACTGCTGCAATCTGCCAGAATACTCAGAAGAGTCCTGGAACCTGAGGAGATTTGTTGTCACTCAGACTCCAGTGAAATACCATCAGCTAACGTTGATGTGAAAAACGCAAAAGAAGTGAAAATAATAGTGATAGGAGCGCACCATAGTGTTAAAATAAATGTAAAGCTAAAAGATAGACAAATATGTCTAAAGAATTGAAAAAACTATAGAATATGAGGGTGACGGTGATACTAATCGTATCTGGGGCACTTGGAACGGTTCTCAAGATTTTGTAAAAGAGAATGGCGGAAATGGTGATCAGAAGAAAATCGAGACCATCCTGTCTTCAATTAATGGCGACGGCTTCGGCACCAGCTAGACTCATACACGAACCATTGCGCATATTCAAGAGTTGAAGATCACCGTCGTAAAATGTACAATATTGATTAAAAAATTCCTTGTATCAGTAGACTTTCTATTCGCTTTTATAATTCCGGTTTTCTCTTGAGAGCCATTCTTTAAAATAGGCGGGAAGAACGCCCACGCCCCAATTGCAGGAACCGACCCTTTGAGAAGAAAACAGATTACTAAGTCATTGTTTGATATAAGACAGAACTGTCTGAAACAGTAGCTGTCAAAAATTTCCTCTGGGACAGAAGATCAATAGAAAAATGATTTTAAAGGTACGTTCAAATCGCATACTGTGAGTACAATGATTGCTTGCTTACTGGCTTGGTTGGTTGGTTGGTTGGTTTTGTGGCATGTCAAAATAAACGACTTTTTTGTTCAAACAATTATAGCAAGACGGGGATATTATCCTGAGCTAGAACTACTATATTAGAAAAGGAGGAAGAAGAAATAAGAGATGATAAAGGTTTTAAAAAATAGTGATGAGCAAAACAGGATGAACGATGGTTTGACCGTAGCGTGACCCCGAACGGAGAATTGAGTGTCAACCGGAAGTCGGGTGTTGACCGGAACCGGAATTCACATGGTGACGTGGAACAACGAAGAAAGGGACCGGTCTCTTTTCGATTTGGGACAGCGTTGGGTTAAGACGTGCCCTTGGTCCCGTTTGGGATGACGGTAGTTTAATAGTTCTCTCTCTCTTTCTCTCTGCCTTTTCTTCTCTCTGATACGAACCCACGAGACGAGCCTACCCTGAAATAAAGGCTAGCAGTTGTGACTACATATTTCTCGCGTTGTAATTTTTATCAACAAGATGACCACGTGCAGAAGATCAGCTTTGGGTACTGTGAAAATATAACAACGTTACAGATACCGTTTTAGTGCCCGGAAAAGGGGGACAACATTACACAATTATATGGTTTCAACTCTTGGAAAAAAGATTGTAGGATCGGGGAAATCAGAGGAAGAATTGAGACTATCCAGACATTGTAAAAGACCGCAAAAACGCTTATTCCGTTTTACCAATAGATACATATCTGGAGTCAATTTTCCGGTGAGGCCTAACTCATTGGGATAATTCTATAGCTCAATGAACTACTGAAGAAGTCCTTATGGCAGTGGTGGGAGCATTTTTCCTTATTTAGTTGCGAGTAGAGATTCATGCGGAGAATTGGTATTTCAAATCAGTGTAAAAGACCGCAAAAAGGCATATTCCGTTTTACCAATAGGTACATATCTTGAGTCAATTTTCCGGTATGGCCTAACTCATTGGTACAATTGTATAGCTCAATGAACTTCTGAAGAAGTCCTTATGGCAGTGGTATGAGCATTTTTCCATATTTATTTGCAAGTAGAGATTCAAGCGCAAAATTGGTATTTCAAATCAGTGTAAAAGACCGCAAAAACGCTCATTTCGTTTCTACCGATAGATGCGCATTTTTAGTCAAATTGCCGGTAATGGTGCAATCGGCTAGAATACTCAGAAGAGTCCTGAAGACTGAGGAACTTGTCGTCACTCATTTTTACTGTTTGTGACGTGATGTAAACAGTTATGTGGCAGGTCTATTTTGAAACGTCCGTCACCTGATAAAATACATCACATGATCCGCGATAAACACATTTTTGTTTTCTTCTGTTTTTTTTTTAAATTTTTAAATTTTTTTTTTTAGATTTCAATTATTCAAACCACTTTTCTACTGATTTAAATTAGTCATACGGTAAATTTGAAAGGAGAGGTCTAGTTTCGTGTCTGTATTTAGATACCAACTCGCATCGTTTATCTAGCAATTTATTTTGCTAAAAGAATCTTATTATGCACAATTTTTCGTCTCAAAACAATTTACACGATCATTGAATATGTGCTCTATTTGCATATGATTTTTGCACTCGCATCTTTTATTTTAATTCCTATGTATATTTAGACAGCATAGTCCTATTCGCGTAGCATCTATTTTGGAAGATAAATTTCTGATAATAAAACCTTTGTTCCCAAAGCTTATTTTTATTCTGTCAAGAGACAATTCTTCCAGGCCGTTGTCGTGTCAGTACTGCTGTACGGCTGCACCACCTGGACCCTAACGAAGCGACTAGAGAATAAACTAGATGGGAGCTGCACAAGAATGCTGCGTGTGATCCTGAGCAAGACGTGGAAACAACACCTCACGAGAAAACAGCTGTACGGCCACCTGCCACATATCACCCAAACCCCCCGAGTAAGTCGGACAAGACACGCAGGACACTGCTGGAGAAGCAAGGACGAACTCATAAGTGACGTCCTCCTGTGGAAGCCAGCACATGGGTACGCCAGTGTGGGCCGACCAGCAAAGACGTACATTGACCAGCTCTGTGCGGATACAGGATGCTGCATAGAGGACCTCCCGAGAATGATGAGTGATAGGAACGGATGGAGAGAGATTGTCATGGATATCCGTGCTAACACCGCAACATGATAATGATGATGATGATGATGATATATATATATAGTAGTACAGTAGTATAGAGGAAAGTAGCCGCCGCAGAAAGAGACCAGAAGGAAGGAGAGACAACAGCAACTCTAGCAAGCATCACTGTTTGTTTGCGGTCACTGCATTAGAGATTGCCATTCAAAAATTGGTCTGATCAGCCGCTCACGCAGTTGCAGATAAATAATAATGAGAGAAAAAAGTGGACACTACGCCATCGTCTTCACTAGACGGACGGATGCCAACCATATATAGTAGGTATAAATCATCTAAGTATTTAACAGGCTTCTGGCTGCTTAACTTCCTAAAAAGTTCCACATTTTCTGCAGAAGAGCGGAGACGGAAAGTTTCTTCCCCCATCCCAGGACCACAAACCGAAGGTAAGGGGAACTCGGCCTTTTTTCGCTGGGGTCCTATAAGAGACGGATGTGGGCTTTCGGGTTCCGTTGTGATTTGTTTCGGCTGTCAGTGAACAGCGCGCACATAGTAGTAACGAACGTGATTTATGATAGAACAGTTTGATGTTACTGTTTCTCTCTGAAAAGAAACCACGAAGCGATCGAAAGAAATAAACAACCCTTTTTTGACTCTGCGACTTTCGTATGTTGTTTTTTATTGGAATGCATGGCCTATGTGAATGTTGTTCTCTGTGTGTGACTCACTAGTTAACCCTCCTGCTACTATGTGACTTAAGCCTAAAGGCTACAATGAGAGACTTACATTTTTATAAAGTAAATATTTTACTGCCTTGATTAATAATATAAAGCAATTATATATATATATATATATATATATATATATATATATGGCTCTTTAATCATGACTATATTTATCATAACTATAAAGTAAAGTCGTCAGGGTGGCCTAAAGTCGGTATCAGCTAGACAGCGAGAGAGTCTATCCCCTTTTCATTAGCGCTAGACCAAGAAGATTGTTTTGGCGTCTGAGGTGAAAAGCCACACTTACCATCAGCTCCTTAACTTTACCGTATAGGCCCCTGTACTACTCATACGCTGAGTTGGCGAGTACCGGTATCGAACCAGGAACCTTGTGGTTCCTAGTCGGGCGCTCAACCAACTGAGCTAAGCCGGCCCTTGATCATCTATATGATCATCTGCATAAAGCCGGTTTAGCTCAGTCGGTACAGTGTTCGGCTAGGATTCCCAAGGTTCTTGGTTCGATACCGGTCCTCGCCAACTCAGCGTATGAGTAGCACAGGGTTTTGTGTGGTAGAGTGAAGAGCTGATGGTAGGTGGGGCGCTCCACATCTGATGCTAGAATAATCTCCTTGGTCTAGCGCTATTTAAAAGGGGATAGACTCCCTCACTGTCTGGCTGATACCGACATTAGGCCGCTCCGACTTTACTTACTTACTATGGTGAAAGTGAGGATATTTTTTTTACTATCACTCGTATATAAAACGTGAAAAGGTATTTATGGTATTACCTATAGCTAGGTATAATAGATACAAGACCTTATATTTAATCGCCTGTCGACTCTTTGTCTAACAGCGATTTAGACTTTGTTCAGTTTAAGTCCATTCCCCCATTTATCTACAAGATACGCACTGACTTGGCTGATCAAAAAATACCCCGACTTTTATCTAAAATACGCATGCGTCTAGTGATCAGTCCAAAAAACGCGCTTTGCATTCGGAACGTTTTACGCTAAAAAGAACGCTATCAATTTTCTTTTTTTTCTATACTCGACATTTTCCCTACCCCTACCTTTTTTTTTTTTTTAGCTGAGTCACGTAAATATCAAACTACCAGTGCCACTGGCTTCACAGTTCTCCATTAATAACGTTACTTATTCTTTCTCGAATTAAAATACGCTCATGTTTTTTTTTTCAGGGAGGGGTGCGCATGCGCACATATAACCAAAAAAAAAAAAGAAAAAAAAAAAAAGGTGAATCACTGAAAAAAATGGCTGCTCAAAGTTTTATCTTCGTCCCTTGATTTATCATTTTTTTTAACCCTTTCACTACGGCGTATCGATATACTAATCTACTAGTGACAGCAAGTCTTCTCAGGTCTCCAGGACTGTTCTGAGTATTCTAGCCGATCCCAACAATGCTGTATTTTGGATGGTCTCGGTTATTCGTCTGATTTCTAGTTCACCTAAATTCTTTTCCAGAGCTTTGGAGACCGTTCCAAGGGTCACAATTCGTACGACCTTCACCTTCATGTTCCACAGCTTCCTCAGTTCTCTGGCGAGGTCTAAGTATTTGTCTATCTTTTCGCTTTCTTTAATTTTTACTCGGTGGTCGGCTGAGACAGCAAAATCCACGTTATGACAGGTTCTCTTTTTCTTGTCAATCAATACTAGGTCGGGTCTCCTGGCCGGGATTAGGTGATACGTCTGTACCTCGAAGTCCCAGAGAATTATGTGCGTCTCGTTCTCCAGGACAGATTCAGGCTTGTGTACCATTTAGTTGAATGGTGAAAATTGAATTTCTTGCACAGTTCCCAGTGAATCACCTTTCCCATTCGCTTATTATGTGATTGACAGTTTCGTCTCTTTCCCCTTTTATATAATTTATCCGTACAAATTATCTTGTGCTAGTAGTAGTAGTAGTAGTGGTATAAATTCGGTTTTTTTCTTGAATCAATCAAAACGAAATGTTTCATTATTTATCTAAGGTGACGACAGGGCGTAATTTACCGAGACATGAGTTCATGTCTCATTCTATCAATATTAAGATTAATTAGGAAGACCTGTGGATATACCACAGTATGATAATTTAATTATTACAACATTTGATATGTTTAAAAAAGTCATCGGGGCGGCCTAATGTCGGTATCAGCCAGACAGCGAGGGATTCTATCCCCTTTTCACTAGCGCTAGACCAAGGAGATTATTTTAGCGTCTGAGGTGGAGCGCCACACCTACCATCAGCTCCTTACTTTACCGCACAAATCCCTGTGCTACTCATAACGGCGAGTTGGCGAGGGCCGGTATCGAACTAGGAACCTTGTAGTTTCTAGCCGAACGCTCTACCGACTGAACTAACCCGGCCCTTTTGATATGTTTACTTAAGAGCTATTTCAAAATAGATTATATGTACCGAGAAATGAAGGAGCAAGACAACTCACCAGCATTGATGAATTCCGGGAGCTGTCAACAACGTCTACGCTCCTTGAAAGCCGGGTTGAATCTGACTAACTAAAACTAAAACTTATTTTCATGGCGCCCAATCCCGCGCCATCAAGGGGTCAAGTTTATTAACCATCACCGGGTAATTTTCCATGGGCCCCATCATTTTAGGTTAACAGGCTCTAATAAAAATTCTAACTACAGGTACGTTCATAATTTTTGGCTGCTTATAAATTATGTAACATGGACAAACAGAAAAGGAACGGAAACTAGAAAACAGAAATAAGAAGAAAAACAATTAGATAGATAACAGCATGTCCCATTTGATTAGTATATATCTATCTATCCATATATATATATATATATATATATATATATATATATATATATATATATAGGGCAGTTGGTGTGTATGTATATCCGGATGAAACTACGAAAATGAAATAATTAACAATAAAGTAAATATGTGATTATTTACTAACTAGAGGTTGGGAACCAAGTGGATACTCTACCCAGGCGACGCGGAGTAGCCACTGCTAGTTGTAGAATAAAGACAGGAAGAAATGCGTTTCTTATCCTTCCTTATTTTTTCTGTAAATGTAAGAATGTTTCCTTGACAATTACTGAATCATTTTTTACCCTCACGGCGTCGACTGCATCCCCTGAAGAGGGTATGTAATGATATGTTTACTTAAGAGCTATTTCAAAATAGATTATATGTACCGAGAAATGAAGGAGCAAGATAACTCACCAGCATTGAGGATAGTGTAGTGTGACAATTCGAAGACTCAAGGAATAAACAAAAACAAGTAAAGAAAGATTAATTACAGCAGACAGTAATAGCAATTGCAACATATGGATGTTATATACTTATATATACCTACATTAGAGATGAAAGAGATGATAAGTGGTCTTACTTGGTAACTTCTTCTGGTTCTATCTCGTCAGCCATTTTTTTTTGTCTAGTGGGCTTCTTCTGAGGGTTGATTTTCTTTGTTAATTCTTTTTACATGGCTGGACATTGCTTGGTTTAATATTCAATTAATACAACTAGACTTGGTGTTCTTAATAATAAAGCTTTATTTACCCAGCCCAAGTTGATTCCGCTGCGGGGGGAGATGAATTCCGGGAGCTGCCAACAACGTCTACGCTCCTTGAAAGCCGGGTTGAATCTGACTAACTAAAACTAAAACATATTTAGGAGCAATATAACTCACCAGCATTGAGGATAGTGTAGTGTGACAATTCGAGGGCTCAATGAATAAACAAAAACAAGTAAAGAAAGATTAATTACAGCCGACAGTAATAGCAATTGCAACATATGGATGTTATATACTTATAAATACCTACATTAGAGATGAAAGAGATGATAAGTGGTCTTGGTAACTTCTGCTGACCCCACCGCTACAATCGTAGGTAGGGTCCTATTTTCGGAATGTCTTCATGCTTTTATTCAACACCCTTGTACATCCTATATCCTCTTTATTACAATTTCTACATTTAATATTTTTAGAATTACAAAGTTTCTCTTCCTTTCGAAAAGTTACACTGAGTTCTTGAATAAGTATGATTTTTTTCCATAAGTATCATTTCAATTTATTTCTATCGTTGGCTAAAAAGTTATTAGTGTCTCATATGTGTGCAGATTCTTTCAGTTGCCTTAATTTTCAATGTTGTTCTCATTTATTAGTGACTTCTCTTTACACATGATCCACTTTGTTTGATTTCATCTCTCATTAGAAATTCTCAAAAGATTACCAACTATGACAGACAAGTGAATAGACATCACTGAATGATAAAACTAATTTCTCATCACAGAAATGGTTGAAATGTGACAATTATGACAACCAAGATGAGGACACTAGTCAACGTATATCAGTGAATAAGAATTCTAATTTTCAAAGAATTGGTGAAATGTTGTGACTAAACAAAAAATAAATAGGAAAAAAAAAGAAGTACCGTTTTCATTTTCTTCAGGAAGAGGCCCAGCGATAGGAGTCTCGCCATTCTTTAGGCATTTATGGATGTAGGCGGCTTTCCACTATCACATGGTTTATTGTTGTTGGAATATTTTTGTATATATATTATGGACTCTCTCGTCGATTTTCGACGCATGAGGGTTCATACACACAATGAACACCCACACAGTGATTTGTTTATAGTGGTGAAGGCTTGTGTTGGACCATCCACACTTTTTGGCACAGTCGATAGGAAAGAATTGGTGCATCAAGGGTTGCCACAAACCCAATCAACGACCGACATCAGGAATTTTGAATTCAGAGTTATCCCTCTCCTAGACTGGTTACCTACCCAAGACTGAAGGGCCCAGTCTGCCCTACTATTTAACCCATAGCTGGAGGGAGAATATATGGATTCATACCTTTCCCAAGATTATTAGCGCTATGTGAAATGCCAACAGCTTCGTCTAGGAATTGAACTCGTTTCGACGAGTCCATTTTCCACGACTCTAACCCACGCGCCTCCACACACACACACATATATATATATATATATATATATATATATATATATATATATATATTACCAACGCCTCCGCACGAGCAGGATGCGACACAAGGTCAATTTCTTAAGCGGAGTTCAACAGGTTTGAATTCAGAGTTTTCCTTCTCCTAGACCGGTTGCCTAACCAAGGTTAAAGAGCTCAGTCTGCCCTACTATTTATCCATAGCTGGAGCGAGAGTAGGATTCATACATTTCCCAAGGGTATTGGTGCTAAGTAAAATGCAATTACCACGTCCAGGATTTGAACTCGGGGAGACGAGTCCATTTCCCATGACTTTAACCATTACACCACGCGCTTCCTACTTAATATTGTTGTATATAAGGTGTGCTGCAATACTCCACTTAAATTTATAGACTAATCGAGATCACGTGTTTTAAACCTCAGCCAATCAACAGCCCGAATACGTGGCTGGTTAACTACATAATTGCTGATACTGAGAGACGTCCATTTGCAATCATTGACGAAGGACCTGCAAGACTGAGGAGCACCAAGGAACAACCAAACGATTCTTTACTAAGAATCGCGCTCTGCTTAACACATAGGATCTCCGCTGAACAAGCGCTCTTGCTTGAAGCCTAAAGGATGACCACAAAATCATAACAATGGTTACATTGGAAACTTTTTTGGACCCTATGACCTTTAGGCACCCCTTTTTGATCTTGATTAAGAAAGGACATGTTTTTCATTTACACCGTCAATATCCGGTTGTTTTAACAGACGATTTTTAGATTAAAAAAAAGATTATTAAACTAACCCTAACCCTAACCGATAACAAACAACCGGATAGTGACGGTGTAAATGAAAATGTCCTTTCTTAATCGAGATCAAAAAGGGGTGCCTAAAGGTCATATGGTCCCTTTTTTTTCATAAGTCCCAAATTAAGCCGTTTAGCTTAATGTTTACTTTTAATTAAAAATTATAATTGAATGCATAAAACCATAATTGCTTAAAATACGTGAAACTGTATTTACTTATAAAAAAACACTGACTTCGGCATTAACCCAAAGATGGTTAACATTACATAAAACAAAACAACCTAACCTTCGATTTCTTATGTCTGTGTTACACACTCTATAAGTATCCATAAAGTCTGTTTTGTATGTTTTGTTTTGTTTTACGGCATATCAACCTCGGTGGGTCATTTAATGCCGATAAAGTTTTGAAATAAATTAATTCTTAATGGATACTCAATTTTTATTATAAACATATTTTTCTATTGAACCAATAGATGAGACCTTGACTGGTACTACCACTTCGGGTCAAAGTGGAAGTGGGAGCAATGGAAAGTCTGTTTTAATAGTACATCATTTTGTTTTACAATTATTCACCATTAATTATCTATTTTTCGACAGGTATGTTTTCGATCATTCAAAGAAATAAATAAAAATGCTAAATACCTTGATACGTACAAGTTATTCAAACTTACCATTTTTTTTTGTTTTTTTATTTGTTAGTTATAATGGTTAAACTTGCAAATCGTCGTCAAAATTAAAACGGAAACTTATTTGGTGCTGATCTATGACAGTTTAACTACAGTGTATGAATGAACTTTTTGGCGAATTGGGTTACGGTTTAGGCGTTTGGGGATTAAGGTTGTTTTTAATTACGTATTGCTTAAAAAAACCCAAAAGAAAACAAAAACAAGTGCGACTCCCTCACTGTCTGGCTGATACTGACAATATACCATTTCTTTCTTTCTTTTCTTTATCTCTCTTTCTTTCTTACTTTCTTTCTTTCTTTCCACATGAGGAGCACATATTGATTAATCTGATCTGTACGGTAAAGTGGGGAGCTGACCGTATGTTTGGCGCTTCACCTTAGAAAATCTAATCTCCCTGGTCTAGCGCTAGCGAAAAGGGGATGGACTCCCTCACTATCTGGCTGATACTGACAATATACCATTTCTTTCTTTCTTTTCTTTATCTCTCTTTCTTTCTTACTTTCTTTCTTTCCGCACGAGGAGCACAGATTGTTTAATCTGATCTGTGCAGTAAAGTTGGAAGTTTAAGGTAGGTTTGGCGCTCCACTTCAGTTAGTGCCAGCGAAAAGGGGATAGGCTCGCACGCTGTTTGGCTGAAGTTAGTTTTGTCACTGATGCGTATCGAGTTGTCCATGGATGTATGGAATCACTTCTAAGCCATTGATTTAATTTGGCGTCATCGTATAATCGATAGAAAGCCAAGGGATAATTTAGTTACCAGATGACGCATAATAGAAAGCAATAAACAAAAAAGAAGGAAAAAGAAAAAGAAAAAGAAAAAAAAAAGAAGCAATTCAACTTCTCCTTTTGCTGGTTATTTTTCTTTGTGGTGTTTGCTTTTCGGTTCGATCGATTTGGTTCGAAGGGAAAAGAGAACAAAAAGGGAGGAAAATAAAATGTACCGGTCGGAAAAGCATACAATCAGCCGGAACCTTCCAAAAGCAGTTGAATCAAAAGACAAGGTCGGTCTTCTTTTTATTCTCCTCTTTCTCCTCCTCCTCCTCTCCTTCCTAGCTCTGCACGCGAGTAACTTCCCCACCCTCACAGGTGATTTATGGTCGAGTTCACTAATAGAGAATTTTTGGGCTCTGGGTGCAGTTGTGAGGGCGCTGTTGGATATGTTAGTACGGACTGGCAAAGGTTCCTTTCAGCGTTTGGATTTGGGTCTGCTCGCCATTGCGTCAGGGGTGCTTTTTGTAGTTGGTAAATTGGACGGAAGTAGAAAGCTTATGAAGAAATGTATCATTTGAGATTATTTACATCGAAAGGGAACGGTTATACCTATTGTATGAGGAGCACTTGGAACGGTCCCAAAGAACCTGGAAAAGAGACTGGGGGAACTGAAATATTTAATATGGAGGAGACTCGTCATTAAGAGATTAGTCAGTGCTTTCTCACCCCTTTTTCACCTGACTACCTACGCTCACGCGAGTACAAAAATAAAATAAATACAGACGAAACCAAAAACAACTGTGCAAGTTTTTTGTTGTTGCTTAGTTTATATCCACTAACTCAGTCGGTAGAGCGTCTGACAAGGAACCACTAGGTTCCGAGTTCGATATCGGCCCTCGCTAACTTAACGTATGAGTAGCACAGAGATCTGTGCAGTAAAGTGAGGAGCTGATGGTACGTGTGGTGCTCCGCCTCATACGCCAAAAACAATCTCCTTGGTCTAGCGCTAGCAAAAAGAGGGATAGACTCCCTCGCTGTCTGGCTGATGCCAACTTTATATCACCCCGACGATTCTACTTTACTTTTACTTATACCTATATTTATACCTACATTATGAGCGATTACATTACATAAATGGTTCTGGTACCTACCTGGCTGCTGGTCTTAATGTCCTGGGTATGACGTTAAACTCTATCTGATGGTGAAGTTCCAAGCTCTGGAGAATGGGGAGTACCTCTTCATCCCAATTACTCTTAGGTCCCCCCTTGGCACGGAGGGGTAGTACCTGTTAGGGTCCCATCTGTGGGTCAAATAGAAAACAGTTAAAATGTGTTAAAAATTATTTCTTTTTGAATTGAGTACCTATCAAGAATTAATAGACAGAAACGTCTTCGGCATAAAATGACCCAACAAGGGTTGACATACCGTAAAATCCGACTAACCAAATAACCAATCAACCAATTGGTACCTGCCTATTGTAGACAAATACTTTGACCTTGCCTGTGAACTAAACAGGGTGACGGTGATATTAACTGTAGTTGATGCCCTTGGAACAGTATCCATGTGTTTGGAAGGGAGACTAAAGGAATTGGAAATTAGAGGGAGAATTGAGTCCATCCAGATACCAGAATTGGCTAGAATACTCAAAAGAGGCCTGGGGCCCTGAGGTTATTTACCACGTACCCCACGTGTACGGGTTAGGTACAAGGCTCTATTAATGTGGGACCACCCACGAACCGAAGCTCATGGTATGGCGGGTGCAAAAAATGCCTCTTTAAATCGAGGGGGCAGGTGTTACCTGGGGGGATGCCCCCTAGGATCAACGATATTAATTTACTCTGTAGGTGCAGCGGCCAAAGCTCACTGGACCGCCGACTTGACCGGAAGCAAGAGGTTCAGACCTGGGGCGTCTTGCTGTTACTCAAACTTCCATGAAAAACCATCAATTAAAACTGGTGAAAAAAATCTCGCAAGTGTTGATATAATAATAATAATAATAATAACTAGCAGGACCTGTGGATATATCACAGTATGATAATTTAATTATTACAACGTTTAATATGTTTACTTAGAGTTATTGTGAAATACTTCAATATGTGAAAAGTATAATAATCTTGATTTAACTATCTCTCACATTCATATTTTTCTTTCTTTACTTTTTTTCAACTTTTCATTATGATCGATTAAAACTGATTAGTGTTACCGCTTCCACGCGCTCACCCTCTCTATATCTTTCCTCTACTCTCTTTCTTTTTCATTCTTATATTTTTCTGCGTAGCATGTCCTTTTTATTCTCTTTCTTTTCTTTATAATAAAAACGGAATGTTCCATTATTTAGCTGAGGTGACGACACTCATAAGAAATGAAAATTCAGCGGATAAGCAACACCAGATAATCAGATAATTTTTAACCAGAGGGCGTTGCAAGATGATAACGGTCGTTATTAAGGGACACGAGTATTAATAATAATAATAATAATAATAATAATAATAATAATAATAATAATAATAATGACCTAGTGTTGATTAACAAAAAAGAGAACGTGCCAACTGGTGGACTTTGCGGTTCCAGCAGATCACAGGGTGAAGTTGAAAGAAAACGAAAAGATGGACAAATATCTGGACCTTGCCAGAGAAGTAAAAAATCTGTGATACCAATTGTAGTAAGTGCACTTGGAACGGTAAAAAAAAAAAACTTGGAAAAATGACTGGAAATCAGAGGAAGAGTTGAGACCATCCAGACTACTGCATTACTGCAAGCAATCGGCTAGCATACTCAGAAGTGTCCTGGAGACCTGAGGAGACTTGTTGTCACTCAGACTCCAGTGAAATACCATCAGCTAAAACGGATGTGAAAAACTCAAAAGGAGTAAAAATAATAATGAGATGATAACGATGTTGATGATTATGATGATGGTGATCATCATCATCATCATGATTAAACCAGTTTGTATCTAGTTTAGTTAAAGTGGAGCGATCCCAATCATGATTTCAGTAGCTGAGTCTGCTAGTTAGTTCATGTGACAATCACGCGGGAAAAATTGTTTCTATATGACAAATAGCTCACACTATAAATAGGTTGATTAGCCACTTTTCACATATTTCCGTCTGATGATTGTGTGCTCCATTAGAAATTGACACCAATAATTCATAATTCATGAGTATATACACTCATGAATAAATCCGCTCTACTAACTTTATATTCGTTATAACACTGACTTATTCGGTTAATACTTGTATCGACAGTCAATATTGCGATTAACTCGATATTTTATTCCCCAGTAAGTCATTTTCTTTATCATATATATATATGTACGTACATACATACATACATACATATATGTATATATATATATATATATATATATATATATATGTGTGTGTGTGTGTGTGTGTGTGTATGTGTGAGTGTGTGTGTGTGTGTGTGTGTGTGTAATGAATTTACTGTACAATTAAAAGGCATTTGTCAACATTAGATTCAAAGCAGTGTATTTGCCACTTATCAAAACGCCTT
>CM042165.1:65680210-65682710 GCA_023376005.1 Doryteuthis pealeii
GAATGTTTCAGCCTCTACCGTGAAGTTTGTACTCAATGAAGACTTTTGCTACTACACATACAAGCGTCGCAGAGGTCAACTGCCCCCAGAAAACGTCCGTGAAAATCGTCTGACAAAGGCGAAGAAACTTCTGAGCAAAGTGAACTTTGGCTAGGTAGCCAGTCTAGGAGGTGGAAAACTCTGAATTCATCCCTGTTAAAACACCGTTTAAGAAATTGACCTTGTGCCACATCTTGCTCGTGGGGAGGGGTTGGTAAATACGAATGAGAATGAAATGATTACTATCATCTCTTCGGCCCCATGAAAGAGGGTTTGAGAGGCAAACATTATTCTAGACGAGGAAGTAAAATCTGTAGTGAAGAAGTGGCTCAAAGAACAGTCAACAAAATTTTACGGGACAGGGATACATGCTCTCATTCGAAGGTAGAATATTGCTACTGAGAGAAACGGAGACTATGTTGAGAAGTAGAGATGTGATCCACGGAGGACCAGCTTCATTTTGATGTATGATACATGTTCCTGTGTTAGTAATTATACATGTCCTAAACAAAATGCCATTACTTTTTGACTAACACTCGTATATATATATATATATATATATATATATATATATATATATATATATATTGAACTTTTACCATGATCGAGTTACGTCACACAATTTCGAAAGAAAAATAACGGCTAAACAACGACAAATCCTTTCACTTCATTCATTTTTTTTCTCTCATATACAGTATTTCATTTTTTCTCCAGATAGTATCTATTCCCTATACCTTGAAAAAGGGTGAATGTTCACCCGAAATATCGGAATTGATCGAACCAGGGACAGAACAACAGAACAACAGTGGAATATTAAAATTCTGTTTTTGTTCTATTTTTTTGTTCTTTTTTCCCAATGCTTCAAAATACCAAAAAGCAA
The DNA here is from genome assembly GCA_023376005.1 of Doryteuthis pealeii. Classification (NCBI taxonomy): domain Eukaryota; kingdom Metazoa; phylum Mollusca; class Cephalopoda; order Myopsida; family Loliginidae; genus Doryteuthis; species Doryteuthis pealeii. The sequence goes on from CM042165.1 coordinate 65,681,130, forward strand.
AAACAAAAACAACGTTCACAAGAAAAAGCTTACGGTGAATATGGTCACGATGGTTAGATGGTGCAGAATTCCGGGGGTAAGTCAGCGATATAACAAATACAAAGTGCTCAATACGTTAGTAGAGCAAATTTATTACAATATAGGTACAAGTGATAACCTACTCGAGTTTCACCAAAAGGATCTTCAGGTTAAATCCACTGAATTAATCGATTCGATTAATTCAGTGGATTTAACCCTGAAGATCCTTTTGGTGAAACTCGAGTAGGTTATCACTTGTACCTATATTGTAATAATATATATATATATATATATATATATATATATATATATATATATATATATACGTCTTTAGTACACATTTACAGGCCAATGGGTGAACTCTTCTTTTTTTATCCAAGACTTTTAATCTACTTTTCTTATTGTTTTCAATCACATACATTTCCCTCCATATAGATGCATCGGGTGATCTATCTTGACAATGTATGCATTACACTCATGTCTGCATCTAACAATGAAGAAGTTACTGCAAAGTACTGAACTGTGACATTCATTAAAACGTTATATACAATCAATCTTATCTGGTTGGTCAACAGCGTCCAGTATCAAACTGAAATAAGGTTATGTATATATTTACTCATCAATCTAACTGACTGTCTTATATATCTATCTCAGGCAGTTTGTATCTATCTCAGTCTGTTCATCGGGGAGGTACACTCCGAACAAATGGGCCTGTCACGTCAATGCTTAGCACCTATATAATTGTTCCCAACCCTATTGCCCTCATAGCAGACCACAACCATTTTTATCATATATATATTTATCAACCCCTCCGCACGAGCAGGATGTGACACAAGGTCAATTTCTTAAGCGGAGTTCAACAGGCTTGAATTCAGAGTTTTCCTTCTAGACCTGTTGCCTAACCAAGGTTAAAGAGCCCAGTCTACCCTACTATTTATTCATAGCTGGAGGGAGAGTAGGATTCATAAATTTCCCAAGGGTATTAGCACAAAGTGAAATGCAATGACTATGTCCAGGATTTGAACTCGGGGCGACGAGTCCATTTCCCATGACTTTAACCATACACCACACGCTTCCTTATTATCATATGTGTGCAAGAAGGTGGTGGCCGGGGTCTTATTTTTACTGGTTATGACGTTAAACTCTATCTGATGGTAAAATTCTAGTTTTGGAGCTCTGGGGAATGTGGAGTACCCCTTCATCACCATTGTTCTCAGGTCCACTCTGACCCGGAGTGGTAGTACCTTTTAGGGTTTCATCTATGGATCAAACAGAAGAAAATGAGTTCTAAAAATGGACACATGGCCTAGTGGATAAAGGAGTTAGGTTAAGAAAGTTCTAAGTGACAGTTATCTCTGGACAGCAGGTTCAATCCTGGTCAAGGGCAGCAGTAACATAGAATAATGATTTAACACGACTTATCGCCTCTACCCCAGGTATGTTGTACAGATAACAATAAAGATGAGGACAATAGTCCGAATAACGCAGATAATACTAATCATCAAGCCTCATCTCAAACATTCAGAGAATACAAGGTGTGTAAAGAAGTACAAAAAATCTTGA
>CM042165.1:65685210-65692710 GCA_023376005.1 Doryteuthis pealeii
GGTTGGTCTTCTTCTTTCTGCAAGTCTGGTCATTGTCTTTAATATTTCATTTATACAAGACTTGGTGTTCTTAATAATAAAGATTATTTCCCCAGCCCATGTTGATTCCGCAGCGGGGGGAGATGGAACCCGGGAGCTGACAACAACGTCTACGCTCCTTGAAAGCCTGGTCGAATCTGACTAACTAAAACTTATTCCCACGCGTCTGTAATGGCGTGTTTTCAAGGGGCCAAATCAAAAGGTTATTACCCGTCCATAACTGTCGGTAATTTTCCATAGACTCCGTTATTTTGAATTAATGGACCCTAATCCATATTCTAACTACAGGTATGTTAATAATTTATAAATGTTCATAAATTAGATAACATTCGAAATTTGATTTTCCTTCTCTGTGGATGCTTCCATAGAGTTTCTTGTTTGAAGCAATTCGTCTCCCAGTTGATGTTGTCAATGTTTTCTTTCTAAATAATACACTTTCTTTAATTTTAATAATAATTAATTATCATTATTAATTAATAATATAAGACGCACGGGCATATAAGACGCACCCTCATTTCAGCAGGTCCGATTCAGGAATAAAGTTTTTAGCGTATTTAAGCATATATTGTTGAAAACAGTCTAGCTGTGCTTGATTATAACAATACCAGCAATAAAATAAGGATGCATGGAGTTTAGGGTAGCTAAAAGTACTGAGTGTAAGCCGGGTTAGTGAGCATCATAGAGAAGATTAGCCTAGGCGTACGGGAAGTCTCAAACTTCACCTACGATGTATAGGACGCAGGGCAATTTTCTGAGCCAAAATTTTGGAAAAAAAGTGCGTCCTATATGCCGTTAAATACGGTAATTAAATAGTAATTCTTTCATTTTAATAATAATTTATTTCTAAATAATACAAACCAAAACTAGTTCTATGCATCTGTTGTCTTGGTAATTTGATTTTCTTTCCCGTAGATGCTTCCATAGAGCGATTCGTCTCCAAGTTGATGTTGTCAATGTTTTATTTCTTCATGCTGGAATTTCAGACTTTTTGTGGTATTTTTCTTTTCTTTCTAATCTCTTCTGACGTTCGACTATTTTATAGTTTGTGTTTTTTCTGTATGTAGATTTGCTATGACAGGCCTTTGTCTTTCACCCAAACAGCATGGCCATTACGTCTTAGTTTGGTTCTGCAAAACGAAGCTGGGTAATTCCATGTGGAATAATCCAGAAAAAGGTAAAATTCACATCCACCCGTTTCTGAACAAAAATCAAACTATCTTTTTGGTGCAAATAGTTTTCAATATATATGAAATAATTATAGAAAATTTTTTTGTCATAGATGCAGTGCCACATTGGATATTGATCTTGCTAAGAAAAAATCGGAAGTCATCAGTAATTTAAAATTAGTTGACTTTAAAAAAATGTTGATAGCGTTTTTGAATTCCTTGCACCAAAATGCTTTTAGAAACCAATGTTTAGGGGTAGGGAAGCTCTAGAACTCATTTTGCAGACGAAAATAGGTTACAAAAACCCCCCACCCTCAAATTGACATAATTCCGCCAATTTTTGGAATTGGAAAGCTCAAATTTTGGGGATTGTCTGACTTTAACATAATCCACACCTTCATACAATTTCAGAAAAATTAAAGGGGGTGGGTGACATGGCCTGGATGATTTGACATGGAATTACCCAGCTTTCAGTTTATTAATAACAAGATATTAATGTCTCATCCGCTATGTTCTTATTATTCGAAGAGCCTCGAGGCGGGGGTTCAGTGTCTTCGGCCTCTGGACCGTTAAAGTAATTAACGGCGTGATCCCAGGGACCCCCCCCCGGCAACACCTTCTCTCTTTATTTAAAAAGGGCAGGGCTGCATTTATTGCCCAGTGCCCGAGGCGCGCTCCTTTGAGGGGGAATGTCAACGGGATCTACGCCTTTTTTTGCACCTACCACCCCATGAACTTCGGTTCGTGGGTGGTCTCAAATTAAAAAGACCTTGTGTCACACTCGCATAAGTGGGATGCGAGGTAAATAACTACTATTCGAAGATTATTTAGAAATATTTTTATTTTATCTTAACATTTCAACCATTACTCTTTCCGCCCTTTCTAAAATGTGTGCTGAGAATGAAATATGGAAAAAGAAAATATTCTGAGGAGGCAAAAAACATTTTTTGATGAAGTATTACAACATCACATTCTTAAATCACTCTGAAAATCTATAATGCAGAATCTAAAATCATAGTTCTTGATAGATATTAGTTTTATTCTAACCTTTTAAAATTTAACACACACACACTAGATATACATTAATATGGGCAAGGCAAATAAGAAATTTAAAAAATTAAATAAAAATGATAATAAATAAATAAATAAAATAAGATAAATATAATATATAAAAAAATAAAATCAAATCTAGCAGACTCTATAATTACAATTTTTGATAAAATTAATTTCATTCTAAGCTTCTAAATCCAACATACACATACACACACACAAATGTATATGAACAAGGCACGCACACAAACAGAACACACACCCAACAAACACACACACACATACAAACACACACACACACACACACACACACATGGTGTTGGGACTTAAGAACAGGAACACGCACACGCACACACATACACACAACAGGTGATTTTGATAAACAAAAAATGTACACACCCACACCCATAAATAACCAAACAAAATCTGTAATGTTAATCACAGACATACTAAAAAAAAAGGAACCAGATGGTCCTGTTAGTAAGCAAATCAATTCATGCTTAGAGGGCAAGCCAGATCTAGAATAATAATTTTTTTAATGGACAGACACACACAAACACAAACACACACATAAACAAGCACCTCCCCCACACACACAGACAGAGAATTTGGAAGGCATGAGACAGAACAAATGAACAGTCACTAGCAACAACTTCAGTTCTGGTGATCTTCTGTAATATATATTTTTATTCGGAAATATTAAGAATAAATCACAGGTTAACAAACAACACCATACTTACCTTCTTTTTTCTTTACCTTGCATTGTGATAGCCTTCAAAACCAACCAACAAGCCAATATGAACACAATACTTCAAGCAAATTATAAAACCCTTTCATCACTCTGAAAATGGTTTAATGAAATAGATTTGTTCACGTCGGGGTCGCCAAAAATATGTAGCGGACTTATGTCTAGATAAAAATATAATTAGACAAAATGCTTTATTCAATAAAAATGAAACAAGCAGGAACAAAGCAATTTAAACGAATTTACAACTACGTTAAAAGTAATTCCTTTGAACAGTTGAAAAAGTCAGTTCAGAATTTAAATCAGCAGCTGTAGTAGTAGTTGTCGGCACGAGAAGAAAAAGGTTCCAACAGGCAGAAAGAGGTGAATGAGACTTGTTCGTGTCGCGTGCAAACAATAAGCACAGACTGTCTAGCAAAAACTGCTAAAAGTCAAGGTTTGGTTTGTTTTGTTTTACGGCATATCAACCTCGGTGGGTCATTTAATGCCGACAAAGTTGTGAAATAAATTCATTCTTAATGCATAATACAATGTTGTTTATAAACTCATGTTTTTCTAATTAACCCATAGATGGGACCCTAACAGGTACTACCACTCCGAGTCAGAGTTGACCAGGGAGCAATGGTGATGAAGGGGTGCTCCACATTCCCCAAACCTCCAAAAGTGGAACCTCACCATCAGATAGAGTTTAACGTCATTCCCAGGACATGTAGACCCTCAGTCACCGCCTTCTAGCACCCATATGATAAAAAGGGATTGAGTCTTGCCATAAGTGCAATAGGTTTGGGAAAATCATATAGGTGCTAGGGCTGGACGTAACCAGCCGATTGATCGGAGGGGGCCTCTCCGATCGCCCGTCTAGCCCAATATAGGACTAAAGTGGAGTATTGCATGTCATGAACTGCTCATCCACCTGGGCTCTATCTTTAAGCATCACGGGTCGCCACCCACGGCCAACTGGTGGCCCCAGCTAAAAGTCAAATATTCATAAGTTTATTTGCCTCTCATCCCACTTATGAGCGCTGGACACAAGGTCTCGTTTTAACGTGGGCCCACCCATAAGCCGTAGCTCATGGGTAGTAAGCACAAAATTTACGTCGATTCCGTCGGCATTCTCCCTCAAGAGGGGCGCCTCAGACACTGGGCAATGAACCCAGCCCTGCCTTTTTAAATCAAGGGGGCAGGTATTGCCTGGGATCGACGCTATTAATTACTTTACTGATACAGCGTCCGAAGCTCACTGAACCCCCGGCTGGGCCAAGTAAATATTTATAAGTGACAGGTGGATCACAGAAGTACCCGGATGTTCTTGACCAGAATTTAATCGTGCCCCGATTGGTTAAAAAATACAAAATTGTATAAAATACAAATATAAAATATAAAATACAAAAATACAAAATTGGCCATAGTAGAAGTTCATAGGGATACGGTTATATTTTTTTTTTGTATTTGAAGAGCTTTTATCTGTTTAGGAATGAGTTTTATGGTGTAGTGGCTTTGTAGGAATTGTTGTGTTAATTTGGGATATGGTGTAGCTAATCTTATGGGTCTGAGTAGATGCATTTTACACATATTCACTGGATGTATATAATAAATTTTAAAGTTAAGTGTAGGAATGGGTGGTTGTCTGTGGGTTTGGTGTATAGGGATGTGAATAATGTGGATAATTATAGTCAAATATTTTTCTATAGTAATTTTCATATTAATAAATTATCCTCACGTCTCTAATTTTTTTTATTCATTTGAATGGTGTATGTGGTGGGGTGTTATTTTGATCCTCTTTTTCTAGAATGTTCTGTGGTGGGTAGCAAATGGCGCAATTTCCTATAAACCCTAACAACGAAAAAGTTATTTTGGAAAATGCATCTCCAAGATTAGTTGGATGCATCATCAATAATGTTCTTTAGTTCATTGGGGGTTTCGGGTTTTTTTTCAACATCATACCCCCCTCGCTAAAGTGACCCGAGCGAGATTGATCACGTCTCAGCCAGCGTCCAATGTTATATATATATTTACCTACCCCTCCGCACGAACAGGATGCGACACAAGGTCAATTTTTTAAGCGGAGTTTAAGTTTTGAATTCAGAGTTTTCCTTCTCCTATACTCGTCACCTAGGCATGGTTAAAGAGCCCAGTCTACCCTACTATTTACCCATAACTGGAGGGCAAATTGGATGCATACCTTTCCCAAGGGTATTAGCGCCATGTGAAATGCCAACAGCTTAATCCAGGAATTGAACTCGGGTCGACGAGTCCATTTCCCACGACTCTAACCATTAGACCACGAAAGTCTTTTCTTACTTACTTGAGTAGCTCGACTGGTATCTTATTTCTGTAGTCTGTTTCTGGTTATTTCTATAACTCCAACCTAAAAAAGGGGAACCACTCTGAATTAATTGTATCTTTTAATTAATCTACCCATTATTTTCCCATTAAACTAACCCTAACCCTAACCCCTAACTCTAACCCTGTCTTCTTTTTTCCTTTCTTTAATAGGAAAATAATGGGTAGATTAATTAACAAATAAAATTCATTCAGAGTGGTTCCCCCCTTTTTTAGGTTGGAGTTACAGGAAATAACCATGTTTCTTCATTTCTTATAACTGGTCTTTCTGTTTTTCTATTTCTTCTAATTGGTCTGGTTCTGTAGAAGCTGGTTCGCAAAGGCTGTTATTTCCTATAAACAACACGAGGCTTATTTTTTTTAGTGATCACATTTCAGAACCAGACTTCTCAAGCACGGTGGAGTAGAAACCGGTGCGTGCTTGCATCATGGCATCTCCCGCTTAACTAGCTTTCGGCTTTCGTTCCCAAGCCAGTCTGTGTGTAACCAGAAAGAAGGTTACCTAAAGGTTATTACCTATCAATCATCTAGCCATACGGATTTTGAATTTCAACGTCTTTTAATTCGAAATCTAGCTCTAAACTAACTGTCCCCCCCAAAAAAAAAAACAACGGTTTATCAATATACAAAACCAACATAGTTGCTTGACAGCACTTCCTGCATTGTTCTCAGCTAATAAATGGCTTCGGGTTTTGTACTTTAGACACGTGGCCAGATTGTGATGGACCAATGAGCAAGATGGGGATATTATCCTGACTTTTGTGAGCTAGAACTACTATATTAGAAAAGGAGGAAGAAGAAATAAGAGATGATAAAGGTTTTAAAAAGAGTAATGAACACAAAACAGGATGAACGATGGTTTGACCGTAGCGTAACCCCGAATGGAGAATTGAGTGTCAACCGGAAGTTTCGGGTGTTGACCGGAAGTCACGTGGTGACGTGGAACAACGAAAAAAGGGACCGAGCCTCTTTTTGCTTTCGGATGCGTAGGGGAACGGACGGGCCTTTGGTGCCTAGTATGGGGTCACAGTAATCAAGTAGTGTTCTCTCTCTCTTTCTCTCTGCATTTCCTCCTCTCTGATACGAGCCCACGAGACGAGCATGAAATAAAGGCTAGCAGTTGTGACTACATATCTCTCGCGTTGTAATTTTTTATCAACAAGATGACCACCACTAACTTTACCTAAAATATATTTTTTCTTCCAAACCAAATATATACCAGTTGTTTCTTCTTAAATGTAGTGGAGCATTTTACAAATCAAGCAGTTGCAGGCGTGTAGTGTAATGGTTAGAGTCATAGGAAACGGGCTCATCGACCCGAGTTCAAATCTTGGACGAAGCAGTTTACATTTCATATAGCGCTAATACCCTTGGGAAAATTATGCATCCAACTGCTCTCCCTCGAGATATGGGTAAATAGTAGGGAAGACTAGGCTTTTAAACCTAGGCTAAGTGATTAGTCTAGGAGAAGTAAGACTCTCGATTCAGACCTGGTTTAAGAAATTGAGCTTGTGTCGCATCCTCCTCACGCGGATGGGTTAGTAAACAACATATGTGTGTAAACATATATAGTAAACAATATATGTGTGCCTTTTTTGAGCCGAATACTTGTATTTCTCTGCGTTATAGAGAAAATAGTGCGTATATGATCATGTTCACATACATGCTGTATGCGCAGTCTTCCTACTCCTCCTCGTCACCCCGTTTATTTCTGCCTCCTTCCCTTTTATTTTATCTGCTGATCTTTATGAAGGTCAAAATTCTGCCGGCCCCGGATTCTTTAATGGTTCTTTTTGGGGGGCGCCGATTTTCATTGTTCCATGATATATATATATATATATATATATATATATATATATATATATAAACTAAAAGTGGAGGGATCATATACAATTTGGGAGAATATTTTATTAATGAATAAAATATAAAATAAATGGGTTATTTTATATTTATATTTTATATTTTTATATTTTATTCATTAATAAAATATTCTCCCAAATTACATATGATTCCTCCACTTTTAGTGTTATACAAATTCTGTTGTACCAAAAACCTATATATATATATATATATATATATATATACAATAACATCAGCCGTGTAGGTGAGACGAGAAGGCAGGTGTATCTATGTACCGAAAACCTTTTAGATCACTCG
>CM042165.1:65697710-65720210 GCA_023376005.1 Doryteuthis pealeii
TGGTGCAGCCATACAGTAGCAATGATACAACTAAGTCTTGGAAGAATCCCTCCTCTCTCTCGCTGCAACAAGCTTACCTCGTTACAGCACCTTCAGACAGAGCTAATCACAGGTAGTACAACCGTAACTTTGGATCCACTAAGGGGTAGTGGTTTATTGTATTTTCTGTGTACCATACCACTTTTATTCCCTCTCTTTCTTTATGATGAAAATGGAATGGTCCATTATTTAACTGAGCTGAGGGCACTCATAAGAAATAAGAATTCAAGGAATAAGCAACACCAGTTAATCAGGTTTTGCATTTTTTTCATTTCATCTTGAACGTTTTGGACCGTCTCATTTTTAACCAGAGGGTGCTGCAAGATGATAACGGTTGGAAGATTAAAAAACAAGTGTATTTAATATATTTATTTACCAACCCCTCCGCACGAGCATATGTATATAGGTACATTGCACCAGAGAGTGCTCCATCCGTTTTCTTGTCGGTAACCTTCTCGTCAAACTCGTGAACCTTCCTATTGAACTCAGTAGCCTTTACGGAACTTCGAACCGAATCCTTTAAACAATCCACCGGGGTAGATTGTTCTCGTTCCACTACCCATGATCGGGTACAAGTGTTAAGCTATGTTAAGTATTCTAAGTTATTATCGCCCGTAATCAGGATTGAACCTGCAACCTCTAGATGATTGTCGCTTAGAACTGTATCAACCCAATCCTTATATCCGTTGCGCCATGTTTCCAATTAAAGTATATGATATATAATTATATAGATAAGAGGTGACCGTGGTATAATGAATGTGGCCGTGGTGTAATGGTATTGTCGAAGGAAATGGACACGGCGACATAAGTTCAAATCCTGGACGAGGCTGGTTGCATTTCATATAGCACTAATACCCTTGGGAAAGGTATGAATCCAACTATTCTCCCTCTAACTGTAGTTAAATAGTAGGGCGGGATAGGCTCTTCAGCCTTGGTACAGCAACTAGGAAAAGGGAAACTGAATTCAAACCTAGTAAACTCCGCTTCAGAAATGACTTTGTGTCACATCCTTCTCGCGCGGAGGGCTCGATATATATATATATATATATATATATATATATATATATATATATATATATATATATATGTGTGTGTGTGTGTGTGTGTGTGTGTGTGCGTGCGTGCGTGAGTGCCTGTGGAGAAAGGTAGACAAACACGGGATATTGTAGAAAATGGATGTTTATTGTAGGTAGTGATGTCATCGTTGTAACGTTTCGGTTTGTTAGACCTTCTTCAGGACGTAAGATTGTGTTGTTGCTTAAATGGCGAACATAGTGAACATTTTCATACTGGTGAATTAAGATGTCGTGAATAAGGGGAGGGTGGTCAGTTGTTGGTGTTAGCAGGGGTTGGTAGTTATAGATTTTCCTTTTCTCTCAGAAGGGTGTATATATATATATATATATATATATATATATATATATATAAAGGTAAAAATATCCAGTTGACTCGTATGTTGGAGATAATTCTATTTGGGATTATCAATATCTCCTGTACATCCATAATGCATGCACATGTTGATGCACACTTATAGCATTATACAAGGATTTTTATGAGTCCCTAAGAGAGCTCAATGTATGATGATTAATAAATATACAGAGCAATTTTATAGACAGATTTTTCGAACTATGCCCTCTAGCATTCTTCAGGTTTTTCTTGTCGAACACGGGAACCTTCTCGTTGAACTCGGGAACCTTGTCGAACTTTGGAGCCTTCATGTCGTAATCGGAACCTTCATGTCGTAATCGGGAACCTTCACGGAACTTCGAACCGAGCCCTTTATTTAATCCATTGGGTAGGCTGTTATCATTCCTTTCAACGCCTGGTTGTCCTGCTAGTTTAGAGATATGTTTTTGTAATTCATGTTGGAATCAAACTCACTGGGAATCATTTGCTGTTCTATCCACAACACTAGGCGACGGCATAAATATGAAATGCAGTTGTCGTCTGCCGATTTATCCGACTTTATTTGTATGCAGAAAATGGCGGCGGTTCTATTTCCTTTTGAGAGTTAGCTATTGGTCGGCTGAAAAGCAAAAGTCGAAATCAATTTCCTGTTCCCCATTCATGATTTAAGTGCAACCGCAGATCGTATTTCGTCACCTTTTACACAACGTCAGAATTTCATTGACTTAATTGTTCATCGGCTTGATAATGTCTGGCCCAGAATATTCAGTAATAATGTTTTACCAGCGGGACCCGTGGATATACCACAGCATAATGATAATTTAATTATTACATCTTTTGATACGAAATCGTCTCATCGTGTCTATTTTCTACGACGGTAACCATTACACTACGCGCCTCCAGGGTGCCTCCTCTATGTGCACAGTGGAACTGGAGTATTCCCTATCTTCTCGCTGTCAGTGCACAGAACTCTAATACCCTTGGGAAAGCTATGAATCCAACTACTCTCCCTCCAGCTAGGGGTAAACAGTAGGGCGGAAGTGGATCTTTAAACTTGGCTAGGTAACCAGTCCATGTGAGGTAAAACTCTGAATTCACACCTGGTAAATTCCGCTTAAGAAATTGACCTTGTGTCACATCCTACACGTGCGGAGGGGGGGGGGTGTTGAAAAGATGAAAAGAAGGAAAGAAAGAAATCAAAGAGTGAGTTATATCAAGATTATCATACATTTAGCTCAATCGATAGAGCGTCCGACTAGGATCCACAAGGTTCCGGTTCGATACCGGCCCACGCCAACGCAGCGTATAAGTAGCACAGGGATCTGTGCGGTAAAATGCGGAGCTGATGGTAGGTGTGGCACTCCACCCCAGACGCCAAAACAATCTCCTTGTTCTAGCGCTTGTGAAAAGGGGATAGACTCCCTCGCTGTCCGGCTGATACCGACTTTAGGCCAGCCCAATGACTTACTTACATATTGAAGTATTTTGCAATGACTCTTAAGTGAACATATCAAACGTTTTGATGATTAGACTATCACACTCTGGTATATCCACAGGTTCTGTTAGTCTATTTATATTTGTACCAAATATTTAATACTATTGTCAATATTCTTCAGCTCTATCGGTAGAGCTTAAAATACGCTGACTGTATCATTTGTGGAGGAGTAATACCCCCTTCCCCCCAAAATGGTTGTTCTCTAAACTACATCTGATGGTGAGGCGCCAATTCTATGAAATGTAGAGTATCCCTTCATTACCATTATTCCCAGGTTCACTCTGGTCTACAGTTGTAGTACCTTTTAGGGTCCCATATATGGGCCAAGTAGATCTGTTTAAAAATTATAACTAATCGATGGACTGGGTTTGGTTTTGTTTTGTTTTACGGCATATCAACCTCAGTGGGTCATTTAATGCCGATAAAGTTTTGAAATAAATCAATTCTTAATGGATAATACAATTTTTTATAAATACATTTTTCTATTTAACCCATAGATGGAACCCTAACATGTACTACCACTCCGGTTCAGTGTGGGCCAGGGAGAAATGGTGATGAATGGGGTGCTCCACATTCCCCAAACCTCCAAAACTGGAACCTCACCAGAGTTAGATAGAGTTTAACGTCATTCCCAGGACATCTAGACCCTCAGTCACCGCCTTCTAGTACCCATATGATAAAAGGGGGTTGAGGCTTGCCATAAGGCCAATAGGGTTGGGAAAATCATATAGGTGCTAGGGCTCCGACAGCCCGTCTAGCCCAAGATAGGGCCAAAGTGGAGTATTGCAAGTCATGAACTGCTCATCCACCTAGGTTCTATCCTTAAGCATCACGGGTCGCCAACAACGGCCAATAGGTGGTCCCATTAGGGCAGTCTTACTCCTCTGCAGAGGTGCAGTCGGTACATTCTAACGACCCAGCCGACAGGGCGGTAGATGGACTGGGTACAGAGAATGTAAATATGAACATAAAAATGAATGCGATTACCTAACCTTAATGACAATAGCCAACTTGTCGTTCCTAGAAAACAGACAGAAAATTGCTGTCTGTGGAACTGTCTTCTTGTCACGAGCCGCTACTGTACGTGATTAATTTTTGAATGCACAACTTTCACCCGTAGAGATTCCACAGATTACAGGCGCAATAATTGCACGAATTTAAACTGTAGATAAATTCTAAGGTGCATATAATACAATATATATATATAATACAATATATATATATATATATATATATATATATATGTATTGTATTATATGTACCTCATATAATATAATATCATAGTATAATATCATAGTATAACATATAATATAAATTGTATTTCTATTTGAGAATTTAGTAAACAACGAATATAACATGAATCATTATCATCATCAAGTCGTGCTGAAAACACGGTTTTTCATGACTCTCTCTCTCTCTCTCTCTCTCTCTCTCTCTCTCTCTCTCTCTCTCTCTGACTGTCTGTCTGTCTGTCTGTCTCTCTCTCTCTCTCTGACTGTCTGTCTGTCTGTCTGTCTCCCTCACATCTTTCATCAATAAATAGAAATAAAAATAAAATTAGAATAAAAAAATAACAAACTCCCATGAGCCTTCACTGTTCTTGCTGCACTTTTTTCTTTTCTTCTTTTGTAAGATGGTTCTTCTTTACAGAAAATTCTCGGCAATCCTTTCAGTTTTTAATCCTAATTTAATCTTTAGGAACTGTGTTGGTGCAAACTGCTTGGTAAACTCCAAAACAGTTCTACTCGTAAAACACCTGAACGTCATCTTGAAACCAAAGTCTTTTACCATTCGTTTTTGATTGGATTGATCTTTACAACGAATATCATAAATAAATTAAAAGCTTCATTAAATTCGATTGCCTTTCTGTACCAATCTTTGCTTTTGGATTTAATACTGCATTTTCAACTTTCCGTAAAGAATTCTGCCCTGTCGGCTGGGGCGTTAGAATGCACCGACTGCACCTCTGCAGAGGGGTAAAACTCCCCCAATGGGGCCACCTGTTGGCAGTGGGTGGCGACCCGTGATGCTTAAGGATAGAGCCCAGGTGGATGAGCAGTTCATGACATGCAATACTCCACTTTGGCCCTATCTTGGGCTAGACGGGCGGTTGGAGAGGCCCCTTCCGTTCAATCGGCTGGTCACGTCAACCCCTAACACCTATATGATTTTCCCAACCCTATTGCCCTTATGGCAAGCCCCAACCCCTTTTTATCATATGGGTGCTAGAAGGCGGTGGCTGCGGGTCTACATGTCCTAGGAATGACGTTAAACTCTATCTGATGGTGAGGTTCCAGTTTTGGAGGTTTGGGGAATGTGGAGCACCCCTTCATCACCATTGCTCCCTAGTCCACTCTGACCCGGAGTGGTAGTACCTGTTAGGGTCTCATCTATGGATTAAATAGAAAAATGTATTTATAAAAAATTGTATTATCCATTAAGAATTGATTTATTTCAAAACTTTATCGGCATTAAATGACCCACTGAGGTTGATATGCCGTAAAACAAAACAGACCAAACAGACCATTTTTATCAATCCAGTCACGCCTTAGTTCATTTTCAATAATCTTACTGGCTTGATCCCTACTTAAATAGTGTTTCCCCTTCTGTTGTTGACACAAATGCAACATTCGACCCATCACCAGAGTCTTATGAGATAATTTTCATGTAGGTTTGAAGTCCTTAATCTGCGTGTATATAGAACAAAAAAAACTATTTTCTGCTTTCACTTCTTAATTTTCTTTCTGCCATTTTAGACTTAGCTTCTACTTTAGGGAAATGCTTCACATTGATTGTATGACTGTCTATGTCCTATTTGGTTTCCTCATCCCTGAACAAATATAAAATGACATATTAAAATAACTATTTGCAATTTACCACCCTCGGGTACAAAAAATGCATAAAAAAGCTGGACATAATTGTATAATTTTCACTTAGAATACATAAAAGAATAAGAGTTTGTTAAATCATTTGAATAAATCTATTTTCATATTCTGCGACGCAAAAAAACTATAGTTTGTCATATTACACCATCATAACTTATAAAATTGTTAATTTTCTTTGAAAAAACAACGGTTTACAGCGGCCATTTTGAAAATCCCCACGGAACCAACCTAAAATCATGTCATATCCCCAAAAAATATTATCAGAATCGTAATCATCAGCAAAAATGGTTATAGAAAACACTTGTCCCAAAAATTCGATCTCCATTTACCCAACCCTATATTTATTTTGAAATATTTTTCTTTTCATAAATGTGTTTTGAATGTAATATATATATATATATATATATATATATATATATATATATATATATATATCTTAATTTTGGATGTACACACACAGACACAGACACGCACACACACAAACGCACACACACACACACATAAACATATATATATATATATATATATATATATATATATATATATATATATAGGAAGACTGACATATATATAAATATACATATATATATAAATTAATTTTGGATGCACACACACAGACACACAAACACACACACGCACAAACACACACACGCACCCGCACACGCACACGCACCCGCACACGCACACACACACACACACACATATATATATATATATATATATATATATATATATAGGAAGACTGACACTTTTTAGCTCAGGGAAATAATTGATTTTGCAGATTATTCTGAGATAAGAGAACAAAACAATCCGAAAAATATGCTGTTGTCTTCTCTTCAGTTTTCTTAATCACATTTTCTAATGTTTCCGTCTTTTCTTAATGTGTTTTGTTTGCAACGAAATATCCGTCTCTCTAAATATTATTCTATCGATTACACCAACACTTTTATAGACTTCAGTTTTCCTGACAAATATTCAGAGAGGAATAGCTGTGCTCCCACATCGACTTAGTTAAGTATAGGGTAGGGTCCCCATGAAACTATTTGAATTGAAACCATGGTAGACCCTTTACTACTATTATTATTATTATTATTTTGTTTTTCACACTTGCCGTAGCTGGTGGTTCACTGGAGGCTGAGTGACAGCAAGTCTCCCCAGGTCTCCAGGACTCTTCTGAGTATTCTAGCCGATCCCAACAGTGCTGTAGTTTGGATGGTCTCGATTCTTCCTCTGATTTCTAGTTCACCCAAATTCTTTTCCAGTGCTTTGAGGATTGTTCCAAGGGCACCAATTACAATTGGTACGACCTTCACCTTCATGTTCCACAGCTTCTTCAGTTCTCTGGCAGGGTCCAAGTATTTGTCTATCTTTTCGCTTTCCTTCATTTTCACTCGTTGATCAGCTGGAACAGATTATTATTATTATTATTATTATTATTATTATTATTATTATTATTATTATTATCCTATATTTTTAATATATCGAGAACAGCACCCCACAAGGAAGCAGTTGTATGGCCACCTGCCTCCCATCTCACAAACCCGAGTGATACGGATTAGGCACGCAGGACACTGTTGGAGAAGCAAGGACTTATAAGCTTATAAGTGACGTTCTCCTGTGGAAGCCAACACATGGACATGCTAATGTGGGCCGCCCAGCAAGGACCTACATTGGCCAACTATGCGAGGATGCTGGCTGCTGCACAGAATATCTCCCAGGGGCAATGAATGATAGGGAAGGTTGGCGAGAGATTGTCATGGATATCCGTGCTGCTTGCGCGACATGATGATGACTAATGATACTGCAACGGAAAGGTTAAAGCGGCAATTGGATAATATATATATATATATATATATATATATATATATATATATATATATATATAAGTTGTATCAAAAAAGTATCGAGATTTTTGTACTTTTTTATACACCTTGTATTTTGATAAAATTATCGTTCCATTGATTGTTCCTTTCTATCTTGGTAAATACAGCTTGAAACTCAGCACTTTTATGACACACCTTGTATTATGAAAAGAAATTAACGTTCCATTCATTGTTAATTTCTAGCTTGGTAGATACAGCTTCAATCTCGATTCTTTTATGACACCCCTTTGCATATATAAATATATATACAAGGTGTGTCAAAAAAGTATCGGGATTTTTTTTTAACTTTTTGACACAGCTTGTATTCTGAAAAAAAAAATTATTTTTCATTTCCATCTTGGTAAATACAGCTTTAAACTTGGTACATTTTTGTCACGCATTGTATTCTGAAAAAAATAATGAATGGAACGTTATTTTTTTTTTCAGAATACAAGGTGTGTTAGAAAGTACAAAAAATCTTGATACTTTTTGACACACCTTGTATATGTTAAGGTAGCGTGGACATAGAGTCAACAGTGGTTATTGATAGTTTATCGCCTATACAATCTTCAGAACAACTAGGGAAATTTGTTTATGGGTTTGATTAAATACCACCTCCTCAGTGAAGATCCAAACCAAGGCATATATAAGCAACCTGATAAACAAATTCCTCCAGTTGGTCTGAAGATCGCATAGTTAAGTTGTTTGGTTGGTTGGTTGGAATTTACGGCATACCAACCCTTTTCGGGTTATTTTATGCCGAAGACATTTTTGTTTTATTCATTCTTTTTGGGTTGGTTGGTTGGATGGGTTTTACGGCATGTCAACCCTTGGGTTATTTTATGCCGAAGATGTTTGTTTTATTAATTCTTTGTGGTTTGGTTGGGTGGATTTTACGGCATGTCAACCCTTGGGTTATTTTATGCCGAAGATGTTTGTGTTTTATTAATTCTTTGTAGTTTGGTTAGGTGGATTTTACGGCATGTCAACCCTTGGGTTATTTTATGCCGAAGACGTTTTTTTTATTCATTCTTGATGGGTTGGTTGGTTGGTTGGTTGGATTTACGGCATGTCAACCCTTGGTTATTTTATGCCGAAGATGTTTGTGTTTTATTCATTCTTTGTGGATTGGTTGGTTGAATGGATTTTACAGCATATCAATCCTTGGGTTATTTTATGCCGAAGAGGTTTTGTTGTATTCTATCTTGTTGGGCATTCAATTTTTTTCCAAAATCATTTTTTTAAAGACATTTCTTGTAAACACATTTTTAATCTATTTAACGCATAGATGGGAACCTTAAAAGTACTACCATTCAGGGCCAGGGTGGACCTGGGAGTAATGGCAATGATGGGGTATTCCACACTCGCCAAAGCTCCAAAATTATAACTTCCCCATTAGACGCAATTTAACGCCATATTTAGGTGACTAAAGCCCTCAGCTGCTAACTTTAAGCACATATATTATAGAAGGGTTTGTGGTTTATAAGGGCAATTGGATCGAGGCAATCATATAGGTGCTTGGGCTTGACCTGACGAGCCGATTGATAGTCGTCTCTCCAATCGCCCGTCTAGCCTAACTAAGGTCCAAAGTGACTGCTCAGTCATGAGGATCCCATCCTTAAGCATCACGGGTAGCCATCCATTGCGAACAGGTAGCCCCATTTTTGGGGAGGGGTCTTACCCCGACAGGGCTGCGTTTGGTTTGCTTTGATTTCTTTGTTTAATGACATATCAACTTTTGTGGGTTATTTAATTCAAAAGCCATCCTTGTAGAAGATCAGAATTTGTACTATTTAACCCATAAAACGAGTTGGCTGAGTGGCTTATCAACAATAATGGCCGGAGAGCGAGAGAGTATATCCCCTTTCGATAGCGCAAGACCAGCGAGATTATTTTTGATGAGGTGGAACGCCACACCTACCGTCAGCTCCCCACTTTATTGCACGGATCAGACTACCCAAGCTATGCTACTCATGCGCAATGAGTTAGCGGTGACCAGCACCGAATTCGGAACCTTGCGATTCCTAGGCGGGTGCTTTACCGACTGAGCTAAACTGACCTCTTAGTTAAATTTAACTGGGGAAATTCATGCCCTTCCCAAGAGTATAAATCCAAAAGTGAACGTTGATAAGCAACACCAGATAATAAGGATTTACATTTTTTCATCTTGGACGATTTGGACGGTCTCAATTTTAACAACAGGGTGTTGCAAGATGATAACGGTCGAAAGATTAAAGAACATGGGCATTAATATATTGATATTTTCTATTTATTTAATTTTATCATTCATTCATTATCATTATTATTAAGCTGATGATCTTTCACTGTAGTCTGAATAACAGCAAGTCTCTTCAGGTCTCCAGGACTCTTCTGAGTATTCTAGCCGTCCTTAATAATTCTGTTGTCCGGATGCTAGTAATTCTTCCTTTGACTTCTAATTCCTCTTGTATGTTCCACAGTTTTCTCAGTCCTCAGGCAAGGTCCAAGTATTTATCTATCTTTTCGCTTTCTTTCATTTTCACTCGGTGGTCGGTCGGGACGGTAAAATCCACGAGATGACAGATTCTCTTCTTCTGGTCGATCAATACTAGGCCCAGTCTCCTGGCCGGGATTCGGTGATCCATCTGTACTTCGAAGGAATCTTATACGTCTCATTCTCCTAGACTGGAGGCTAAGTGACAGTAAGTCTCCTCAGGTCTCCAGGACTCTTTTGAATATTCTAGCTATTCTTAAACAATTCTGTTGTGTGGATGGTCTCAATTCTTCCTTTAACTTCTAATGCGCGACTGGCATTTACACTTGATTATTACGATATCGTAAAGGGTCAGTTTAGCTCAGTCGGGAGAGCGTTCGGCTAGGAATCACAAGGTTCCTGGTTCGATACCGGTTCTCGCCAACTCAGCGTATGAGTAGCACAGGGATCTGTGCGGTAAAGTGAAGAGATGATGGTAGGTGTGGCGCTCCACCTCAGACGCTAAAATAATCTCCTTGGTCTAACGCTATTGAAAAGGGGATAGACTCCCTCATTGTCTGGCTGATACTGATATTAGGCCGCCCCGTCGACTTTACTTAATTACTTTACTTATTACTACTAGCAAATATATGCACCCTTCGGGTGCAAGTATTTAGGTTTTGATGAAATAAAATATTATATCAAATTAGAAACTATTTAGAAAATGATAAACTGAGGGGGTATAATCGAAAAATAGAACAGCTTTAAATCTAACTCTTCCATCATTTTGCCTCACTCCCGTCTTTCATTTTTCCTAATTTATCTATTTAGTTAGATTATGAAGTATTTAATAACATTACAGTTCTTTCGTCTTGTTTATGGATTTCTTTTAAGATTTATCCCCGAGATTTTTTCTCCGATTCGTTAAGAGAAAACCAAACAATTAGAAACCAATAATACTAAGCATATATTTATTAAAATCAAATTCTTAATATCAATATGCAAATTAGCCTTCTCGTTCACACTGTAACCGCTATTTTGTTGAATATATAAATATACTTGCATGTTATTAGTATGTAGATCCAACAGTATTAATAAGGTATAACAATTTTATCAATAATTGAGGTTTAAATAAAATAAAAATTCATGGTGAATGTGATGTCAATAACTAAGGGAATTGTGACTTGAGTAGTGATTTAGTTTCGGTTACAGACAGACTAACTCACAATCTCTATTATAATAAGATATCGTAGTCTAGCGCGTTAGCCACTACACCACGGGGACACACTCCTTAAATCATTCAACTCAACTTGAGAGTTTGCCATTTGGTGTTGATGAACTTCCAAGTCTTGTAAATCATCTCGAAGTGATAACAAGAAATCTTTAAATCAACTTATCCGCCCTGTCAGCTGGACCGTTAGAATGCACCGACTGCACCTCTGCAGAGGGGTAAGACTCCCCCAATGGGGCCACCTGTTGGCCGTGGGTGGCGACCAGTGATGCTTAAGGATAGAGCCCAGGTGGATAAGCAGTTCATAACATGCAATACTCCACTTTGGCCCTATCTTGGGCTAGACGGGCGGTCGGAGAGGCCCCCTCCGATCAATCGGCTGGTCACGTCAAGCCCTAGCACCTATATGATTTTCCCAACCCTACTGCCCTTATGGCAAGCCCCAACCCTTTTTATCATATGGGTGCTAGAAGGCGGTGGCTGCGGGTTTACATGTCCTGGGAATGACGTTAAACTCTATCTGATGGTGAGGTTCCAGTTTTGGAGGTTTGGGGAATGTGGAGCACCCCTTCATCACCATTGCTCCCTAGTCCACTCTGACCCGGAGTGGTAGTACCTGTTAGGGTCCTATCTATGGGTTAAATAGAAAAATGTATTTATAAAAAAATTGTATTATCCATTAAGAATTGATTTATTTCAAAAATTTATCGGCATTAAATGACCCACTGAGGTTGATATGTCGTAAAACAAAACAAACAAACAAACAAAAATCACCTTATATTTATCCGTTTGTATTTTATTCGCTATTTTAAAATGATATACGCTAGCAATAATATACGCCCTCTGGGCATAAGTATTTATGTCTTAATGTAATGAAATATAAAGTGTCCACAAAGTCAATATGCACTTTAAAGTAATAAATTCTCTAAAGTGCACACAAACTTTATGGACAAACTGTATATTAAATTAGAAAGGCCAACGAAATTAAATTCGAACATATATCCAAGGATTACACTTATTTTAAAGGGCCGGGTTAGCTCAGTCGGTAGAGCATTCGGCTAGAAACCACAAGGTTCTTCGTTCGGTTCCGGTCCTCGCAAACTCAGCGTATGAGTAGCACAGGGATCTGTGCGGTAAAGTAAGGAGCTAATGGAAGGTGTGGCGCTCCACCCCAGACGCTGAAATAATTTCCTTGGTCTAGCGCTAGTGAAAAGAGGATATACTCCCTCGCTGATTGGCTGATACCGACTTTAGGCCACCCCGACAACGACTTACACTTATTTTAATATCTTAATTTGTTTCTATATAAAATCATCATATCATTGATTTAAATACGTTGGAGAATAAAACAATAATATTAGAGATAAAAGCGAAAAGATAGACAAATACTTGGACCTTGCCAGAGAACTGAGAAAACTGTAGAACATGAAGGTGAAGTAGTACCAATTGTAATTGGTGCCCTTGGAACGGTCCCCAAAGCTCTGAAAAAGAATTTGGGTGAATTGAAAATCAGAGGAAGAATCGAGACCATCCAAACTACGGAACTGTTGGGATCGGCTAGAATACTCAGAAACGTCCTGGAGATCTGAGGAGACTTGCTGTCACTTAGTATCCAGTGAATCACGGCAGGTGTGAAAACCTCGATAATAATAATATAATAATAATAATAATAATAATAATAATAATAATAATATAATAGTTTTGTAAGGTTCAAGACTATATTATATATATATATATATGGTATAACTGGTTGAAACAAACAACTCCGACTCGAGTGTAGAACATAAAATAATGGATTTTAATAAAAGCACATGGAGACATTTATCACATATACAAGAAATACGTGTAAGGCACAAGGCACAATAAGAACATAAACAATAGTTACCTACATGTACATATAAAAGATATAGATAAAGTTATGGATAGTCCATAAGGTTAAAGTCGCTTACTGACTTAGTCCGTACGTGGGGGATAGAGGCCCCCACGAGTATGGGGTGTAGACACAAATGTCTAACCCATATTGTCCAGTCCAAGAAGAAGGAGAAAAGAGAGATCTTGAATCTGGCGCTTCCTGCTTAAATACAGAAAAACGCCTAGTGGTGAGAATAAGAAACGAGAGGGAAGATAACTCTTCCAGATCCAAGGGAAGACAATCCAACAGTTTAAAAAACATACAAGAGGAATTAGAAGTCAAAGGAAGAATTAATAGCATCCTAACAACAGAATTGTTAAGAGCGGCTAGAATATTCAGAAAAGTCCTCCTGAAGAGACTTGCTCTCATTCAGACTACAGTGAAAGACCATCATCTTAATAATAATGATAATGAATGAATGATAAAATTAAATAAATAGAAAATATCAATATATTAATACCCATTTCCTTAATCTTTCGACCGTTATCATCTTGCAACACCCTCTTGTTAAAAATGAGACCGTCCAAATCGTCCACGATGAAATGATGTAAATTCTGATTATCTGGAGTTGCTTATCTGCCGAATTCTTATTTCTTATGAGGGTTGTAACCTCAGCTAAATAATGAACCATTCCGTTTTTATTATAAGAAAGAGAAGGAAAAACTACACAGACAAATATAACAAGAAAGAAAGAAAGAAAGTAGGGTAAATATATAGAGAGGGAGAGAACGTGTGGAAGCGATAACGCTAATCTGTTTCAATCGACCATAATGGAAAGATGGATAAAGAAGGAAAGAAAGAAAAAAGAATGAGACAGATTTAAATCAAATTATTATACTTTGTATATATTGAACTATTTAGCAATAGCTCTTGAGTAAATATCTCAAACGTTGTAATGATTAAATCATCACACTGTGGTATATCCACAGGTCCTGCTAGTAATGCTAAATACAATGAATAATTAGATAGAATAAATTTTGCCGTGATTTTTTTTTTTAGCCAAGAATGCATTCCCATTGTAATTTATTTTATTCGAATTCGTTTCTTTTTCTAGCTTTTTGTTGCTTTTTGTCCCCATTGTACCTTAAAGCCTTCTTTGGGCGTCTATTAGGTTTCGCAGCGTCGCAATTTATTCTGATTGGCCGACTCTTTCCTTTCCTATACACATCACATACAGTGCTTTTTTTTTGACTACGCCCATTTTCTTATTTGGCCTTGGCGCTGAACCGGTGAGCCTATTGATTTTTTTATCAGCCGTCCACCCCCCACCCATCCCTCTAGGTTACGACGGCCAAAAATGCTTATGAAATCAAATAAATATAAACAGAACACAGAGGTTAGAATACAATAAATGCAAATTGAAATTGTGTTTCTGAAATGAATTAAAACACGCGGAGAGAACTTTTAAGGCAGAACACATATATGAACATTTTATGGATGTATGGAGGCGCGTGGTCTACTGGTTAGAGTCGTAGGAAATGAACTCGTCGATCCGAGTTCAATTCCTGGACGAAGCTGTTTGCATTTCACATAGCGCAAATACCCTTGGGAAAGGTATGAATCCAATTATCCCTCCAGCGATGAGCAAATAGCAGGGCAGACTGGGCTCTTTAACCATGGTAGGTAACCAGTCTAGGAGAAGAAAAACGCTTAATTCAAACCTGTTAAAATCCGCTTAAGAAATTGACCTTGTGTCATATCTTGCTCGTGTGGAGGGGTTGGGTAAATATATATATATGAACATTTTCTACGACAGTAACCATTACACTACGCGCAGAGCACAAGAGCTCTGAATACACTGCAGAGTGTAGTGCACAAAACTGTATCTATATCGGATGGTGAGACTCAACTTCTGAAGTTGTGGGGAATGTGGATTACTCCTTATCTCAAATCAGCTCTGATCCAAAGTTGTATATATATTTATCAACCCTCCGCACGATCAGGTTGTGACACAGGGTGAATTTTCTAAGCGGAGTTTAACAAGTTTGAATTCAGATTTTCCTTCTCCTATACTGCTTGCCATACCATGATTAAAGGGCCAAGTTTGCCCTACTATTTACCCATGGAAAGAGAATAGTTGGATTCATATCTCTCACAAGGGAATTAAAGTCAACCGAGTGACAGATTGTAACTCGGAAAATTTGTAAGTTGGGGCTCTCGTAAATCAATGTACCGCTGTATTAAGATATTTAATAAATAATTTCTTTTAATTGATATTATTTGAATTATTCTGACTATTTCCCTATCGTTATTGTTATCTGTATAACATTTCGGCCGATGTGCCGTCCGGCTTTCTTCAAGTATTTCTTGTCGAATTCTGGAACCTTCTTTTTCGAACTCGGGAACCTTCTTGTCCTAATCGGCAGCCATCACGAAACTTTGAATCCAACTCTTTATTCAATCCTCAGAGGTATCCTGTTCTCATTCCGCCAACCATAGCTGGGGTACAGGTGTTAAGTTGTGTTAATTATTATTCTATCTTATTGCCGCCCTTGATCAATATTGAACCTGCAGCCTAGAGATAACTGTCACTTAGAACTGTATTATCCCAACGCCTTTATCCACTACGCTATGTTTCCAGTTGGTTGCTATGGTTGGCGGAATGAGGGCAAGATATTGTTATCTGTACAACGTTTCCGCCAACCATAGCTGGGATACAGATGTTAAGCTGTGTTAATTATTATTCTATGTTACTACCGCCCTTGATCGGGATTGAACCTGCAACCTAGAAATAACTGTCATTTAGAACTGTATTAACCCAACGCCTTTATCCACTACGCTATGTGTCCAATTTTAATTGATATTTATAGCATATCAAAACCAAACCAATCCTCTTTGTATTATAGAAGGCCGAAGACTAGATCGGCTGAAATGTAGAATTTTCCATGAAAAATCTCAGAACTAATTGATTGTACGGCGTAATTTTAAAGTTGGAAGGATTTAAATCGAAGACATAAAACCAATTAGGGTAGCATCTTGAAATCAGCTT
Source organism: Doryteuthis pealeii (assembly GCA_023376005.1). NCBI lineage: Eukaryota > Metazoa > Mollusca > Cephalopoda > Myopsida > Loliginidae > Doryteuthis > Doryteuthis pealeii. The sequence goes on from CM042165.1 coordinate 65,713,983, forward strand.
TTCAAAATGGCGACATTTGCGAGAAAGCAAAAACGAAATAAAAGTTACAAATTGTTAAATCGATTTGACTGTGACTGATTAAATCCAAAACGAGGCTCACATTTTGTCTCCTCAAGTGAAATGACAAGACAACTGTTTAGACGTCAACTTAATCTTTCCGCTTCAGTCAAGTCTGTCTGAGCCAATTAAGACAAATTTTAACAGATTTCATTTTGAAACTGAGACTATCTTTACTTGTAGTACCCGTCCCCATTACATAATCAAGCGAAAAAAAAATATGCGCCTTCTGGGCACAAGTATCTAAGTTTTAATATAATCAAATATTACACTGAATTAGAAAGACTAACGAATTAAATAAGAACACAAAAAAAGATTTCTAAGTATTTGTAACACATCACTTAATTAGTACCGGGCCTGACACATAGATGGCACCACTAATAAAAAAAATCCATGAGTTTTATAAATTACTAACCTTCAAATGGCACGTATCAAAATTTGAGCCCAATCGGATAATTAGTTTACAAATTAGTTATTTAAGTGAAGCTACTGTTGCAAATGTTCAAAACAATGGAAAAATCTTAATTTCGTGTGTTGATAAAGCATTGCTTTCTGATGGGGAAAAAATACTGTTTATGCAAAGCAATGGTTTGATAAGAGTTATTCGGGCTCTGCTCTGTTCGAAACAAAGGTTAAGAGGTGGTATGCTGACTTTAAACGCTGTCGTGCGTTCTCTTTTCTCCAAGTGTCCTATAGTTGTCCTGACTTAGTATTTGTATTCTGTTCATTGTTACTTTTGTTGTATTATCGTCGACTGGAAGAGGAAGCTTCCGACAAAAAGACGAAGAGAAATATAAAAATATATATTTAAAAAAGGGGAAAACGGAAGAGAGGTTTTCCGGTCAAAGAAGCAGGGAGAAGATGAAGAAATATATAACAAATGTTCGTTATCAGATCAAAAGATAAAAATGCGTAGGCATATTAGCGGATGTAAAGACCAGATCAAAAGATAAAGATGCGTAGGCGTACTTATCGATATAAAGGCCAGAGACTCGAGCCGACAAAGAGATACCAGCAGCAACCGAGAAGATAACTTCGTCTCCCGTCAACCCTCGGGCATTTCCATTGGGAACACTCGTCGCCGCACTCACCAACCGCTCGGGTATTTTCATTGTGAAGCTCTACGCCCTTACCACCCACACACCAAAGAAAATAAAGACGGGTCCTATTTTTGTATATACGTATCTGTTGTTTATTGAAGACCAGTAACCAGTCAGTCGGCTATACAACACTTTTGCCCCCTTTTCATCACTAGAAAGGCACATTTTTCTCTGCCGAATTCCATTCCTATATAAAAGTACTTAAAGTCATCGGGGTGGCCTAATGTCGGTATCAGCCAGACAGCGAGGGAGTCTATCCTCTTTTAACTAGCGCTAGACCAAGGAGCTGGAGCGCCACACCTACCATCAGCTCCTCGCATTACGGCACGGATCCCTGTGCGACCATACGCTGAGTGGACGAGGGTCGGTATCGAACTCGGAACCTTGTTTTTTCCTTGGCGGACCCTCTACCGACTGAGCTAAACCATGTAACGTGCCCTACTGCAGTAACCACCGCGTAGCGTAGACGATACGTAATGCAAACGTATACAAGACAATCTCTCGTTACGGCTAGCTTACCAAAACAAATTCCTAGCAGTTCGCGTTCGGGGTCCTTTCTTCCTCCAGTTGTGCGATTGTTGCTATCAGTAGGTAGAGAACGAGTAGAGGTCTAGTGATAGTGGGCAGGAAGAGGAAGGTCAGTGGACACGCGTCGCCGTCATGGTCAATTGACTTAAGTCAACAGATTATCGTTCTCTCTGTTTCTCGTCTTGGCTTGGGATGAAACTGCTTACTGTTTGTTTAATCCTAACAGTTGGACCTTCACATTCATTCACAAAGTATTTTCGTAGTGACGAAGTTTTTAGACAGTAATCTTTCTTTAATTTTACTCTTTCGATCTCTTTTTCCTTCAAAGACATTGACGTAATGTAATGGTTAGTTAGCTAGATTAGAAGACCATTGATCGTCAGTTCGATTCTCTCTAGAAGCCCCATACTTCTAGCCTTGTGCCATATCTAAGCTAAAAGCTTAGTAAACAACTATATATACATGTGTGTATGTGTGTGTGTGTGAGTGAATAAGAGAATGGAAGAATTAGCGTTATATATATATATATATATATATATATATAAGTAAAGTCGTCGGGGCGGTCTTCTGAGCATGTCAGCTGACCTTAATAATGCTGAAGTTTGGATTATTATTATTATTATTATTATTATTATTATTATTATTATTATTATTATTTTCACTCCTTTCGAGTTTTTCACATCGGCGTTAGCTGATGGTATTTCACTGGAGTCTGAGTGACAACAAGTCTCCTCAGGTCTCCAGGACTCTTCTGAGTATTCTAGCCGGTTGCAGCAGTGCAGTAGTCTAGATGGTCTCAATTCTTCCTCTGATTTATAGATCCTCCAGTCTTTTTTCCAAATTTATTGGGACCGTTCTAAATGCACCAACTACAATCGGTATCACTTTCACTCTCATATTCCACAGCTTTTTCAATTCTCTGGCAAGGTCAAGGTATTATCCATCTTTTAATTTTCCTTCAGCTTCACCCTGTGATCTGCTGGGACTGCAACGTCCACCAGTTGACACGTTCTCTTTTTTGCTATTTATTATTATTATTATTATTATTATTATTATTATTATTATTATCTTCCTTTTTACCCTCCTTTAAATAACCATACAAAGAAATATTCTTGGCGCCGACTGAATATAAGCGGCTTTCACATGATGGTTAAAAAAAAAACTTTGAATCTTCAGACGTCGAAAATTCTTCATTTTTATAAAAATAATTATGAGAAATCTTTGAGAGTTTTTTTTCTTTCTTTTTTAAATTCTATTGATTGATAAAAGGAATGATCAGATTAAATAATGTTATTTGACGTTTTAAATCTAAATCTAAAAATATTATTATTCGTGAACTGAAAAACATTAATCGATAAATTTGATAAAGTTTATAATATTAATTACACGGGCAGTATATAGAATTGCAACAGTCTGAAGGGCCCTATCTCGAGGTACAGTTAAAATATTAATACGGTGGTAGACAAGGCCATATCAAGTAAAGGCCTACCAGTTATGCAAATAGAGTCATTGACTGGATGCAGGCATACAGTGAACTAAATCACTATATATATATAATATATATATATATATATAAGGTGTGTCAAAAAAGTATCTAGATTTTTTGTACTTTTTGACACACCTTGCATCCTGAACAGAAATTACGTTCCATTCATTAATTGTTTTCAGAATACAAGGTGTGACAAAAAAGTACCAAGTTTAAAGCCGTAATTACCAAGATAGAAATGAAGAATGAATGGAACATTATATTTTCAGAATACAAGGTGTGTCAAGAATTTAAAATAAAATCTCTATACTTTTTTTACACACCTTATATATATATATATATATATATATATATATATTTCCACTGTGTATAGTTTACACTATCTCACTTGATGAGACAGCAGTAAGCCAATATATACAATATAATTAGGAGAGTGCTCAATATCTATGATAGAGCAATATTGATAATTAATAATATGATAGTATATATATAATTGCATGGAAACTAGTCTGCTACTATTGGTTTCACGCTCTTTTATATTTGCTCGTTTAAACAGAACAATCTTCAGACAGTGAAAGATTCTGAAGAAAATATCCATAAGAATTATCCGAAATAATATCTATAATAATTATAAAAAAATTATATATATTTATATATATATATATATATATAAGATTTTATTTTTATCTAAACCTCAATTATTAATAAAATTGTCTTACATTATTAATACTGTTAACTATGTCTACATACTGACAACATGCAATCATATTTATATATACAACAAAATAGCGGTTTACAGTGTGAATGGGAAGGCTAATTTAAATATTAGTATTAAAAAATCGAATTTAATAAATATGTACAGGAAGTAAAGAATAAAATGACAGTTATTTTTTCTTGTTAATGGATTTCATTTAAGATTCATTGAAGAGATTTTTGCTTATATTCATCAAAATAAAACCAAACAGTTAGAAATCAATAACTGTTTGGTTTTATTTTGATGAATATAAGCAAAAATCTCTTCAATGAATCTTAAATGAAATCCATTAACAAGATAAAATAACTGTCATTTTACTCTTTACTTCCTCTTATAACTAAATACTTAAATTAGAAAAAATAACAATGAAAGACGAGAGTGATGGAAGAGTAAGTTTCAGTTGTTCCATTTTTTATTATACTCCCTCTGTTTCAAATCTTTTATTTTACTCCCTCTGTTTCAAATCTTTTTATCTGTATTCTTATTTAGTTTCATTAGCCTTTATAATTTAATACAATATTTTATTACATTAAAACTTAAATACTTGCATCCGGAGGGTGCATATATTTGCTAGCATATATAATATATTATCATATATATATTATAAATGAACTTAAGTAAAGAAGTTTCTGGACAATATGACCTTTAGGCACTCCTTTTTGATCTCGATTACGAAAGGACATGTTTTTCATTTACACCGTCAATATCCGATTGTTTTAACAGACGATTTTTTTTTTAATTATAAAACTAACCCCTAACCTTAACCCTAACCCCAACCCATAACAAACAACCGAATATTGACAGTGTAAATGAAAAACATGTCCTTTCTTAATCGAGATCAAAAAGGGGTGCCTAAAGGTAATATGGTCCAAGTTTCTCACAGAAATTTACGGATCAGGGATACATGTTCTCATTCGAAGGTGGAACATTGCTATTGAGAGAAACAGTGACTATGTGGAGAACTAGAGATGTGATCCACAGAGAACCAGTTTCATTTTGATGTATGTATGATACATGTTCCTGAGTTCGTAATTATACCTGTCCTAAACAAAATGGCATTACTTTTTGAACACCCTCGTATATATATATATATATATAATATAATAAAATAAATATATAAAGGTTTTACATATCTATTTATTTGATGACAAAGGAACAGTCATATAAATAGATATGTAAACAGTCAATAAATAGATATGTAAAACCTTTATATATTTATTTTATTATATTATATAACAGCTCTATTTTATATTGAGTACTCTACCAATAATACTGCATTTTGGCACACCGTTCCAGTAAAAGCTGAAACAGTGACAATCCAACACTATAGTATATATATATATTATATATATATATATATATATATATATATATATATAATATATATATATATATATACTATAGTGTTGGATTGTCACTGTTTCAGCTTTTACTGGAAATATATATATATATATATATATATATATATATACTACTCATACTACCAATGGTTATTACCTCCCACTTCTAATTCCTTGCTACTACTCGTTCTCGTTAAAAACGAGACACGAAATCATACCATCGTTTCACACCTGAGGATGGCAAATTGTATTTCCGAAAGCGCTCGTTTGGAAACCTTTGGGGGACTGTTATACCAGTTACACCCCGACACCAGAAAGATAACCGAAAATTGGAAAGGATCAATGAAAAACTTGTCCGACAGGAATTGTCTGTACAGTTCAACTAAACTTGTTATAAAGAAAAAATGCTACCAAAATACACTTATTTTAAATAAAATATATAATATATATATATATATATATATATATATATAAATCTACTGAGTCAGACGAACCTCCTTTAGTTTCGCATAAAGCTCTTCAGGGCTAAAATCTGACTGATATATATATATATATATATATATATATATATATATATATATATATATATATATATATATATCAGTGAAATCACCTGTTTTTATCACAGGTTAACTGAGACATCCGAACACACGCTGTGCAAAGCTCTGATCTTATATAATTCGGATATACAGGCCCAGAAAACAGGGAAAACGAAGGAGGCTAATTCTAGAGGAAACTGACCAGGGTTATATCCTTTTAAACTATCTGCAACCTGACCAGTCACCTTTTGCCCCATTCCTTGCTAGCCATCAACTAACTCAATATACAAACGCTGATTCAATTATATATGCCGAACAATGACAAGGATAATAGGACGTTGTCGAGAAAAATTGATATTGGCGTGGGGATCCTAATGGTGATGGCTCGGCCTTGCGCTATGAATATTAGAAATAACTCGTTTCA
>CM042165.1:65725210-65747710 GCA_023376005.1 Doryteuthis pealeii
CTGTACAGTGGGTTATGATAAGTTTTAGGCTTTTTTTTTATAACAGTAATTTTTTGGTTTGGAGGGAAATCTAAGCTGATTCTTGTTGAGGAGCGGTTGATTGGTTGAAAATACTGTCCAATATTAGAGAAAGAACTATTCAACTATTTGAATAAACAGCTTGACAAGAATGTCTACCTTTTCGAAGAAGGTAGAGTGCCATGTCATACGAGCAAAGTATCAAACGCCTAAAAGGTATCGCAAGGATACTTCCAAATATTGATAATTTATGTTGAGTTAATATTACGTAATTAAACTTTTACAAAATGGATATATAAAGTCACTGCATGTGTAGCCCAAAGTCATGACATGAATTCCAATCGTCTGGAAGCACCTTGAACTAAAAATCCGAGAGCGGGCGACCAAATACCCGAAAGGAATCGCAAAGAATCAAGTCACTACAAGTCACTGTCAAGACTTAGGCTACCAGCCTAATGTCTTTACATGAATCCAATAAATCACATTTAGGAGCACCTTGACCAAAAACTTCGAGTGCGATTGAACAAAATCACGTCAGTAGCAACCCTTTAATAAATATTGCTATAGGAGTAGCTAAATATGCATTAGATGATTATTGATAACTTGATTAAACCCATGAAAAATCGAATACAAGTATATATATATATATATTATATATATATATATATATATATATATATATATATATATATGTCCAAAATTCTGTCAAATATTAAAGAAAGGACTACTCCCATTATTTGAAATCAATCAGATTGAGAAGAATACATATTTAAAGAAGATGAAGCGCCAGTCATACGAGCAAAGTAACAAAGGCCTGAAAGTTATCGCAAGGAATCAAGTCATAGCCATTGATAGCCCAAAGTCCAAATGTGAATCCAATAAGGACCTTTGAGATCACTTGACCGAAAACTTCGAGAGTGTGCAACCAAAATCCCGTCAGTGGCAACCCTTAAAGAAACATTGCTAATATAAAATATTGATGTTATATATACAGTGGGCTATGATAAATTTCTAGCCATCCTTGCTAATAGTAATTTTTTGGTTTGGAGGAAAATCTGAGCTGATTCTTTTTGACGAGTGGTTGAATGGTCCAAAATACAGTCAAATATTAGAGAAAGGACTACTTCCACTACTTATATATATCTAGGTTGTGAAATTGACTCGTCCAATTTCTTTCTTCACTGCAAACTTTCTCGTCCGCAACAATCTTCTAGCAGTCCTCCGTACACGCTCATCCACTGCTTTTTAGCATCTCGCCCCCCTCCTCAGTTGTCTCCCGTTTTATGTACGGCAATCTGTGACAAAATTTGAATACGTGCAAATTTATTATCTTCACGTCTTCTTTGCTTAGAAATCACACGTATTCAATTGTAGTGCCAAGGCAGCTATATTGTTCGTTGCCACCCATCCTGCAAGCGAGACAGGTTCGCGCCCGCTTTGCCCCACGAGGCAAGTTCTGTCTCTCTCTCTACAATATGTAACACATATATAAGTATATAAAAGGATATATTGATTTTAATCCCTAAGGATTTGGTTATTTTTTTCGATTAATTTCTGGAATGTTTATCTATGATAACATTTTTATCTAGAGTCGTAGGAAATATATTCGTCGACCCGAGTCCAAATCCTGAACGGGTTGTTTGTATTTCCTATAGCGCTATTAGCCTTCAGAAAGGTATGCACCCAACTACTCTCCCTCTAGCTATGGAGTAAATAGTAGGGCAGACTGGGATTTTTAATCATGACTATGAAACCAGTCTAGAAGAAGGAAAACTGAATTTAAAACTGTAAAAATTCTGCTTAAGAAATTGACCTTGTATCACATCCTGCTCGTGCGGAGAGGTTGGTAAATATATATATATATATATATATATATATATATATATATATATGAAATGCAAACAGCCTCGTTCAGGATTTGAACGCGTGTCGCCCAGTCCATTTACTTCGATGATAAGCATTACACCACACGTCTACACATCATCATCATCAGTAGTAGTAGTAGGAGTAGTTATTCGGACTATAAATACTATAAGCTTAGGAAAAACGGTATAAATTTCTCTTTTAAAAAATCAATGAATGAAAAAGGTACAAAGTTTAAGTTTTTAACGGTGAGACGGAATTAGAAAGATCACGTATTAATTAAAATGTATTAGCATATTTGGCGGGAATCGAAGTGGAAAGGCAATTCGAGTGGAAGAGTCATTAGTTTCCCTGTGAGCCACTTGAATGAAATCTGGAAAGAATGAAATAAGTAAATGAAAAGTAGGAAGATATGAATTGAGGAATAAATGGAAGAGAGAAGGAAAGAGAAATGGAGAAAAAGGAACAAAGGTAAATAGAAAGAAAGAAAGAAAGTAAAAAGAACGGAATGAATGAATGAAAGAATGAATGAAAACTGGAATATAAGAAAGAAAGAAAGAAAGAAGAAAAGAAAACTGGGATAGAAAAAAGATCAAAAGAACGGAATGAATGAAGAAAGAATGAATGAAAACTGGAATATAAGAAAGAAGAAAGAAAACTGGGATAGAAAAAAGATCAAAAAAAAGAAAGAAAGAAAGAAAGAAAGAAAGAAAGAAAAGAACGGAATGAATGAATGAAAGAATAAATGAGAACTGGAATATAAGAAAGAAAGAAAGAAAGAAAGAAAGAAAGAAAACTGGAATAGAAGATAGAAAGAAAAGAAGCGGATTGGAATAAAGTAAGGAAAGAAAGATAGAATGAAAGAAAAAAAGAAAGAAAGAATACTTAAAAGAAAATAAGAAAGAATGAAAGAAAGAAGAATGAATCAATGAAAGAAAGAAAAAAAGAAAGGAAGAAAATTAATATCAATATAAGAAAGAGAAAGAAAAAGAAACTGAAAATCAGTAAAGAAAGAAAGAAAGAAAGAAGAAAGACGGAAAGAAAACTGGGATAGAAAAAAGATCGAAGGAAATAAAGAAAGAAAGAAAGTAAAAAGAATGGAATGAATGAATGAAAGAATGAAAGAAAAAAACTGGGATATAAGAAAGAAAGAATAAAAGAAAGAAAACTGGAATAAAAGAGAGATTGAAAGGAAGAGAACTAGAATAAAAGAGAACACAAATGAACGAAAGAAAAAAAGAAAGAAAGAAAGAAAGACGAAAAAAAAAAAAAAAACGGCCAATAGGAGAAATGCCAATCAAAAAGAAAGAAAAGAAAAAGATGAATAATTGAGAGTTGTCTAAAAATACGATAAGAATGAATAAACGTCACGGAAAGAGTCGGTAAAAAAAAAAAAAAACATCAAAAAAAAAAAAAAAAAAGAAAAAGAAAAAAAAAAGAAAAGGATTAAAAAAATCAATAAAACAAACACCAAAAAAGTCAAACTTGATTCGGTGACATAAAAGACCTCAAAAACTGTTTAAGAATATCAGAAAAGAAAATGCAAAATTAATGGAGAAATTGTTTGCACTCATTAATCTGTATAACCTTCAGCATTTTTCCTTCTTCGTTTATGTGTCACAGAATTTAGCACAGGAATAACAAACGTTTGCCCGTAAGATGTCAATTCAAGGAGAATACAATAACAGTTCAATTATTTTTAGAAGCTTGTCGTTCGTTCAAAACAACAACCAAAAAAACAACAACAACATTATTCGCATCTTCCAGCGCTATGTTGTTTTTTACAATCTGACGATAAATTTCAGAGCCTCGTTTTCACATCTCGTATCGCCATAAATGCAAAATAGACGCTCTGAGATATCTTCGAATAATTCGTTGCTTGATTATCTTTAACCATCAGCCTGGCAATCGCAAGGTTCCAGGTTCTATACTGGTCACGTTCCATATATTTAGAATAGATTTATATTTATTTAGATAAATCAAAGAATAAATACTTTATTAAGTAAATATTATATGCAATATATATCATGTGAATTTTAAATATTCTATTAAGTAAATATATATATATTGAATAAATATAATTGTAAAGAACATTCTTATATAGATTTATATTTATTTTCTCAGTTCTCTGGCAAGGTGCAAGTATTTTTCTGTTTTTTTTTTTTTTTGCTTTCTTTCACTTTCCCTCAGTGATCGGCCAGGACGGCAAAATTCCCGAGATGACACGTTCTCTTCTTCTTGTCAATGAATACTTGGTCTGATCTCCTGATCGTCTGTACCTCGAAGTCCCAGATAATTTTATGTGTCTCATTTTCCAGAACAGGCTCAGGCTTAGTTGTATGGTGAAAATTGAATTTCTTGCACAATTCCCAGTGGATCACCTTTCCCACCAAGTCGTGCCTAGTCTTGCACTGTCTTTGTGCTAGTTTGTTGCATTCGCTTATTATATGATTAACCGTTTCGTCTCTGTCTTCACACATTATGCACTTGCTATTCGCTGCGTCTTATCTATTTTTGCCTTTATATAATTTGTTTTTGTGGCATTGTCTTGTGCTGCAATTATAAGCGATTCGGTTTCTCGCTTGAGGTTTCATCTTCTTCGCCATGTCTATGTCTTCTGAAATGATATCTTTTGAGTTTGCCGCTTGAAGTACCCATGTAGTTGTTTTTCTTCCCATTTCTGTTTTTGCGAGACCCCTTCCCTTTTTTTTCTTGGCACATATAGTCTTTCCATGTCGTCCCTTGGGTGTAATGCTTTGTTCATGGTCATGGATTTCCTTGTCGTTGGTCCATCTGCCGGAGCTCCTCTCATGTCCATTTTAGAAATGGTTCCGAGTATCTCACAAGAGTGCCGACCCATTTGTTTATTCTCTTGATAAGGTTTCTGCTACATAGCTTGGTTTCTAGGAGCTTTCTTGTTCTTCTGAGGTATCCCTCTCTTACTTCTTCTTCTTCTTCTTCTTCTTCTTCTTCTTCTTCTTTTGAGTTTTCACATCAGCATTAGCTGATGGTCTTTCACTGGAGTCTGAGTGATAGCAAGTCTCCTCAGGTCTCCAGGACTCTTCTGGGTATTCTGGCAGATTGCAGCAGTGCAGTGTTCTGAATGGTTTCAATCCTTCCTCTGATTTCCAAACTTTCCAAACCCTTTTCTAATCTTTTTGGGACTGTTCCAAGTGCACCAACTACAATTGGTATCACTTTCACTTTCATATTCCATAACTTTTTCAGTTCTCTGGCAAGGTCCAGATATTTTTCCATTTTTTCATCTTCTTATTATTTGTCTATTTCTTCTTCTTCTTCGTCTTCTTCTTCTTCTTCTTCTTCTTTTGAGTTTATTATTATTATTATTATTATTATTATTATTATTATTATTGGACAAGCCGAATTAAATATTTACTTTCTCTTGTGTAGATTATCAAATACAATTTATTTCCCATGTTTATCAATCTATCTTCGAAATTTGTTTAGGTTCGTTCGGCCAAATGCCAAACGGAAAAAAGTGATTTGTCTTATTCAATAAAGTTCAACACAAACTGGACACTCCTTGGTCTCTGCAGAGACAATTCACCACCCTTCTCTCTACCCTAAGTCTGTATGAACTCGTAGCTGTTTCTGACAATAAAACGATAGTAACTATAATTTGTCATTCGAGATCTTTTCTCTGTTTTGTATACCACCACTGGACAAACAACGAGGAACACGTATATATAAAAACACTATAATTTATTCTTTATTATATAAAAAACACTATAATTTTATAATTATATATATATATAAAAAACACTATAATATATATAAAAACACTATATTTATTATATATAAAACACTATAATTTATTATATATATAAAAACACTATAATTTTATTATTATAAAAACACTATAATATATATATATAAAAACTTAATTTTATTATATATAAAAAAAACACTATAATTTTATATATATAAAACACTATAATTTTATTATATATATAAAAACACTATAATATATTATATATCAAAAACACTATAATTTTATATATATATAAAACACTATAATTTTATATATATAAAAAACTATAATTTTATTATATATCAAAAACACTATAATTTTATATATATAAAAAACTATATAAATTATATCAAAAACACTATAATTTTATTATAATATATAAACACTATAATTTATTCTTCGTTGTGTGAAGCAGCATAGTCGTCGGAGAGAGTTCGTACATACAAAGGAGCTATCGGGAGTTTGAACACCGAGCGATGATGGCTTCAGCTAAGTTTGTATAACCTTAAAACTTCTCGTTGGCCGTGACACCCACGCAGTTTTCTTGGTCATGTGTTACATCCATTCATTTCTTGTGTTTGATCATTGGGCATGAGTTACATTCACGCATTTCCAATTTTCTGATCGTAGACCATTTTTACACCCACACATTTCCTGTGTGTATCCATATATATATATATATATATATATATATATATATATATTTAGTAAACTCTAAACTCATGTTCTTGTGATTACCTGAAGATGCCGTATTAATACGGTTGAAATAAATTATTGTAATGAAGCAAGTTTAGAGTTTTTCTTCATTTACTAAATTTCTTGCTCTGTCCTTTTACTCACTGGTATTAGGCACATTGAGCTCTCCTTATGGTCTACCTGCATCAGCTTGGTTAAACCACACATGGAAAAACCCTAACTACGGAAAAAAACTATATATATATATATATATATATATATATATATATCACTATATTTTTATTCTTCGATGTGTTTAACAGGATAGTTGTTGGAGAGAGTTCGCATACAGTAGGATAAGCTGCCCAGAGTTTTAATTATTTCAAAATGCCACATCTCTTTGACCGTGACACCCACGCAGTTTTCTTGTTGACACACCTCTTCTTCCACGTAGCTTGTTTTCATTGGTCATGGGCTACATCCACTCTTTTCTTGTGTTTGATCATTGGCCATGAGTTACACTCACGCACTTTCTAATTTTCTGATCGTAGACCGCGTTTACACCCACACATTTCCTGTGTTTATGCGCTGGTTATCACACCTGTCTTCCGGTAGTCACTTTGTTGATTCTATCCACGGCCGGATATATATTTCAGGACCACTTCGCTCAAGGCAATATGCTAAATATGTTACATAATTTCATAAGCAGGTTATGATTTATGTGCGTACCTAGTTAGAATATTCGAATTAGGGTCCGTTATATTCAGAATGACGGGATCCAGTAAATTTCACCGACAGTTATTTACGGGTAGTAACCTTTTTACTTGAAAAAACGCGCCATTACAGACGCGTGAGAATTAGTTTAAGAAAGAATTTAGAGTGAGTGCACCTGTAGTCTCAATCCGCGCTGGATGAATATGGGCTGGGTTTGGACGATTTGGACGATTTGGACGGTCTCATTTTTAACCGGAGGGTGTTGTAAGATGATAACGGTTGGAAAGAATAAGGAACAAGATTATGAATATAGAGATCATCTAGGAGGATTTGGACGGTCTCATTTCTAGTTGGAGGGTGTTTGCAAGATGATAATGCTCGAAGATTAAAAAAACAAGAGTATTAATATATACATTGATAAATGAGAAGATTAATAATATTCCTACAATGGAGGTAGTATCGAACTAGTACGTATAGAAAACCCAGCTTTTTGTTTCATGATCCATGCGTAGGTTAAAAATGTACGAGGTATTTAAATTTATTTTATGAAATGTCATTCATTGTATACATTGCATTATTCGGAGACCTTAGACAAATGAGCAGTAAACATAAATCAAATTACATAGTTCAAATGTAGTAAAGAATAGAGGGAAAAATGTGGACAAAGAACAAAACTCAGACAAGTATATGTAGGAGATATATTTCGCCGTGCATTGAGCTCGGCTTTATCAGTCGTCTCTTCCAATTCACTCCTCACTTTTGATCTTCTCTCCCTCCCCATCCGCCAAAGATTCCTTCTAACCAATCAAATCCTCACAAACGCTATCCCATCCACCTGACCCCATCCCCAAATTCACCCCTCTCCCGTCCACTTTCTCTTCTATAAAACACATGTATGATGCTTTAATGATCAAATAAACGACTGAAGAGCTCAATGCACGGCGAAATACATCATCTCCTCTCTTCTACATGCACTTTCTCTTCTAAACACATGTATGATGCTTTAATGATCAAATTCTCCGTCCACTTTCTCTTCTATAAAACACATGTATGATGCTTTAATGATCAAATAAACGACTGACGAAGCCGAGCTCAATGCACGGCGAAATACATCTCCTACATTCACCCTTTCCGTCCACTTTCTCTTCTATAAAACACATGTATGTGTTGGATTTTTTTTTATATAAGGCATAAGGTAAATGGTCACTTCTACTTATAGACTCGCCTATAAACACGTGACCTGAGAAGGATTCTTATTGTCCAATCACTGGCACTGCTGCTGCTGCTTCTGCTGTATTAATAGATGCCCCATTCTGAAGTTATGTCATTGACACTTGGATTCTCTTGGACATCGGACTTACAAAGAATACTTTAACACCGGATTCTTATTGGCTTGCTTACTTATTCACTACATCTGGAACTAAGGATGGCTGCCAGATACTTAACAGTATGATGCTTTAATGATCAAATAAACGACTGATAAAGCCGAGCTCAATGCACGGCGAAATATATCTCCTACATATACTTGTCTGAGTTTTGTTCCTTTGTCCACATTTTTCCCTCTATTCTTTACTACATTCTGTCGGATTTACTCCAATCCTCCTATCTCCATAGTTCAAATGTATATAATTTGCGTATAAATTGATATATGAATAAATGTGATTCAAATTATAAATAAATAGATAAAAAATGATAATTGTCACTTTCCTTATTTGCTTTGAAAAAAAAAAAAACAAAACAATAAATACATTGCTAGTTCTTGGAGCGATGAAAAACACATCCCATTCATATGACTGTCAGCGTTCATATCAGACAGAAAAAAATGTTGTATATCTGTGTCCCTATGCGTTATTACATTGCGTGAGAGAGCAAGAGTTCATGTTATCTCTTATCTAATAGTTGTTAAAATCTGTCCGTAAAGAGAGGAGAATCTTCCATTCTCCAATATATTTTGGCGCCAAAAACATACGCCCACAGTCTAAGACGTGCAGTTGAAACATATCAATATCTTTTTGCTTTTATCATATCAGTCCAGAATGGTGGTCCCTGGCGTAATTTTCGAGTCGTAGGAATAGAAAAGAGAGTTCATTACTACACTGTACATTAAAATATAAAGCATATAGATAGATAGACAGATATCAATAGAAAAGCATAACTAGGTATGAACCGAATGATATATATATATAAATATATATATATATATATATATATATATATTATATATGTGTGTGTGTGTGTGTGTGTGTGTGTGTTTGAAGAAAGGAAGTGAATCCGACAGTATGTAATATAGCAAGGAAAATGAAAAAACACAGGTTTAAATGGGTTAAGTGGTGAGTTTATTGGCCGACGCTGCAGTGTTTCGATCTATTAATTAATGCCCTGAAGATGATCTAATTAATAGATCGAAACACTGCAGCGTCGGCCAATAAACTCACTACTAACCCATTTAAACCTGTGTTTTTTCATTTTTCTTAATATACTACACACACACACACACACATATATATATATATATATATATATATATATATATATATATATGTGTGTGTGTTGTGTGTATATATATATATATATATATATATATATATATATATATATATAGTATTTGATAATTTGCTTTTGAAGCATTGTTTAGTAAAGTATATTATTATTTATATTTTTTGAAGGCAATTACAATGCGTATATCGTATGAAATTCGATAATTATTGGAAATAATCATGACCAGCAAACTCGGCGAATAATGTGACGTGTGGAACACCTTATTAGGTCTCATCAGCAGTGTATACTTACAATCTTCCCCCGACAGAGATCGAATCTCTGTCGGAGGGAGATCGTAGGTATACACTACTGATGAAACCTAATAAGGTTGAAACAGCTGTACGGCGTTCCACATGTCACACGCGGGTTTGCTTGTCATAATTATTTTCAATAATTATCGAATTTTATACGATATACGTATTGTCATTGCCTTCAAATATATATATATATATATATATATATATATATATATATATACACACACACACAGAGAGAGAGAAGAGAGAGAGAGAGAGAGAGAGAGAGAGAGAGAGAGAGAGAGAGAGAGAGATGGATAACCAAGACTGGTGGAGTTATTAAAAAAGTTGTCGGGGTGATCTAAAGTCAGTATCAGCCAGACAGCGAGGAAATATATCCCCTTTTCACTAGTGCTAGACCAAGGAGATTGTTTTTGGCGTCTGATGTGGAGCGCCACACCTACCTTCAGCTCTGACTTTACCGCAGAGATCCCTGTGCTACTCTACAACGATGAGTTGGCGGCGACGGGTGTCGAATCCGGAACCTTGTTGTTACTAGTCCGACGCTCTACCGACTGAGCTAAACCGGAAAAAAGATGATCCAGTTATAAGATGTAGATTGAGAGAAAGAGACAGACAGACAGACAGACTGAGAGAGAGGGAGAGAGAGAGGGGGGGAACTGATGAAACAATGGTGAAAAAAGAGGAAGGTAGGGAGATCATTTTCTAGGCTGGTTATAGAAAGATACATCGACAGGAGAAAGGGGGAAGAGGACTAAAAGAAAGGCAAAACGAAGATAAAGGAGAGAGAGGGAGAAGGGGAGGGGGAGATAGATAGAGGGAGAGGGAGAGGGAAAGAGAGAGGGAGAGGGAGAGAGAGGGAGAGGGGGATAGAGAGAGAGAAATAGATAAATAGGAGAGATAAATAGGAGAGTGAAAGAAATAGGAGAGAGGGGAGATAGATAGATAGATAAATAGATAGATAGATAGACAGAGAGACAGAGAGAGAGAGAGAGAGAGAGAGAGAGAGAGAGAGAGAGAGAGAGAGAAAGAGATAGAGATAAAGAAATAGATAAATAGGAGAGAGAAAGAAATCGGAGAGAGAGAGAGAGAGAGAGAGACAGAGAGACAGAGAGACAGAGACAGAGAGAGGACAATAAATGAAACAATCGGAGAGAAGAAAAAGGAAGGGAGATAAGTAAGAGGAAAGAGAACTAAAAGAAGAGTAAAACGAAGAAAGGGGTGGGGATGGGGAGGAAGGACGGGAGGGAGGGGTTGGGAGGGGGTGGGGGAGACATGTCATTTATCGATTTAAAAGAAGATGAGAAAATAATCTGAGAATCATTTGGGATTGTTTAAAAGCTTTTCTGATTTTGGGAATTACGGCCGAAACGGAAATTAACACACAAGTACGAATAATAAAACGGGAGTATTATTCACTGGATCAATAGATCCTCTTCAAATCCAACGATCATTTTCAAGAACAATCCAATGGCTTTTATCGGATGCGATCCAAAAGTGTCGAGACTGAGGCTGTATTTACCCTGACGTTAATTTCCTTCAACATGCATTACGATTAAGTCACGCAAAAAGCACTAGTGCCCACTAGATTACCAAAGTTAAGCAGCGATATAACTGAGGGATCATTTTGGTATTATAACCAAGTTGTAAACTGATCCCCCATTTTTTAGATTCAATTAATTTTTATAATTAAGTATACTAGCAAATATATGTACCCCCCACCCCAGATGCAAATTGGATCACAGCGGCAGTGTAGAGAGGGGGGGATTTGCTGCACGGGTAACAACTCATCCTTCATATGAACCCGCTCACGCTATGTAGTTCAAGTTAAAAAAACAAAAAACTTGACACTACTCCATCGTCTCTCGTAGACGGAAGGATACTAACCAACCATAAATTAAAAAGTTATTGATAAACTTACGTAATTCTTGAGGGTATTGTGACGCAAGCAGTGTAGTAGTTTCGGTAACAGACAAAACACCGAATCTCCATTATAATAAGATCTATGACCAGAGAGAGAGAGAGAGAAGAGAGAGAGAGAGAGAGAGAGAGAGAGAGAGAGAGAGAGAGAGAGAGAGAGAGAGAGTTAATTGAAAGAAAGGTTTAAACTCCGTTGCTGTTTGGAGGTGAGGCCTAATTTAGGCGCGGTTCATAAAAATAAAAAGAAAAGAGATTTGTACTCCATGGCGGAACTCTGATAAACCGATTCCAACCAGCAGGTAATTTCGGCTCGATGTCTGCTAGATAATACCGATTCCATCATTATTTGGATTAATCAATAGGTCCTCGTCGGCTGTCTGATTTCTGACGACTGGAAATAGAGATTTGTTGTTGTGTGGGTTGGAGACGACATCTCACTTTCTGTTCGCCTCTACTTGTTTTCAACAAAATAGTGTTCGATTAGTATTGTCTGGTGTTGCAAATTGAAAAAAAAAAAAAAAATATATAAAAGAAAAATAAAGAAGAAAAGAAAACAAGTTGTTTTGTGTTTTCACTGCACCGAAAAAAATATGAAGAAAAAAATCAAGGGTGATTTTCCCAACAACAATTTTCGTCCATTTTGTCGACCTATCATGATAGATTTAAATATAGTTTCAACTGTTTTTGTTGTCCTCTTTCACTCGAACGGCTACGTCTAATTCGAAACGAAACACGTTAGTCTAATAATAGTTTAAGTTTAAACTTTGAAATTTCACGCTTTCTCCAAAATAAAACATGAGATCGACGTGGTCTTTAATCGTCTTTGTCGGTTCTCGGCAACTCAGCGTATGAGTAGCACAGTGATTATGCGGTAAAGTGAGGAGCTAATGGTAGGTGTGGCGCTCCACCTCAGACGCTAAAGAAAGATCTCCTTGGTGTAGCGCTAGTGAAAAGGGGATAGTCTTCCTCGCTGTATGGCTGATACCGACTTTAGGCCGCCCCGACGACTTTACTTTACTTTTTACTTATATAGAATTTTTTTTAAAGTGTTCCCGCCAAAAAAGTTGATGTCGACGCTTAAACGTTTCGATTTATGTTAAACTTTCTTCAGGACAAGTGATGAGCTTTGTTCAAATAAAAGATGAGACCGATGAGGTCTTTAATCGTCTTTGTCGGTTCCAAATAAAATTATTTTTCTTTCAAAACTTTGCCGGCATTAAATGACCCACTGAGGTTGATATACCCTAAAACAAAAACAAAAAAAAAAACAAAAAAACAAAAACATCTGTTGACGGCGTGGGGGTGGGGTCGACCTCCCTCTCTGGGAAGAATAAACAAATGTTCCTGTTTCCCATTTACTGAAAATTATTGGACGGGCTTATAAAAGTAACGTCTGAGAATAGGCAGATAAGTTTAGTTGGCAAGGTCTGCTCGTGAATTAAGATCAGAGACATGGCTACTTGTTTCTGCGTTGTTATGACTACAGGAAAAGGGAGGATGATCGTGTCTGGTATTGATATTTGGCTTCCTATTTCTGCAGAGAAGGAAAAGTGGTGATAAATATCATCCTAATTTCTCCTACAAAAGCAATCAACAAGGAAAACTAAAGATATTGAGCAAGGATTTACATGGATTATTTTGGCGGGATTGTGCTTGGGTCGTATCTACGTAATATCGCTTCAATCCAATTATATTTCTTGGGTCATGTAATGATACACTCCAATCACAAAAAAAAACACACACACACACACACACACACACACACACAGACCACACAAACACACACACATATACACACACAGAGATAGAGAGAACCCACACAAAACACAGACTCACAAACACAGGCACCCACACTCAAACATACACACGCACAAACATAAACACAAACGCACACATAAATACACACACATACAGATACAAACATCTACGCAAATACAGTCATAAACACACAAACACACACAGAGACACAGACACACTCACAGAGATACACACAGACATACGTTCATATCTTTATATCAAACGCCAAGAGCGATAGTGACCAGAAAAAAATGATTATTGAAGTGGGCATCAAATCGATACTAGGTTGGGGTCCTCCGATTTAAGTCTTATAACTGATTAACCTAAGGTTCGTAAATACATGTATAAGTATACCTCTATACATAAAATACAACGTTTATATATATATATATATATATATATATATATATGTGTGTGTGTGTGTGTGTGTGTGTGTGTATGTGTGTGTGTGTATATTTGTATATATATTTGTATATATATATATATACATATGTACACACACACACACAACACACACACACACACACACACACACACACACATATATTATATATATATATATATATATATATATATATATATGGCATCCTGGTATAATGTTTGACACGCTAATATCGCAGATCCATTACTGCTGAATAGCAAATTTATTCTCGCTGGATGCATCACACATGCGACCTTTTCACATTCTGAATATAACGTTTATATATATATATATATATATATATATATATGTGTGTGTGTGTGTGTGTGTGTGTGTACACACACATGTATTATATGCACACACACCCATATGTATATAAATATATATATATTTTTGGGAGATTATGTGTTTGTTCTCTTCATATATATATATATATATATATATATATATATATATATATATATATATATATATATATAAGATGTTTCCTAAAAGTGCCGAGTTTGAAGCTGTATTTACTAAGATAGAAATAAACAATGAATGGAACGTTAAATTTTTCAGAATAACGAGGTGTGCCAAAAAGTTTTAAAAAATCTCAATAATTTTTGAGACACCTTGTATATATATATATATATTATATATATATATATATTTATATAAATTATAGTGTACAATACATTTAAAGTGCGATTACAACCACAGGTTTCTGAGCAGCATTTTATGCCGCAGAAATGCTGCTCAGAAACCTGTGGTAGTAATCGCACTTTAAATGTATTGTACACTATAATTGATATATATATATATATATATTATATATATATATATATATATATATATATATAACAAAGACCGTAAAAAAAAACAAAAAACGAGAAACAGTGACAGGATGTGAAATGGATCAGATGATTGGAATTATTTATGTCACCTTGAAAGAAAGAAAAATAATGTTTGCTAAACATTTGCCAATGCTTAAGCCTTTAAGCGAAAGAAAGAAGAGAGAAGAAGAAAACGATAGGACAAATAGAGATGTGACTGACAGGTGAATGTAAGTAAATTGACAGGTAAACTAAAACAGGTAAAAAAATGACAGGAAGACACTGGAGAATGAGGAACATGATAAAGGTTTGTGAATCTACATACATATTTACGAACCCCTCCGCACGAGCAGGATGCGACACAAGGTCAATTTCTTTAGCGGAGTTTAACAGGTTTGAATTCAGAGTTTTCCTTCTCCTAGACTGGTTACCTAGCCATGGTTAAAGAACCCAGTCTGCCCTACTATTTACCCATAGCTGGAGGGGGAATATATGGTCTATTCCCTTTTCATTAGTGCTAGACTGAGTATACATATTTACCAACCCCAATGCACGAGCAGGATGCGACACAAGGTCAATTTCTTGAGCGGGGTTTAACAGGTTTGAATTCAGAGGTTTTTCTTCTCCTAGACTGGTTACCTAGCCATGGTTAAAGAGCCCAGTCTACCCTGCTATTTATCCATAGCTGGAGGGAGAATTAGATTCATACCTTTCCCAAGGGTATTAGTGCTATGTGAAATGCACACAGCTTCGTCCAGGAATTGAACTCGGGGCGACGAGTCCATTTCCTACGACTCTAACCATTATGCCATGTGCCTCCTTTGTGAATCTTTATACATATATGTAAAAAGAAATGGATAGAAAATCCATATCCACATACACACACGTACACACATACAGTATTATATATTTATATATAGTTTGTTTTATTTTGGTTATTTCCAAGTTGAGTAACATGATATTACAGGGTGACCCAGAAAAAAACAGAACACAAATTATTTATTTATTTTCCCATTAAACTAACCCTAAACCCTAACCCTAACCCTAACCCTAACCCTAACCCTAAACCCTACCCCCCCTAGTTGAGTAACATGATATTACAAGGTGATCCAGAAAAACAGAACCGACAAATTTTGTAATAAACCGTTAATTTCAACTGGGGGGTTAGGGTTTAGGGTTAGTGTTAGGGTTGGGTTTGGGGTTAGGGTTAGTATGGGAAAATAAATAATTTGGGTTCTGTTTTTTCTGGGTCACCCTGTAATATCATGTTACTCAACTAGAAAATAACCTTTATTTTAATATATATATTCAAAATTATCTAACATATAGAGTTTTACGAGAAAATTATTTACAAATAAGAAATAAAAAATGTACAAATAAATAAATATTAACGATTTTGTGTAAACTTTATATGTAAAATATTCAAAATAATTATTCAATCAATAATTGATAAATGCACGTAACATTTTATTTGAGGGGACAGAAATAAATTTCCATTTCAAATTGTTTTTTTTGTTTTGTTTTTTTACTCCTTTTTAAAAATTTGTTGACTTAACTTACTTGTGATACAAACCCTCTGACCGCCCTGTCGGCTGGGGCGTTAGAATGCACCGACTGCACCTCTGCAGAGGGGTAAGACTCCCCCAATGGGGCCACCTGTTGGCCATGCTTAAGGATAGAGTCCAGGTGGATGAGCAGTTCATGACCTGCAATACTCCACTTTGGCCCTGTCTTGGGCTAGACGGGCGGTCGGAGAGGCCCCCTCCGATCAATCGGCTAGTCACGTCAAGCCCTAGCACCTATATGATTTTCCCAACTCTATTGCCCTTATGGCAAGCCCCAACCCCTTTTTATCATATGGGTGCTAGAAGGCGGTGGCTGCGGGTCTACATGTCCTGGGAATTACGTTAAACTCTGATGGTGAGGTTCCGGTTCTGGAGGTTTGGGGAATGTGGAGCACCCCTTCATCACCATTGCTCCCTGGTCCATTCTGACCCGGAGTGGTAGTACCTGTTAGGGTCCCATCTATGGGCTAAATAGAAAAATGTATTTATAAAAAAATTGTATTATCCATTAAGAATTGATTTATTTCAAAACTTTATCGGCATTAAATGACCCACTGAGGTTGATATGCCGTAAAATAAAACAAACCTAACCAAACCCTCTGACATTGAATTTTTAACTCCCCTCCTCCACTTGAACATCTTTCAAAAAAAATTTTTACACCACCCGGAGGGTGTTTTTTGTTTTATTTTTGTTTTTGCTAGTAAAATTAACGCTTTGAAGAAACTGACGCACAAAATCAGTAAGGTTTCCATTTTAAAGTTTGAATGGGTTACACTAATGCTGTTAGCCGCAGACGACCTTTTCATCATTGAATACAATAACGCGTAGTAATTAGTTTCTGGTTCATCGTCGTGCGAACTATTTTTTTTTTTTTTTCGATGACATTTATTTAAGACGTTCTAGTTTTCCCGCGCCGGCTGTTTTATTAAGCAGTCAGCCGATCTCCAATCCGGTGTTCGTGCTGAATGGATGCTTGCATGGCGGAAATTTGGGCGAAATTAATTCCAATCCTTTGCGCTATATTTCATCCGCTTGGCGATCAGCTTTCCCGCGCTGGGGCTAGATGAACTTAATGGCTTCTAATCGCTTTGTTCACTCAAACATGTTTTTTTTTCCTTTCTCTCTTTTTTTTTAAATGAAAATTTTGAATGGGAGCAGCGATATACTAATGTAGTGGGTGAGTCAGAACGTCGACTTAGCTGATTTAGAGTGGATCGGTTCTACATTTGAAAATGACCGAAAAGAATAATAAATGCGTTTAACTGGAGAGTGAAGATAGAAAGGTTTGCTGCAAAGAGCTGAATACAATCAAAAAGGGAATAACCCGTTGGACCTTTAGGCACCTCTTTTTGATATCGATTAAGAAAGGACATGTTTTTCATTTACACCGTCGATATCCGGTTATTTTAACAGACAAATTTTAGATTTTAAAAAAATGATATAACTAACCCCTAACCCTAACCTCTAACCCTGACCCCTAACAAACAAACGGATATTGACGGTGTAAATGAAAAACATGTCCTTTTTTAATCAAGATCAAAAAGGGGTGCATAAAGGTCATATGGTCCTAACCGTTTACTAGCAAGACCTTTGGATACACTACATTATGACAATCTAATTATTCTGGTTGGCATTCTTCCATCTGTGAAAGACGATGGAGTAGTGCCCGAAAGTTTTTTTTTTTTAACTACATAGCCTGGGCGAGTTGATACGGAGGATGTGCTTCTCCACAACTACCGCTGTGGTCTAAAGGAATTTTACGACCCCCCCTTTACTCTCGTCTCTTCCTCATTTTACGACCCCCTCCTACTCTTGTCTCTCCTCATTTTACGACCCCTCCTACTCTCGTCTCTCCTCATTTTACGACCCCTCTCTACACTCGTCTTTCCTCATTTTACGACCCCTCCGACCCTCCTACTCTCGTCTCTCCTCATTTTACGACCCCCTCCTACTCTCGTCCTCTCCTCATTTACGACCCCCTCCTACTCTTGTCTCTCCTTATTTTACGACCCCCTCCTACTCTTCTCTCCTCATTTTACGACCCCCTCCTACTCTCGTCTCTCCTCATTTTTACGACCCCCTCCTACTTCTCTCTCCTCATTTTACGACCCCCTCCTACCTATTTTACGACCCCTCCTACTCTCGTCTTCCTCATTTTACGACCCCCTCCTACTCTCGTCTCTCCTCATTTTACGACCCCTCCTACTCTCGTCTCTCCTCATTTTACGACCCCCTCTACTCTCGTCTCTCCTCATTTTACGACCCCCTCCTACTCTCGTCTTTCCTCATTTTACGACCCCCCTCCTACTCTCGTCTCTCCTCATTTTACGACCCCCTCCTACTCTCGTCTCTCCTCATTTTACGACCCCCTACTCTCGTCTCTCTCATTTTACGACCCCTACGTCTCTCCTCATTTTACCCCCTCCTACTCTCGTCTCTCCTCATTTTACGACCCCCCTCCTACTCTCGTCTCTCCTCATTTTACGACCCCTCCTACTCTCGTCTCTCCTCATTTTACGACCCCCTCCTACTCTCGTCTCTCCTCATTTTACGACCCCTCCTACTCGACCCCCTCCTACTCTCTCTTCTCATTTTTACGACCCCTCCTACTCTTGTCTCTCCTCATTTTACGACCCCTCCCTTCTCTTGTCTCTCCTTATTTTATGACCCCTCCTACTCTCGTCTCTCCTCATTTTACGACCCCCTCCTACTCTTGTCTCTTCTTATTTAAGATCCTCTCCTACTCTCGTCTCTCCTCATCTCTCTCATTTTACGACCCTCCTACTCTCGTCTCTCCTCATTTTAAGATCCCTCCTACTCTCATCTCTCCTTATTTTATGACCCCCTCCTACTCTCATTTCTCCTCATTTTACGCCCCTCTTACTCTCGTCTCTCCTCATTTTAAGATCCCTCCTACTCTCATCTCTTCATTTTACGATCCCCTCCTACTCTCATCTCTCCTCATTTTATGATCCCTCCTACTCTCATCTCTCTTCATTTTACGACCCCTCCTACTCTCATATCTCCTCATTTTACGACCCCCTTCTACTTTTCTTCTTGTTCTTTCCTCATAACAAATATTCATCATTGCGGTGTTATTTTGATCTTTTCGTTCAAGATGAAATTGATTTCTCGTCCGATATTGCTATCTTATTGCTCTCAATTCCTATGTTTCTTTTTATATTTTATTTGGAAAGTCTTCTCGATGTACTAAACCAAAAACAGTCAACCCTCCCCCTTTACTTGTACACTGCAGTCACTTAAAGTCATTCATAATCCAGTCCGTCTCTTCCACTTCGATATACAATCTAGAACTAATTTACCAGTATCGTCAAAATTGACAGAAATATTTATGTAATCTCCCAATTGCCTCGTCCAGATAAAATAGAAATAAAATTGATGTTCATCTGCATTTTCTTGTTTATGCTCAATATTTTCTGAATATTAAACTTAAGATGAAATTAAGTATGTATTTACCCAACCCCACCGTTACTGTAACATAATAGGAGGGAAAAAGCCAGGAATCCAAGAAATTACGTGTGGATAGAGAGAAGAGAGAGAGAGAGAGAGAGAGAGAGAGAGAGAGAGAGAGAGAGAGAGAGAGAGAGAGAGAGAGAGAGAGAGAGGGGGGGTAATTTAATAGAATATTTACTGATTAAAATATTGTAACATAATAGGAGGGAAAAAGCCAGGAATCCAATAAATTACGTGTAGTTAACGTGGAAAGATTTTGATGACGAAGCACTTGGCTAAGTGTCGAATTTTGATTGGTTAGGACAAAACAGTGAATAGAGAGAGAGAGAGAGAGAGAGAGAGAGAGAGAGAGAGAGAGAGAGAGAGAGAGAGAGAGAGGGGGGTTAATTTAATAGAGTATTTATTGATTAAAATATTGTAACATAATAGGAGGGAAAAAGCCAGGAATCCAATAAATTACGTGTAGTCATCGTGGAAAGATTTTGATGACGATGCACTTGGCCACTTGTTGAATTCTGATTGGTTAAGTGTTGGATTATTTTGGTATATAAGTTGTGCTGCAATACACCACTTAAATTTATAGACTAAGTGAGGTCATGTGGTTTAAACATCAGCCAATCAAATTATTCTACGAACGTTAACTCCCTTTCAAAACATATTTGAACAGATTGATAAACAAGGACTATCACAGTCCCCTCATTATTCAGTGATAAAAATTATTTTTTACTCTTCCTTATATCAACAAAAGCCCTGAAAAAGATCTACTCAACAGATCGAAACACTGCAGCGTCGGCTAATAAACTTACCACTCATTTTTATTTAAACCTGTGTTTTTTGAAATTTTTCACTATACTATATATATTATATATATATATATATATATATATATATATATATATATATATATGTGTGAAAGTAAGTAAACAAACAATGTGTTTATTTTTTATATGGCCTTTAGCCGACAATCTTTGGGGGATATGTGCTTAATTGTAGTCATACCTAATTTTGAAAATTAATTAGTTAATAATTAATGAATTTAGGCAGGCATATATGTTCAAATGTAAGGCTAAACAAATCGAGAAAATGTCAATCCCTGTATGTAGGTCGAAATGTACATTGACATTTTCTCGATTTGTTTAGCCTTTTGAACATATATGCCCGCCTAAATTCATTAATTATTAACTAATTAATTTTCAAAATTAGGTATGACTTCAATTAAGCACATATCCTCCAAATATATATATATATATATATATATATTATAATAATATATATAATCAGATTCAAGCAACTCTGATCCAGCCCCACGAAGTAAAAAAACAATAGGAATAGAAGATAAGTATTAAACAATTATTATTATTGACACGTCATCACTCCTTTCAAATAGACCCGCTACGCTACACTACGGCTAATAAACAAAGAAAGAAAGTTCTATAGAAATAAAACGATGTGTGAGAAGGAAAAAGATAAAAAGGTAAGAAAGAAAGTGAAAGGAAGATAAGACAATATCGTGGATTTTGACGTCCTGGCAGACCACCGAATAAAAGTAAAAGAAAATGAAAATATAGACAAATATTTGGATATAATTTCTCTCTGAATTGGACACATGGCCTAGTGGATAAAGGAGTTATGTTAAGACAGTTCTAACTGACTGGACAGCAGGTTCAATCCTGGTCAAGGGCAGCAATAACATAGAATAACAACACTGGTTTACAAAGAAATTGAGGCAAGCACAAAAATAGCTGTTTTAACCTAATTTGGGAGGTGCTGAATTCAGATTTGAAATCCGTTTTTACTCATCACCTCTAGTTTTTTTTAGATATGTATACTGTACATTTTGTACACATACTGTACATAAAGGCGTATATGCATTCAGGGTTAATTTCTAATATTGTGTGACTTATGTCTTCTTTTTTAGTTATTATGCAATAAATGTAAGTGATAGCATTACATTATATATATAGCTATATATCAAGACGGATTTTGGCAGTTAAGCGTAGCCAACACGTCTCAATCAGCAGCCAGTAGTGCACTGGCAGTCAGCGCAGGAGGTTGTCGTCCCTCGCAGCGCAGGAGGAAGGTGTCCCTCGACAATTGTGTTACACAATCTTTTGGGTATATATTTGTATTACAATTTCCAACGACTCACATTTTATTGCCTTACATATGATTTAATTTTACTTTTTTTTTCTTTTTCAATGATCTGTAAAGATTATGCTATTATTATTTATATATGTGTGTATGTCCGGGTGAAACTACGAAAATAAAACAATCAACAGCAAAGTAAATATATATACACGCTCATGTCGAGGTGAAATGGTACAAAGAAATTGAGTGCTCCATATATCTATTCATCACCAGTATCCGGTACTAACGGATACATAACAAAAACACATATATATATTTATATTTTTATATATATACTAACAACTCCCCACCGACAGGATTCACTTGCCATTATTATTATCTTCTATAATTATCGAATTTATGCGATATTCGCATTGTAGTTGCCTTCAAGCAAAAATATAAATATTATCGACAATGCTTCTAAAAAATAAACAAACATCCAAAAAAATCTTATTTCCTTCGCCGAGGAGCATAAGGCCCCGGATGTGTCTGTTATTATCCACTCAGCGACTCACTTGCCTCATATGGCAGTAGTCCCCTCAG
>CM042165.1:65755265-65760265 GCA_023376005.1 Doryteuthis pealeii
AAGAAGAAGAAGCAAGAAAAAGCAAAAAGAACAAAAAAAGAAGAAAGAAGAAGAAGAAGAAGAGAAGTGAAAGAAGAAGAAGAAGGCAAATGAAGAAGAAGAGAAGAAAAGAAGAGAGGAGGCAATGAAAGAAGACGGAAGAGGCAATTAAAGAAGAAGAAGAAGAAGAAGAAGAAGAAGAAGAAGAACAACAAAACAACCAACAACAACAACAACAACAACTTAACGGAAAAATTAGGGGAAATAATATAAAGGAACAAAAAAAAAAGAAAATCATTTCAAAAAACCTTTCTAAAAAAAATTAAAGTGCGATCTGATTAACATCTCCCCCAAAAAACATCTCCATCCCCACCCCCGGTTTCTTTAATCAACTGACCGTTTTTAGGCCATTTTCTTTGGCCAGTCATTAGTGGACACTCTTGAATCGATCTGACTTTGTCTGACAATGAACAGAACGCAACAATTTCCCCGACACCCTCATTTAATTGTAAAGTTAACGCCTAACGATGCGGCGCCCAGTTTACAGTCGTCCTCTACGCGTTGCCTTTTTCCTTCATTCTTATTTTGGCAGACCCCACACACCGAACACTCCGGGACCATCACCTTTTGTAGTCAAATTCTGCTTCGGAAATATCGATTCATAGCGTTCGGCGTGGGCCGAGGGTGAGCAGCATATGAAAAGGGGGTCGGCGAGGTCAGCCATGCCAACCCGATAACTTTGTAGACAAACTACTGTGATCTCACTGACAGATTCCGGCCTCTTCTCAGACGCCTCGGCCTTCAGCGCAGACATGATAAACTCTTCCAGAACTGATAACATTATCGTATTTCTAAAGACCATCTCCATTAGACTCTCAGCTATTCTTAGACTTGTCATCCGTTCGTCTCACGAGCCGTTAGTGCGTAACGGTTATCGTCCTAGAAAGTGAACTCGGCTATCCGAGTTCAAATCCTGAACGAGGTGTAACACAATAGGTGGGCGAGACCCACGAGGGTAAAACCAACGGTAAATTAGCACGGGGTATATATATAATATATATATATATATATATATATATAAAGATTATCCCAATCAACTACTACGCTTAAGAAATTGACCTTGTATCATATCCTACTCGTGTGGTGGGGGTTGTATAATATATATATATATATATATATATATATATATTATATATATATATATATATATTCTATATATACTATATAATTTTGGTAATAAACATATATATAATTTTGGTAAATATATATATATACATAATTTTGGTTAAAAAGGGCAGTTTGCATTCCACATAGCGCTAATACCCTAGGGAAAGGTATGAATCCATATATTTCCCCTCCAGCTATGGGTAAAATAGTAGGACAGACTGGGCTCTTTAACCTTGGATAGGTAACGAGTCTAGGAGAAGGAAAACTCTGAATTAGAAAAACCTGAGGTCAGTCGTTGATTGGGTTTGTGGCATTCCTTGTGCACCAGTTCTTTCCTATCGACTGTGCCAAAAAGTGTGGATGGTCCAACAGAAGCCTTCACCACTATAAACAAAACACTGTATAGGTTGCTCATTGGATGAGCCGTCATGCGTCGAAATCGACGAGAGTCCATTTATATATATATAAATTTGGTAAAAAATATATATATATATATAATATATATATATATATATATATAGTTGAATGAAGTGACAAATAAAAGGTTTAGCTTTTATTCATTTATTTGGGAACGATATGGAACCAATGGTTTCCTGCTAAGGCATTCATCAGGTAAACGAAATTGTTTTTAAAAAAACTATTTTGTTTACCTGATGAATGCCTTAGCAGGAAACCATTGGTTGTAATATCGTTCCCAAATAAATGAATAAAAGTTAAACCTTTTATTTGTCACTTCATTCAACTATCAACGCTCTATCACAGATATTGAGCACTCTTCTAATAACACTGTACGTTGGATTACTACTACTTTTTCTAGTATACTAGTGCCAACCATACACACTAAATATATATAATATATATATATATATATATATATATATATATATATATATATATATTGGTTTAATGGTGCTTCGATTATATCACAGTCCCGGTGTAATATCGCCCAACATATACATGAGAAATGTAGATTTTTCAATAATATGTTGGTGTCACACTAAAGGTCATCGCGTGCGAATGCTGAAAGAAATAAAAATTTCTTATCATCACGTGATTCCTTTACAGCTGTTTTTTCTTTTTTTTTTTTTTTTTTCACAAAATATTTTTATTCCGATCTTACCAAGCTGTTCAACGAGATATTGAATTCCTTTCACTCCTAATTCTTTCGGATTTTTTCTCCTTTTATATCAGAATATATATTCTTTTATTTTTTTTTTTTTTCAAATTTCTGTAACGATTCCATTTATTTAAACATCGTTTTATAAATCTACAAGTATAGTACCCGTCAAATACGGTAAATAAGGGAAATACATAATAGGTGGCTGAGACCTACGAGGGTAAAACCGACGTGTAAATTAGCACGGTATATATATATATATATATATATATATATATATATATTAAGAAAAATGAAAAAACACAGGTTTAAATGGGTTAAGTGGTGAGTTTATTGGCCGACGCTGCAGTGTTTCGATCTATTAGTTAGATGATCTTCAGGGCATAAGATAAGAAATTATTTATTACGGAATAACGAGAAAAGCGAGTGGTAATCCTTGTCATTCAGTCTGTATTACCACTCGCTTTTCTCGTTATTCCGCGATAAATAATTTCTTATCTTATGCCCTGAAGATGATCTAATTAATAGATCGAAACACTGCAACGTCGGCCAATAAACTCACCACTTAACCCATTTAAACTTGTGTTTTTTCATTTTTCTTAATATACTACATACCGTCGGATTCACTTCTTTTCTTCACACACACACACACACACACAACACACACACACAATATATATATATATATATATATAATATATATAATATATATAAAGATTATCTCCTATCAACCTCTACGCTTAAGAAATTGACCTTGTATCACATCCTACTCGTGTGGTGGGGTTAGTAATTATATATATATATACATCATTTTCGTAAAAAACATATATATAATTTTGGTAAATATATATATATATACATAATTTTGGTTTTAAAAATAAACGTATTTTACTGACTCAACAGATAAATAGATATTGGTTGTTACGATTTTTGTAGCCATCTTTAGGTTGAAGTTGAGAGCATTTTACAGTGGAGATCCCTTTTGTTCCTTCGTGTTAGGTAGAATCCTTGTGTTCCTTAGTGTTAGGCAGAATCCTTGGTTGTTCCTTAGTAAAGAATCCTTGAGTTAAGCAGAGTTCTTGATTGTTGATCCGATCGTCCGTGTCGAATACCTGCAACTGAATGACTTTCAAGATCGGCGATTAAATAGTTAACTAACCACGTATTCGAGCGTGTTGATTTGTTGGTTTTAATTCACGCACTCACACAGTCTATAAGTTTAATTGGGCTGACTTCTGATTTAGGTCGGAAAATTAAAACGGAAAATTTTTTTTGGGTACCCAATGATAGTTTAACTACAGTCTATGTATTAACATTTTGCGAATTGGGTTACGGTTTTAGGGGATTATGATTGTTTTTAATTACGTATTGCTTAAAAAAAATAAACAACAAAAAACCCAAATTACTGTACATTTAATTAACCATTGAAATTAATTATTGAATCTATTATTGAGACAGTTGTTTGTGTTAGTATTGCAATATATAATTTCAATTAAACTTAGTTTAAAAAAATATTTTTCAACATTAAATGTATAGTAATTTGGGTTTTTTGTTGTTTATTTTTTTAAGCAATACGTAATTAAAAACAACCTTAATCCCCTAAAACCGTAACCCAATTCGCAAAATGTTGATTTATAGAATATAGTTAAACTGTCATTGGGTACCACCAAAAAAAATTCCGTGTTAATTTTCCGACCTAAATCAGAAGTCAGCCCAATTAAACTTATTAAGCACAACTTTCACTCTTGATTTCAAAATTCTAAAAAGATATATAGTAAGTAAAGTCGGCGGGGCGGCCTAAAGTCGGTATCAGCCAGTCAACGAGGGAGTCTATCCCCTTTTCAATAGCGCTAGACCAAGGAGATTATTTTTTAGCATCAGAGGTGGAGCGCCACACCTACCATCAGCTCCTTACTTTACCGCACAGATCCCTGTGCTATTCATTGGCTGAGTTGGCGGGGACCGGTATCGAACTAGGAACCTTGTGGTTTCTAGCCGAACGCTCTACCAACTGAGCTAACCCAGCCCCTGTAAAAAGATGTATAAAACAATTAATTCATAGAATGTAGTTAAACTGTCATTGGGTACTACCTACTTCCGTTTTAATTTTCCGACCTAAATCAGAAGTCAGCCTGGTGGGCCACAACACACCTTAAATGTCAAAATATTTCAATACTGGTGAGAGAGAAAAAAAAGACCTGGAGCAGTTGCCGTATCGGAGAGAGAATCTAACAACCATTCTGATGTCAAACAACCTTGAATCATATCCAGATAATGGCCGTCACACATACACCGCCGCAGCTATACTACTGCAAAATAATTAAGTATCTTAATTATTTCAGTAATTTGTAATTTGGGTTTTAGATTTGAAGCAAAAAATACTAGGGAAATATTTTGAAATGCAAACATCCGAAAATAAAACTGTTGTTTATATGTTACGAAAGTCAGTAAAGAATCAGCTGATATTTATGGGTCGACAGTGATGTGGAACGAGCCGATTATGGAAAATTATTAGTTAATTAAAAATCTTTAGGTATATATGAAATTGAGTTCTGAGAGAAAGAAGAGGAGAAAGAGTGACCACCTGGGTATCAACACGTACGCAGCCGGTGAAAAGCGGTTAGCCAAATTCGTCCGTCTTTCTTTCTTTCTTTCTTTCTTTCTTTCTGTCTGTCTGTCTTCTCTGTTTTTCCTGTTAACATTAACAGTATCTCTCTATCTCTCGATCTATTCATGT
>CM042165.1:65767765-65775265 GCA_023376005.1 Doryteuthis pealeii
TCAGCCGATGTGCCACCCGATCGTCTTCAATTTGCAATTGGACACATGGCGTAGTGGATATAGACGTTGGTTTAATACAGTTCTGACAATTATCTGTGGAATGTTGGTTCAATCCTGGTCAAGGACGACAGTAATATAGAATAATTACACAGCTTAACACTTGTACCCGGCCATTGTTAATGGAATGAGAACAGTCTACCCCCGTTGATTGAATAAAGGGTTCAGTTCAAAGTTCCATGAAGGCTCCTGATCACGACATGAGGACTCCCGAGTTCGACAAGAAGGTTCTCAAGTTCGAGGAGAGGGTTCCGCGTTCGAGTCCGACGAGAAATATCTGAAGAAGGCCGTGTTGAGAGTTTTTGGGATATAAGGCATGAGGCAAACGGTCACTCCTAAATATAGACTCGTTGACTATCACGTGACCTGAGAAAGATTCTTATTGTCCAATCACTGGCACTGCTGCTGCTGCTTCTGCTGTATTAATAGAGGCCCCATTCTGAACTTATGTCATTGACACTTGGATTCTCTTGGACGACGGACTTACAAAGAATACTATAACACCGGATTCTTATTGGCTTGCTTACTTACTTATTACATCTGGAACTAAGGATGCCGACCAGATACTTAACAGGCCGGAAGGCACATCAATAAGAAATAAAGATGAGGACAATAGTCCCGAATAACTCATATAATACAGTAATACATACAATATGATTTTTTGCTTTCGGCTGTGAGCTAAAATTTGAGATTTGAGATACGAGCGAGTTTCATTTCTCATGTCAATAAGTTCATTAAAAAACATTTACGTTTCCAAATTTATACCGTCAAAAAATATCATTTATAAAAAACATTAAAACATATCATCGCATTATTTCTCGGACATTTTTAGATGGGGCTTGATAATTAGTATTATTTGTATTATTCGGAATATTGTCCTCATCTTCATTCTTATCTGTACAAAGTTCCGGCCGATGTGGCTTCCGACCTTCTTCAATATGTCCGACAAGAAATACCTGAAGAAAGCCGAAACGTTGTACAAATAACAATGAAGATGAGGACAATAGTCCGAATAATCCAAATAATACATATTATAGCGCATAATTCATTACATTCTATTTTATTGTGTCTATATACAATACATTGCTATTTTTCTTTGTATTAGTTGTATTATTCGGACTTTTGTCCTCATCTTTATTGCTATCTGCACAACGTTTCGGCCAATGTGACCTACGACCTTCTTCAGGTGTTTTTGTCGAACTCGGGAACGTTCTCGGACTCGAGAACCTTGGGTAGATAACAATAAAGTTGAAGACAATAGACTCGAGAACCTTGGGTAGATAACAATAAAGATGAGGACAATAGACCCGAGAACCTTGGGTAGATAAACCAAAGATGAGGACAATAGACCCGAGAACCTTAATCCAAATAATCCAATTTATCAAACGATATCTCATAAAATCGGAGAAATACTATTTTTTCTTATCTGAAAAAATATAAGAAATAGTTTGTTTAGTTTTTTTTTTTTTTTTTTTTTTTTCTTTGGGCGGGGCGGGACTGGAACGGATTAATGGCATTCACTTAATTTCAACGGGGAGAATAATTGAGTTACGAGCGGAATGAATTCAACTCGTAATAGTCATGATTAACTAGTAGGCCCGGCTCTGTAGCGCGTGAAGTGACAATAACCGCTATATACCATCGCCCTCTCATTCATTTTAATGCCCGACTATGGTCACAAGTTTCACCTTGCTCTCCTGTCAACTGAGATGAAAATAGTATATACCAGATGGAAATAGAGTATATTCAAAGGTAAAGCGCCGTTATACTTGTATCACAACGGCCTAAATACGAAGATTTAACGTCTTTTTCACGCCTCGGGAACATCTCCTTAGGCACACCTGAAGTTATTGGTGATTTAAAATTCAGATCAAACCAAGCGTTAATTTCTATCAGTTTCTGGATAAACAGACTCTTAACAACGAAGCATAAAATTCCGAAATGGCGGCAGCAGCATGCTCAGACCAAAGGTAACCGAAATTGTCCTGTTCCCAGGGAAATTTACTGCGTTTTGCATAAAATAAACCGTATAGAAATCAGATAAACACCTTACAATATTGTTATTTTCTCTCTATATATTATTAGAATTATATCTATCTATCATATATATATATATATATATATATATATATATATATATATATATATATATATATATATATCAACCCCTCTACACGAGCAGGATGTGACACAATGTCAATTTCTTTATATATATATATATATATATATATATATAAAATAATGGACTCTCCCGTCGATTTTCGACGTATGAGGGTTCATACACACAATGAACTCTCACAGAGGGATTTGTTTATAGTGGTGAAGGCTTTGTGTTGGACCATCCACACTTTTTGGCACAGTCGATAGGAAAGAATTGGTGCATCAAGGGTTGCCACAAACCCAATCAACGACCGACCTCAGGAATTTTGAATTCAGAGTTATCCCTCTCCTAGACTGGTTACATACCCAAGGCTGAAGGGCCTATTCTGACCTACTATTTAACCCATAGCTGGAGGGAGAATATATGGATTCATACCTTTCCCAAGGGTGTTTGCGCTATGTGAAATGCCAACAGCTTCGTCTAGGAATTGAACTCGAATCGACGAGTCCATTTTCCACGACTCTAACCAATAGCCCACGCGCCTCCATATATATTTTTGCGGTTATGTTTTTGTGAATGACTGCAATTATTTCGGTTGCAGTCATTCACAAAAACATAACCGTAAAAAATGATTTTGCAGACACACCAGATGGATTAAAGGTATCCTGACGAAAGCAAAAAGCCTGAAACCTTAGGTAGATGCCTACTAAAACCTTTGTATAAACAGTTATATTTAATAAATAAAGCTCTTACATTTGTAATTGAGCACTTTATTTTCCTTATTTCATCTCGGAAAAATTACCAATATATATCTATATATATATATATATATGTGTGTGTGTGTGTGTGTTTGTGTGTGTGTGTGTGTGTAAAAATGGAATTGGTAATAAATCCGACAATATGAGGAAGAATGAATAAAGAAAAGAAAGAACAGAATGGATAATAAGAGATGAATTTAATCAATATCACTCACACATGTGTTTCGGTCAGTCCATCTCTGTGTACACGGTTCAAACTATTATCATCATTAAATAAACAAATGAAATGAAATAATAATAATAGAAAAATGACACAGAGAAGATTCGACCTTCATCAGAGTGAAATTTTATTTTGAAACACATGTTTAAGTGATATTGATTAAATTCATCTTTTATTATCCATTCTGTTCTTTCTTTTCTTTATTCATTCTTCTTCATATTGTCGGACTCATTTCCAATTCCATATATATATATATATATATATATATATATATATATATTGATTAAGTATTCGCAATATAATTTCATTTTCGTGCTCGCTAAAGGTTTAAGGCCAGTGATAATTAACAATCACCGGTCGGAGGAGGGGGTCAATCAAAACGAAGGCGGGAAAAAGAGGAAACATCAAACAAAACCAAAATGACATCCTCCTCCTTCTGCAAAAAATAAAAATATAAAAACAAAATGATGGATGATTGCAGCAATCCTAAATCACTCTGTCCTTCTCCGATCTGGCCAGTGTCCCAATTGGCAATCAATTCCGGTGTTGAGATGACCAGTCCATTTGCTTGAAAGCTTACGAGAAGGTTCTGAACACAAAACCCATTGATTATGACATCTGATGAAAAGTTAAAGTTCAGAGATGATAGCAGGGACATTAGTTAATGATGAGTGTAACGTGAAATGGACAGATGGGATGGACTTCCTAGTTGATCTATGGCAAATCTTAATGGCTGAGATTCTGTCAGGAAAATTTTCAACGCGCTATATTTGAACTGAGGGGTTGGCAAGAAAATAACCCTGTCCGGGTTAGCTCAGTCGGTAGCGCGTTCGGCTAGGAATCACAAGGTACTTGGTTCGATACCGGACCTCGCCAACTCAGCGAATGAGTAACACAGGGATCTGTGCGGTAAAGGGAAGAGCTGATTGTAGGTGTTGCGCTCCACCTCAGATGCTAAAATAATTAGGCGGCCCCAACGACTTTACTTTTTTATTGTATTCATCAATCTGATTTAATCTATCTATCTATCTATCTATCTATCGGTCTGTGTATCTGTGTGTGTGTGTGTATATATATATATATATATATATATATATATATATATATTCATGAGTCCGGATAAAAACAAGCTCTGAAGATGATTTTTATAAATCGAAATATTGTTCAATATTAGCTATGAATATGATATAAAACATTTTTATTTTAACAGCATTGTGTGTTTTCATATCCTTTTATCTATACTTACACACACACACACATAATATATATATATATATATATAATATATATATATATATATTATATATATTAGAAGAGAAAAAGTTAATGGTCTACCATGATTTCAATCAAAATGCTTTCATCGGGACCCTAACATACGCTTAACTAAGTCGATGTCATCCCTTAGTTAAACCCAGATACATTTATTTTTGAATAATAAAAAGATATCAACTGACATAGCGTTCAACCGTTATTATCCGAAATGAAATGTATCTGAGTTTAACTAAAAAATTACATCGACTTAGTTAAACGTAGGGTAGAGCCCTGATGAAAGCAT
Source organism: Doryteuthis pealeii (assembly GCA_023376005.1). Taxonomy (NCBI): domain Eukaryota; kingdom Metazoa; phylum Mollusca; class Cephalopoda; order Myopsida; family Loliginidae; genus Doryteuthis; species Doryteuthis pealeii. The sequence continues at coordinate 65,772,457 of CM042165.1, forward strand.
TTGGATTGAAATCATGGTAGACCATTAACTTTTTCCTCTACTAATATTATAATAACTACTCTATGTTTTTTAATATATTGAGCACATTTGGATTATTTACTGATGCCGCTGCAATGGAAAAGTTAAAGTGGCAATTGGAGACTATATATATATATATATATATATATATATATATATATTTAAAATTAATGGTAAGATGAATGAATGGATGAAACAAGAAAGAATGAATTGAGGGGGATAAATGAAAAATCCTTTCCAAGGGAACCTTCTCAAAAGTATTAAAACAATTTTTGAGAGTTTTTCTCATCTATTATTAGACTCCTTTGAAGCATCAAGTTAATATAATTATTCTATAAGTTATTAGAGAAGATAAAATCCGTCTCTTACCTTTGTAATATCTGTTGAGAATGGATCTGAATTATATATATATATATATATATATATATATATATATATATATATATATATATATATATATAATCTTGTCTGGTTAACTGCCGGTGAATATTGCTACATTGTAACTATCTTGAATTCAAAATAAAAATAAAAACTGTCATATATATATATATATATATATATATATATATATATATATATATATATATATATATATATACACACACACACACACACAAATATATTATATATATATATATATTATTTTGTTTAGAGTATAAATCTATTTCGAACTATTGTCTCTTCAGTCCTATTTTTGTAAGTTTTTGTTTTTAATATTTGAAACTCGGTCTTACTGGTGTGATTTTTCCCGTTTTCTTTCAAATCACACCAGTAAGACTGAGTGTGAAATATAAAAAAAACAAAATAGGACTGAAGAGACAATATGTCGAAATAAATTTATACTCTAAACAAGGTATATATCCATTTATTTATTTATGATACTCCGTATATATAAAGATATATAAGAAAATCTTTATATGTACGTTTGAATTCTCAGTTTTGGTTGAATTCTATCAAAGTAACGCTTGATATCATCCACACTGACCTCTCGTTTATATTTGAATTGAGCCGTTAACTAATATATAAAATATATATATATATATATATATATATATATATATATATATATATATATAAAATATATATATATATATATATATATATATATATATATATATATATATATATATATTATATATATATAATTAATATTAATTTAATTTATAATTATATATATATATATATATATATATATAGAGAGAGAGAGAGAGACAGACAGACAGACAGACAGACGGAGAGAGTGGGGGGAGAGAGAGAGTGATAAATAGCCAGATAGATTAAATTAGAATCATGAATAGTGCTGCTTTATGGCTGCACCACTTGGACCCTAACGAGGTACCTGGAGAATAAGCTAGATGGGAGTTGCATAAGAATCCTGCGTGCAATCTTGAACAAGTCGTGGAAACAGCACCCCACAAGGGAGCAGCTGTACGGCCACTTGCCCCCTATCTCGCAAACCACCCGAGTGAGACGAACAAGATATGCTGGACACTGCTGGAGAAGCAAGGACGAATTCTGGTGGAAGCCAACACATGGACATGATAATGTGGACCGCCCAGCAAGGACCTACATTGACCAACTATGTAAGGGTGCTGTAGGCTGCACTGAGGTCCTCCCTGGGACAATGAATGATAGAGAAGTTTGAATATATCTCAATTCTTCTTTTATTACACACAGACACAAAGACAATTCTTTTATTACACCTAGTATCGTGGCAAAGGAATTCACGATATGGGGTAGACATTGAGGCACTTGCGAAATTCCGTTTCAGCGATGAGGACCAACTGACAGAAATGGGGGCTAGGTCTACATACTTTTGGAAGGGCAGGCTGATGGTAGTTGTAAGTGGTTTGAGGTAAGGCGGCCCGAGCACTCCATCCTGAAGTGGTCTCTACATTAGCGGCACATAACGGACGTCATGGACACATTTCCTACATTTAAGACTAACCATATATGTGACCTGTGTGGCAGGGCTTGCCTGTCAAGGGCTGGGATTCTCAAGTCACGTACAATCGCATAAAAGACGAAACCGGGGAAGAGGCTCATATGTGTGACAGGTTACGTAAAAACAAAGTTGGATCCGTGGGCCACCTGAGTGCTCACAACCTAAAATACTTGTAGAAATGGCCTTCTTCTGTGAAGAAGTGGCAATCACCATATATATATCACAGTTACCATTAAATCCACCAAGCAAATAAGCATACAATATTATTTACTTCTGTTTGTTTTTCTAAAACCGATTAAAAAGTGCTCAATATAAAGAGCTAAATAGACTTTGAAAGAATTCCCATGATGCATCAAACATTACAAAGGCAAACGATGTGAAGAATCCTAATATCTGTGATTGCATCAAAAAAGAAACAAAACAATCGAAAGTCGACGATTCCTTTCTTAGATGCAATCACCGGTGCCAAGAATCCAAACCCTTTCTTAACAAACAGTAAAAACTTTGGTAGACGATCCATAGGAGATTGTAGGCACCTCACACAATGATTAAAGAGCTAAGAGAACAGACCAATGCTTGTGAGTTCGATCCTCATTGGGTGCAGTAATGTAATAGCCGCCTTACCACCGACCAGTGAACCTGGTAACCGGTTGTGTGACCGACCGACGACAAAGTGTCAACAACAAGAACTCTTGCGGTATGTGTGAGAAATATTCGAAACTAGATACAAAATATCTACTTAGTACAAAATATCTGGCGACAAAATATCAACTTAATGCAAAACTAGATCCACAATATACACTTATGAAGCTTACACTTCCGCTTAATTTATACACGGGGGGTGTA
>CM042165.1:65780265-65785265 GCA_023376005.1 Doryteuthis pealeii
TATATAGATAAGACCAACATTTAAATATTTTTCTTAATAACTGAAATGTAAATAGAAATAAAATAATGACGTAAATAACTAAGGAAATTGTGACATCGGTGGTGACGTAGTTTCGGTTACAGATAGACACACACATATTCTCTATCTTTTTATTATAATGGGGAATCGGAATCTGTCTGTAACGAAACTATGTCACTGCTTACGCCACAAGACCTTCAGGAATTTAGTTATTTTTGTTAAAATCGTTAATACATATAATACATATTATTTATTAACGATGTCTATGAAAATCTGAGTCAGATTTGCCTTAAAGCAGCCCATGTTATTTGTGAGTTTGAAATCTTGTAATGTGTCTTATATATTACTAAGAAATAAAGGTTTATATGGTGTGGTTAATTTGCATACTGGTTTTAACAAAACTGGGTTTAACAAATGATTACATGGTGTTATTGATCTTAATATTATTCTCCAACGTATTAAAAACAATCCTATGAATGATTTTATATAGATACCAATTAAAATATGATTAAAATAAGTGTAATCTTTTTATGTGCGTTCTCATTTAATTTCGTTAGTATTTCTAATTTAATATATTTCATTATATTAAAACTTAAATACTTACGCCCAGAGGGCGCATATTCCTACTAGTTATTAAATTAAAACACCAGCCACCAGCGTCGTTCTTTTCAACCCAATCGACGCAAGTATATATATATATATATATATATATATATATATATATATATATATATATATATATATATATATATATATATATATTGTTTGGTTTGGTTTGTTTTGTTTTACGGCATATCAACCTCAGTGGGTCATTTAATGCCGATAAAGTTTTGAAATAAATCAATTCTTAATGGATAATACAATTTTTTTATAAATACATTTTTCTATTTAACCATAGATGGGACCCTAACAGGTACTACCACTCCGGGTCAGAGTGGACCAGGGAGCAATGGTGATGAAGGGGTGCTCCACATTCCCCAAACCTACAAAACTGGAACCTCACCATCAGATAGAGTTTAACGTCATTCTCAGGACATGTAGACCCTCAGTCACCGCCTTCTAGCACCCATGATAAAAAGGGTTGGGGCTTGCCATAAGGGCAATAGGGTTGGGAAAATCATATAGGTGCTAGGGCTTGACGTGACCAGCCGAATGAGGGGGCCTCTCCGACCGCCGTCTAGCCCAAGATAGGGCCAAAGTGGAGTATTGTCATGAACTGCTCATCCACCTGGGCTCTATCCTTAAGCATCACGGGTCGACACCACGGCCAACAGGTAGCCCCATTGGGGGAGTCTTACCCCTCTGTAGAGGTGCAGTCGGTGCATTCTAACGCCCCAGACGACAGGGCGGTATATATATTGTAATCACTTGACAAATTATTTACTGTGAAATCTCTTCGGTTTGAAAGAAGGAAAAAACATCGTTTCTAAATTCGAGAGTCAATGCAACGATAATTCTTGTTTTCGAAACTAACAAAAGACGTTGATTGTAACGACCTTTTAAAGTTCAATTTACGTTAGACGCAAAATATTTTACTAAAAAATTGTTATTTTCCAACAATTTAATCGGTACGAAATCGGCCATCTTGAAAAATACGTTGTGAATTCGTTAACGAACCTTTCGCAGACTTTACCACCTTTTTCATTTTTGTATATTCTCTTTTTTTTCTTTCTTTTTTCTGTTTTTTTTTTCTTTTGTTTTTTTTTTTTTATCTTCATTCTTTCCATATTCTTTGTTCTCTTCTAATGAACGTACATTTATCTTTTACCTATTTTTATTTATATCACATCATTCAATAAGTCCCGGGCCTAACTAATAAAACAACAAAGATTATTTCCTCGATTAGTACCATGATATTACAGATTGACCCAGAAAAAAACAGAACCCAAATTATTTATTTATTTTCCCATCAAACTAACCCTAAACCCCAACCCTAACCCTACCCCTAAACTCTGACCCCAACCATAAAACCTAACCCTAGCCCTAAATTCTAACTCTACCCTAAACCTTAAGCCTAACCCTAACCCTAAACCCTAACCCTAACCCTAACCTGCGCTTGCCGAGGGCGTGTTTGACATGCCTGCTTTCGATAGTCCAAATAATTATATTGGTTTTTCATTCATGTTCTTTTTCTTTTTGTATCTTTGTAGGATGAACACGAGATGAAAATGAGAATTCGGGGGTACATGTCAAATACATGGAATGACCGGAGATTGATGTGGAATCCGAAAGACTATGGAGAAATGGCAAAGATACTCGTCCCTATAGACAAATTATGGAGGCCAGACATTGTTCTCTACAACTTGTAAGATATTGCTATATTAAATTATACGTTATGTTATCTATCTATATCTATCTATGCATATATAAAGAGCAGTTGTATGTATGTACCGTATTTGACGGCATATAGGACGCACCTTTTTTCCAAAATTTTGACTCAAAAAATTGCCTTGCGTCTTATACACCGTAGGTGGATTTTGAGACCTCACGTAGGCCTATTTACTTATTATTTTCACTCCTTTTGAGTTTTTCACATCAGTGTTAGCTGATGGTATTTCACTGGAGTCTGAGTGACAAGTCTACTCGGGTATCCAGGACTCTTCTGAGTATTCTGGCAGATTGCAGCAGTGCATGGTCTCAATTCTTCCTCTGATTTTGTTGTAGGTGACTTACCTACATATATATTTTGTTGTAGGTGACTCACCTACACACACACACACACACACACATACATATATATATATATATATATATATTCAGAGGGATGTGGGAGGGATTCATATATATATATATCCATACATATATATATGTATATATATATATATATATATATTATATTCATATATATATATATTCGTATGTATATATATATGTATATATATATATTCCCACATACGCACACAACGTATATATATATATATATATATATATATATATATATATATAGAGAGAGAGAGAGAGAGGGTGGAGAGGGGGAGAGAGAAGGGAACATGTGTTTATCTCACATTAAACACGTCTGCATTATTTTAACGCACGAAAATTTAATTTCAGTAAATCCTACTGTCTGTTATTATCCCCAACCCTCCATCTATCTATCTATCTTCCCCCCGCGTTTCTCTCTCTCTCTCTCTCTTCTCTCTCTCTTCTCTCTCTCTTCTCTTCTCTTCTCTTCTCTTCTCTTTCCCTATGTGTGTGTGTGTGTGTGTGTGTTGTAATGCGTATGTTTGCATAGGTTCGTCCATGTTTAATCCTGTTTTCTGTGTATTAAATTTAAGGATTCATGTTGAAGTGTAGGTTCCAAGTATTCTTATGTAAATTAGATATAAAGGTTTAGCTCAGTCGGTAGAGCATCCAGCTCAGAACGACAAGGTTTTGGGTTCAATACCAACTAAGCGTATGAGTAGCACAGCTTGGATGTTTCATTCTTTTCTCTGGAGACGCACCTTTGTAGGATTTGGCGCGGTCTAATATATCAATATCGCATTGGCTTGAAAAGAAAAATATGGTGATTACGCATTCCCCCTACAACTTGTCTCTTACTCTTTTGGGCCATTTATATATTATATATATATATATATATATATATATATATATATATATATATATATATATATATATATATAACCCCTCCACACGAGCAGGTTGCGACATTAGGTCAATTTCTAAAGGGGAGTTTAACAGGTTTGAATTCAGAGTTTTCCTTCGCCTAGACTGGTTACCTAGCTATGGTTAAAGATCCCAGTTTGACCTACTATTTATCAACAGCTGGAGGGAGAGTAGTTGGATGCATACCTTTCCCAAGTGTATTAGCGATATGTGAAATGCAACCAGCTTCGTCCAGGATTTGAACTCGAGGCGACGAATCCATTTCCTACGACTCCATAACCACGCGCCTCCATACACTCTTTTGGGCCATTTAAATATACAGTGGTGCCTTGACTAACGAGTTTAATTTGCTCAGCTCGTAACTTAATTTTCTCCAGCTGTGTCGGCAGGGACTTTAGCTTAGGGTATCCTCTTTTGAAATTTGAAAACTCTTCTTTTTGACCCCCCCCTCGGGGGGAATTAATTATTGGAGGGGTGGTATGCAAATCAAATCTTGTCTGGTAGATAAGAAGGTGAACCGGGAAAAATTGTTACCAAGCTAAATTTGTTATTTTTTGAAAGCTTAGGGTATCCTTTTTGGAAATTTAAATACTCCTTTTTTTTTACTCCCTGGGGAAAATTTTTTATGTGGTGGGGTATGCAAACCAGATCTAAAGACCAACCTTTCTGATTTTAGTTTTAAAAGACACAAAAAATAAAAGAATTTGTGCATTATTCCTGAGAGGTTCTCATTTTCTTGCAGTTTCATGCACCATGTGATCAAAAAACAAAAACACTTATAATATAGACATTACAAATATAAATTAAAAAAGAAAAATAAACATACATTTAAAAAATGGATATAACACACAATTAAGTTTGTTCTTTGTGTATATATATATAAACGCATTTATCCAATGCCTTTCTAACTGTAATTCCTTGTTTTTTTTTGGGGGGGGGTTGTCTTCCTACTGACTATGTTTTACATGCTGACCATGTGCTTATATTCCCTCCCCCTCCTCCACACTGCCCTGAGAAATTATCCATTAGTAGTTAGAATTTTAGATAGCAGCATGGTCATAGAAAAAAAAGATAGGACTCCTGGACTTATACTAAGTCCTGACTTAGAAAATTCCAAGGCGCCGGTAACATTGCACATGCAACATGACTGAGACCACACATTTACATGCGTAAATGTGCGAGCTTGCTGACACCCACATGCAGTCTGTAGACAAGAGCGGACGAGCCCTCATTTACTAAAGACCGACCACACTGGCAGTAGCATGATTGGTGAACTTACCAATCCAGGACCAAGACAAGGAAAAGTCTCATAAAACCACCGTTGCCTTGCGGCTCTACCTTAACCCAAGGAAAGGCTAAGGGAGTAAACCCCGAAA
>CM042165.1:65790265-65805265 GCA_023376005.1 Doryteuthis pealeii
CGAAGAAAATTATGTGACTATTTCTTGTTTGTAGATAATTTTCTCGTAAAACTTTATACGTTATTGTGACGGAGAACGAGTACTATCGTACTCATTTAGAAAAAGAGCAAGACATTGTCTTGACTGCCGGAGTCGAACCCGCGCCCTCCCGAATGCAAATAAATGCGATTTGGGCACTGGACGGGCGCGAGGTTCGACTGATGTGCCCGGATGATAAGGGGAAACGGTAGTATAAGTAGAAGTGGGGTGACGGCAGTAACAGTGTTGCGACTTCAGCTGTTGGTAGACGACGACGACAGTGTTGTAGCCTGCGAATAAGGCGTTTGACTCGCTTCTTTTTGCCCCCCCCCCCTCAACAAAGAACATTTACTTGAAACCCCATAATTGTGCAAAGAAACCAAACCAATCTTCAACAGACTGGAGATCGAAAGACTGATCATAAGCAGAACAAACAAATATTTATTTCCCCCCTCTATTTTTTTTCCATCTATAACTTTAAGCATATACCAAAATAAAACAAACTATACATAAATCAATAAGACCGTGCATGTATTTATCAAAACTTGTTTTAACAAACAATGTGAACCATTTAATGTTGCATACTTAATTTCTTAGTAGTGTTCTTTATTCTAAGTATTAATGAGTTTGACTATAAATTAAATACTCATTGATAAAGTTACATAATTGCTGAGGGTATTGGAACGTAAGTACTGACGTACTGACTTAAGTATAAATATTTATATTTAAATTAAATAGAGAATAAAACTTTTTAAAATCAGATATTGACGGATAATTCTCTTATTTATTGAAGTAGATTAACTCTCTGTCTATTGATTTTAACGATCTATCAACCCGTCTGGGGTTATGTCATACCTAACGGTTAGGAAGTAATACATATTGTGTATTTATATTTATACATTTTAGTAATTGGTTTTAACAATGTGTTAGCATTATTGGGGTTTATGTTGTATGGTATTGATTTGTTTCATGTCTATATTCTATGGTATAATTTTATTTCCCTAAAAAAGGAGAGAATATCCTCCATGTTGACATTTTCAAATAGATCTTTCATATTGTTTGCTTTAAAATAACGGTTTCTGATGTGAGCATAAAACCTGCATTTCATGAATAAGTGTTTAACTGTCAAAGGTATTTGACATGTTCCACATAGTGGTTGTTGTTCTTGTTTGAGTATATGGGAGTGCGTTAGTCTTGTATGGCCAATGCGTAATCGGGGCACAATGACTTGTTCCTTTCTAGACTTCCTTAAAGTTGGTCTCCAGCCTCCCAAAGTGGGTTTGATTAGGAAGAGTTTATTGTGAGAGTTTATTAACTCTCTGACTCGAAAAAATTTGGTTGGTGTTCAGTAAGTGAGGATTGCATTGTATCTAAAATGTACAATTTTTTTTCCTTATTTTTTAAGGTATTTGATTGCTTTTCTGTTGTTTTTATTATTGTTATCATGTATAAGTTTTTATGTGGGTGTATTTGAAAAGGAAAGTTTTCACTGGTCTCATGAAAGAGAAAAAAAAAAAGTCTATTCCAGATTTTCTCAGTCTTTATGTAATAGGATATCTGATGAGACTAGGTTCAGATTGAGTTCTTGTCGAAATTAATTTATAATAGGCAAATGACGGTTTGTTAAGTTATTCTTATATATATATATATAATATATATATATATATTTTCAAGTATATATATATATATATATATATATATATATATATATATATATATATATATATATATGTGTGTGGTGTGTGTGTGTGTGTGTGTGCGTGGGTGTTTGTGTGTGTGTAATATTATGAAAAAATTGAAAAACACAAGTTCATAAACGAGTAATTTATTTCGCCTACGCTGTGTTTCGATCTGTTTTAATAAATCTTCATCAGGGCTTTCGTTAGTTTGAGGGAAAAATAAAAGTATCACAGAAAATAAGACATTTTCGAGACTCTTTTGTTTTGTGTCGGTCGGTCTATTTATGATGAAGATCTATTGAAACAGATCGAAACACTGCAGCGTAGGCGAAATAAACATACTCGTTTATGAACTTGTGTTTTTCAATTTTTTCATATTACATACTGTCGGATTCACTTCCACCTTTTCCTCTATATATATATATATATATATATATATATATACAAGGTGTGTCAAAAATGATGTATCGAGATGTTTTGTACGTCTTGTATTCCGAAAAAAAAGTTCCATTCATTATTTTTTACGGAATACAAGTTGTGTCAAAAAAGTACATAGTCTAAAACTGTATTTACCAAGATAGGAATGAAGAATGAATGAACGTTATTTTTTTCAGAATACAAGAATTTTTTAAAATCTCGATACTTTTTGACACACCTTATATATATATATTATATATATATATATATATATATATATATATAATAATAATACTAATATTATTATTATTAGAGGAAAAATAAAAGGTCTACCATGGTTTCAATCAAATTGAAATGATTTCTTCAGGACCCTACCTAGCGTTAACTAAGTCGATGTAATTATTTAGTTAAATTAAAGCTATTTTTTGGATAATAACGGTTGAACGCTACGTTATTTTTCTGTCAATTTTGTGTGCCGCTTGTATATTAATATTATTGCTGGTCTGTATTTTTAATATATTTTGAACTTTTGGATTATTTACTGATGCCACTGCGACGGAAAAGTTAAAGCGGCAATTGGATAATATATATATATATATATATATATATATATATATATATATATATATATTATAATGTATTAATTTGAAAGCAATTACAATGCAAGTAAAATATAAAAACAAAAAGATGTTATTTTTTGTCTTATCGATTTCAAAGTAAAACTTTATCTTCAGAGATGATTTTCGGAAATGGACGCGTTTTTTGTTTTTTTTTTTTTTTGGTCGTTATTTTTTTTTATGTTATAAACATGCGTCTCGTGGTGTTCTTTTTTTTAAACGCCACGCGCAAAGCCGTGATGGACATTTAGCCGTTCATTCAATTTCAATTTTATTATTTTCATCTATTTATATATATATGTATAATGAAATGTACATAGTATGTACTATATACTGTGAGGAACGTGTATTTTAATTAATTATGTATTCAGTGTTTAGCTCTAATCTATTATTTATACTAGGACCTAAATTGGCTATTAATAAACTTTCTCTAATTCTGAGATAACAAATGTTTCGTATTACTGTCTCTATCTTAACGGAAAAACTATTGTCTTTATTTTTGCATTTGATTAAATGTTTGTGGAATGAGGATGCCCGTGTGTGGATATGTTCTTTGATTCTAATGTGGAGGGGTCTAATTGTACTTCCTATATAGAAATTAAGGCATTTGGAGCAAGTTAAACGGTAAACTGTATAGGTTTTGTAACATATGTTAGGGTCTTTTATTGGGCAGTTGGCTAGTGTGCATGTTGTAATATCATTCTTATGTTTTTTTGTTAGATGCTGGCGTTGTGAGGGTCCAGAGTGTGCTAGTTGGATATCTAGTCCCTTTTACGAATAGCCTTGCGTATTTCATTTGTGATTGTTTCGCTGAAATGTGGTAGTTTCATATATATATATATATATATATATATATATATATACCTCATTCGGTAATTTTCACCTTTAGTTGTTAAAATTCCTAGCATAAAATTGTGCGTGCGCATTATGTGAAATGAACTTAATTGTTATTAAGAACACATTTTATGATAGTTTTGTGTTAAAGCATGCAGTTGTATTGTTTTCGAAAAGTTTCGAAAAGTTTCTAAGATTTGTATATTTTGCACGGACACTTTCAAAATGGCTACCGTCTTGTTTCAAAGTGAAAGTCAGTTGGCTAAATTCCTAGCATAAAATTATTTGAAATGAACTTAATTGTTATTAAGAACACATTTAATATTTTTGCAGTTGTATTGTTTTCGAAAAAGTTTCTAAGATTTGTTTATTTCGCACGGAGACTTTCAAAATAGCTACCGGCTTAGCTCAAAGTGAAAGTCAAGGGAGGTTACTCCAATTGCCTTATTTGCTAGGAATTTTGACAACTAAAGGTGAAAATTACCCCTCATTCTGCCTTCTCCAGCCTAAGAAGAGGTAAATCAACTGCATTAGTCTGCATCTGTAATAGTTTCTGCTTCTTGCTTTTTTTTTTAGTATGAAATCTTTTTTCCTTCATTAGATCTAATGACGTTCGTAATTTAATGAAGAGATAAACCTGACAAGAAAGAGTTAATCATAAACTCCTTAGGCAAGTGTTTTCCACAATCCTTCCTTTTCCTTTGTCTTCCTTCCATTGCCAAAGTGCATGGAGTGAATTCCTTGAATCATCGCTTTGGCGTCGACTGGTCTGTGGAAAGACTATTAGTTCAGACACCAAACATTTGCAATTCTGCTAATACGAACATCTGTCTGAGTTGATTGGTTTCCTTGCCGATGGCAAAATGGCCGAAGACCTTTGATGTGTGGACGGACAGTTCAGTTTGTGGCGATTTCGCTAATGTTAATAAAGACGGCCATATTTGTTTGCGGTTATTGTTTCATGTGTGATGGGCGGCAAATGAGAAATATCAATGCATATACAAGCGTTATAGATGAATGGGCGGGTGGTGTTTGTGGAACAGTCTAAATGAATATAAAGAAATGATATAGAACAGAATAGCATAGAATGGAATAGATAGATAGATAGATAGATAATAGGGAGAATGAGATAGATTGATAGAATAGATGAATGAGATAGATATGAGACTGAGATGGATAGATAGATATGAACAGACTAAGAAATACATACATACATACATACATACATACATACAGACAGACAGACAGACAGACATATAGATTGATAGATATGAACAAAGACATACATACATACATACATACAAATAGATAGATAGATAGATAGATAGGGCGGTAAATGAGATTGATGAAATAGATGAATGAGATAGATATGAGACTGAGATGGATAGATAGATAGATATGAACAGACTAAGAAATACATACATACATACAGACAGACAGACAGACAGACAGACAGATAGATTGATAGATATGAACAAAGACATACATACATACATACATATAAATAGATAGATAGATAAATAGATAGATAGGGAGAAGAAGATAGATTGATAGAATAGATGAATGAGATTGATATGAGACTGAGATGGATAGATAGATATGAACAGACTAAGAAATACATACATACATACATACAGACATACAGACAGACAGACAGACATATAGATTGATAGATATGAACAAAGACATACATACATACATACATACATACAAATAGATAGATAGATAGATAGATAGATAGATAGGGCGGTAAATGAGATTGATGAAATAGATGAATGAGATAGATATGAGACTGAGATGGATAGATAGATAGATATGAACAGACTAAGAAATACATACATACATACAGACATACAGACAGACAGACATATAGATTGATAGATATGAACAAAGACATACATACATACATACATATAAATAGATAGATAGATAAATAGATAGATAGGGAGAAGAAGATAGATTGATAGAATAGATGAATGAGATTGATATGAGACTGAGATGGATAGATAGATAGATATGAACAGACTAAGAAATACATACATACATACATACAGATAGATAGATAGATATGAACAAAGATATACATATATACATACATACATACAAATCGATAGATAGATAGATAGATAGATAGATAGGGATAATAAGATAAATTGATAGAATAGATGAATGAGATAGATATGAGGCTGAGATGGATAGCTAGATATGAACAGACTAAGAAATACATACATACATACATACATACATACATACAGACTGATAGATAGATATGAACAAAGACATACATACATACACACATACATACATACATACATACATACATACAAATAGATAGATAGGTATATAGATGGATAACAGACTGAGACATATATACATACTCACAGCTAGATAGATACATACATAGATATGAACAAACTAAGACATACATACATACATACATACATACATACATACATACATATAGACAGATAGAGGGGAGAAAGATATAGATAAGACAATGAGACCAGAATGGGATTGATAGATAAATAGATAGATATAACATTAACAGATTGAGGCATGCATGCATACACAAATAGATAGATAGATAGATAGATAGATAGATAGATAGAAGGGAGAATAAGATAGATTGATAGAATAGATGAATGAGATAAATATGAGACTGAGATGGATAGATAGATATGAACAAAGACATACATAGCAATAGCATAATCTTTAAAGATCACTGCCGTCCCTCACAATCCTATAACTCCACCACCAGAACCTTTCCTCTCATGAGCCCTCAAATGACTCATCAAGCCTACTGCAGATCCACAAAGTTTGAATCAAATATGACATAGGAATGACGTCCTTCCCATTGTATCAGATGGATCAGATAATAAAATTTGATGCTTATGCACCACCATATGTCTTCTGGGAGAAGATGAAGAAATATATATAAGAAAAAAAGGAAAATGGAAGCGGAGTCTTCCGGTGAGGAGGCGGAAAGAAAGATAAAGAAATGTGTCCGTTATCAGATCAAAAGATAAAAAATGCGTGGGCATATTTATCGTATATAAAGGTTAGTGGATCTCGAAGGCCAGTCAGTCCTCAGCGAGCCGCCGAAGGCATAACCTCGTTGCCTCCCGTCAGAAACCCCCTCGGCCATTCCCATTGGGAACACTCATCGCCGCCTCTCACCATTAGCTCGGGCATTTTCATTGTGAACGCTCTGCGCCCCTCACCACCCACAAACCGAAGAAAATAAAGACGGGTCATATTTTTATATACAAGTGTCTGGGGTTTTATTGAAGTCCAATAGTAGGCTATACAACAGTTTTTAACGCCAAATATTTTTTTAGTGGTTTGAAGGCGTTAAAAGTAAGCCACAACCAAGGTTTTTTTTATCGACAAGTAAATGTAAATATTTTAACCCCACCCTTTTTAAAATATCTTTTTCTTTTTTCGGTATTTTCATTTTATCTTAAATCAAAGCAACTGTCACTAATTTTTAAATAGATACGACCGAGTTTCGAAAATTAACACAATTAATTATGGGGGGTGGATAAAATATCGCTTTCCTATCGCTTAAACTTTTCGGCAAAAACACCTTACAAACAGGCAGGGAGTCCAATAGTAGCACATGTTGGATTTTCAGCTGGTTGGATTTTCAGCTGGTTGGATTTTCACCAGGCACCGCTTAGCGTTTTTTAGGGCAGGATGCCAAGACGCATTCATGCTATATAGCGTTTTTTTAGGGCAGGAGGCCAAGACGCATTCATCCAATAATACCCATTTTATACCTAGAGGTTAGTGACCAAAGTACATTGTATGTATTTAGCAACCTTTTCGCACAAGCAAAATGTGATAATCTTTTTAAAGACTATTTTTAGATATCATTTTGTGCTATTTAACCTATAGATGGGACCCTAACAGGTACTAACACTCCGGGTCAGAGTTGACCTGGGAGTAATGGTGATGAAGGAGTACTCCACATTCCCCGAGCTCCAGAACTGGAACCTCATCACTAGATGCAGTGCCATTCCCAGGACACCAAGACCCTCAGCCACGGCCTTCTAGCACATATATGATAAAAAGGGTTGGCTGTTTGCCATAAGGGCAATAGGGTTGGAACAATCATATAGGACGGAATCATGGCGGATGAGCAGTCCATGACATGCAACACTCCACTTAGACCCTTACTTAATCTAGACGGCCGGTCCAAGCCTCAAGTCAGCGGTGGTTGAGGATCCTCATGTCCTGGGAATGGCGTTAAACTCTATCTGATGGTGAGGTTCCAGTTTTGGAGGTTTGGGGAATGTGGAGCACCCCTTCATCACCATTGCTCCCTGGTCCACTCTGACCCGGAGTGGTAGTACCTGTTATCGAACTAGAAACCTTGTGGTTACTAGGCGGAGCTAAACCGGAATATTTCAATCTTTTTTAAAATTTTGCAGCCTCATAATCGAAACATTGATTATGAGATCAAACGAACGTGCACATGATATCTCCTTCATTCAAATATGTCGATCCTGATACCAATGCTTAAAAAGAAGAGAAGACAGTGATCACTTACCGAGTTGAACTAATGAAGTTGGACAGCGAAGTGCCATCATTACAATAATATATATTTACGAGTAGTGTAGAATCAGTCGAGATTCTTCTTGAATAGAGGAAAATTATAGGGTCGCAAAATATAGTAATTTCCGGACCATATGACATTTAGGCACCCCATTTTGATCTCGATTAAGAAAGGACATGTTTTTCATTTACACCGTCAATATCCGGTTGTTTTAATAATAATATCTTATTATAATGGAGATTGTGTGTTTTTCTGTCTGCAACCGAAACTATATTACTACTCAAGTCACAATTTCCTTAATTATTTACATCAAATTCTCCATGATTTCATTCTTTTAAACCTTCAGTTATTAATAAAAATTGTTTTACATTATTAATACTGTTGACTATATCTACGTACTAATAACATGCAATTGTATTTATATATACAACAAAATAGCGGTTTACAGTTTGAACGAGAAGGCTATTTGCATTTGATATTTAAAATTTTATTTTAATAAATATGTGCTTGGTATTATTGATTTCTAATTGTTTGGTTTTATCTTAAGAAATATAAACAAAATCTCGTGGATAAATCTTAAAAGAAATTTATTTACAGAAGAAATAACTGTAATATTATCCTTTACTTCTTATTTTAACTAATAGTTAAATTAGGAATTTACCAATGAAAGAGGGGAGTAATGGAAAATGATGGAATAGTTAGTTTCAAAGTTGTTCTATTTTCGATTATACCCCTCTGTTGTAGATCTTTTTATCTGCATTCTTAGTCAGTTTCATTAGCCTTTCTAGTTAATATGATATTTTATTATATCAAAACTTAAATACTTGCACCCGGAGGGTGCATATATTTGCTAGTATTAATAATAGACGATTTTTAGATTTTTTTTAATTTATAAAACTAACCCCTAACCCTAACCCCTAACAAACAACCGGATATTGACAGTGCAAATGAAAATATATCCTTTCTTAATCGAGATCAAAAAGGGGTGCCTAAAAAGTCATAAGGTCCTAATTTACTGTCAGGTTGGTCAGTAACCTATCGTTTCTTGGGCTACCCTCGGTAGGCACATGGGTAGGGAGTAAACAATTGAAACTTGTCAAAAAGCAACGGCAAAAATATTCACTCGGTGAAATTTTTAGCAAAAATTATTGATGAACGGTGGTTATCTCTGTCGATAGGGGACTCGTCTAGGGAATCGCAAGGATCCGGGTTTAATACCGATCCTCACCAACCCGGCGCATGATTAGCACACCTTAGGCAATTTGATTTGTACGTTAAAGCATCTGGGAACTGATGGTAGCTATGGCCCACCTCAGCAAAAACAATTTCCTTGGATTCACACTGGATTGTCCAATTGGTCACATAGCATAATGGATAAAGGAGTTAGGTTAAAACAGTTCTAAGTGACAGTTAAGTGACAGACTGCAGGTTCAATCCTGGTCAGAGGCAACAGTAGCATAGAATAATAATTAACACAGCTTAACACCTGTACCCCAGCTATGGTTAGCGGAATGAGAACAGGATAACCCCGTGGACTGAATAAAGGGTTAGGTTCAAAGTTTCGTGATGGCTCCCGATTACGACAAGAAGGTTCCCGAGTTTGAAAAGAAGGTTTCCGAGTCCGAGAAGGTTCCCGAGTCCAACAAGAAATACCTGAAGAAGGCCGGAGGACACATTGACTGAAATGTTGTACAGATAATAATGAAGATGATGACAATAGTTCGAATAATGCAAATAATACTCATTATCAATCCTCATCTCAAAAATTAAAAGAAATTTCCTTGGTTTAGCGTTAGATATATTTACTTTGTTGTTAATTGTTTTATTTTCTTAGTTTCATCTGGTCATACATACATATATACATATTTTTTTGGCAAGCTAGTGTAACGGTTAGAGAAAATGTCAATCCCTGTATGTACATTTCGACCTATTAGGTGTGGCAGTCGAGGTTTCGAGTCACACACGGAGCAGTCTCCCATGTCTATAACCTTGCTGATGAGACCTAATAGGTCGAAATGTACATTCAGGGATTGACATTTTCTCGATTCGTTTAGCCTTACATTTGAACATATATGCCCGCCTAAATTCATTAATTATTAACTAATTAATTTTCAAAATTAGGTACGACTTCAATTAAGCACATATCCTCCAAAAATTGTCAGCTTCAAGCCATATAAAAAATAAACACATTTGTTTGTTTACTTAACCTCATATATACACATATATATAACATACATATATACATACATACCAACTGCCATTTATATAAGTATAGATTTACTTATTTATCAACCCCTCTCTCCGAGCAGGATGCGACACAAGGTCAAATTCTTAATCGAAATTTAACAGGTTAACTCCGCCAGGATATTTTTGCACAAGATACACCACATGAGCAGCACCTCCCCCGGACAAAAAAAAAGGTAACGAAATAAGACTATAAGAAACGTAAGCAGTCTCGTTTTAATTTTTCAGACCGTTGTCCTCATTTTTATTGTCGTCAGAGTGGTCTAAAGTCGGTATCAGCCAATCAACGAGGGAGTCTATCCCCTTTTCACTAGCACTAGACCAAGGAGATTATTTTTGTGTCTGAGGTAGAGCGCCACAGCTACCACCAGCTCTTTACTTTACCGCACAGATCCCTGTGCTACTCATACGCTGAGTTGGCGAGGGCCGGTATCGAACTAGGAACCTTGTAGTTTCTACCGACTGAGCTAACCCGGCCCTACGTTTCGGTCGCTATATTCTCCGGCCTTTAACGCCCGAAAGGTTGTGTTGTGATTTTACGCATCACAATAAAACACGAAAAATCAGAATGATACTCATCAAGCCTCATCTTAAACGTTCAGATGAATAGTAAAGAGTCTCGTTTTGATTTTTCGGAATTTTGTCCTCATCTTTAGTGTTTTGAAATACCACAATAAAGGATACAGCGGCCAAAACGTTGTGATTTTACATACCACTATAAAGATGAGCACCATCGCCGGAAAAATCAAAATATTACACATCAAGCTTCATCTAAAAAATTCAGACAAATTGTATACAGTCTTTCCAGGATTTGAACTCGGGTCCCCGATTCCATTTCCAACGAAAGCCCTATCGGCTGGGGCTTTAGAATACACCGACTGCACCTGTTGGCCATGAGTGGTGACCCGTGATGCTTAAGGACGGAATCCTAGTGGATGAGCAGTCCATGACATGCAATACTCCATTTACACCCTTCCTTAGGCTAGACGGCTGTGGAGAGTCTCCCTTCAATCAATGGGCTAGTCACGTCAAGCCCTAGCACCTATATGATTGCCCCAACTCTATTGCCCTTATGGCAAGCCCCAGCCCTTTTTATATATGTGCTGGAAGGCGGTGGCTGAGGGTCTTCATGTCCTGGGAATGACGTTAAACTCTATCTGATGGTGAGGTTCCAGTTCTGGAGGTCTGGGGAATGTTGGGCACCCTTGATCCCCATTGCTCCCTGGTCCACTGCCCGGAGTGGTAGTACCTGTTAGGATCCATTCAAAAATAGAAAAATGTGTTTATAAAAAAATTGAGTATCCATTAAGAATGAATTTATTTCAAAACTTTGTCGATATTGAATGACCCACCAAGGTTGATATGCCGTAAAACAAAACAAAATAAACTATTTATAACCGTTACGCCACGAGCGCCTGAGTCAATATGTAGCAGTGAATGAGCGATTCTCATAAAACAGTAACCATTAAACGATGGAGGCTTTAATGTAGGCTTGTTGGAAACGTTAAACTTTGTCGATTTATGCCAATGGCAGCGAGAGAGAAGAAAAAAAAAAACAAAAATAAAATAAAATAAATAAAAGAATAAAATAATTTTAAAAAAATGAATAAATAAGCAATCGCCAACAGAAAGACAAAATGGCGATTCGCGCGCATTCGTTGTGCCAACAATGGACTCCATTCAGAAGGAAAGAGTTGTACGGACATTTACTGTAGTCTTATGGAATATGAATCAGCCAAGTGGCGTCTAACGCCTCTGCACCAATGATCGCAGCCTTTGCCGGCTTTTGTCCCGTCTGCTATTGACGCCATCGACAAGCTAACATTGTATTGGCCGCTTCTTTACTGAACGGACGGATTTTGCTCAACAGACAACGTCGACTTTTATACTCTTTTTTTTTCTTTTTTTTTTTTTTTCTATTTGTCTGACCGTTGGAACAGTTTCTTCTCTTTTTTTTCTTTTTTCGTTCTTCTATTCTTCATACACTTTCTCTTTTTGTCGGTTTCATATTTGTAGGGTCATTGTTATTATTATCATGGATTCTTTTTGTTTTCTCTTCTCTTCCTCTCATTGTTAGAATGCCATTAGATTTGCGCTTGATTTACCCTACTTCCTCTTTATCATCTGCAACATCACATTTATATTATTATTATTATTATTATTATTATTATTATTATTATTATGAGGTTTTCGCACCTGTCGTAGCCGTAGTGGTTCACTGGAAACTGAGTGACAGCAAGTCTCCTCGGGTCTCCATGACTCTTCTGAGTATTCTAGTCGATCCCAACAGTGCTGTAGTTTGGACGGTCTCGATTCTTCCTCTGATTTCTAATTCACAAATTCTTTTCCAGAGCATTGGGACCATTGCAAGCACCAATTACAATTATTACGATATTCACCTTCATGTTCCAAAGTTTCTCCAGTTCTCTGGCAAGGTCTAAGTATTTGTCTATCTTTTCGTTTTCTTTCATCGGGATGCCAAAATCCACAAGATGACAAGTTTTCGTCTTCTTGTTAATTAATACCAGGTCTGGTCTCTTGCCCTGATTACTATTATTATTATTATTATTATTAGTTTTTTCACACCAACGTTAGCTGATGGTATTTCACTAGAATCTGGGTGACAACAAGTCTCCTCAGGTCTCCAGGACTCTTCTGAGTATTCTAGCCGATTGCAGCAATGCAGTAGTCTGGATGGTTTCAATTTTTCCTCTGATTTCAAGATCCTCCAGTATTTTTCCAAGCTTTTTGGGGCCGTTCCAAGTGCACCAATTACAATTGGTATCACTTTGATCCTCATATTCCACAGCTTTTTCAATTCTCTGGCAAGGTCCAGGCAATTGTCTATCTTTTCATTTTCCTTCATCTGCTGATCTGCTGGAACTGCAAAGTGTACCAGATGATATATTCTCTTTTTTTTTTTTTTTTTTTATTAATCAATATTAGGTCTGGTCTCTATTCTCTCTTTTCTATCTTGAAGTCCCAGAGAATTTTATGTGTTTCATTCTCAAGAACAGATTCTGGTTTATGCAACCATTTTGTTGTATGGTCAAAAGTTAATTTATTGCATAATTCCCAGTGGATCACCTTCTCAACCTAGTCGTGCCTGGCTTTGTATTCCTGTTGTACTAGTTTGCTACATTCGCTTAATACATGGTTTACAGTCTCATCTCTGTCACAGTACAGTTTACATTTACTGTTTCGTTGTGTATTATCAATTTTTGCTTTGATATAATTTGTTCTTATGGCATTGTTTTATGCAGTAATTATTATTGACTCAGTTTTTCTTTTGAGGTTTCCTCTTCTTAACCACGTTCAAAGCTTTTCACATGCAACCTCTCCGATTTGTCGTTTGAAGTGTCCATATTATTATTATTATTATTATTATTATTATTATATTATTATTATTATATTATTATTATCATCATCAACAGGCTCCCCTTTATCTTTATTTCCTTTAATGTTATGGTATTTATTTCGTCATTTATATATCGGATTATATACCCATGGATATAAAGACACGTGATATAACGGTTATTGTCATAAGAAATTGTTTGATGGCTGGCTGGTTGGTTGGGTTTACGGCATATCAACACTTGTTGGGTCATTTTATGCCCCACTGCAGTCGGTGTATTTTAAAGCCCCAGCCGACAGGGCTCCGTAGGAAATGGACAGGGCGAGACGAGTTCAAATCCTGGGCGAGGTTGTCTGCATTGACCCCTTACGAAATTGATCTTGTATCACATTCTGCTCGTGCGGAGGTGTTGGTTAGTGTGTCCGCACAGTAGGTTTGGTTTAGTTTGTTTTGTTTTACAGCATATCAACCTCGGTGGGTCATTTATTGCCGACTAAGTTTTGGATTCGTAGCGATAGTTTGGTTGGAAAAAATGTATAGATTTTGGACCATATGACCTTTAGGCACCCCTTCCGCGATCTCGACTCACAAGGACACTTTTCTCATTTACACCGTCAAAATACTGTCGTTTGTTAGGTTAGGGTTAGGGTTTGGGGTTAATTTATAATTTAAAAAAAACTCTAAAAATCGTCTGTTAACAATTAACCGGATTTTGACGGTGTAAATGGAAAAATGTCCCACGAATCGAGATCGCAAAAGGGGTTCCTAAATGTCATATGGTCCTAGATTTTAACTATTGTTCAATTACTCATATTTTTTAGTACAATCCCACTTCTTTTAGGAAATGTAAATCCTGGATGGTCTTATTTTCATGAAAAGTTTTTTTTTTCAAATTACTTGCTTGATAGTATTTTGTTTGCACTAGATCAAAGTCTACACTCTCTAGCAGTCTATGTTTCACTGTAAATCTCTCTGTTCACACAGTAAAGAACTGAGTAAACTTAAATTGTGGCGCTGTGATCTTTTGCATCTACCTAATAGCACAGTCCATCTTGATTGGAATAATTGTGACCACTTATGTAGGAGTGATAGCGACAATAAAAGTGGTAATTGATATATCGTTGGTTTTGTTCTTTTCTATCTCCGAGCGATAAAAGAGAAAATGATCTATTGTTGACGAGGTTTTAAAATCATGTTGAATCGACAGTATGAAGTAGCCCAATGAAGCTGGATTTTTTTTTTGTTTTTTTTCTTTTCTTTCTGCTTTTTTTGTTTTTT
>CM042165.1:65815265-65830265 GCA_023376005.1 Doryteuthis pealeii
ATATTGTACCAATAGATTACTTTTGGTTGGTGCGATTATCTTGGTCTTTCCTTTCTTTCCCAAAAAATTTTTCTCCCCGGGTGATGGTTGGTAGTATATTTTTACAATCAAACTATTTGCTGGTTTTTTTCTCACCACGAGGATTTACCAACACATTTGGTATATTAAATTATATATATATAGAGAGAGAGTAAACTACAGACACGTGTTTCGAGGTATCACCTCTCATCAGTGCAGTTATACCATTTTTAGCAGCTGCCTCTCTCTCTCTCTCTCTCTCTCTCTCTCTCTCTCTATATATATATATATATATATATATATATATATATGTGTGTGTGTGTGTGTGTGTGTGTGTGTGTGTGTGGTTAGATACTTGCATGTTATTCGCATATATATATATATAAATATATATATATATATGTGTGTGTGTGTGTGTGCATTTAAAGAGAGAAAGACAGACAGACATAATATTTAAAGTACTGTCTAGGCCCTAAACAGTACTTTTAATAAATCTAGAACCATGACTAAACCCCTAAAGTTTAGGGGTTTAGTCAGGATTCTAGATTTGGCCGGGTTATTAATTAAAACCTTCAATTGCATTTACCATATAAGACGAACTTTTTTCACCTAAAATTATCTTATAAAGTCAAGGATGAGATAAATAGATAGATAGATAGATGAGAAGGGACTTGGATAGATAGAAATTAACTGATAGATAGATAGATAGATAGATATTTAAAAGATAAACAAAAGTGATAAGACAAATAGGAATATTTCTTTGTGTTATATATATATATATATATATATATATATATATATATATATATAATACAATAATAATATTTCTTATTATCTCTTTCGTGATATATATATATATATATATATATATATATATATATATATATATATATATATATAAGTAAAGTCGGCCTAATGTCGGTATCGGCCAGACAGATTTTAGCATCTGAGGTGGAGCGCCACACCTACCATCAGCTCCTTACTTTACCGCACGGATCCCTGTGCTACTCGTACGCTGAGTTGGCGAGGACCGGTATCGAACCAAGAACCTTGTGATTCCTAGCCGAACACTCTACCGACTGAGATAAACTACTGTATATATATATATATAGGCACAAAACATATGGATAATTCACAAGAATTTTTCTTCATCATTTCTATATTTATCCCCCCCTCTCTCTCTCTCTCTCTCTCTCTCTCTCTCTCTCTCTCTCTCTCTCTCTCTCTCTCTCTCCGATTCTTATCGGATCTTTTCTTTTTTTTCTTTCCTTTTTTTCTTCCTTTTATATTTTGCGAAATTTAGAATCTTTGATTTGAAAGAAAATAACGAACGCAGAAAAATGTTTGATTTCACGCGCTGCTTGCTTATAATAATGATCTATTTCCGTTCCATCTATTCTCAAAGACTCTGATGTGAAATTCCTAAAAGCAAAAACCAAAAAGCAAGACAAAAACAAAAACAAACAAAACAAAAATAAGTAAGAAAATGGGGGTTGCGGATTTATGTAAAACACAAACTGGAGGGGGTGGGGGGAGAAAAGAAGGGGGAAAAAAAAGCAACCTTTACTGGTCCATGTTCGGCCGCACACAAAACATTTGCTTATCGTGTGGGGAAAGCTTACCCTGATGCGTTTCCGCCTGATTTATGTTACACGTCGCTCGCTAATCATAGTTTCGGGGGAAAAAAAACAAAAAACGATTGCATAAATCCCCGTTCTTCTCTTCTCAAACAAACGACAAATCCGTAGAAAAAAAACCCCGGGAAAATCTAGCGTAGTGTAATGCTTAGCCAGCTGCGTTGGCAGACTATTATTTGTGAATTGGGTTCTCACCGGGTGCCCCATGCTATAATGAGCCAAGCTAGGAGAAGGAAAATTGTGGAATATGAGAGTGAAAGTGATATCAATTATAAATAGCGCACTTGTAATGATTGCAACAATTTAGCAAACAGGAATTGGAAATCAGAGGAAAAATTGAGACCATCATTGTTAAGATCTGCAAGAATACTCAGAATAGGCCTGGAGACCTCAAGGGACTTGTATAATATTATAAATTTATATTATAAATACAAGCAAATATATGTACCCCCCGGGTGCAAGTATTTAAGTTTTAATGTAATAAAATATATTACATTAGAAATGCTAATGAAACTAAATAAGAATGCAGATAAAAAGATTTGAATAACTGAAAAATAGAACAATTGAAACTTACTCTTCCCTCACTCCCGTCTTTCATTGCTAAATTTTCCCAACTATTTAGTTAAAATAGGAAGTAAAGAATAAAATTACAGTTATTTATTCTTGCTAATGGATTTCTTTTAAGATTTATCCCCGAGATTTTTGCTCATATTCATTAAGATAAAACCAAGCTATCAGAGATCAATATTACTAAGCACAAATTTATTAAAATCAACTTTTTAATATGAATATGCATATTAGCCTTCCCGTTCACATTGTAAACCTCTATTTTGTTGAATATATAAATACAATTACATGTTACAAGTATGTAGATATGGTCAACAGTATTAATAATGTAAAACAATTTTATTAATAATTGAGGTTTAAATAAAAATAATAATTGTGGGGAATGTGACATAAATAACTATGGTAATAATATAGTTTCGGTTACAGACAGAAAAACTCACAATTTCCATTATAATAAGAGATGTTCTGTCGGGTTTAACGAGTCTCTCTAGACAGGAAATCGGATATACACTGACAAAAAAATTCGATACGTATTTTTATTTCATTCTTAAAGAAGAAACCAATGAAGAAGTAAGTGATATCGTAACTCTAATTTTATTAGAACTTTAATTTCATTCTATCTTCTTTTTTTTTTCTTTCTTTTCTTTTTCTTTTTTTCATGTTTATCTATTTTCCCATGCTTCGAAAAAAACAACAGTACATAAAACTTTTTAATATATTATTGACCAGCTATCTAAATATATTTGATAGAGCATGCAAATCAATGTTATCGTGGCGAAGACATGCAGTCAACGGCTCTTGGTAACTGACAGTTTCTCGCTCGTGCGATTTTCAAACCAAGTGTACTAGGCTTGAAAATCGCATAGGCGAGAAACTGTTAATATATATATATATATATATATATATATATATATATATATATATATATATATATATATATAATGGACTCTCTCGTCGATTTTCAACGCATGAGGATTCACACACACAATGAACACCCACACAGTGATTTGTTTATAGTGGTAAATGCTTGTGTTGGACCATCCACACTTTTTGGCACAGTCGATAGGAAAGAATTGGTGCATCAAGGGTTGCCACAAACCCAATCAACGACCGGCCTCAGGAATTTTGAATTCAGAGTTATCCCTCTCCTAGACTGGTTACCTACCCAAGGTTGAAGGGCCCAGTCTGCCCTACTATTTAACCCATAGCTGGAGGGAATTTTGAATTCAGAGTTATCCATATATATATATATATATATATATATATATATATATATATCAGTTATCCAAAGACATGTTTCGAAGTTTACTTCTCATCAGTGCGGCTCGACTTTTTAACAGCCACCTCTAGCCGGGATCGAAACCCGACAGAATTTTCGTCTGCCAAGTTCCTTACCCTAGCGACTTTCAGCGGCTGTCAGTCTAGGGTGAACAATAGATAGATAGATAGATAGATAGTTAGATAGATAGATAGATAGATAGATAGAATGCTTGGCTTGCTACTTTTTACTCCAGTCTGAAGATTGTATTAAGCACATGAAACTTGAGTAACGGAAATTCTAGGTTCCATGCGTCTTCGAGCATTCTTTATATGCAAAGAATTTTCTTATTTGCTGTCTCTGTCTGTCTGTCTGTCTGTCTGTCTGTCTCTCTCTCTCTCTCTCTCTCTCTCTATATATATATATATATATATATATATATATAAGTTGAAAATGGGAGCGAATCCGACGGTATGTTGAAATGAAAAATAAAGGAAAGAAAATGTTGAATGGATAAAATAGGATTTATTTCATTTTATTTTACTGACACGTGTTTCGGCCAGGTGTTTATCCATGCATACATGTATTCTATCTATTATCATTTTAAGTACAAAATAAAATAACAATAACAATAATAGAAAAAACTACAGAAATGTTTAGTATACAAAGAAATAGCGGTCTTCGTCAGAGTAAATCCTTATTGTTTTAAATGAAATCGGTTTGAAATACGGAAAATTTCCGAGATGTTCGAAAAAAGAACTTTTTAGAAATCGCTTGAAGAAAGTGTTCTAACGCGATGGAGAAAACAGTTATGATGACGTCATTGTTGCATGTGACGTATTTTGAAACGCAGAGAAGATATCTGAAGAATATAAGGAACAAAATCAGGTGGAATTTTAATTTTCAAAGCATCAGGAATATTTGAAATTCTTTTGAAATATATATATATATATATATATATATATATATATATATATATATATATATATATAATTAACGACAAAATAAATATATATATAAATTCACAATCATCATGACTTGGTTTTTGAGCAAAAATAATGAAGATTTTATATATATTTGGGAAGATATTTAAAAATTAAAATTTGTATAGTAACAGAAGATAATTGAAATATGTTGATTGATTGAATTATTCACCTCATTTTATATGTATATTTTTAAATTGTAAATTATTGAATTAAAATTTATTGCTATATTGTTATATATTTACGTGGGGATTTTATGGGGTATCCAGAGAGGATCTAACTTGTGATAAGTAATAATGGATCTGCGAGACTAACTTTTTAAAAAACCCTCTACCCAGGCGACACCAGGTAGCCACTTCTAGTACATATATAAAGGGCAGTTTTGTGAATCTGTATGTCCGGAGGAAACTTCGAAAATAAAACAATTGACAACAAAGTAAATATATATACACATTAAATATCACCAAGGCTTGGTTTTTGAGCAAAAATAATGAAGATTTGATTTATATTAATTTAATCTTTTTTTTTTCTCTTTCTTTTTTGCTTTGAAATATTAATTTGAAATTTAGCAAATCGCGTCATTTATATTTTATTTAAAAGATATAGTTAATCATTGAATTAAAATTTCTTACTATATCATTATGTGATGTCATTCCCTCTACTCTGACGGAAAAAAATTCCCTGACCTCCCATCAGGCCGGATTAATATAAGATCTTTTTTTCGTGGGGATTTTTATGGATGATCCTGCGAGGATCGAACTCGCTATTCAGTAACAATAGATCTGCAAACGATTATTAAACCATGTTTTTTTCTCTTCTACCCGGGTTTCGCCGGGTAGCCGCTGCTAGTAGATTATTTGTATCATAGGACGTAATAGTCTATTCGTTTCTCGATGGGTTCATAACACCCACCCACCGCCGGTGGCTCAGTGTGTCAAACTAAGCTTATTCAATATCTAATAAGAGATTTTCTTTTCTTTTCTTTTTTGTGTTCCCAATGGTAATGAACTGTGAAAATGAAAGGAAACGCAGCTAAAATAGCGTTACGTTTACAACGTAGAAAAAAACCAAACATAAACCCTTTATCTCGACACGTAAATGGATCTAGTGTAATCAGATCCGAAGCTGTTGCAAGTTGTTCATTCGTTCATTTCACTAACCGGCGGCCATTTTGTTTTAGGCTGTCTAAAAAAGAAAAAAAAGCGCAGTCGTTTAGTGTTTCTGTATGAGTGCATCAAACAAAGTTTCAATTACAATATGTATGGAAACAATTGGAGAGTGGGTGGAGAGAAATAAAGCTTAGAAAGATATAAAGTATTGATAATGTTTTTTGGCTGATATTTTTTAACACGATGCCGTGAAAACAACATCGAAGTTGTTCTCCCGCTGGGTCTTGTTTCATAAGAATATCCACTGGTCCTGCTAGTAAATATAAATATACAATGCAAGTAATTATTTAACCTCTAGACATAAAATAACCGTAGACGGGTTGAAATACCGTTAAAATCAATCAGTCTATATCAGTGGTTCTCAAACTTTATACAGTCTGGGCGCACTTACAGTACTACAGATACTTGATAGCGCACTGTATTCAAAATATATGAGAGTGTGTCAAAAAGTAATGCCATTTTGTTTAGGACAAGTATAATTACCAACACAGAAACATGTATCATACATCAAAATGAAACTGGTCCTCTGTGGATCACATCCCTACTTCTCCATATAGTCACCGTTTCTCTCAATAACAATGTTCCACCAAATGAGAACCTTTATCCCTGCCCCGTAAAATTCTGTTGACTGTTCTTTGAGCCACTTCTTCACTGCAGATTTTCCTTTCTCGTCACTGGAATAATGTTTGCCTCTCAAACTGTCTTTCATGGGGTTGGAAAGACGCAAACATTATTCAAGTGACGAAGAAGTGAAATCTGTAGTGAAGAAGTGGCTGAAAGAACAGTCAACAGAATCTTATGGTAAACATATTAATATTGTAATGATTAGGTAAACAGGGTTATCACAGCCTAACATTTAATGATCTAGTGAGAATATATTAGGTAAACATATTCAACGTTGTAATAGTTAAATTAGAATATCCACTGGTCCTGCTAGTAAATATAAATATACAATGCAGCTGATCATTTAACCTCTAGACATAAAATAACCGTAGACGGGTTGAAATGCCGTTAAAATCAATCAGTCTATATCAGTGGTTCTCAAACTTTATACAGTTTGGGCGCGCTTACAGTACTACAGATACTTGATAGCGCACTGTATACAAAATAGGACTAATATGTTATTAAGTTAACTCAGTGGTTCTCAAACTTTATACAGTCTGGGCGCACTTACAGTACTACTGATACTTGATAGCGCACTGTATACAAAATAGGACTAATATGTTAAGTTAACTGTTGAATATATAAAAAATGACACATTTAACAAAAGCAAACTTAACATACCTCTATGAAGTTTATTCATTCCTGTGTTAATGAGAAACATGAGCTTGATGAGACCTTGCGATTTCTTCAATGTTTGGTCTTATGTTTGAGAGACAAACTCTCACTTCCTCATCAATGCATTGAAGAGTTCCTCTCTTTTTACACTTAATTGTTGCGACGGTTGAAAATCACAGTTCACATAAATATGAGGTGGAAAATTGCATATTGTTTTTTTTATAAAAATAAAAAAAAAGCTTCAAGAGACAATTCTTTGTATTTAATCATTAATCCACGATCAGTGGACACAACTGCCAATTCTTCTTTTTCTGTTAGCGTTAAACAAGAATCTTTTGCAGTTTTTACAAAACGGTTTCGAATCCAGTCGTTAGACGGATAGATTTTTCAGGAATACTACGGAGCGCACCCGAAAAAGCTCTGGGGTGCACAAGTTCGCCCGGGCGCACTTATTTAAGAACCACTGGTCTATATGATTGGCTCTCTCTCTTGTTACTTATATTCCACGTTGTATATTAAACTGAGAATTCAATTGTTGTACTTTTTCAGAATTGGAATGCCACTATTTTTCTTTCCTTTTTTATTTTAATGTGGTGGATAGGATGTTATTGTTGAAATAGAAAATTTTCCACTTCTTGGCACGACTCAATTGTTCTTTTCTGATCTTTTATGACCTCATGGAGCTTTTTCAAATTAAAGACACATTGGTTGGCCATCAAACAGAAAAGAAAAAAAAAACAGTTTCGTCTATTTCAACAACTATTTGTGTTCTATACCCCTTTACTCGGATGTATATAATCGGTGGAGAGTTCATCTCGTATATAATAGAGACACACAGACAGATTAGATTATGTTTGTTTGTTTGTTTGTTTATTGATTTTAACGGCATATCAGCCCGTCTGGGGTTATGTCATGCCTAACGGTTAGGAAGTTATACATATCGTGTATTTATATTTATACTTTTTAGTAATTGGTTTTAACAATGTGTTAGCATTATTGCGGATTATGTTGTATGGTACTGATTTGTTCCATGTCTATATTCTAAAGTGCAGTGTTGCCAGACTAAAAAAAAGTTAGTAACAACGACAAGTAGTGTACGAAACCTGAGCGTCATATTTAAGCAAACCTTAGTATATAACAAGTACCGTATTTTTCGGACTATAAGGCGCACTTAAAATCCTTATATTTGTTAAAAAATCGGCAGTGCGCCCTATAATCCGGTGCGCCTTATGTATGAATTCTGGTTGTGCTTAGGCCTTGCGACCTCGAACAGCATTGAGACTAACTCAGAGGATGACGAAAGGGATTCAAGTTTGGTTGATGCCGCCATCGCCCATCTGTTAAACTCTGACACTGAAGATGAAGAATTTGACGGATTTGTAGAAGAGGAATGATTGAAAAAGTGAGCGTATTTTTTCTGTTCTTTGTGTATTACAAGTGAACAATATTGATAGTTATTTTCAGTGACTTGAATATATCTGACCTATCCAACTGCTTTGTTCTGCTTTAGGCGCCTTATACTCCGGTGCGCCTTATATATGAAAATAGATCCGTTCACTGATACTGCGTCTTATAATCCGGTGCGCCTTATATATGAAAATAGATCCGCTCACTGATACTGCGTCTTATACTCCAGTGCGCCTTATATATGAAAATAGATCCATTCACTGATACTGCTTCTTATAATCCGGTGCGCCTTATCGTCCGAAAAATACGGTACTGTAAGTAACGTAGAGCCTGTTTGTCAGACTAAGCAAAGCTTAGTCAATAACGACGGCTTGTACTGTAAGCAACCTAGTGGCTGTGTTCCAGGCTAATCAAAGCTTAGTGTTGGATAACATACTTTGTCTTGTATACCCGTGGTTGTATACCATTTTTAATTTCGATCTGTATTTCTTCTTACTGTCAATCCTGTCTTGTATTATATTTCTTTTTTACTTCGTATAGATTGGTCTGGGTAGCTCTTCTAACTTCTTCTGGGCTGTCTATCTTCTTAAGATTCTGGGCTGGCTGAGACGTCTTACGTTATTATTTGTCTTCCGATACGGATCACTCAACTGCGCGTGTGAGAATCTAGCTAACCGAACTTAAAATCAAGGATTCTGAATACTGACTGCAATGATTTTTTTTAAAAATAAATTTTCGTGACATTTTTCAAATATATTCATATTTATTGTCTTTGAGTATGTCCCATGGTTTTCTGCTAAGACTAAACCTGATTGTAAAATGAACCAAAAAAAAAAAGGATTTGTTTTTGTGAATATAACTGTCTACTATTTTGACAATTTCCTAACCCTTGATTGTTGAAGATCATGAAAAGTCCGATCCACAGTTAAGTAACCAATATATTTGAGTAAAAGGCAGTTTGGGTAAAAAAATAAATAAATAAAATAATGGAATTAAAATCAGAAATAAATGCAGAAATTACAGTTAGGCCAAACATAATGAGGAATAGAATAAAGTCTTTCCCTTGGCCATTTAAAACTTACAAATTCTGCAAACAATTCCACATTTATTCCATTTCTAAGACCATGCTTCTAACAATCCTACCTAGCCTCTAAATATACAACATGTCATATAACTGCCTTCTACACTGACCATGTGCTTCCCCACCACACCGTCCTGACAACCGTGGACACGATCTCACTATGCCAACTGCAGGAGGGGTGCCGGGAGAGCGGATGCCACCCTGCACTGCATTGACGGACCTAACGAAGGCATCCGGCCTGGCCACTCAAAGTGTTCGCAGTCACTGCACCAAAGATTCCAGAGATTGCCATTCAAAAATGGTGCCGCTCAACCACTCACACAGTTGCAGATATATATTAAAAAAATTTTTTTTAAGTGGACTCTATGCCATCGTCTTTAGTAGACGGAAGGATGCCAACCAAGTATATTTGAGTAATAATCATCATCAAGGGATGCTGACAGCACGCATTCCCTCTCTATAGTAATCCACTTGTAATAAGTTTGTATTCTTTGATTTTTAAAATAATTTACTTTAATTTTTCATTAGGATTTATTATTTTATGATAAATCCTGTTTCATCATTGGATTTCTCCATCAGTTTCATTCAAAATTATATTTAAGGAAATATTCATATCTAATTTACCTAAAATATAATAAGTTGAATTAATGAGCCGCTATTGAGTCCTCATCCTTAAACGCTTAACTAGAAACTGATTGTCTAAAAGTTCATTGCTACGGTTCAAACTCACGAACAGGAAGAGGATCACCCAACCGCGCGTGTGAGAACCTAGCTAACCGAACGAGAGCCGCTATTGGGTCCTCATCTTTAAACGGTAGGTACCACCAGACCGTTTATGCCATCTTGAATAAAACGGAAATAGATATTTCCGAACTTTGTTTATCAAAAATCTCGTAAAAAAAGATCGTACAGGGTTGTTACAAAGAAAAATAGTTAATTCAAAGATCAAATTATCCGATTGGGAAAAATTACATCGTTATCTTTAAAAATAAACAAACCTGTCCGTATTACATGCGAAAGGGTAATTTTCAGACCGTAATATAGACAGAAAAGTTACTAATTATTTCCCTTTTACGATTAACCCGTAAAAGTATGGAATGAAAATTTGAATATTTTTTCTAAGAGAAAAACTGATAAAATAATCTATTATACTTACTTTTTATTTTAATTATTGAAAAAAGTTAAATAAAATAATTTTTTTCACGCTAACACTGTCAGCCTAACAGGAATAAACTTTGGTTACTTAGAAGCGTCTCGTCTCTTTGTAAAACAAATGTCAGCAATGCTCTTCCGTACATTCTAAGGATCACACATTACTATTCAACAATAAAAATTACAAATTCTTTTAAAAATATTAATCGAGCTCGTATCGGACCAATGTTTAGTACACCTGAATTATAAAATTCATATTTTTAAATATCCGTGAAAAATTCGATTTTTTGACGCAGGAAAAAAAAAATTTAATTTATTTCACGCAGAAAATAAAAATATTTAATCACACAAAAGATTGAAAATCTCTTAAAAATTAATTTCTTAAAAATTTTTTTTTTTGTTGTTGACAATTTAATAGAATATAGTACATACCAATTATAAAAGCAAAAAAAAGTTTTCAAATATTAATATTATGACATTTTTTTGCACTTTTTATTTCCGATTTCATTAATTTTTCCTCAAAAAACTAGACCTCGTACATTCATACAATTTCATTGATATAGTTATTCAGACTCTTATCTTTATAGAAAAAAAGAAAAAAATTTTCTGACGCGTCATTTTTTTATCTCATAAAATAAAATAGGGGGGGGGAATAGACCTCGTAAAAAATATTTCCCCTAATATATTTTTAGAAAAAAACTATTTCAGATGTATTTACATCCAATGGTAAACATTTATGGAAATGTTCGGGAAAATCAGATTATTAATTGATTTTTCATAGAATTTTTAAAAAATCCTCTTATCGTAACTTGTTTTTAGCTACGTTAAATTTCAGTTGATTTAACAGTGCAAAAATGAAAACATTGTTTTTCAATCATAATTTTCATTATTTTCGTAAGCTGATAAAAAATTAAAAAAATCATCAGGAGTTTGTTTCATGTTTTTTCTTTCGAATGGAAAAAATCTTTTCAAGAAAATATTATTTTTTCTGCAAGTTTCATTGTGTTAAATGTAGGGGGGGTAAATTGCACAGGGTCAAATTGGTGGTACCTATTAAACGGTTAACTAGAAACTGATTATCTAAAAGTTCATTACTACGGTTCAAACTCACGAACAGGAAGAGGATCACCCAACCGCGCGTGTGAGAATCTAGCTAACCGAACGAGAGCCGCTATTGAGTCCTCATCTTTAAACGGTCAACTAGAAACTGATTATCTAAAAGTTCATTGCTACGGTTCAAACTCACGAACTGGAAGAGGATCACCCAACCGCGCGTGTGAGAATCTAGCTAACCGAACGAGAGCCGCTATTGAGTCCTCATCTTTAAACGGTTAACTAGAAACTGATTGTCTAAAAGTTCATTGCTACGGTTCAAACTCACGAACAGAGAGAGGATCACCCAACCGCGCGTGTGAGAATCTAGCTAACCGAACGAGAGCCGCTATTGAGTCCTCATCTTTAAACGGTTAACTAGAAACTGATTATCTAAAAGTTCATTGCTACGGTTCAAACTCACGAACAAAAAGAGGATCACTCAACAGCGCGTGTGAGAATCTAGCTAACCGAACGAGAGCCGCTATTGAGTCCCCATCTTTAAACGGTTAACTAGAAACTGATTATCTAAAAGTTCATTGCTACGAAACAGGAAGAGAAGATCACAAAGGGTTGAGAGACGTCACACAAAAAATAAAATAATTAAAAAAATATTATCTGCATCTGCACAAGTGACTGTGCAGGCCAATTCTTGCGTGACAGTCTTTGGTGCACTGACTGTACACAAACTTTGATGCTTTCTGTGGTTGCTGTCTTTTCTTCCCCTTTCTGGCTCTCTTTGCTGTCGAGGCTACTCCCCCCTCCGCATCACCCCTCTCCGTGCCTCGCTTAACGTTTAGGCACCAGGCCGCTCGATTTTTTGCATTTACCTCCTACGTGTTTGTGTCATATCCTCATGTCTCTTTCCGCAGACATCTTTAAAACGTATGTGTTGTCTACCTACCGATCGGGAGCCTTTTACTAATTCGCCATACAAAAGATTTTTGGGGATGCGGCCATTTTCCATTCTCCTGACATGCCCAAACCATTTATTGGTAATTTATGAGGAAGTGTGTCTCGGTCTCCTGTCTCAGAAATTGCTACCCGGTGACTATTAAAATAACGTCCCCAGCTATGTTCGTCTCAGATTTTCTTTTATTCATGTTTGTTTAATGTCTTGTTTTTAGTTTAAATAAACAAGAATTACGACAAAAAAGAAGCGACACCCCACAAATACATTTACTTGTAGAAAAATATCTATCTATCTATCTATCTCCATTTGTTTATATCTATCTATATTATTTTGTTTATCTATCTCAGTCTATTCCAAACTATATATCCATCTTCATATCTAAACCAGAATTACGACAAATTACGATAAATAAACAAGAATTACGACAAATTTCTATAAATGAACAAGAATTACGACAAATTACGATAAATAAATAATAATTACGCCAAAAAAGAGATCCCCCCTCTAAAATACATTTAACGCCCTAAGTTGGTTGTTTTCTTTCAAGTAACACCGACATAGCTGGGGACGTTATTTTAAATAGTCACCGGGTAGCAATTTCTGAGGCAGGAAACCGGGATGCACTTCCTTATAAATTACCCATTTATTTGTAAATATATTTTGTAAGTAGTCAATTGAAAAATATGCACCATTGTGTTACATAATTATTAGACCCCTAATACTTTTATAAGGTAGTATAGAAACATAATGGCGATTAGTGCAGCTGATGGCCTTGAGAGTGAGTGACGGCGCTTGACCTCACTCTCACCTTGCCTTCCGGGGATAAATCGTGAGAACCGGAGGGCATAGAAGACCCTGTTCCGGTTTAAGGATAGAAGTAACTCAGTCAGTTAGCAAGTAGGAGCCGAGCTCGTAAGATGTAGTCTCACTGCGCAGATTGTCTAGTTGGGGATTTACCGAATAAAGTAACATTAAAAGAAAATCGAAGTCTTGTGTTTACTAAAAACTAACAATGACACAGGGCTTCTGATAAGGAGAAATCCCCATAGAAGACCAGACCGGAATCCCAGTCAACACCAGACGCTAGACCAGACCAAGATGATAGACGATCAGAATAGCAAAGCCGGTCAGAAGAGAAGACGACTAGAAGTAAGAAGTAAGAAAAGGGTATACAACAATTGTATTTTCAAGTTAACTTGAATCCAAATAAATATACTACTCTAACCGGGCAATGTAGCAACCTAAAACAAATACGAAAAAAATACTACCAAACAACAAATCTAAAACAGATATTCTATCAAATAAACCCAGAAAAACTACTTGGATACATAAAAGAAGCACACATCTACAACAAAATCTAAAAATCTTTCCCAAAAATGAAAACACAAACATATATGTTAAAAAGAATCATCTAAAAGTTCCATTCACAAAAAATATGTCAAAAACAAAAAATCTTCAGAAAATTAAACATTATCACCAATTCATTTCAAAAACGTAGTCGGCATTAAATGACCCATTGAGGTTGATATGCCGTAAAACAAGAACAAATCAAAATCAAATCTAACCGGGCATAATTAATAGGATACCCATCAGTTATACAACATTAGTAAATAACAACCTAATAACCGAGTACTAGACTAAAGTAAGTAAAGTTGTTTTTGCTGGGGTGGAGCACCACACCTACCATAATCTCTCCCCAATATAGGCACTTATGCGCTGAGTTGGCGGGGACCGGTATCGAAACCGGAACCTTGCGTTTTCTAGGCGGGTGCTCTACCGAATGAGAACCGGTACTATAATTATCTTCTTTATTTATTTATTTATTTATTCTTTTTTATTTTTTTTCAGCGCCGAACATAACCATAACCCTGTTCCGGTTGACGACGCCATTGTACTTTCCGGGGGTACCATCTTTCACCCAAGCCGAATGGTTGAAACGTCCGTTTGTGCAGTCAACATGGCAAAGTTTCCATTCGACACACAGACGTGCACCTTCCTCTACGGTTCCTGGGGACACACAGGCAACGAGGTGAACATAACGACCAGGTTGGGCGGAATTGACATGGGTGACTTTAAGCAGAATAACAAATGGGATGTGCTGGACACATCTTCACGGGTAAATCAACTTTTAATTTACTTTCTTTTAATTCATTAAGTTTTTTCTCAGTCTGTCTGTCTGTCTGTCTATCTGTCTGTCGTCTGTCTGTCTGTCTGTCACCCTCTCCCTCTCCCCCCCTCTCTCTCTCTTTCTCTCTCTCTCTCTCTCTCTATATATATAATATATATATATATATATGTTGAAAGATAAAAGGAAAGAAAATGTTGTATGGATAAAATTTATTTATTGGAATGCCGACACGTGTTTCGACCAAGTGTTTGTCCTTGTATACATTGCATTCTATTTATTATTATTTTAAATACAAAATGAAATAAAACAACAACAAT
>CM042165.1:65835265-65850265 GCA_023376005.1 Doryteuthis pealeii
ATTATTGTATAAATTGTTAATGTAATTACAGGCATTTTAAAAAATTATTGCTATTATCGAAGTTTATTTTGTTTATATATATATATATATTATATAATATATATATATATATATATTATCTCTAAACTCCGACAGTATTAAAAAAAACTCACGGCTTTATAATTTGTAATTACACAATATAAACTCTGAAAAAAATGAAATAAAAGACAAAATCATACGCACTTCCTGAAAAAAATCAGATGGTATTATTAAAATGGCAAAAGAAAAAAAATACTGTTAGAGTTGCCTAAGTTAAATATACTAAAGTGCTCAATACAGAAAATAGAGCTAATATATATATATATATATATATATACATATATATATATATATGTGTGTGTGTGTGTGTGTGTGTGTGTGTGTATGTATGTATCACAGATATCTCAGAAAACGTTTAAAAGAACAAAATTGAATCACAAATAAATAAATAAAAAATGATAATATATATATATAATATATATATATATATATATATATATATATATATATATATGATTATGAATATAGAATGAACACTTTTTTAGAAGATAATATTTGTCGATAAATGATTCCTAATAAATCTTTTCAATGTCTAATCCCCTTTCTTTAAATCTCTTGTCCTCGTTAATCTCTGGGTTCGATAAAACGAGATTTCTTTTTTCGTTTGAATAAAAAAAAATATATTGCAAGCTTAAATAAATAAATACAAGTAGTTTATCTGTCTCCTGAATAATATTCTTTACGTTTGTTAATCTGAAAACGGCTTATGAATAAAACGAAAGGAAAGAGAGAAAAAAGAAAAGAACATATTTGCTATGGGTTACGTAAGGAAAGAAAAGAAAAGAAAAAAAAGAAAAAAGAGAAAAGAAAAGAGAAAGAGAAAAGGAAAGGAGAGACAAAAGAAAAAAGAAAAAAAGAAAAGAATGTAAGAACATGTTTGCTATGTGTTACGAAAGGAAAGAAAAAGAAAAAAAAAAGAAAAGAAAAAGAAAGAAAAAGAAAAGAAAGAAAGAAAAAAGTTTTGAAATAAAAACAAAACAAAAAGAACATTCGAACATGTTCGCTAGGCATTTGTTCACGTGAGATTTGAAGATCTCGCATAACCACTATGGCCACGCTGTTTCGTTGGTAAAAAAGAGCTCAGGCAAAAGAAGACATGTTTTTATTCCTTATGGATTAAGACGCTGCCTGATTTCCGGTTGATATGACAACTGTCTTGGACACTCGGAGAAAAGTGGGGAAAAAAAACGTTTTTAAACTGTAGATAAGGAAGAACACGGCTCATTCTATCACTTTGGTAATTTACTCGAAAAAATGACTATATTTGATGAGAGGTTCAACTCTAATTATAACTATGACGAGAGGTTCAACTCTAATTATAACTATGACGAGAGGTTCAACTCTAATTACAATAATGACGAGAGGCTCAAATCTAATAATAACTATGACGAGAGGTTCAAATCTAATTATAACTATGACGAGAGGTTCAACTCTAATTATAACTATGACGAGAGGTTCAAATCTAATCATAACTATGACGAGAGGCTCAACTCTAATTATAACTATGAAGAGAGGTTCAACTCTAATTATAGCTATGACGAGAGGTTCAACTCTAATTACAATTATGACGAGAGGTTCAAATCTAATAATAACTATGACGAGAGGTTCAACTCTAATTACAATTATGACGAGAGGTTCAAATCTAATTATAACTATGACGAGAGGTTCAACTCTAATTATAATTATGACGAGAGGTTCAAATCTAATTATAACTATGAAGAGAGGTTCAACTCTAATTATAACTATGACGAGGGTTCAACTCTAATTATAACTATGAAGAGAGGTTCAAATCTAATTATAACTATGAAGAGAGGTTCAACTCTAATTATAACTATGAAGAGAGGTTCAAATTTTAATTATAACTATGAAGAGAGGTTCAACTCTAATTGTAACTATGAGAGAGGTTCAACTCTAATTATAACTATGAAGAGAGGTTAACTCTAATTATAACTATGAAGAGAGGTTCAAATCTAATTATAACTATGCTCAGAAACAATATAAATCTAAAAATTCTTCGCCTACTTTATGCCGCTCACAACAAGTTATGCTAGTGTTGTAGAGTAGCTACCTGATGGACTGGCTCATAGCCTAAAATAGCCTACGATTGAAGTGCATTAACTAGCTGAATAATATTCAGACTGACTTTTGCTGCGTTCGTTATACCGAATTGACCCTCCTCTATTTAGTGTAAGTTTTGTCTTGTTAATTGTTTGTACTTATTTGTTCTGTGTTTGTATGTATCCGTTTAGCACCGGATGCTGGTACTTAATAAATGTATTAAGCACACCATTCTTCTAATGTGTCTTTCGACCTCGCGATACAACAGTTAGTAGCCTTGCTGTTGGAGAGTTCGATATAAACCAAACACCCCATACACTTGGTTGTTTTGGTATGGTTTCTTTGTTTAATGGCTTATCAACCTTCTCGGGTTATTTAATGCCAAAGCCATTCTAGCGCCGGTTGCCACTAGATCACAGCAGCAATGGGTCAATTCAGCACTTAATTGGGGGACCACTTACGCAACAGCAGGTACTGTAAGCAATCTGAGTCCTTTGTTTTTATCAAATGACTTGATTCGGCATCAAATAACCTGAAAAGAGTTGATATGCCTTAAAACAAAACAGTAAACCAACCAAGCAACCAACCAACGCCATCCTTGTAGAAAAATAATAGTGGCATTATCTAATCCATAGCTGGGAGGATAAGGAAGTAATTAATACCCTTGCCAAGGATATTATTGATTTGGTTTGTTTTGTTTTACGGCATATCAACCTCAGTTGGTCATTTAATGCTGACAATGTTTTGAAAAAATTATTCTTAATGGATAC
Organism: Doryteuthis pealeii; assembly: GCA_023376005.1. Lineage (NCBI taxonomy): Eukaryota > Metazoa > Mollusca > Cephalopoda > Myopsida > Loliginidae > Doryteuthis > Doryteuthis pealeii. The sequence goes on from CM042165.1 coordinate 65,838,172, forward strand.
TCAGTTTTTTTTACAAACAGATTTTACTATTTAACCCATAGATAGGACACTAACAGGTACAACCACCCCGAGTCAGAGGGGAACTGGGAGCAATGGTGATGAAGGGGTGCTCCACATTCCCCAAACCTCCAGAACTGTAACCTCATCATCAGTTAGAGTTTAACGTCATTCCCAGGACATATAGACCCTCAGCCACCGCCTTCTAGCACCCATATGATAAAATGGGTTGGGGCTTACCATAAAGGCAATAGGGTTGGAGCAATCATATAAATGCTAGGGCTTGACGTGACCAGCTGATTGATCGAAGGGGGCCGCTCCGACCGCCCGTCTAGCCTAAGTAAGGACTTAAGTGGAGTATTGCATGTCATGGACTGTTAACCCACCTGGGTTCAATCCTTAAGCATCACGGATCACCACCCACGACCAACAGGTGGTCCCATTGGGGGAGTATTACCCCTCGGCAGAGGTGCAGTCGGTGTATTCTAACGCCCCACCGACAGGGCGGAAGGGTATTAATGCGAAAGTGTCGCATCCCCTTATCACCATTGATCTCTGGTCCACTCTGACACGGAGTGGTAGTACCTGTATGGGTTAAATAGAAACAAATATGTTTGGAAAAAAATTGAGTACCCACCAAGAATAAATAAAACAAAAATGTCTTCGGCATAAAATGGCACAATGGGTTGACATGCCGTAAAATTCCAACCAACCAACCAACCAACCCATCAAAAATGAATAAAACAAAAGCATCTTCAGCATAAAATGACCCAAATGGGTTGACATGCCGTAAAATCTAACCAACCAACCAACCAACCAACCCATCAAGAATGAATAAAACAAAAACATCTTCGGCATAAAATGACCCAAATGGGTTGACATGCCGTAAAAACCTAACCAACCAACCAACCCATCAAGAATAAATAAAACAAAAATGTATTCGGCATAAAATGATCCAAATGGGTTGATATGCCGTAAAACCCAAACAACCAACGAACCAAATACTCTGATGTCGCAGTCCAGAACGTGTTACCCGCCATACACCTTGCCTTGTGGCAAACATGATAAAAGACATCATGGCACGTCTTATTTATTTATTTGGGTGTTTCTTATCTAAGATCAGTTAGCATCATTGTTGAATTAATAACATGGGCCCTTCGGGGCGTGTGGGTCTGGTGACTTCGGCCACTGGACTATTAATGAAATTAACGGCGTAATCCCAGGGTGCCGAACCCTCTCCCTCCAGGCAACACTTCTCTCCTTGATTTAAAGGGCGGTGCTGGGTTTATTGCCCAGTGACTGAGGCACCCTCCTTGAGGGGGGAATGCCGAGGAAAACCCACGCAATTTTTGTGCATGAGCTTCGGTTTGTGGGTGGTCCCACATTGATAGGACCTTGTGTCTGACACGCATAAGTGGAATGCGTGGTAAATACTGCATCAGTGTTGAATTAAATTTACTCATAAGATATCGTTTTCAATTTGATATAAATGACCTTTTTTCTAAACATAAATTCAAAATACTTTCGCTGAAAAGCAATTAAACCTTATTATTTATCATTAGTGTAATTAGAATTGCTGTAACCTTCTAAATATCCATTCTCAATATTTTATTCTGGATTTATCACAAATTAGAGAGAGAAAAATCTTATTACATATATTTATATATATACGTTTTATTACATATACTTATATATATATATACGTTTATTACATATATTTTTATATATACGTTTATTACATATATTTATATATATATATATATATATACGTTTATTACATATATTTTTGTATATACGTTTATTACATATTTTTATATATATACGTTTATTACATATATCTATATATATACGTTTATTACATATATGTATATATATATATATATACGTTTATTACATATATTTATATATATATACGTTTATTACATATATTTTTATATATACGTTTATTACATATATCTTTATATATATACGTTTATTACATATATTTTTATATAATATACTATTTATATTATATATATTTAATATATATATATACGTTTATTAACATATATTTATATTATATATATTACATAATTTATATATATACGTTTATTACATATATTTTTATATATACGTTTATTACATATATTTATATATTATACGTTTATTAATATATATATATATATATATTATATATATATATACGTTTATTACATTATTTATATATATATACGTTTATTACATATATTTATATGGGAGTAAATATGGAAATTAAATCCGACAATATAAAGAAAATTTGAAAAAACAAGTGTTCCGAATTCATCACATTTTCGGAACACTTGTTTTTTCAAATTTTCTTTATATATTTATATATATATGTTTATTACATATATTTATATAATATATACGTTTATTGCATATATTTTATATGTATACGTTTATTACATATATTTATATATGTACGTTTATTAATATTTATATATATACGTTATTACATATATTTATATATATATATATACGTTTATTACATATATTTATATTATATATACGTTTATTACATATATTTATATATATATATTATTACATATATTTATTATATATATATACGTTTTATTATAATACGTTTATTACATATATATATATTTTATTACATATATTTTTATATATACGTTTATTACATATATTTTATATATACGTTTATTACATATATTTATATATATACGTTTATTACATATATTTTATATATATATACGTTATTACTATATATATATTACTTTTATTACATATATTTTTATATATACGTTTATTACATATATTTATATATAAGTTTATTACATATATTTTTATATATATACGTTTATTACATATATTTATATATATACGTTATTACATATATATATAACGTTTATTACATATATTTTAATATATTATTAATATATTTTTATATATTATTTTATATATATACGTATTATATATATATTTTTATGAGTATGAAAAGTGGAATGAAAACATCACACAATGCTGTTAAAGAGAAAACAATTTATAATATAATCATAGCTGATATTGATCAATATTTCGATTTACAAAAATCATCATCAGAGCTCATTTACTCCGTACTGTTTGGGTCGGAGAAAAATGTCAAATCAGTTCAAAAACAAAAAACCTTAATTTTGCAAAAAATATTTTTATATATACGTTTATAACATATATTTCCGTAACTGAATTCTTAAATTATTTCGAGGAATATTAATTACTTCTATTTGTTGGTTGGTTTTGAAGGCTATCACAATGCAAGTGTAAAGTGTAAATAGGGTAACTATGGTGTTGTTTGTTAACCTGTGATTTAAAAGAAAATAATTCTTAATATTTCGAGATAAAAATCTCATCTACAGAAGATCTCCGAAACTGAAGTTGTTGTTAGTGGCTGTCCATTTGGTTTTGTGTCATATCTTCCAAACTCTCTGCGTGTGTGTGTGTATGGGGGGTGTTTATGTGTGTGTGTGTGTGTGTGTGCGTGTGTGTGTGTGTGTGTGTGTGTTCTCATTCACGCATTTTTTTCAGTTTTTTTTCTCCATGTCGAATAATTTATGGGAAAGTGTATAATTTTATATTTCAATACCGAAGACAAAATCAGAGAACAAAATACATTTGAAAAATCAACAAACCATATATATATATATATATATATATATATATATATGAGATTCATATATAATACATGTGTATATATAGTATATATATATATTTATATATATATAAGTTATTTATATATACTATATATATATACATATATATATATTATACATGTATCTCAAATATATATTTCTGTTCAACAGTGTCTGATTATAATTCCAGGTTTGGCTCACCCTCCAAGCATAAAATTTTTGTTTATTAACCATCTGATTTTCTGATTATCACTCCAGATTTGGCCTACCCCTTCTTTTTTTTTTTGCTCTAAACTTTTCAATTTCTTTTCCAAATAAGCTTTTCAGTTTATTTCAAATGATTACTTTTAATTGCGAAGATGATTTATTTTCAGATCACGTTCTCTCTACTTTAGATTGTTACATTGCACAGCCGCGTGCGTGCAGATGACTCAACAGGCCAGATTGGTCCTCATGTGTACAATTTGAATCATCTTTCTCATTTTTTTTCTTTTGAGATGTTCTATGGGACACATTCTTAACTCCTTTCATGTGTCGTTAAAAAAGAAGATCAGTCTAAAAAGATTCCCCCCAATGGGGCCACCTGTTGGCCGTAGGGGACAACCCGGGAAGACCCATGATTATTTGTTAGAGATAATATTTATTTTTTGGCGTTATAGATTTGGAAACTTAAATGTTTTTAGTGAACCTATTAACATAAGCGTATCTGAAGCTCGCTCTTAGCTCAATTTTTATCTCTTAACATAAAGCAAAAAATTAACCGACAGACTTGGAAAACTCATGAGCAGGAGCATTTATCGGTCCTGTCGGTGGGGCTGCCGACTGCAGCTCTACAGAAAGGTTAGACCCCACCCCCCGATTGGCCCACCTGTTTGCCGTCGGTGGCAACCAGAGATATTTAAGGATGGAACCCTGGTGGCTGAGCAGTATATGAAATGCAACACTCCACTTTATTTAAACTTAACTGGCTGTTGGAGAGGCTGCCACCGATCAATCAGCTGGCCACGTCAAACCCTAGCACCTATATGATTGTCCTAACCCTATTTCCCTTATGGCAACTCCCCCAACCCTTTTTATATGGGTGCTAGAAGGCGGTGGCTGAGGGTCTACATGTCCTGGGAATGACGTTAAACTCTATCTGATGGTGAAGCTCCTGTTCTGGAGGTCTGGGGAATGTGGAGTACCCCGTCATCACCATTGCTTCCATGTCCACTCTGACCCGGAATGGTAGTACATGTTAGGGTCCCATCTATGGGTTAAATAGAAAAAATTAGTTTAAATAATGTGTTTAAAAAATCGAGTACCCATCAAGAATGAATAGAGCAAAAAGGTCTTCAGTATAAAATGACCCAATGGGCTGCATACCGTAAAACCCAACCAACCAACGTAAGTAGGTGTTTATCCAACCCGTTCGCCACGGGTAGGATTTGACACAAGCTAAACAGTCTCGGGTAGATTTTTTCTCATTCCATTACAAATGTTAGAATTTTGTTTACACGAGTATAGTAATTATTCAACTTGGGAAATCATTTTGAATAATTTGACTGTTGTGCAAACAAAGCGTTGAAGAATTTAATACTTGGAACCATGAAAATTATATCACCTGCCACTAAGACACTCTGCACCGACTCTCTGTTTCTAGAGAACACACGCTTGGAACTCTTGAAATTATATCTTCCTACTACTGCCACCCTCTTTACTGATTCTTAATTGCTACATAACACAAACCTGGAACTCTCAAATTCTTCAACGCTTTGTTTGCACAACAGTTAAATTATTCAAAATGATTTCCCGAGTCGAATCCTTATTATACTCGGATAAACAAAATCTTAAGACTTGTAACGGAATAAGAACAATTTACCACAAATTTTAGCTAAGCCCTGTCGGTGGGGATTTAGAATACACCGACTGCACCTCTGCTTAATGACGGAATCTTGATAGCTGAGCAGTCTGTGACATGCAACACTCCACGTTAGCTCTTACTTAGGCTAGACGGGCGGTTGGAGAGGCCCCCTCCAATCAATCGGCTAGTCACGTCAAGCCCTAGCACCTATATGATTGTCCCGACCTTATTGCCCTGGTGGCTGAACAGTTCATGACATGCAACACTCTACTTTGGCTCTTACTTGTGCTAGACGGGCGGGCGGAGAGGTCCCCTCAGATCAATCGGCAGGTCACCTCAAGCCCTAGCACCTACATGTTTGTCCCAACCTATTGCCCTTATGGCAACCCCCAATACTTTTTCATATATATATATATATTTACCAACCCCTCCGCATGAACAGGATGCGACACAAGCGGAGTTTATCAGGTTTGAATTCAGAGTTTTCCTTCGCCTAGACCGGTTGCCTAACCATGGTTAGAGAGCCCAGTCCGCCCTACTATTTACCCATAGCTGGAGGGAGAGTAGGATTCATACCTTTCCCAAGGGTATTAGCGCGAAGTGAAATGCAATTACCACACCCAGGATTTGAACTCGGGGCGACGAGTCCATTTCCCATGACTTTAACCATTACACCACGCACTCCCCACACTTTTATCTATATACTCGATGGGGTATACAACACCAAGAGAAGTTAGAGATGTGTAAGTAAGACGCAAGTCAAGAGCTTCTAAGTAGTATATTTATTCGCTTATCTAATATATAAAGGAGAGATTTTGGTATGTACGTGTCGACATATAACTCTAAAATAGGAGGTCACTCAGATTTAAAATCTCGCATACACATTGATATCATTCTAACTAAGAAATACTCCAAATATGGTTATTGATTTTTACTGATTAAGGGATATAATTAATTAATTAAACAAAAATCAAACGATTTTTCGAAATCTATAAAATAGCTGCTACTGCTGATATTCCAGCTACAATCAGCACGCAAACCCCACCCTGCTGCCTCTTTGCCTATGTCCGCTCTATTTCTAATGCGTTTCTTTATGTAAAATAGAAAAATGAAAGCCTTTTTATCAATATTTCATATTTCTTAGAATAAAATATATCCATTTTTAATCAGCTAATCAAATTAGAATTAATATGCGAATTAGCAATTACAAAAACTGAATGTAAAATAGTCTTACACACGAAAAAGTTCTTGAAAAAAATCCTTCAAGCGATTAAAAAAAGGGGATTCTTAGAATAATATGATTAAATATATCCAGTGAAACTCAAAACGTTTTTTGAAAGAAGAATAACTGTCCATCTTTTTCTCGCCTATTTACGGTTCAATCTTCTTTAAGATATCTATATGGTTCGAAAGAAAATGAAATAATCTCTCTAAATATGTAATTTGATTGAGTTTTTATCAATGGAATTATTTTTTACAGCGAGTTAAAAAAATTATATTTTGCTTCAGTCAGCCTAGAATTCGTAGTATAGTTTTTTCATACTAAAATTTTAACATAAAATCAAATCTTATTTATCGCATATTTCTGTTTCTATCTTAAAAATATTAATTTGGTTCTAAATATGTAATTAGTATGTCTTTTCATACATTGACATTTTTTTACAGCGAATTAAATAATAAATCAAACGAAAACATTTAGCGACAAATCAGCTTTCTTTTATAAATTCCCGTCGTTCGTCAATTGTAAACAAAACCATTTTTTTTATTTTTCATAATCGCGTTAATTTATTTATTTTAATATTAGAAATACAAATAAAATCATGAATAGTGTGCAAGAGATAATATCATTAGATTACCGAATACATTTCACAGAAATACCTGAAAACTCAAATTGTTATCAAATATATGATATAGTATACTTTACTATAATTATTATAGTAAAGTAAGTATACTATATTCGATCGGCTATGTTTTGAATTAATAATGTTATTTTTTAAAGATTATTTATCGTTTTACATAAATTTGATTACTTTATTTAATTCTTTTTTTTCTTTTTCAAATATTAATTTATTAATTTAATGGGAAAATAAATAAATAATTTGGGTTCTGTTTTTTCTAGGTCACCTGTAATATGTTTTCATTTTCCGACCGATTCGCAAGTTTAGCCATATGATGTCATCCCCTCAAATCTGACGAAAAGAAAATTTCCTGACCTCCCACCAGGCAGGATTAAATTAAGATCGTTTTTACGTGTTGATTTTTATGGGTCATCCTGCGAGGACCGAACTCAGTATTCAGTAGCAATCTGCTGCAAATGATTATCAAACCATGTTTTTATCTCCTCTACCCGGGCTTAGCCGGGTAGCCGCTGCTAGTATATATATATATATATATATACTAACTAGATAACTCTCTGTCTCGTCTGTCTAACCTCTATTTATCAGATAGACGCAACCATTATTTTATGGTATACAACAACAAAATCTTAAAAAAAGAAAACTTCTTGAAAAAAAAAATAACAATAAATTTGACCAGCTCTCACAATCTACCGCTTGGCATAAAACAACCCTGGATGGGTTGACATGCCGTTACAATCAAACAAACAAATTTTAGTTCTCAGCACATAGCAAAAAATCGACCAAGTAATAGTTCGTAAAACGAAAAATTCATAAGTTGGGACACTCGTAAGTCAAGGTATCACTGTTTTTCGATTTTCTCAATCAAAGTGATGGTCTGCCCAACGAAAGTGTTGTGAAAGCTCGTAACTCGAAAAAAAACTCGTTAGTTGGGGCATTCGTAAGTCAAGGTATCACTGGTTTTCAATTTCTCTATTAAAGTGATGGTCTGCCAAGAGGAAATGTTGGTCTACTGGGAGAAGTTTATTCTGATTTGAAGATTTAATTCTATATCTATAGTTATTTATTCTAAAATTGAACGACCCTTATGATTTCCCTATATATTGCTTGGGGCAACGAGTGTATTCCAAAAGGTAAATGACATTATTCGCTATAACGGCCATAGATGTCCATATTTATATTGATTTCGTTTCTATGTATAAATCACCATATAGAGAAGGAAACGGGTGCGTAGGGAACGCAAAAGATAGCGATGAACTAGAGGTCGATCAATCAATATATAGGTAGATGAAACAGAACAGAGAAAAAAATTGAATACGTAGATTCGAAAAGCCAATATAGATCTAAGATATATTTCGGTTCGTTTTTAATTATAAACGATACAGGTAGTCACCGACATACGACCCATGTGATTTACGATGACCCACACATACGACTATGATCAAAAGACGCCCCGTCGGAATATAAGAAATAGTCTCGCGGATCCATTGTTATTGACTAGATAAAATCCAAAGAAGAATCATTAATATTATTGCATTTTTATATCTAATATAATTTCCAATTCATTTTTAAAATTGTTGTCCATTCCTTTTTATAGTAAAAATTACTTTCATTGATTTTTTAGAAACTAATCACTTTCAATGCATTTTTATAGTAAAAATCATTTCCAATGCATTTTTATAGTAAAAATCATTTTCCAATGCATTTTTAAAAAATCATTTCCAATGCATTTTAATAGTAAAAATCATTTCCATATGGTAAAAATCATTTCCAATGCATTTTAATAGTAAAAATCACGGTCCAGTGCATTTTCATAGTGAAAATCATTTCCAATGCTTTTTAATAGCAAAATCATTTCCAATGTATTTTAATAGTAAAAAGCATCTATCAATGCATTCTTATAGTTTAAATATCCCCATACCTTCGACGTTGTGTCACATCCTACCCGTGGCCAATACCTACGGCGTCCTTGGGTATTTACCCAACTGTTGTAGAAATTACGGTCAGCAGTTTTTTGAGTAGGAGTATGTGACGATATCATGGAAGATTGATTGGCACATGTAAATCTCGTGTTAACCCCTTTTCCGGTAGATACCGTGAGAATAAATAGAGAAATAAGAAACAAAGGCTCTTTTCGGTTTTGATTTGAAAGAGTTAGTTAAGTCAGTACTGGGCAAGCCACGGAGGTAGCAAGTCGCTCTCGGCGCGCTCCCATACTCACACTCTGCGCAGTTAGTCTGGATGGGGATTTCTAAAAAAAATATGATATAAAGAAAATCTAAGTCTTGGGTTATTTATCCAAAAACTACTAATGACCCAGGACTTCTGATAGACGAGAAATCCCTAATGGAAGACCAGACATGAAATCTCCAAATGAAAAGTTCCAGACGCTAGAAGAAGAACTCCCAGCTACATAAGATACGAAAGACGCTAGAAGAAGTATATAACACTAAGACACTCGGTCATCGCCATTAAACACATACATGATAAAAAAGCGTTAGGTAGGAAGCGCGTGGTGTAATGGTTAAAGTCATGGGAAATGGACTCGTCGCCCCGAGTTCAAATCCTGGATGTGATAATTGCATTTCACTTTGCGCTAATCCCCTTGGGAAAAGTATGAATCCTACTCTCCCTCCAGTTATGGATAAATAGTAGGGCAGACCGGGATCTTTAACCTTGGTTAGGAGAAGGAAAACTCTGAATTCAAACTGTTGAACTCCGCTTAAGAAATTGACCTTGTGTCACATCCTGCTCGTGCGGAGGGGTTGGTAAATGAATAAAAAAGCGTTAGGGATTTACCATGAATGTAATAGGATAGGGACAATCATATAGGTGCTAGAACTTGATGTGATCAGCCTATTGATCGGAGGGGGCCTCTCTGACCACCGTGTAACCTAAGTAAGGGTCAATGTGGTGTGTGGCATATTATTGACTGTTTAGCCACCAGGATTCCATGGTTAAGCATCACGGGTGGCTACCCACGGGTAACAGGTAGGCCCATTAGGTGGGGTCTTCCCTCTGTGCAGAGGTGAAGTCGGCGTATTCTACAGCCCCACCGACAGGACTGTTGTTTCGCTTTATCTAAAATTATTTGGGGTTTCAAAAATAATTATTTAATTAATAATGAATAGATGCATGCAACATTTTTATTTGAGGGGGACAAAACTAAGTTTCCATTTAGAATTTTTTTATTTATTTATTTATTTATTTTTTTTTTTTTACTCCTTTAATAAATTTGATGATTTTTCTGACTTATGATACAAACCCTCTAACATTGAAATTTAACTCCCACCTCCCTCCAGGCAATATCTTTCAAAAATTAATTTTTGCACCACCCAGAGGGCTTTTTTGCTAATTATTATTATTATTATTATTATTATTATTATTATTATTATTATTATTATATTGAACTTTGTGCAATGTTTTTTTTAAATTAAATGCCAAAAATTTACCTTTTTCTCTTTTCTTTTTTCTTTCTTTCTTTTTTCTTTTTAATTTTAAAACAGGAACCGTCTTATTTCTCTGCACCCTACTGCAGATAGGCTTAATACACGAAATCCTACCGCGTCAGCACGAAACTGTTCCAATCATTGGTAAGTATTTTCATCACGTGACACGAACAACGATATTTGTAGACGCATATATATATATATATATATATATATATATATATATATATTCACTAGCATAAACAGAACCATGAACTTCCCAGGGAGGAAACTGATCCTTGTGTTAGAGATTTTCTATCACGCTATCACAAACATAAAATTCTCATCGATTTTGTAAAACAAATGGATTACCTAACTCGGTCAGAAGACCAGACCTAGTGTTGATTAACAAGATAAAAGAACGTGTTATCTTGAGAAGAGGTTCTCAACCGGGAGCTATATGACCCCATCTTTGGAGGTCCAGGCAAGCAAAACATATTTAATTATAAGAATACAATAGGACTTTTTAAAAAATTGTTAAGGGTTCCACCAAATTGAAATAGTAATTAACTCTTTGCTTACCAAATTTCTGGACTATACCAAATATTTTTTGTATTTTTTACCTGGATGATGAGATAGTTCAAAGTTCACTATCTATTCACTTCAGAACTGATTCTATTAAAGAAAAGGCTTATTATTATTGTAAGCTGCGTCCTTTTGCTCAATTGTTGGCACCTTTCCATCCACTAAGGACGATAGTGCCCAATAAATAAATAATTATCTGCATCTGCCCAAGTGACTGTGCAGGCTTATCCCTGAGTGATTGTCTTTGGTGCACTGACTGCACACAAACTGTTATGCTTTCTGGGGCTGCTGGCTTTCCTCCCTCTTTCTGACTCTCTTTGCTGTTCTGTTCAATTATAATGCACTAATCAATGAATTTTTGTACTTTGCTTTGGAGTGGTATGCATAGAATCGCAGTTGTGGGGAGCCGCTGTGAGCGGCTTAAAGTAGGCAAAGAGTTCAAGGGATCCATACGAAATTTAAAAAAAAAAGGTTGAGACCCATTAATCTAGTGGATTTTGACGTTCTGGCAGACCACAGAGTGAAAATGAAAGAAAACGAAACGTTCGATAAATATTTGGACCTTGCCAGAGAACTGAAAGAAAAAAAAACTGTGGAACATGAGAGTGAATAAGATACCAATTGTAGTTGGTGCTCTTGAAATGGTCCCCAAGGTTAATGAGTGAATAGACAAGTTTAAAATGAGCTGGACAAGTGTGACGCACGAAGGAGGAGCAGGGTGTCTGTCAACTTCAACCACTG
>CM042165.1:65855265-65860265 GCA_023376005.1 Doryteuthis pealeii
AATATTCGGATTATTGTCCTCATCTTCATTGATATATACAAGCTAGATTTGCAGACAATTGTTAGTGAGTTCGATTCTCATTTGGGCGCTCCATACTTCTAGCCTTCTGTCACATCTAAGCTAAACTTAGTCAATGACTGTAGCAGTTCTAACCTTCCCTATGCGTGCATCAACATCGCTTTCTGTGGATGAGGTATTTCTTGCAAACTATCCCTAACCATACTCATAGTTATATGAGAAGTAAATACACAAGCGATGTGTTTTGATATGGCTTTTTTAGCCCACAATTTTTGGGAGAATATGTGCTTAACTGAAGTCGTACCTAATTTTGAAAGTTAATTAATTAATAATTAATTAATTAGGCATACCTATTCAAATGTAAGGCTAAACAAATCGAGAAAAATCAATCTCTGTATGTACATTTCAGCCTATTAGGCCTCATCAGCAGAGCTATCGGTCATTCCTATCTATAGCTCTGCTAATGAGGCCTAATAGGCCGAAATGTACATACAGAGATTGATTTTTCTCAATTTGTTTAGCCTTACATTTGAATAGGTATGCCCGCCTAATTAATTAATTATTAATTAATTAGCTTTCAAAATTAGGTACAACTTCAATTAAGCACATTATAGTTATATGTATTTATGAGAAGGGGGTGATATGAATAATTTTATATTTCGGACTGTTGTCCTCATCTTTATTGTGTATACTGTTGGGACCTTCCAATTTCAGGTTTCTGGTCAGATTAAAACGGTTAGGTAAATGATAATGTTCTTTACGACATTTTGAATTATTATTATATTATTATTTTTTTTTTTTTTTTTTTTTTTTTTTTGAATAAGTAAACTTCTCCATTTTATTCTTCTGTATCTAATCCATTTTTGTTCAATAATTCTGGTGGTATTTATGCTGCTTGGAGCACCTTTAAGTAAGTAGTAACGATTTAAGCTCCGAAACCTCGTTTGAATTCTTGGGAAATCGTCTGAAGATGACTTTATTTAAGGTAATTAAAAAAAAGCACCTGAACAGAAACCGAGGTTACTATGGCCTGAACGTTGTTTTTATACGCAATAAAGACGAGGACAACAGTCCGAAATATCAAAATTATTGATTTAAAAAGGGTTTACTCTCTCTCTCTCTCTCTCTCCTCTCTCTCTCTCTCTCTCTCTCTCTCTCTCTCTCTCTCTCGTTGAATTTCTTTCTGTTCACTATTTGCTTATGTTACCCTTTTTCTCTTTCTACGACGCTTCTACAATTTCTTTCTCCTCTCTTTTCTATATTTCTTCTCTCACTCTTTCTTTTTTTCTCTTCACTCGTTCATTCTCTCACTCTTTCTTTTTCTCTCACTCGTTCATTCTCTCACTCTTTCTCTCTCTCTCATTCATTCATTCTCTCCTTAATCCAGTTTCTACTCCCTCTCTATCCATTTTTATTTTGCTTTCCGTTTCTTTGGATTCTTTGTTTCAATGGCACATTGACCTTCACGGGTTATTTAATACCAAAGCTATCCGGGGTGGAGTTCCATGGCGTAATGGGCAACGTCCTGACTGCAGCATCTTCGTAATCATGTTAGTCATAAGATTACGTTCACTTTTAGACTAATACCCATCAGAAAAGTATGAACTACCAAATCACCCCCCACACACACACACACACAAATAGGGTTGAATAGTAACACTATTGTACTTCTATGAGGATGGCTTTAGCATTAGATATACCATGAAGGAAGAAAAAGAAAGAAAGAAAGGGGGTTGTAGGTGACAAATAGAAAAGAAAGGAGGTGAGAGAAAAGAAGAAAAAGAATTGACTTGAAAGAAAGAAAGAAAAAGAAAAAGAAAAAGAAAGAAAGAAAGAAAGAAAAAGAAAGAAGAAAGAAAGAAAGAAAGAAAAAAAAGAAAGAAAAGAAAAGAAGAGAAGAGAAAGAAAGAAAAGAAGAAGAAAGAAAAAAGAAAGAAAGAAAGAAAAAGAAAGAAAGAAAGAAAGAAATTGAATTGAAATGAAGAAGAAAGAAAGAAATTGAATTGAAATGAAGAAAGAAAAAAAAGAATGAAAGTAATTGAGGTAAGAGAAAGAAAGAAAAGAAGAAGAAAGAAAGAAGAAGAAAAGAAAAAGAAAGAAAGAAAAGAGAAGAAATGGAATTGAAAGAAGAAAGAAAGAAAGAAAGAAAATGAATGAATGAATGAAAAGTAATTGAGGTGAGAGAAAGAAAGAAAAAAGAATTGACTTGAAAGAAAGAAAAAAAAAGAAAGAAAGAAAGAAAAGAAATGGAATTGAAATGAAGAAAGAAAGAAAGAAAGAAAGGGAATTGAAGTTGGAGAAAGAAAGAAAGAAAGAAGAAAGAAAGAAAGAAAGAAAAAAAATGGAAATTTGACAAAAAAAAAAGAAAAAAGAAAGAAACAAAGAAGAAACACAAGTCAACGTAGTGAGTGTACGCACACTGTTAGATATTTGAATAAGACAGACGCAGTTAAAAATTGCGACGAAAAGACTGGCAAATCATGTGACCGCAACGAAAATCGACCGACAGCAATCCCTTACCCCACTCCCACCCTCCATGAGCGGACACCAAGAAACGTACACGATTTATACACGGGCTAATTAATGTCGACTGGCAAACGCTAGATCTCGCAAAGACGTGACGAGAATACAAACGTAACAATTACGACAACCCCCCCCCGACGAGCGTTCCCTGTACAGATCAGCCTAGTTCTTATTTGCAATTTATCCGCATTTTCCCGCGCCTTTCCAGTGCGTTAGCCGGCGCAATGGATGAAGTCTGCCTCTCACTGTAAAAGGTGCTAACTGCCAGTCAACTGACGATCAAACGTGTGCCAGATTTGAAAAGTCAAACTTTGTTAGGCAGGGTTAAAAGTTTGGATGGAGTTTTAAAACCAAGACGATTGTTTCCGAGGTGTCGATCATGTGGGATCTTAGCTTTCATAATCTCGTTTTAGCAGAGAGATTCTCGTTTTCAGATACGAGCAGAGAGCTGCACATTAGGGTAGGTCAATTTTTCAGTTTTGTAAAATATCAAATTGTCCATCTATGCGAAAGTTTTGTGTTAGTATACTGAATACTGATACCAAAAATTAGATCTTTTACGTGTAAGTAAAAGATCTAATTTTTGGTATCAGTATTGTTTTGGAAATAGCATCAAAGATTTTGGTATCAATATTGTTTGAGGAAGTAGCATCAAAGATCGTCTACTAAAATGCACTAAAATCCTTGTTTTCGCAAAATTTAGCCTTTAGAAAATGGGATTTTTACTGAATTTTATTAGACGACTTTTGATGCTATTTCCTCAAACAATGGTAAAAGTAAAAGATCTAATTTTAGGTATCAGTTTTGTTTGTTCTGTTTTGTTTTACGGCATATCAACCTCAGTGGGTCATTTAATGCCGATAAAGTTTTGAAATAAATCAATTCTTAATGGATAAATAAATACATTTTTCTATTTAACCCATAGATGGGACCCTAACAGGTACTACCACTCTGGGTCAGAGTGGACCAGGGAGCAATGGTGATGAAGGGGTGCTCCACATTCCCCAAACCTCCAAAACTGGAACCTCACCATCAGATAGAGTTTAACGTCATTCAAAGGACATGTAGATCCGCAGCCACCGCCTTCTAGCATCCATATGATAAAAAGGGGTTGGGGCTTGCCATAAGGGCAATAGGGTTGGGAAAATCATATAGGTGCTAGGGCTTGACATGACCTGCCGATTGATTGGAGGGGGCCTCTCCGACCGCCCGTCTAGCCCAAGATAGGGCCAAAGTGGAGTATTGCATGTCATGAACTGCTCATCCACCCGGGTTCTATCCTTAAACATCACGGGTCGCCACCCACAACCAACAGGTGGCCCCATTGGGGGAGTCTTACCCCTCGGCAGAGGTGCAGTCCGTGCATGCTAACGCCCCAGTCGACAGGGCGGTTAGGTATCAGTATTCAGTATACTAACGCACAACTTAGTGAAAAGTGAAAAATCGACCTACCCTATTGTACATCTACCCTCCTCGCTAAAATATATTACATAATTTATGAGAGCTCTTTTGTAAACAGTGTTACATGATATATTAGCGTAATCCATTATTGGAAGCAGCGCAGTGATTTAAAATGGTTGTTGGAAAAAAAACCATTAAATCTTCGAGTTTGATTGATGGGCGATGACTTCAGGGGAGTTTTAGACGTGGCCTTTTGATTATATTAGAGAGTCACTTGATCAAGCAACAATAGAAAGTTAACAAGAATAATATTTTTATGAATTTTTTAGATGAGGCTTGATAATTTGAATCATTTGGATTTTTCACGCTGTTTTCCTCATCTTTATTGTCATATACACAACGTTTCAGCCGATGTGCTCTCCGGCATTCTTCATGTGTTTCTTGTCTGAATTTTTTTAGACGAGGCTTGATTATTTGTATCATTTGGATTGTTCGGACTGCTGTCCTCATTTTTTGTTATATATATATATATATATATATATATCGACCGAAACACGGAGAGCACATTGGCCGAGGCACGTGAAATTTACCTACATATTGTTGGCATCCTTCCATCCACTAAAGAGGTTGGCGTAGTGCCCCCCCTCACCCCAAAAAAAGAAAACGAAAAGTATATTATTATTTATATTTTAAAGGCAATTACAATGCGTATAACGTATAATAATGGCTGTCAACTCGTGTTCGAGTTAATTTCCTATCTTTTTTTTCAATCATCATAGTTGGTGCCAGTAGCATTTGACACTCTATCCTTGTGTTTTCTCAGATGACTCACCAGGCCAACCTGGGGAGACATACTCTTCCACATAAACTATATGTTGGAACTTCTCTACTTTGAATGTTGCTGGTTGAAAATTACACTTTCTAATAGCCCGCTTCAATTTTTGGTGTTTAATTCGGTTGGACTCAAATTCTTCCACAGACAACATATACGTAGATAGAATTTGTTAATTATAATTAACAAATTCTATCTATGTATATGTTGTGGATACAGCTATACG
>CM042165.1:65865265-65962495 GCA_023376005.1 Doryteuthis pealeii
GCTAAAAATAGCTGTGGTTAACCCTGAATTCTCCAACATGCGGCCACCTATAACAACAGTGAGGTGATCAAGTTAAATATCGTATGATTTGATTACAAGTCCCATTCTTACACCTCTGACATTCAGACATAACAACAGACACACGCACAGAGCCACAGCATCACCACACTATCACACACCCACCACATATATATATATATTAGCTACACTTAGGTAGTAGTATATTAAACTAGCTAGTACTAATAGTACTTATGACACAGTTCACACACACACGCATAGTATCATAACTAAGGCTATATATAATATACTAATATACGCGTATTATAGTTATAAAATAGTAAGCTATCGTAGCCAAACAGTTTTGGTTTTGACAATGGCTATCGTCGACCATTTTTTGGGGAATATTGTATTTCACAACCCCTCCGACAACGCAGCATGGTATATGACACAGAACGACAGCTCCAATTTGTCTATAAGCGGAGTTCAAGCAGGTTGAATTCAGAGTTTTTCCCTTCTCCTAGACTGGGTCTTGCTATTACCAAGGTTAAAGAGCCCGTCTGCCCTAGCTCATTTAATCCATAGTGGACGGGAGAGTATGGATTCATACCTTTCCCAAGGGATATTCAGCGCTAAGCTACGATGAAATGGCAATATACACGGTCCATATCGACGATTTGAGAGACGTCGGGCGGACGAGTTCACTCTGTTCCCACTGACATCATAACCATTACACGAGCGCTTCCCTATTTTTTGAGGAGAATATGTGCTCCCACTGACACGGTCATACCTATGACACAATAATTGATAAATAATTAGTTGATACATTACGACATAGGCGAATTATCTGTTCAACCATGTAAATGCTTATAACATATCCTGAGCAAAATAGGTCATTCGTCGTGTGAGTGTACATTTCGGCCTACTAGTTGCAATGGCTTTAGTCAAGCACAGTTGTTACTAAGACTTGAAGCGCAACTGCCTAGCTGACGGGCGGGATGTTGAACCGTACACTTGCGGTCTCTCAGATTTCTCGTTTGTTTATAAACTGATTAACCTAACATTTTGAAGGAGACTTGCTGGCACGACAGTATTAGACCTTCAGTTGAGCAGCATAATTCTCCCAAATAATATGATTGTAATAAATAATATATAATATATAGAGTACAAGTAAAGTTGCCAGGCGTGGCCTTCATTGTCGGTATCGTTCGGCAGCGAGAAGTCCTTCCTCATTTTCGTAGTACTAGAACGCAAGAGAGATTGTTTTTCGCTGAGATGGAGCGCACAATCTATCATCCCCCTCCACTTTAGGTACAGATTAGATTACGCAATTCTGTGCTACTCCATAGCGCTGATTTGGGCGGGGTACGGTAGAGAACAGGACCTTGCGATTGCCTTTGGGCGGATGTTCTATAACTACGACTGAACAAAACCGGTCCCACATAACATACCTCACGACCGTGTGTGCATAATAAATGAAAAGTAGTGTTAATATATTATTAATGTACTGTTTCTAACGGTCACATTGACGGGCCTCACACCAAACGCCACATACATACACAAAATATTCCATACACGTGTGTTTAGAAATCTAATGAAGTTAATAGTCGTCAGATCTATTTTTAGGCGTACTGTTATATGCATAAAATGGTTAACAACCCACACCCACGACACACACACAGACATATATATATCTATATATATAGTATTATATGGTTTGTGGTCGGTGGTGTGTGTGTGTAATGGTGTATGTGTATGAATGGTGGTGGTTGCGTGTGGCGTGAATGGGTGGGGATAGATACCGAGAGTGAAGTCCAATGTTTACGCAAAGCAAAAAACTCCTTGCACTATTTGGGGCCGAGACCAGACCAAAAGCTACACTACACTAGTGTATAATAACGTACTATTATAGATACTATATATATGTACATTAGCAGCGATGAACGTTAAAGCTAGCAATACAAAAAAAATAAGAAAGAAGAACGAAAGAAAGAATGAAAAAATCAAAGAATGAAAAAGGTGTTAATGAAAGAAAAACACAAGGAAAAGAAAGAATTAAGAAAAGGAAAAAAGAAGGAAAATGACGACGATGCTAAAAACCACTTACAAGCAAGAAGAAAAGAAAGAAAAAGAAGAAAAAAAGAAAAGAGGAAAATAAAATAAAGAAAGAAAGAAAGAAAAAGAGAAAGAAAGAAAAAAGAAGGGAATGAAATAAAGGAAAGAAAGAAAGAAGAGAATGAAATAAGAGAAGAAAAAGAAAGAAAGGAAGAAATGAAGGAAGAAATAAAGAAAGAAAGAAAAGAAAGAAAGAAAGAAAATAAAGAAAAGAAAGAAAGAAAGGGAAAAAGAAGAGAAGAAGAAAGAAAGAAAGAGAAAGAAGAAGAAAAAAAGAAAGAAGGAAGGAAATAAAAAGAAAGAAAGAGAAAGAAGGAGGAAAAAAAAAAGAAAGAATTAGAAAGAAGAAAGAAAGAAGAAAGGAAAGAAGAAAGAAAAGAAAAAAAGAATAAAGAAAAAGAAAAGAAGAAGAAAGAAAGAAAAGAAAAGGAAGAAAGAAAAGGAAGAAAGAATGGAAAGAAGGAAGGAAATAAATAAAGAAAAGAAAAAGAAGAAGAAGAAGAAAGAAGAGAAAGAAAGAAAGAAAGAAGGAAAGAAAGAAAAAAGAAAGAAGAAGGAATAAGAGAGAAAGAAAGAAAGAAAGAAAGAAAGAAAAAGAAATAAAGAAAAAAGAGGAAGGAAATAAAGAAAAGAAAAGAAAGAAGAAAGAAAGAAAAGAGGGGAAATGAAAGAACATGCGTTGACGCTAAAAAACATCAAGAGAAAGAAGTAAGTATATATATATATATATATATTATATATATATATATATTCCAATTAAAGAGTAACCATAAAGTTCTAATAAAATATTTGATTGGAGCGAGAAATATTTTTATTCCAGCGTCCATTTCGTCACGTGGGTGGTAAGAAGAAAGACATGGGCATAAGGTAAAACAGTTTATCGATTGTTATGCCTTGTAACGCTCGCCAACGATTTTGTCGACTGGTCAGCTTTTTTCGGGTGAAAATCAAATCCAATACTTCTGCCTTATTAGAGGTGAAGTTGACACATTTGTGAGTGGTACGGCTATGTGTAAAAAGAAAAACAGTGGATGAGATGATGAAGGAGAGAGAGTGGAGCCAGAGAACGTGAGGAGAGTTGGACAAGAAGAAGAAGAAGAAAGAAGAAGTAGAAGAAGAAGAAGAAGAAAAGAAGAAAGAAGAAGAATGAAGAAATGACGATTGTCAGTATATTGAAGAAGATAAAGACAAAAGAAAGTGCAGAACAAATGCGTAGAAAAGAGAAAGAAAAGAAAAGAAAGAAAGAAAGAAAGAAAGTTCACGATTGAACGCGAAAACCCAAGACAATAGAAAGAAAGAAGAAAGAAAGAAAGAACCAGAAAGAAAGAAAGAAAGAAAGGAAAGAAATAACGTTGACAGCTAAAACCACATACAGATAAAAGAAAGAAAAGAAAAGCAAGAAGAAGAAAGAAAGGAAGGAAAGAAAGAAAATGGAAGGAAGGAAGAAATGGTGATGACTGCTAAAACCCATATAATTGAAAGAAGGAAAAATGTGAACGAAAAAATAAAGAAAGAAAGAGGACAGACGACAGACAGAAAATAACGAAAAATTTGAAACGAAAAAAAGGTCCAAAGGAAAGAAAAGAGGCTAAAGAAACAACACGTGATAAAGAACCAATGTCTGGAACACCTATATGAAAGAAGAAAGAAAGAAAAGAAAAATAGTGATGTCACTAGAAATCACATATGTATAAGAAAAGAAAAAATGACAAAAGGAAAGAACAGAATAAAGAAAGAAACCGTGATGAATGCTAAATTAGCCGACATGATTAAAGAAGAGCAACGGGAAATAAATGACAAAAAAGAAAGAAAGAAAGAAAGAGGAAACCGTGAGTGACGCTAAATAACCACATAATATAGAAAAGAAAAGCAAAAGATTGACATAGAAAAGAAAGAAAGAAAGGAAAGAAACCGTGATGCACTAAACCATTAATATAGAAAAGAAGAAAATAATGACAAACAATCAGAAAGAAAAAGAAAGAGACAAAGCCAGGAGAGAAGAAAGAATCCCGTGATTGGTCTAAAACCATGTACTGCAACAGTACAAAAGGACTACAGAGATGGAAACAACTGAGACAAAGAAAGAAAGAAAGAAGAAAGAAGAAAGAACCAGGTGATGACTTGCTAACAACCACATATAATGAGATAAGAAGGAAAAAAATGACAAAAAAGGAAAGAAAGAGAAAAAGAAGAAAGAAAGAAACCGTGGATGACACTAAAACCATAGTTAAAAAAGAAAGTAAAAAAATGACAAAAAAGAAAGAAAGGAAAGAAAGAAAACCGGATGACGCTAAAACCACATATACATAGAGAATGAAAAAAAAATGATCAAAAGAAAGAAAGACGAAGAAAGAAAGAAGCAAACCACTGATGAGCGTAAAACACGAAACATATACATAGAACAAGAAAGAATAAATGCCGAAGGATAGAAAAGAAGAAGAAAAAAGATAGTATCATGGAGTAAACAGAGATAAGTAGTTTAAATAATCACATAAAAACTCACGGATATTAAGAGTGACATAGAAAGACATAAATAAACAGAGAGAAAAAAAGAAGGAAAAGAAAGAGAGAGATGTGGCTGAAAGATAAATTCGCATTTGTCTTTTCAGAATAAAAACCAACACAATGGTTACACAGCAAGGAGGAATAAGGTCCGGACGCGTGACACAAAAAAAAAAAGCCATATATTAGGTACATTACAACAAAGCTTCTCCTCACGCCAAAAGCGCTTTGACTCCTAACACAGTCACGTAAAGGCAGTCAACTTAACAACTGGACAGGCGAGATTTATCTTAAGCACTTTTTTGATTGAAAAACCCTAAACTAGGGTGAGTCAAACTTTTTGTAATATTTCTGGTAACGGGTGGCTAAACTCCGAACAGCCCAAGACTGCTTTGCCGGGAGGTCGTGAACGTGAAAGAACCAGTGGCGATTAATAAAGAGTAAAAATAAGAATAAGAAACACTAATTAAATATAAGTAAATAAATAACTAAAAAGACACAAAATCAAAATCTCCCAGAGGCTTAGGACAGGAAGAGCCGCCTGAGACAGTTGCGCAGGAAAAAACGCAAATTCTTGGGCGTCGAAAAGGTCTCGTCTCGAGGACGCTTGACTGAGAGACTTTGGAGAGGTAACATCTATCGAATTGTTCGGGGAAATATATCCTGCCCAACGAAATAGTGTGAACCCGACTAATAAAGGTCTTACTTAAGCATCCCTATTCTGTTCTTTCCTTCTTTCGTTAAATTCTATTTCGGCTCACCAAACCCCCATCGAATAAGTAATACTTTTATTTGGAGATAGATAAAGACGAATGAACAAGACTTATTCCACATAAACTCACTAGAGTGTAAGATGCCAATCTTCGGCTGAATACTGCTCGAGTGCTAACTCGCTTTTATAAGGGTGATACAACCATATCACACCACAGCAATTTCTGATGCCAACTGTGAGCTCCGAAAACAATCGTAAAGGCAGTCTGTGATATTTGAATCTAACAATGGAAAGCGAGATGGTTTTGGAGATAGGAGGCAGGTGGCCGTGACAGCTTAGCTTCTTGTGGCGTGCTCGTTTCATGACTTGGTGTTCATGACCGGACAGCGACAGCATTTGGCTTAGTGACGCTCCGGATGCTAGCTCATTTTCCAAGGACGCCTCGGTTAGGGTCCAAGTGGTGCCAGCCATACAGCAGCACTGATCGCAACTAACAGCTTAGTAAGCAATTGTCGTTATTATTTTGTCCGGTGAGACCTTAAGCGGGTGGCTTCGTAATCACATGCTTTATACCTACCTTACCTATGTAATATGATATGGTAGGGAAAAAAAACAAAAATGCTAAAAATTAGCATAGATTATAGTGGAAAGATTTTTTGGATGAGCCAGCACAAATGCTACCTGTCAATTTCTTATTGGTTGATAGAATGCCAGCTGTCGCATGTGTGGCGAAGTGAGGTTTGGAGAGGAGGAAATGAGAGTTAGTTGGATGAAAATGCTGTGAGGAAAGATGTAAGAATGCGTGTCTGCTTTCCGAAGGCAATTTTGACTGAGATAAAATAAATCAGTCATGAGAAAATAATCATGAATATAGAGTTTATTTAATTCCAAACTTTTGACTAGCAGCGTTTCTGTTTGGCTAAGACGGTCCCATTCTCTCGATCTATTTATTTGTTGAAAGACGCGATCCACATCGGGGTCGGATACAGAGTATTCCAGAGGGAACCCTCACATCAGTGAGGCGGGGAGAGGCGAGCAGCTTTTTTACACAACCGTAGAGAGAAGGAGAGAGATTAAAGCCTCGAAACGGTTTGCCCATTCTCTCCTGATGATGATGCATTTGTAACATCTTTTGTTTTTTCAATATAATCAACTCACAGTGTGGGATTAAGTTCTCATTTTATTTCATATATATATATAGTATATACATATATATATATATATATATATATATATATATATATATATTAATAATGGATTATTCGTTATTGTTGGGTATTCAAATTTGTTTTAAACCTTGAATCCTTTTTCTGCATTCTTATTTAGTTTCATTAGTCCTAATTTAATATAAAACAACATGGTCAACAGTATTAATGATGTAAAACAATTTTATAATAATTGTGATTTGAATAAAAATATAATCGTGGAGAATGTGACGTAAATGACTAATGGAATTGTGACTTGAGTAGTGACGCCAGATCTGAATAATTCTCCTTCATTTTCAATAAAACAATCAATGCAATCAGTTGACCAGACAAACAATACAATTGTGCTTTATTGGAGAGTAAGCTGTAGAGAAAAAAATTGACATGATAGAAGAAAACTGGCTGTAGTTTTGAAATCAGCATGTCAATTTTAGTCTAAACCTAATGAAAAATCAAACCCAACAGAAATTATTGTTACATACTCATACACATATACCTATGTTGGGTATATACACAAATGTTCTTTTACTAGAGAGGGGAGAGAGATAGACATAGGTAGATAGAGAGATGCATATGTATTTTGCATTACTTACTTCTTTGGCCATTTGGTGATCTCTAGTCGTTTCTATTCTTCCTCTCCATGATGAATTCTATTTCTAGATACCTGTTGATTGTTCGTCTTTGATGCATTCCTTCTTCGTGGTCAGTATTTTTGCCATGACATTCATCAAACAAGAACACTATCTTTTTTCTTTAAACTTTTATTTACTTAACTAAAATTCTTCTTCTAACTAACACAACGCGCGTGTGCATAATGGGCCCATGCTTCTCATCGGACGTCCAAGCAGGTACTGATGGGTTAACACGGTCCCACGTGACTTCACGTACTTCGCGGGCTTTCTGTAATATTTCATGGAAAGTCCAGCCCACGATATGAAAAGGGGCCATCCCTTCAGAAATACAGGGGGTTGACAATAATCTATGCAACCGCATAGAATATGCAACATTGTGTCCAAAATTGTTCCCCAGTGTAATTCATAGCAAACGAATGTCTCTTACCTTC
This sequence comes from Doryteuthis pealeii, assembly GCA_023376005.1. Taxonomy (NCBI): domain Eukaryota; kingdom Metazoa; phylum Mollusca; class Cephalopoda; order Myopsida; family Loliginidae; genus Doryteuthis; species Doryteuthis pealeii. Next base: position 65,872,860 of record CM042165.1, read on the forward strand.
TTCACAGGTTTCTTTTTTTCATAATGGTATAAGATGAGAATGTTCTTATAACCTGTTGAACTCCGCTTAAGAAATTAACCTTGTGTCACATCCTGCTCGTGCGGAGCGGTTGATATATATATATATATATATATATATATATATATATATATATATATATAGATGAGAATGTTCTTATAATATGTTAGAAGTTTCAAAGTAACCTTCCAACAGGGATACATATACGTACATAAAATAATCCGACAAAGAAGTTATATATAATAACAAACATAGACTTTATTTATGAGCACGTGAAGAAAATACACATACTCATGACAAGGTACAATATAGACATAGAAACGGATACATAAATATACAGAAAGGATGTAAGACTATGTCCTAAAGAGGTGATACAGAGTTACGTGTAGAAATTAGTCACTTACTGATAGTTTGCTGGGGGGCAAAACACCCAACTTAAGGGGCAGAAGTACCAAGCGCCTTACCCATGTGAAGTGACTGCTGGACCGCTAGAAAGAGAGTGATAATCTCATAGGCTGCTTTTTAAATACAGTAGCCACCTATGGGCGAAAACCTGGCAGCAAGGGAAGATAACCTTTTTGGACTCATGTCCATCCAGCAGGGGCGGACAATCGCTACAATGCTATTGACAATATGTATCGAATTTATTGTTTATGTCTGGCTAATTTCCTGTCTGGGAATAGTAGTATGTCGTAATTTAAGCTATATCGTACAGAAAATATCATACTATATATGAATTTCAAGATGATTGTGAAAGATTAAGCAGTGATAAAATTGGTAAAATAAGGAGCTGATAGTAGGTGTGGCGCTCCCCCTCAAATGCTAAAAAAACAATCTCCTTGATCTAGCGCTAATGAAAAGGGGATAGACACCCTTGTTGTGGCTGATACCGACTTTAGGCCAACCCGACGACTTTACTTTTTTACTTACTTTACATACTGTACTCGTTTTTCTTTAAGGAATGTTACAGGTGATACTGGTGATATATCCATACGTCAAATTGGGTATAAATAGCACGTTAAGCCAGGTATCACACGGTAATATATATATATATATATATATAATATATATATATATATATATATATATAAGTATATAAATATAAATTAGCGTGTATTTATATATATAATATATATAATATATTATATATATAGTTATTTCCTATAAGTCTAACATGATCAAAGGGGAACAACTCTTGACTGATAAATGTATTTATTTTCCCATTAAACTAACCCTAAACCCTAACCCTAACCCGTTTCTCCCGTTTTTTCCTAGTAGATAATAAATAAATAAATTATCAGTCAAGAGTGGTTCCCCTTTGTCTATGTTAGACTGATAGGAATTAACATATATATATATACTTATATATACGGTATTTATGTGGCTGGCCGTTGGATCTATATTGAGATGAGTGAGTCCTGCAGAAGTCTTGAAAAAATCCAAAACAAAGATAAGAATCTTCAAAACAAAGCCGATGGTTGTGAGCGTTATGAATATCCGGGGGTCGGGGTGGTTATAGGGGTTTATTTCTAGAAAATGCCATCCAAAATTAGAGTTTGTTTTATATGTCAATGTCTGAGATGCATGAAAATATTGTTACTCGAAAGAGATTTTTTAAAGAAGAAGAAGAAAAGAATGGGAAGAAGAAGAAGATAAGAAGAATGGGGAAGAAGAGGAGAAAATGAATGAAGAAGAAGAACGTGGAAGAAGAAGAAGAAGAAGAAGAAGAAAGAAGAAGAATGGGGAAGAGCTAAAGAAGAAGAACGTGGAAGAAGAAGAAGAAGAAGAAGAAGAAGAAGAAGAAGAAGAGATGGGAAGAGAAAAGAAGAAAGAAGTGGAGAAGAAGAATCAAGAAGAAGAAGAAGAAGAAGAATGGGAAGAGACTAAAGAAGAGAACGTGGAAGAGAAGAAGAAGAAGAAGAAGAAGAAGAAGAAGAAGAAGAAGAAGAAGAAGAAGAAGAAGAATGGGGAAGAGACTAAGAAGAAGAACGGGGAAGAAGAAGAAGAAGAAGAAGAAGAAGAAGAAAAGAATGGGGAGAGACTAAAGAAGAAGAAGAAGAAGAAGAAGAAGAAGAAGAAGAAGAAGGGAAGAGACAAAGAGAAGAAGAAGACAGAAGAAGAAGAAGAAGAAGAAGAAGAAGAAGAAGAAGAAGAAGAATGGGGGAAGAACTAAGAAGGAAGAATGTGGAAGAGACAGAAAGAATGGCGAAGAAGAAGAAGAAGAAGAAGAAAGAAGAGAATGGGGAAGAAGAAGAAGAAGAAGAAGAAGAAGAAGGGGAAGAAGAAGAAGAAATGGGGAAGAAGAAGAGAAGAAGAGAAGAAGAAAGAAGAAGAAGCGGAGGAGGAAGAGAAGGGGAGAATTAAATCAAGGAAAAGAACTGGTATAGTTTCGGTTACAGACACCGAATCTCCATTATATATAGAGATATTACTACACAAATAAATAAAAAATACATGAATTTTTCAAATTCTTAAAAAAAAAATTGCCGCGTGACCTTAGTCATTGCTACGGCACCGTCCTTATAGGGGGTCCGCCAAGGCAATTTTTGCTTGATCCTCTCTTAAGCTAAACTCGTCTCTGAATCATATATGTCATTAAAAAACTTTTTGTGGCTAAAAATTAAGTTTCGTTCATTGAACAAAGTCGTTCATCTTAATTACAGTGTTACGTAATGGGCGTGACGTGGGGCCGTGAGGATGGCCTGATGTGTGGATTAGAACAGAAAAATTTAAGTGATGATGTGGTGTGGTTTTTTTAGACGAACGAATGGTGCGTAGCGATGGGGAGAAAGGAGTGGTGAGGCTTCAGAGTTGAAATTGAGTCTTGGAGAATGCGTGAACGGAGTAAACATTGATTTCTTGTTCTCGGCAGTTGTAATTTGGGGGAAATAAAATACTCATGAGTGAAAAAAGAAAACGGCCTTTGAAACAAAAACACTGCAAATGGCACAAGGCAATATAACCCTCAGCCCCAAGTTGGCGTCTAGACTACTTAACATCATAGAACTGGCAGTCAACTGAACAGCTGCCCAACAACTAGGATTCCAGGCTTATCCGATGTAATACCGATACAGAGATAAGTATATTGAACCCAGAGTCATCATCTAACTCAACCTCGGCATTTTTGTCTAAACTTGGACTTTCTTCCACCAGACAAGAGGAAATACATAAAAAAGATCCAGGAGAAAGCTCTAACCGCATCAGCGTGGATATGGCAGTCCTATATTGTGACATCAAACCGAAAAAGTCTGGTGGTATCGTGAGATACTGCTGGGGCTCTGGGTTATTGGTAATGATGCTTCGGCCCCGAAACCATGCCTGAACCCAGAGTCATCATCTGATGAAGGCTTTGTTGGTTGCAATGCTACTGTGTAAATAGCAGTCATTGTATGAAGATTATTATTGAATATTTCTTTATCCACAGATCGTTCACTCTATTAGAAGGACAAGCCGTACCGTAAACAACGTGGAAACATCATTTCTCTATTCGGAAACGAGTGCAAGACGTAACGAAGTGTTGACACGTCATCATCTGAATGGAGAGGCTTTCAGTGTAGATTTGGCTAACGTGAAGAGAGCTCCTTGGTTTGAATTCGGAGTTTTCCTTCTAGACCGGTTGTGTTACGATTCGAGTTACCATTTTAGGACTGTAGTTGAATGTAGTTTCACAGTGGATATTATTTTTGGAATAAAGTTTGTTACTTCCTAGAAGTAGAGTATCAGTTTCAATCCTTGTCAGTTGATCTGTCAGAAAGTAAAGATGTAGTATCAGTTTTAATCTTTGTCTGTTGATCTGTCTTTGAAGTAGAAATATTTACCAGATTTAATCCTTCTCAGTTGATCTGTCCCCGAAGTAGAAAGATGTGTCAGATTTAATCCTTATCTCTTCATCCTGTTGGTCTTTCCTTGAAACAGTCCATCAAGCAAGATTTACGAGAATTTATCAACACCGTTAAATAGTAAATTAAATACATGTTTGTCATTTTTTGATTTGTCAATTCAATCACCGCCACTTAGAACAGTCTATAATTATAAGTAGTGATTTTTCGCACACTTTATACCCAAGGTATTCCAACAGGTTACCATTCCAAGGTTAAAGAGACTTCTCTGTCCTACTATTTACCCATAACTGGGGTGGGGGTGTGAAGAATAGTTGAATGCGTACCTTTCCCAATGGTATTAGCGATATGTGAAACGCAAATTGTTCAGGATTTTAACTCATTAAGCAAACATTGATTTCACCAAAATGTCTGCTTACCAACTCAAATTATTTATCAAAATAGAAATGTTTAATACATATAAACGTATAACACGCTATCATAATAATCAACTTTTAAACTATGTAAAAAAACAAAAAAAAACATCTGAGGTGGTCATTCCTAGAATATGTTCAGTCCTAATTAGTGATCATCCTCCACACATTAATACAACAACCAGCATTACGTTTTTGTTTTGTGTGACATTGTTTATATTGTGTGATGTGTAAAAAAAAACCTTCTTCTTCTTCTTCTTCTTCTTCTTCTTCTTTCTTCTTCTTTCTTCTTCTTCTTGTATTCTTCTTTTCTTCTTCTTTTTCTCTTCTTCTTCTTCTTCTTCTTCTTCTTCTTCTTCTTCTTCTCTATCTTCTTCTTCTTCTTCTTCTTCTTCTTCTTCTTCTTCTTCTTCTTCTTGTATTCCTTCTTCTTCTTCTTCTTCTTCTTCTTCTTCTTCTTCTTCTTCTTCTTCTTCTTCTTCTTCTTCTCTTCTTCTTCTTCTTCTATCTCTTCTTTTCTTCTTCTTCTTCTTCTTCTTCTTCTCTTCTTCTTCTCTCTTCTTCTATCTTCTTCTTCTTCTTCTTCTTCTTCTTCTTCTTCTTCTTCTTCTTCTTCTTCTTCTTCTTCTTCTTCTTTTTCTTCTTCTTCTTCTCTTCTTCTGACGGTAACCATTACACGACGCCCCTCCATTAATATACTCACGTAGAAACGGTATTAAAAATAATAATTTATTCCGCTCAATCATAGTTTCGATCGATTACGAATGTCTTTTTTTTTTTTTAAGAAACGAAGTCTCATTTTCGGTTGGCATTCGCTTCTTTGAATTAGTGACGTCTTTGATTTTAAGAGCATGACTTGGACAATTTGTCTGTCAGATATTTTCAGCTAAGATCGTAGAGATAATTGCGCAACAATCTTTTTTTTTTTCTCACGAGTCGATTTAGTTTGTTATGAGAGATGGGGGGGGGGTTGTTGTAACAACGGACTGATGTGTTGTCGACATTTTCCAAGCCCCCACCAAAAAGAAAAAATTATTTATAAAAAATAAACATTAAAATAATTACTACACATAATTCATTGCATTTTATTTTATTAGGATTTTATAAAATACACTGCGATTTTTCTCATTTAAGAAAGCGTAACAAAAATGCGGTATTTTTTTTGGGGGGGGGGTAGGGCGGATTTTATGGCATTTCAGTCTATTTCAATGGCGAAAATTGATTTGATATACGAAGAAATTGAGTTACGAGCAGAACGAATTAAACTCGTAAGTCAAGGTACCACTTTATAGGTAATATAGTTATTTACTAAGCCTAGCTTAGATGTGACTCAAGGCCAGATGCATGGGGCGCCTAGTAAAATCGAACTGACTAACAATGGTTTGCAAATCTATCTTGCTAACCATTACACCACGTGAAGTGCCCTGAAACACTCAACCTGTTCACTACAGGTCACAAGTATGGGGCATCCAGCGGGGATTGAACTCGCTTTTCAGTAATAATGTGTTACATAATTCATGATCAGTCATAAATTATGAACGTACCTGTAGTTAGAATTTTAAGTAAAGTTCGTTAAATTTAAAAGCGGGGGTGGGGAATTTTCCATATCCGTTTGAGAATATGATTGACATAACGATGATACCAACTTCACCTTCCGGTATACAGACGCATGAGAATAAGTTTTAGTTTAGTTAGTCAGTTGCGACTCGATTTCGAAGGAGTGCAGACGCGATTGTCGGCTCAGATGGGTCGGTCTCCTGCGACGGAATCAAATAGGCTGGGAAAATAAAGCTTTATAATTAAGAACACCAGGTTTTGTTTTGCTAATTGTATATAAAAAACAAGAATGACCAGCCCTGCAAGAAGAAGAAAACCAACCCTTAAAAGAAGCCCAACAGATCACCAGAGAAAATGGCGGCCAAGGTAGAAGTAGAATGTAAAGTAAGGAAGACCACCTATCATCAACTATCAGAACTATCATGTCTCTCTCTCTCTCTCTCTCTCTCTCTCTCTCTCTCTCTCTCTCTCTCTCTCTCTCTCTCTCTTATATACCCGACGTATGATGTAGCTATATAGATACATATATATATATATATATTTGGGAGGATATGTGCTTAATTGAAGTCATACCTAATTTTGAAAACTAATTAGTTAATAATTAATGAATTTAGGCGGGCATTTGAACATATATGTCCGCCTAAATTAATTTATTAACTAATTGGTTTTCAAAATTAGGTATGACTTCAATTAAGCACATATCCTCCAAAATTGTCGGCTAAAGGCCATATAAAAAATAAACCCATTGTTTGTTTACTTACTTTCATATATATATATATATATATATATAATATATATATATATATATATATTACCAACCCCTCCGCACGAGCAGGATGTGACACAAGGTCAATTTATTAAGCGGAGTTCAACAGGTTTTAATTCAGAGTTTTCCTTCTCCTAGACCGGTTGCCTAACCAAGGTTAAAGAGCCCAGTCTGCCCTACTATTTATCCATAGTTGGAGGGAGAGTAGGATTCATACCTTTCCCAAGGGTATTAGCTCTAAGTGAAATGCAATTACCACATCCAGGATTTGAACTCGGGGCGACGAGACCATTTCCCATGACTTTAACCATTACACCACGCGCTTCCTATTGATATGGGTATATATGAATATACAACAAACGGATCTACGAGACTAACTTGCAAACCACGACGGAACGCCCCTGTATAGTTAATATATGTCATTGGAATGTATGGTCACTAAACAGTCTATGCAATAGCATATCTGGAATTGTCTTCGTAGTTGACAAAGGGTGATTTTGATTTCAGGTGCTGCGTTGCAGGTTCTCGAAGAAAGTTGGCGAAGACAAACACGAGATGATGGTGGAAAGATCAGATATGTGGTCACAGAAGAAAATAACACTCACTTTATTATCGGTGTTTCAACTGTTACGATTTTTGCTGCCATTTATAGGCTTCAAGTGGGAGCACTTTACAGTGGAGATCCCTTGTGCTAAGCAGAGCGTGATTTTTACTGAAGAAACCTTTGGTTGCCCCTTAGTGTTGGGTATGATCCTTTGGTTGTTCCTTGGTTGCACGTCCGTTCGTCAACGTCGAATAACGTGCAAATGAACGGCTTTCAATATCGGCGATTAAAAGGTTAACAAACCACGTATTCGAGCTGTTGATAGACTGGGTTTAATCCACGTGATCACGCCGAGTCTATAAGTTTAAGTGGTGAACCACAGCACACCTTATATATCAACAATATTCGGACCAAGTCACCTTTAAGCACCCCAGGGGCGACCTAGATTCAGAAGGACATGTTTTTCATTTACACCGTCGAAATCCGGTTTTTTGTATCTTAGCTTTGATGTGAAATGAAAAAAAGGCAACGTCAAGAGACGATGATATTTATGCCTGTAAATAAATCTCACCTGTTTTTTATAATGCAATATAACTACTTAAAAAATCATTTTAAAGTTGATTAGATTTATAAAAAAAATGTTTTCTTTCTTTTTCAATAAAGAACCCTTTGAAATCTGCTAGAAGTCAAATTTATATTAAGAAGTTAATTAGCAGAAAGGTCAGAGAAAGTGCTAAAACCTAAAATGGAAACATTTTCCTTAAGTTTCATATTTCTTTATAATCTCCAGCCGTATAAAACAATTGAAATGCATTGAAAAAGACTTTGATAACAGAGATTTGGGGATTATTACATTTTGCTCTTTTCTAATTAAAGAATTTCCGTTCTTTGTTCGAATTCTATAATTTCTATCAAATTAAAATAAATTCTCTTATAAAAGTAGTTGGGTTATTTCAATAGTTTTTTTTTTTTAATAAAATAGTTTTTTTATTTACAAAAACTTTAAACAAAAAAAACAAAGTTTACACGGGAATAGTTAACATTTTTATGGGACAATCCAAAATCACGCTCAAATGCGTCTAAAAATCGTATGTTAACAAACAACCGGCTGTTGACGGTGCAAAGCGAAACATGTCCTTCTGAATCCAGGTCGACCCTGGGGTGCTTAAAGGTGACTTGGTCCCAATATTCCCCTTGGAACAATCTCAAAAACAGGAAGATCTGAAGTAGTATTTTGAGTTAATGAAAGAATTACTAAATAGTAGTCCACTGGTGGGTAGTGGCGGTTTCGCTAGCCAGGGAATTTAGGTCTTTACTTATCTCCAGCTGGCTACTAACTAACTGATTTTCCTAAAATAAAATCTTCCAAACCCTCGTGTAACCGTTTCTCGCACCTACCGTGAGAGATCTCGTAATTGGCCCTTTTTTGTTGGTCACACAATCGGGCACCAGGTTCACTAGTGGTGGGAGCTGTGCAACAAGTGTATTTAGTGGTACTATTTAAGCTATTGCTGGGGGATGAGGAGGTTCACACCCTTTTTAAGTGTATTAGTCCACAAATGAACATAATAGCATGACGGGAGTTCGAATTCGTAGCTCGGCATGTTACCCCCATGCCACGGGGGCCCCACCTCAAGATATATGGGGGGGGGCTGATCAAATTGAATTTTAACAAGGGATATCCCGAAAATATTTGGTTTCGTTTCTTTGTTTAATGACACACCAACCTTTGCGTGTTATTTAATGCAAAGCCATTTTGTAGAAGAACAGTAGTAACTCTTAGTTAGGGAGGTGAGGGGGTTTCATACCTTTCCCAAGGGTATTAGTCCGAAAGTGATTGAATGACTGGAGTTCAGACTCGCTAACTATAATGTCGCAGTCCACATTAGCCACCTTTTTTTGTTTAATAGCATATCAAAGTTCGTGGGTTATTTAATGCCAAAGCCATCCTTATATATATTTATCAACCCTTCCGCATGAGCAGGAATTCAGAGTTTTCCTTCTCCTAGGTCTTTGCCGTACTAAGGTTAAAGCTCCCAGTCTGCCCTACTATTTACCCATAACTGGAGGAAAATAAAGTCGTCGGGGTGGCCTAAAGTCGGTATCAACCGGACAGCGAGTGAGTCTATCCCCTTTTCACCAACGCTAGACCAAGGATTGTTTTTTGGCGTCTGAGACGGAGCGCCAAACCTACCACCAGCTCCCCACTTTACTCATACGCTGATATGGTGATGGCTGGTATTGTACTTGGAACCTTGTGGCTCCTAGTCGGACGCTCTACCAACTGAGCTAAATCGGCCTATTCCCAAGGATATGTGAAATGCAAACAGCCTCGTCCAGAATTTGAACTCGGTTCGCTGTGTCCATTTCCTACGACGATAACCATTACACACAATTCATTACGCAAGATAATATGGCGAACAGGAAACCCTGATAACTTTGAAATGGTTAAGTAACTGTTAAGGAAGATACAGTCCAATACAAGGGGTCTTGTCGGTGGGGTTTTAGAATACGTCGACTGCAGCTCTGAAGAAGGATAAAAAAAACAATAATGAGGCCCCTGTTGGCCGTGTGTGGCGCGCTTGATGCTTAAGGATGGAACCTGTGGGATGGCAAGAGGTTTAATGTTTTAGGTTAAAAAGGTTGCTTGTTATTCTTGGTGTGTGTATCCTAGGGTTTGCTTTTTAAGCCCATCATATTTGGTAGTCGGGCTGAAAAGGAATTCAAGGAAAGAAAAGAAAGAGACGAAGACAAAAGGTAGGTTTTACGATGTAGGTTTTATTCACGGGTCATAGCCACCACGTGGCAAAGAAATATCTCCCTGGCCAGTAGTAGTGTCTTGTCCCAGATAAGGCTTAACTTTTTCCCGCACATGCTCAGAGGGTTCTTCCGGTGTGAAGGCTCATGGGAGTTTGTTATTTTTAATTTTAATTTTATTTTAATCACCACAAACCCTGGTGGCTAAGCAGTTCATGACATGCAATACTCCACTTTGGCCCCTACTTAGGCTAGACGGGCGTTCGGATAGGCCACCTCCGATCAATCAGCTGGTCACGTCAAGCCCTAGCACCTATATGATTGTCCCGACCGTATTGCCTTTATGGCAAACCCAAACACTTATCATATATGTGCTAGAGTGCGATGGCTGTGGGTCTTCACGTCCAGGGAATGACGTTAAACTCTATCTGATGATGAAGTTCGTTCCAAATCTGGATCTCTGGGGAATGTGGAGTACCTCTTCATCACAATTACACCCAAGCCCACCCTGACCCAGAGTGGTAGTACCTGTTAGGGTTGCATCTATGGGTTGAATAGAAAAATGAATTTAAAAGATGTGTTTTAAAAAATTGCGTTTAAAAAATGAGTTTGAAGAAAAAGTTGAATACCCATTAAGAATGAATAAAACAAAACATATTCGGCATAAAATAACCCAATATGGGTTGATATGCCGTAAAATCCAACCAACTAACGAAAACAAAGAAGAATAGAGGTCCATCGGTTAATTCGGTGGAAAAGAAAACATTTTTTTTTTCAGTGCAAAGAAGTCGACCACTGATTTTGCTGCAGAAACAAAATAAATATTTACAGTACAAGAGAGATAACTCTTTAATCAAACCAGAATTATTTCCCTTTAATTTTTAATTCCTGAAAAATATTCGCAAAAATGTAGATACGATGATTTGCAATTTATTATAGATATATTCTTGTTTCTAAGTTAATTTTTATTATTCTTCTTATTTTTTCGGTAATTTATGAAGAAGACCGTCCCGGTTTCCTGCCTCAAAACTTGCTATCGGTGAGTGGTGAAAAACCAACCCCAGCTACGATTGAAGTCCGTAGCCGAAGCAATAGATAGATATGAAGATGATTAGATAGATAGATAGTTTACTTTTTATTAAAATATAAACGAATATCTAAATATTGAGATTTTTTTATCTATGTTTGTTTAATGTCTTGTTTTCAGTTTAAATAAACAAGAATATCTAAATATTTTGATTTTTTTTTTTTACTTGTAATTGATTGTTGGAAATAAAATACCGAAAAAAATAAACGTTTTGGATTTTTTTTATATGTAAGTGAATGTCGAAAAAAACAACCCTTAAGCTGGTTGTTTCAAGTGACACTGCTTCGGCTACGGACTTCAATCGTAGCTGGGTTGGTTTTTCAGCAATTACCGGTTGCAAGTTTTGAGGCAGGAGACCGGGACGGTCTTCCTCATAAATTACCATTTTTTCTTTTATGTGTCTTTTATTTGCTTTTTATTATTATGTTCAAGTTCCAGAGTTAAAGGGGGATAAATGATGTTTTCAGAAGGTTTTGAAAGTCTGAAGACATCAGCGAGAATGAAAATAATTAAAGTGTAAAATTTCATACGTAAAAGTTACACTGCTTAACGTACGTAAATAAAGTCGTCGGCGTGGCCTAAAGTCGTCGGCGTGGCCTAAAGTCGGTATCAGCCAATCAGCGAGGAAGTCTATGCCCTTTTCACTTGTGCTAGACCAAGGAGATTGTTTTAGCGTCTGATGTGGAGCGCCACACCTACCATCAGCTCCTTACTTTACCGCACAGATCCCTGTGCTACTCATACGCTGAGTTGGCGAGGACCAGTATCGAACTAGGAACGCTCTACCGACTGAGCTAACCCGGCCATTTCAAAGGACATAAGAAAGGTTATTTCCTATAAGTCTAACATGATCAAAGGGGAACCACTCTTACTGATATATTATTTATTTATTTTCCCATTAAATTAACCCTAAACCCTAACCCTAACCTCGTCTTCTTTTTTCCTAGTAGATCAATAAATAAATGAATAAATAATTTATCAGTCAAGGGTCATGTTAGCGTTATAGGAAATAATCGTCAACGTTTCTCTCAATAACCTGGATTTTTTGGTAATCTGAACACTAGTTACATAAATGAGAGTAATCTCCCCTTGTTTGTTTCACTTAGAGGAAGCTTTATGTTTTGGTCCGCCATTTTCATTTCACCGTAAATCTACACTGAAAATATGAATTCATTCGAATCAATACAACTCCATGTTTTAACACGAAAATATAATAAAATATGTTCTTAATTGTGCTTGCGCATTATTTGAAATGAACTTAATTAATTTGTTTTTAAATAATTTTTTTAAAATAATTTGTTTTTTTAGAAAGACAAAATTACCTGAAGCAACATTTATGCTTTGTTTTGTTTTCTCCTTTCAATTGCGAACACAGGTAAACGGGTTGGTTGGTTGGTTGGTTGGTTGGTTGGCTTTTATGGCATGTCAACCCTTGTTGGGTTATTTTATGCCGAAGACATTTTGTTTGGTTCATTCTAAATGGGTATTCAACTTTTTCAAAACTCAATATCTTTTTTAAACAAATAAAAAAAAACTCATTTTTTTAATCTATTTAACCCATAGATGAGACCCTAACAGGTACTACCACTCCTGGTCAAAGCAAACCTGGAAGTAATATCCAGTGATGCTGATAACTTTTTGCTTTAGTTCATCCTGGGATGGGCATATTTGCTTTGAATGAGTCCCCGGGAAAATTTATGGGTCCCAACTAAAGCCATCTAACTCCTACCTTGTAACCTATCCTGTGTAATACATTTCTAAGAATCTATTGAAATGTATTTACAGTTAGCTTGAAATGGTGGAGGAAGAAAAAAGTAAAACACTGGGATGCATGGATAGGATTTTACTGCGTCCTTTTAGATTTTTTGTGCCTCAGGGACGCAGGTCGCGTACCTATCAGCATCTCTGAATAGCGATGAAGGAGTACTCCATACTCCCCAAGAATCAGAAACTGGATCTTTTGGCAACATCTGCACTCGCTCCTAAAAGGGGTGAAGCCTGGGTTTATTGCCCGGTGCCTGAAGTGCCACTGAAGGGAAATGCTTAAGTGACAAAGTATTTATTCTAATGACCACACAGGAGTTTTGATTTGTGCACAGTGTCCACCCCCACCCCTGTGAAGTGTTGTATTGTTATAATATTGGATATAACAAAGGTGTTATTATATAATATATTCTTTTATTTGACGTTACTGGGTATACAGAGATATGTATTAGCCCGTGCGTCTAAAGCCGGTGCAACGCTCGACGAGATCCTGTATGAGTGTTTCTGTGACAGTTCACTTGTATTCTTACGCAACAGGGTTCTTTGCGTGTAAAGAAATAGTCCTACAATACTGTTACAACCCCCACCCACTATAAAATGACTTCATTCTTATTCTGGCTTGGTGGGAAACTGGGGGGGGGTGAACACTAATTATAAATAGCATATACATTATTTACACACCAAAATAATAAATAATACACTTGTTCCTATATATTGTCTGTTATCATCCTGCAACACCCCCTTGATGAAAATGACACCGTCCAAATTGTTCAAGATCCAATACAAAAAATTGAATCCAGATTATCTGGTGTCGCTTAATCCCAGGTTTCTTATTTGCCCCATTTTTAAAATGGAACATTCCAAATAGTCTTGCATCGCTAAAATGCCCAACATAAAATTAAAATGAATTTAAAAAAAAAAAAGAAGTTACATGTTTGTTTTATTCGTAATATTGAAATTGTGAATTACGGAATTTATTTTGGTAATTTTGATCTTATGCCGTCTCGGTCTCCTGCCCTAATTTACGCTATGTTTTAGTGGGCGAACATCAGGCGAATTTCCAGCCCAACTTTTTATTCCGAGTCGTGTTTTTGACACTTTTTATTTTTGTGTTATCTATTGCAAAGACAACAGTAGAATTTATATGTAATGAAATTGAAAATCATTGTTTCCAGCTTAAATAGCTCCTCTTGATTTTTGTTTCGTTTTCGGGGAAATTCCATGGGTCCCGCTAGTAACGAATAATTCCAATGAATATAGGGATAATATGGCAATTTCCTGGCCTTTCTGAATCAAAGTTTGAATATTTTGTTATTGAATTTTATAAACTTAGGCACAGTTTGCTTTTTTTTATTTAATGGCATATCAACCTTTGAGAGTTATTTAATGACATAACTATCCTTGTAGAAGAACAGTAGTGGTACTATTCAACCCATAGCTGGGAGGATGAGGGGGTTCATACCTTTCCCAAGGGTATTAGTCTGAAAGTGAATGCAATATCACCACAGGTACAGGTTATTTGAAAATTAAAAAGGCTAAAAGGTTAACACAAACACAGATAGATCCCCACAAGAGATTTGAGGTAATGTTATGGCTATTCTTAAGTCCTTGATAAACCAAGTTTTCATCATCATCATGTCGCGCAATTAGCACAGATATCCATGACAATCTCTCGCCAACCTTCCCTATCATTTATTGTCTCCGGGAGGTCCTCTGCGCAGCATCCAGTATCCGCACAGAGCTGGTCAATGTAGGTCCTTGCTGAGCAGCCCACATTAGCATGTCCATGTGCTGGTTTCCACAGGAGAATGTCGCCTAGGAGTTCGTCCTTGCTTCTCCATCTGTGTCCAGTCTTAACCAAGTCTTAATAAATCAAATACAAAAAAATTGTACCAAGTAACCAATAAGCACCCCAAATCATCAACTTAATGAAAAGTCCATATTTTAACTCATCACCGGTAAGTTTCGCTTTCAAATATTTGAAAATAAACGAACAGACGATTTTTGTAATTATATTGTATCTGACAAAAACAAATTTTACAAATTGTGATACTATTTCTGAACGACATCCTTTTATTTAAATAATTATAAAAAATATTTTGTAAATAAAAACTGATTTTTATTTAAATAAACATAATTGCATTTCTTTTCTGATTAAGTAAAAACTATTTTAGTATAAAAATGTCTTTCATCTTTTTTAAATCATCGTAAAGTGTTGAAAAATATTCATAAATTTCTAATTAAAAAGTATTTATTTAAAAAAAGATTTTGCTATTGAATTTTAATTTGATTACATGTACCAACCATCTATTTATTTAATTTATTGTGAGTTTAACATCTCCATAAACTTCTGATTAAAATCATTTGTTTACAAAAATTTGGAAGCAGAAGTTACCGGTGATGAGTTAAAATATGAACCTTTTATTAAGTTGAGGATTTGGGGTGCTTATTAGTAACTTGGTCCAAAAAATTTAACAACACAAATTCTTGTATTATTAGGACTACTAAGAGACAAATTATAAGCAGACTTTCATGTACAATAGTAGTCAAATAAAAATTGTATGAATAATTACAATTTAGTATTATTTGGATTATTCGGACTATTGTTCTCATCTTTTTATTGTTATCTACACAACGTTTCGGCCAATGTGCCCTCCGGCCTTCTTCAGGTATTTCTTGTCGGACTCGGGAACCCCCTCCTCGAACTTGAGAACCTTCTCTTCAAACTCGGGTATCTTCTTGTCAAACTCGGGAGCCTTCATGTCGTAATTGGGGGCCTTCACAAAACTTCAAATGTAACCCTTTATTCAATCCAGGGGGTAGACTGTTCGCATTCTGTTAACCATAAGTGGGTACATAGAGCACATCGGCTGAAACGTTATGTAGATGATAATAAAGATGAGAACAATAATCCAAATTATCAAGCCTCATCTAAAAAAAAAAAAATCAGAGAAATAGTAATTCTTATGTATTAACCCTTTGACAGTCTGTGGCTCTGTGTTTCCAGTGACACGTTTGAGGACTATATGTGGCTCTCAAACCACATAAAAAAATCTTGTGAAAACGGGTGAGTAGACATCATCTTCAGGTGATGCTGGCAACGTGGATATCCCTGACTCTCTCTCTCCAACTGTCCTTATCAGTCATCACTCCTGTGAGGTCCTCCACGCAGAATCCGGAATCCACTCAGCTGATTGATGTAAGTTTTTTCTGATGTGTCTATTTGTATAAATTTACCAACCCCTCCACACGAGTATGATGTGACACAAGGTCAATTTCTTAAGCGGAGTTTAAGAGTTTTGAATTCAGAGTTTTCCTACTTCTAGATTGATTACCTAGCTAAGGTTAAAGAGCCCAGTCTGCCCTACTATTTACCCATAGCTGGAGGGAGAGTAGTTGATGCCTACATCTTGTTTAAAACACATGAACTCAGATTTATCTGCATTCACAGAGACCAGTGCCTCTTGCTACCTTCTCTAGACTATTCAGCAAGTGATTCGGCTTGTGTAGGTGTATTTTCAAGAAGCGCTAGATCATCGGTGTAGCCTGCATCTGTAATAGTCTTGGTGGGATAGTAAAAGGGTTCATTTTTGTTGGTTGGTCGGTTGAGTTTTACGGCATATAAACCCAATGGGTCATTTTATGCCGGAGATGTTTTTTTCATTCTTGATTGGCTGGTTGGATTTTACGGCATGTCAACCCATTGGGTTATTTTATGCTGAAGACGTTTTTGTTTAATTAATTCCTGATGGATACTCAATTTTCTTTTAAACTCAATTTTTTTCAATTTAACTCATAGATGGGACCGTAACCAGTACTATCACTCTGGGTCAGAGTTGACCTGGGAGTAATGGTGATGAAGGGGTACTCCACATTCCCTAGAGCTCCAGAATTAGAACTTCACCATCAGATAGAGTTTAACGTCATACCCAGGACATACACTCAGCCACTGCCTTTCTAGCAGATCTTATTATAATGGAGATTGTGTGATTTTAGTGTCTGCAACCAAAACTATATTACTACTCAAGTCACAATTCCCTTAGTTATTTATGCCATGATGTTATTTTTATTTAAACCTCACTTATCAATAAAATTGGTTTACATAATTGATACTGTTGGTCATATCTACATACGAACAACATGCAATTGTATTTATATATACAACAAAATAGCGGTTTACTGTATGAATGGGAAGGCAAATTTGCATATTGATCTTAAAAAATTGATTTTAATAAATGTGCTTAGTATTATTGATTTTTAATTGTTTGGTTTTATCTTATTGAATATGAGCAAAAATCTTAAAAGAAATTGATTAACAAGAAGAAATAACTGTAATTTTATTCTTTATTTCCTATTTTGAACTAAATAGTTAAATTAGGAAAATTTAGCAATAAAATACGGGAGTGATGGAAGAGTAGGTTTTAGTTGTTCTATTTTTCGATTGTTTTTATTTTTAATTAAAAAAAAACTAAAAAAAACAAACTATGTAGCCGATTTCGACATAGACACGTGGGAGGCTTGTGCAGAAGACAGTGCAACCTGGCGCCTCCTCGTCAGGTAGGGAACAAAAAGAAGTGAAGTAGAGTGGAAGAGAGCTGCCACAGAAAAAAGAGCTAAAAAAAAAAAACAAAAAGGAGAAACAGCAGCACCCCCAACACCTACAGGAAGCATCACCTTTTGTTTGCACCCATTGCACCAGAGACTGCCAATCGAGGATCGGTCTGTTCAGCCACTCACGTGGCTGTAAGTGGGTGAAAAACAAAACAAAAAAAAACCCAGAAAAAACAAACAAAACAAGACAACAAAACAAAAAAAACACAAACAATAATAAAAACTATGCCATCGTCTAAAATAGACGGAAGGTTGCCAACAATTTTTCGATTATACCTGCCGTCTGTTTCAAATCTTTTATATTGCACTTCAAATCTTTTTATCTGCATTCTTATTTAGTTTCATTAGCCTTTCTAATGTAATATAATATTTTATTACATTAAAACTTAAATACTTGCACTCTGCAAATCCTGCAGGTGCATATATTTGCTAGTATATGATAAAAAGGGTTGATGGTTGTCCATAAGCGCAATAGGGCTAGGACAATCATATAGAAGCTAGGACTTGACGTGACCAATAAAATGTCATGTTTATTCTGGCTTTGTGGGAAGTTTGAAAAAATATTGAACTCAGTTTTATTTGAATGCATAGAGGCCAATACCTCTTTTCCTCTAGTCTATTCAGCTGTGATTTGGCTTGTTTAAGTTTTGGTTTGGTTTGTTTTACGGCATATCAACCTCAGTGGGTCATTTAATGCCGATAAAGTTTTGAAATAAATCAATTCTTAATAGATAATACAATTTTTTTATAAATACATTTTTCTATTTAACCCATAGATGGGACCCTAACAGGTACTACCACTCCGGGTCTAATCTCTAATAGCTAATACCCTTGGGAAAGGTATGAATCCTACTCTCTCTCCAGCTATGGATAGATAATAGGACAGACTGGGCTCTTTAACCTTGGTTAGGCAATCGGTTTAGGAGAAGGAAAACTCTGAATTCAAACCTGTTGAACTCCACTTAAGAAATTGACCTTGTGTCACATCCTGCTCATGCTGAGGGGTTGGGTAAATATATATAAGTCTAATCTCTATTCAGAGACAAAAAGGCACCAACCAGTATATAATTACTCTCTAAAGGAGACACTGTGGTGTAATAGAATTCCAGTTGTGTTAGACAGATTTTCTTTCCAAGTTTCTGATTTGGTTTGGTTTGGTTTGTTTTGTTTTACAGCATATCAACCTCAGTGGATCATTTAATGCCGATAAAGTTTTAAAATAAATCAATTCTTAATGGATAATACAATTTTTTTATAAATACATTTTTCTATTTAACCCATAGATGGGACCCTAACAGGTACTACCACTCCGGGTCAGAGTGGACCAGGGAGCAATGGTGATGAAGGGGTGCTCCACATTCCCCAAACCTCCAAAACTGGAACCTCATCATCAGATAGAGTTTAATGTCATTCCCAGGACATGTAGACCCTCAGTCACCGCCTTATAGCACCCATATGATAAAAAGGAGTTGGGGCAATAGGGTTTGGGAAATCATATAGGTGCTAGGGCTTGACATGACCAGCCGATTGATCGGAGGGGGCTTGTGTAAGTGTATTTGCAAGAAGCACAAGATCATCAGTGTAGTCCACATCTGGGATAGTAAAAGGGTTAAGAAAACAGAAAATAATTAAAGTAAACAAGAACAAATTTTAATAAACATTTGTTTTAATTCTCCTATTTACAGGAATTCCTGGCTGGCAAACACATGTGGTAAAGAATAATGTTCTACAAAATTGAAAGGGTTAATATATCTATTCCTCCTCCTCTGCTTCTTCTTCTGCCTCCTCCTCTTCAAACTCTTCATCGTCTGCTGGAATTCCAAGTTCTTCATTAGTCCATTTACTGGGGTCTGGATTATTATAATGACCCTGTTGAAAAGAAAAAAAAAAAAGAAGTCAGTAAAGATCTCGATTAAACAATATATCAATGATACTAAAAAGTAAAATAGTCTAGGCATATTATAAATACTAGCAAATTTATGCACCCTCCGGGTGCAAGTTTTAAGTTTTAATATAATAAAATATCATGTTAAATTAGAAAGGCTAATAAAACTAAATAAAAATGCAGATAAAAAGATTTGGAATAGAGGGGGTATTATCGAAAAATAGAACAGCTTTGAAACTAACTCTTCCATCATTTTCCATTACTCCCGTCTTTCTTTATGTTGGTAAATTTTCCTAATTTAACTCTTTACTTAAAATAGGAAGTAAAGGATAATATTACAGTTATTTCTTCTTGTTAATGAATTTCTTTTAAGATTTATCCCAGAGATTTTTGCTCATATTCAATAAGATAAAACCAAACAATTAGAAATCAATAATACTTAGCATATAATTATTAAAATCAATTTTTTAAGATCAATATGCAAATTAGCCTTCCCATTCACACTGTAAAGCACTATTTTGTTGTATATATAAATACAATTGCGTATTATTAGTATGTAGATATGGTCAACAGTCTTAATAATGTAAAACAATTTTATTATTTCATTGAGGTTTAAATAAAATCATGGAGAATGTGATGTGATGTAAATAACTAAGGGAACTGTGAATTGAGTAGAATATAGTTTCGGTTACAGACAGACAAACACACAATCTCCATTATAATAAGATATATGGTGCTAATGTATCTCCTTGTAGGACTCCAGCGGCAATGTCAAAGAAATCTGTGTCGCCATCAGGTGAGCGTACCATTGCTTTAGTGTCCTTGTAGAGCATCATTATAGTGGCAACCGTTTCTTTGGGGAGCCGCTATGCTAGTAGTATTTGTTTCATTTTCCCTCTGTGTATGGAATCAAATGCCTTGGAAAAATCTACGAATAGTAGCATTGCCTCTAGATTCTTTGCTCGAATCCCTTCTATGATCCGTCATATAGTCAGGATCTGAGAGATTGTGGAGAAGCAAGGATGAGCTCATAAGCGACATTCTCCTGTGGAAACCAACACACGGACATGTTAGTGTGGGCTGCCCATCAAGGACCTACATTGACCAACTATGCAAAGATGCTGGTATAATGAATGATAGGGAAGGTTGGCGACAGATTGTCATGGATATCCGTGCTGCATGCGCGACATGATGATGATGATGATTTGGGTTTGTTTTTTTTTTACGGCATATCAACCTCAGTGGGTCATTTAATGCCAATAAAGTTTTGAAATAAATCAATTCTTAATGGATAATACAATTTTTTTAAAAATACATTTTTCTATTTAACCCATAGATGAGACCCTAATAGGTACTACCATTTGGGGTCAGAGTGGACCAGGGAGCAATGGTGATGAAGGGGTGCTCCACATCCCCAAACCTCCAAAACTGGAACCTCACCATCAGATAGAGTTTAACGTCATTCCAAGGACCCTCAGTCACCGCCTTCTAGCACCCATATGATNAAAAAGGATTGGGGCTTGCCATAAGGTCAATAGGTTGGGGCAATCATATAGGTGCTATGGTTTGACGTGACCAGCCAATTGATCGTCCGTCTAGCCCAAGAAAGGGCCAAAGTGGAGTATTGCAAGTCATGGACTGCTCATCCACCTGGGTTCTATCCATAATCATCACGGGTCCCCATCTACAGCTAACAGATGGCCCCATTGGGTCTTACCCCTCTGCAGAGGTGCAGTCGGTGCATTCTAACGCCCCAGCCGAAATAAAATTGGTGGTTCGTTGATTAGTTGGATTTTACCAGTATGTTAACCCAACCCTACTGCATGTCAAAGACGTGTTTGTTTCATTCACACTTAATGGGTACTCAGAGAGCTGATACAGACGCGTCCTGCTTCCCTGATACACAAAAATCTAAAAGGACGCAGTAAAATCGTATCTATGCATCCCAGAGTTTTTCTTTTTTCTTCCCTCACCATTTCAAGCTAAGTGTAAATACATTTCAATAGTTTCTAAGAAACGAATTACACAGGATAGGTTACAAGGTAGGAGTTAGATGACTTTAGTTGTTTCCCCATAAATAAAAACCCTACAATTTATTAAGAAACTTTAGTTGGGACCCTAAAATTTTCCCTGGGACTCATTCAAAGCAAATATGTGTGTCCCAGGATGCACTAAATTAAAAAAGCTATCAGCATCACTGAGTACATCAATTTTATTTTTAAACACATTTTGTCTTAAACTCATGCTTTTCTACTTAACCCATAGATGGGATCCTAACAGGTACTACCATTCCAGGTCACAGTGGACATGGGAGTAATGGTGATGAAGGAGTACTCCACATTGGGACAATACATTAGGAGAATGTATCTCCAATAAAAATATATACATTGGTGTAACCACAACTACCCTTTCCAGACAGCTTACAATGCACCTTACAGACAAAAGCTCAATAGCCCAACATCTAAAAACACACTCTTGTCCCAATACTAAATTCCGAAAATACTTAACGATAACACCACCATTATAGAAACACAAACATGTAAACAACAACTAAAAATCTTAGAAGCACTGCATATTAGACACAAAAATCCAAAACTAAACAAAATAAATCTTGATAATAGCACCAATGTTCTAAAATGCCTATAATTACATTAACAAAATATAAAATTATAATAATATTAAAAATATAATAATAACACTAATATATATATATATATATATATATATTATATCTTATTATAATGGAGAGTGTGTGTTTTTCTGTCTGTAACCGAAACTAAATCACTACTCAAGTCACAATTCCTTAGTAATTGACGTCACATTCACCATGAATGTATCCTTATTTTAAGCTCAATTATTAATAAAATTGATTTACATTATTTATACTGTTAACCATATCTACATACTAATAACATGCAATTGTATTTATATATACAACAAAATAGAGGTTTACAGTGTGAACGGAAGGCTAATTTGCATATTGATATTAAAAATGTAATTTTAATAAATATATGCTTAGTATTATTGGTTTCTAACTGTTTGGTTTTATTTTAATGAATATAAGCAAAATTCTCTTCAATAAATCTTAAAAGAAATCCCTTAACAAGAAGAAATAACTGTAATATTATTCTTTACTTCCTATTTTAACTAAACAGTTAATTAGGAAATTTACCAATGAAAGACGGGAGTAACGGAAAATGATGGAAGAGTTAGTTTCAAAGTTGTTCTATTTTTCAATCATACCCCCCTGTTCAAAATCTTTTTATCTACATTCTTATTCAGTTTCATTAGCCTTTCTAATTTAATATGATATTTATTATAAAATTTAACTAAAATACTTGCACCCGGAGGGTGCATATATTTGCTAGTATATATAATATACCAAGCGTGTTGGTAGATCCTTGCGGAGAGAAAAAAACCAGCAGAAAGTTTGATTGTAAAAATATACTACCAAACATCAACCAGGAAGAAAAAAATTTTTGAAAAAAAGAAAGGACCAAGATATTCATACAACAAAAAAATAATCTATTGGTACAGTATTTGGCCAAAAGAAAAAACAATTTATATGTATATATATGTATATTAAGATATATATATATTCATATAACCGCTAGGAGAAATCTAGTAAGTAAAAAGTTCTCGATACCTAAGTAGAGCCAATAATAAAGAAATCTAACGAGTCAGACGAACCTACTTATTAGTTTCGCATAAAGCTCTTCAGGGCTAAAAATAGTAAAAAGTATTTGGTCAAGTGTTTACATATAATATATATATATATATAATATAAACACTTGACCAAAATACTTTTTACTAATTTTTTCCATATGAGGATTGTGTATACATGAAATTTGAGTAAACAGCGATACAGTATCCATATTTTTATATTTTAGGTTTTAAACTTGCTCTGCTATAATAGCATCGAGCATCATTTCTATACAAACATTTTACTTATTTGCTGTCCTTCATTTTAATTTATATATACACACATACACACAGATGCTGATAGGTACGCATCCTGTGTCCCAGACACAAAAAATCTTAAAGGACAGTAAAATTGTATCCACACATCCCAGTGTTTCTCTTTTTTCTCCCTCGCCATTTCAAGCTAACTGTAAATACATTTTAATAGTTTTAGAAAATGAATTACACAGAATAGGTTACAAGGTAGTAGTTAGACAGCTTTAGTTGGAACCCATAAATTTTCCAGGGGACTCATTCAAAGCAAATATGTGCATTCCAGGACCGCACTAAATCAAAAAGCTATCAGCATCACGTGTATAATTTATCAGAGAAGATGAATTGTGAGCGTGTGTATGTCTTTGATTTTACATAAAAATAAGATCCTATATGATGAAAAAGAAAAAAGATAACTTACCACTATATGATCAAATTCATGATATAATTTATAAAGCATCCAATACCACAATGTGAAACCTAAAAATTCAGCATAGAGAAAACTAGCCTTGCTGGTGGATATAAGAGTTCGTCGATAGCTGAAACTGAAAAAGAAAAGAAAATCAGTATTCATCTATAGAATGAAGATGAACAGTTTTATAATTTTTGTTTGAAACAGGATATGATATCAATTATAACAATAATCAATAAGGGAATCTGGTGCTATTCACAGAATTCCATCCCAGTCTCCTGCCTTAAAAAAACGCTAGGTGGTGATAGCTGAAAAAACAACCCTCCTTAAATAAAATAAAATACTGAAAAATGTTTTGATTTTTTTTATTTGTAATTGATTGTTGAAAAAAAATAAATAAATAAAAATAAAAAAAAATAAAAATACCCCCAAAAAGATTTTTTTTTAATGGATTTAAGGCGTTTTTATCAACAAATTATTTTTTTTAGTGGTTTGAAGGCATTAAAGTAAGCCCATATTTTATCGACAAGTAAATTTGAATATTTTAGACACCTCCCTTAAAATATTTTAAACGGGGGAGGGTTAAAATATCTATATTTAGACGTCGAAAAAAGACTGCAGGGGGTAAAATATCACATTAACTTTTCGGGAAAACGCCTCAAGCGCTTCAGAAGGCACCCCTTCAGCCAGGGACTTCATTTATAGGGAGGGTTATTTTTCTCAGCTATCACCACCTAGTGTTTTTTAAGACAGGAGGCCGGGATGGAATTCTGCACAGTTATATGGTCTCAAGCGTTCTTATCTAATACTAATAATTTGCACACAGTTTATATGGTCTCAAGCGTTCTTATATAATACTATAATTTGCACACATTTATGGTCATAAGCATTCTATATAATACTAATAATTTGCACACAGTTATATGGTCATAAGCATTCTTATATAATACTAATAAATTTGCACACAGTTATATGGTCTAAGCATTCTTATCTAATACTAATATTTGCACACAGTTTATATGGTCTTAAGCATTCTTATCTAATACTAAAATTGCACACAGTTATATGGTCTTAAGCATTCTTATCTAATACTAATAATTTGCACAGTTATATGATTTCAATAATAATAATTCTTTCTAAATCAATTATAACTTGAAGTAATTATTCTTAATACAAATAATTTATACACAATCAGAGATGCTGTAGGTATGCGTCCTGCATCCCTGATGCACAAAAATCAAAAGGACACAGTAAAATCGTATCCATACATCTCAATGTCTTTCTTTTTTCTCCCCTCACTATTTCAAAACTAACTGTAAATAGATTCAATAGTTTTCTTAGAACGAATTACACAGTATAGCTTACGAGGGTAGGAGTTAGACGGCTTTAGTTGATAACCATAAATTTTCCCGGGGACTCATTCAAAGCAAATATGTGCATCCCAGGACGCACTAAATCAAAAAGTTATCAGCCTCACTGCACAATTAATGGAATCATGAAAAATATTTTTTGTAAAAAATGCATAGATTTTAACAAACTCTGATTTTCTTTTTCTATTAATATGAGGGTGAGTCAAAAAGAATTGCCATTTTCTTTATTTCATGTGAAGAAAAATCGCCTCATTGCGGGTGGACAACTTTACCGCATCCTCCATACTAACCAGATTTAGTGCCTTCCGACTATCATCGCTTTCGGCCCCATGAAAGAGGGTTTGAGGAGGCAAACATTATTCCAGTGATGAGGAAGTGAAATCTGTAGTGAAGAAGTGGCTCAAAGAACAGAATTTTACGGGGCAAGGATACATGCTCTCATTCGAAGTGGAACATTGCTATTGAGAGAAATGGTGACTATGTGGAGAAGTATGGATGTGATCCATAAGAGACCAGCTTCATTTTGATGTATGATAGATGTTCCGCGTGTTGGTCATTATACCTGTCCTAAACAAAATGGCATTACTTTTTGACTTACCTCGTGGCTTACTAAAAGACCTGAGAACCTAGCAGTCCATGATATTACTGTCACACTTCTTTCTTTCCTTCTTTCATTATGTTCGATTGAAACAGATTAACGCCCCCTTCTCTTTCTAATATTTTTTTCTGTGTAGCATGTCCTTTTCTTCCCTTCTTTCTTTATAATAAAAACGGAATACAATTTTTAAATGAACATTTTTTATACGATTGATTTTAATGGCAAGTCAACTTGTCTGAGGTTTTTTATGCCTATAGATTAGGCAATTGCATTATAATATCCTTTCAGCTAGTATTATGAAGTCTGAGACCTGTCAGCTGTTCCTTATAAACATTCATCTTAATTCCACAGAATATTTATACTCTTTCCACAGATTATCTAACATTGCCTTAAAGGAGTTTAGAGATGGCGCATCACTATTGATAATGGTAGTTTATTCCATGTATTCACCACTCTGTTACTAAAATAATTTTGTCTTGCATTTTGCTTTACAGAATTTTTTTAAAGAGTTTTAATTTATGACCCCTGATATTCATTGTACATTTATATTTAAACATATTGTGTAGTTTCTTAAGTTTTTGCACAAGGTTATATATCAAGTGTTCCTATCTAATACAAATAATTAAATGGTTTCAAGTAGTCATTCTTATTTGATAATAGTGAGGAGCTGAGGTGATGTGGAAGCACCGCCTCAAACGCTAAAAAAACAATCTCTTTGGTCTAGTGCTGTCCTAATACAAATATTTTACCTATATATAATATATATATATATATATATATATTACCAGCCACTCCGCATTAGCAGGATGTGACACAAGGTCAATTTCTAAAGCGGAGTTAAACAAGTTTTAATTCAGTTTTCCTTCTCCTAGACTGCGTTACCTGGCCAAGGTTAAAGAGTCCAGTTTCCCTACTATTTGTAAGGCCAGTGTTGCGTGTTCCGACTTTCGATATTCTATTTTTGCGCTTACACGCGGACATAGTGAGAACACACCGATTTGTCCAATCGAACTCTGACTAATGTATAAATATTTTTTTAATCACTTTCCTAAGTTTGGAAAAGGAATTGTGTTTCTATGTTTTTTTGTTTATCCTTATTTGGATATAAAATATAGATTTTATCCTATATATTTACCCAAACTGGAGGGAGAGTAGTTTTTTTTTGCATACCTTTCACAAGGACATTAGCGCTATTGTGAATGCAAACAGCCTCGTCTAGGATTTTAACTCGGGTCGACGAGTCCATTTCCTACGACTCTAACCATTACACAACTCGCTTTCATTTAATTTAAAGTTATCAAATATTCCTATCGAATACGTCATACGAACAATTTTTAAACATATCTATTTGACCCGTAGATGGACACAAACATGTAGTCATTTACTAAGCTTGGCTTTTATAAGCACCAAGCTAAGCTATAAGATTGTCATGTAAGAAATCGAAACAACAAACATAATGCTTCTGCACTACGGTTCATTAGTGGGACCTGGGAGTAATGTCACTGAAGGGTACCTCCACACTCCTCAGAGTTCTAAAACTTGGAGCCTTACAATTGGATGCAGTTTAGTGTATCCTCTCTAAAAGGAGAAGAGGATACATACAATTGCGTATTATTAGTATGTAGATATGGTCAACAGTCTTAATAACTGTAAAACAAATTTATATTATTTCATTGAGGTTTTAAAATAAAAATCATGGAGAATGTGATGTGATGTAAATAACTAAGGGAACTGTGAATTGAGTAGAATATAGTTTCGGTTACAGACAGACAAACACACAATCTCCATTATAATAAGATATATGGTGCTAATGTATCTCCTTGTAGGACTCCAGCGGCAATGTCAAAGAAATCTGTGTCGCCATCAGGTGAGCGTACCATTGCTTTAGTGTCCTTGTAGAGCATCATTATAGTGGCAACCGTTTCTTTGGGGAGCCGCTATGCTAGTAGTATTTGTTTCATTTTCCCTCTGTGTATGGAATCAAATGCCTTGGAAAAATCTACGAATAGTAGCATTGCCTCTAGATTCTTTGCTCGAATCCCTTCTATGATCCGTCATATAGTCAGGATCTGAGAGATTGTGGAGAAGCAAGGATGAGCTCATAAGCGACATTCTCCTGTGGAAACCACACACGGACATGTTAGTGTGGGCTGCCCATCAAGGACCTACATTGACCAACTATGCAAAGATGCTGGTATAATGAATGATAGGGAAGGTTGGCGACAGATTGTCATGGATATCCGTGCTGCATGCGCGACATGATGATGATGATGATTTGGGTTTGTTTTTTTTTTTTACGGCATATCAACCTCAGTGGGTCATTTAATGCCAATAAAGTTTTGAAATAAATCAATTCTTAATGGATAATACAATTTTTTTAAAAATACATTTTTCTATTTAACCCATAGATGAGACCCTAATAGGTACTACCATTTGGGGTCAGAGTGGACCAGGGAGCAATGGTGATGAAGGGGTGCTCCACATCCCCCAAACCTCCAAAACTGGAACCTCACCATCAGATAGAGTTTAACGTCATTCCAAGGACCCTCAGTCACCGCCTTCTAGCACCCATATGATAAAAAGGGATTGGGGCTTGCCATAAGGTCAATAGGGTTGGGGCAATCATATAGGTGCTATGGTTTGACGTGACCAGCCAATTGATCGTCCGTCTAGCCCAAGAAAGGGCCAAAGTGGAGTATTGCAAGTCATGGACTGCTCATCCACCTGGGTTCTATCCATAATCATCACGGGTCCCCATCTACAGCTAACAGATGGCCCCATTGGGTCTTACCCCTCTGCAGAGGTGCAGTCGGTGCATTCTAACGCCCCAGCCGAAATAAAATTGGTGGTTCGTTGATTAGTTGGATTTTACAGTATGTTAACCCAACCCTACTGCATGTCAAAGACGTGTTTGTTTCATTCACACTTAATGGGTACTCAGAGATGCTGATACAGACGCGTCCTGCTTCCCTGATACACAAAAATCTAAAAGGACGCAGTAAAATCGTATCTATGCATCCCAGAGTTTTTCTTTTTTCTTCCCTCACCATTTCAAGCTAAGTGTAAATACATTCAATAGTTTCTAAGAAACGAATTACACAGGATAGGTTACAAGGTAGGAGTTAGATGACTTTAGTTGTTTCCCCATAAATAAAAACCCTACAATTTATTAAGAAACTTTAGTTGGGACCCATAAATTTTCCCTGGGACTCATTCAAAGCAAATATGTGTGTCCCAGGATGCACTAAATTAAAAAAGCTATCAGCATCACTGAGTACTCAATTTTATTTTTAAACACATTTTGTCTTAAACTCATGCTTTTCTACTTAACCCATAGATGGGATCCTAACAGGTACTACCATTCCAGGTCACAGTGGACATGGGAGTAATGGTGATGAAGGAGTACTCCACATTGGGACAATACATTAGGAGAATGTATCTCCAATAAAAATATATACATTGGTGTAACCACAACTACCCTTTCCAGACAGCTTACAATGCACCTTACAGACAAAAGCTCAATAGCCCAACATCTAAAAACACACTCTTGTCCCAATACTAAATTCCGGAAAATACTTAACGATAACACCACCATTATAGAAACACAAACATGTAAACAACAACTAAAAATCTTAGAAGCACTGCATATTAGACACAAAAATCCAAAACTAAACAAAATAAATCTTGATAATAGCACCAATGTTCTAAAATGCCTATAATTACATTAACAAATTATAAAATTATAATAATATTAAAAATAATAATAATAACACTAATATATATATATATATATATATATATATATATCTTATTATAATGGAGAGTGTGTGTTTTTCTGTCTGTAACCGAAACTAAATCACTACTCAAGTCACAATTCCCTTAGTAATTGACGTCACATTCACCATGAATGTATCCTTATTTTAAGCTCAATTATTAATAAAATTGATTTACATTATTTATACTGTTAACCATATCTACATACTAATAACATGCAATTGTATTTATATATACAACAAAATAGAGGTTTACAGTGTGAACGGGAAGGCTAATTTGCATATTGATATTAAAAATGTAATTTTAATAAATATATGCTTAGTATTATTGGTTTCTAACTGTTTGGTTTTATTTTAATGAATATAAGCAAAATTCTCTTCAATAAATCTTAAAAGAAATCCTTAACAAGAAGAAATAACTGTAATATTATTCTTTACTTCCTATTTTAACTAAACAGTTTAATTAGGAAATTTACCAATGAAAGACGGGAGTAACGGAAAATGATGGAAGAGTTAGTTTCAAAGTTGTTCTATTTTTCAATCATACCCCCTCTGTTCAAAATCTTTTTATCTACATTCTTATTCAGTTTCATTAGCCTTTCTAATTTAATATGATATTTTATTATAAAATTTAACTAAAATACTTGCACCCGGAGGGTGCATATATTTGCTAGTATATATAATATACCAAGCGTGTTGGTAGATCCTTGCGGAGAGAAAAAAACCAGCAGAAAGTTTGATTGTAAAAATATACTACCAAACATCAACCAGGAAGAAAAAAATTTTTGAAAAAAAGAAAGGACCAAGATATTCATACCAACAAAAAATAATCTATTGGTACAGTATTTGGCCAAAAGAAAAAACAATTTATATGTATATATATGTATATAAGATATATATATATTCATATAACCGCTAGGAGAAATCTAGTAAGTAAAAAGTTCTCGATACCTAAGTAGAGCCAATAATAAAGATAATCTAACGAGTCAGACGAACCTACTATTAGTTTCGCATAAAGCTCTTCAGGGCTAAAAATAGTAAAAAGTATTTGGTCAAGTGTTTACAATATATATATATATATATATATATAAACACTTGACCAAATACTTTTTACTATTTTTCCATATGAGGATTGTGTTATACATGAAATTTGAGTAACAGCGATACAGTATCCATATTTTTATATTTTAGGTTTTAAACTTGCTCTGCTATAATAGCATCGAGCATCATTTCTATACAAACATTTTACTTATTTGCTGTCCTTCATTTTTATTTATATATACACACATACACACAGATGCTGATAGGTACGCATCCTGTGTCCCAGACACACAAAAATCTTAAAGGACAGTAAAATTGTATCCACACATCCCAGTGTTTCTCTTTTTTCTTCCCTCGCCATTTCAAGCTAACTGTAAATACATTTTAATAGTTTCTTAGAAATGAATTACACAGAATAGGTTACAAGGTAGTAGTTAGACAGCTTTAGTTGGAACCCATAAATTTTCCAGGGGACTCATTCAAAGCAAATATGTGCATTCCAGGACCGCACTAAATCAAAAAGCTATCAGCATCACTGTATATATTTATCAGAGAAAGATGAATTTGTGAGCGTGTGTATGTCTGTTTGATTTTACATAAAAATAAGATCCTATATGATGAAAAAGAAAAAAGATAACTTACCACTATATGATCAAATTCATGATATAATTTATAAAGCATCCAATACCACAATGTGAAACCTAAAAATTCAGCATAGAGAAAACTAGCCTTGCTGGTGGATATAAGAGTTCGTCGATAGCTGAAACTGAAAAAGAAAAGAAAAATCAGTTATTCATCTATAGAATGAAGATGAACAGTTTATATATTTTTGTGTTGAAACAGGATATGATATCAATTATAACAATAATCAATAGGGAATCTGGTGCTATTCACAGAATTCCATCCCAGTCTCCTGCCTTAAAAAACGCTAGGTGGTGATAGCTGAAAAAACAACCCTCCTTAAATAAAATAAAATACTGAAAAAATGTTTTGATTTTTTTTATTTGTAATTGATTGTTGAAAAAAAATAAATAAATAAAAATAAAAAAAAATAAAAATACCCCCAAAAAAGATTTTTTTTTAATGGATTTAAGGCGTTTTTA
This sequence comes from Doryteuthis pealeii, assembly GCA_023376005.1. NCBI lineage: Eukaryota > Metazoa > Mollusca > Cephalopoda > Myopsida > Loliginidae > Doryteuthis > Doryteuthis pealeii. Next base: position 65,904,352 of record CM042165.1, read on the forward strand.
TCAACAAATTATTTTTTTTTAGTGGTTTGAAGGCATTAAAAGTAAGCCATATTTTATCGACAAGTAAATGTGAATATTTAGACACCTCCCTTAAAATATTTTAAACGGGGGAGGGTTAAAATATCTATATTTAGACGTCGAAAAAAGACTGCAGGGGGTAAAATATCACATTAACTTTTCGGGGAAAACGCCTCAAGCGCTTCAGAAGGCACCCCTTCAGCCAGGGACTTCATTTATAGGGAGGGTTATTTTCTCAGCTATCACCACCTAGTGTTTTTTAAGACAGGAGGCCGGGATGGAATTCTGCACAGTTATATGGTCTCAAGCGTTCTTATCTAATACTAATAATTTGCACACAGTTATATGGTCTCAAGCGTTCTTATATAATACTATAATTTGCACACTAATACTAATACTAATAATTTGCACACAGTTATATGGTCTTAAGCATTCTTATCTAATACTAATAATTTGCACAGTTATATGATTTCAATAATAATAATTCTTTCTAATCAATTATAACTTGAAGTAATTATTCTTAATACAAATAATTTATACACAATCAGAGATGCTGATAGGTATGCGTCCTGCATCCCTGATGCACAAAAATCTAAAAGGACACAGTAAAATCGTATCCATACATCTCAATGTCTTTCTTTTTTCTCCCCTCACTATTTCAAACTAACTGTAAATAGATTTCAATAGTTTCTTAGAAACGAATTACACAGTATAGCTTACGAGGTAGGAGTTAGACGGCTTTAGTTGATAACCATAAATTTTCCCGGGGACTCATTCAAAGCAAATATGTGCATCCCAGGACGCACTAAATCAAAAAGTTATCAGCCTCACTGCACAATTATATGGAATCATGAAAATATTTTTTGTAAAAAATGCATAGATTTTAACAACTCTGATTTTCTTTTTCTATTAATATGAGGGTGAGTCAAAAAGTAATGCCATTTTCTTTATTTCATGTGAAGAAAAATCGCCTCATTCGGGTGGACAACTTTACCGCATCCTCCATACTAACCAGATTTAGTGCCTTCCGACTATCATCGCTTCGGCCCCATGAAAGAGGGTTTGAGAGGCAAACATTATTCCAGTGATGAGGAAGTGAAATCTGTAGTGAAGAAGTGGCTCAAAGAACAGAATTTTACGGGGCAAGGATACATGCTCTCATTCGAAGGTGGAACATTGCTATTGAGAGAAATGGTGACTATGTGGAGAAGTATGGATGTGATCCATAGAGGACCAGCTTCATTTTGATGTATGATAGATGTTCCGGTGTTGGTCATTATACCTGTCCTAAACAAAATGGCATTACTTTTTGACTTACCCTCGTGGCTTACTAAAAGACCTGAGAACCTAGCAGTCCATGATATTACTGTCACACTTTCTTTCTTTCCTTCTTTTCATTATGTTCGATTGAAACAGATTAACGCCCCCTTTCTCTTTCTAATATTTTTTTCTGTGTAGCATGTCCTTTTCTTCCCTTTCTTTCTTTATAATAAAAACGGAATACAATTTTTAAATGAAATTTTTATACGATTGATTTTAATGGCAAGTCAACTTGTCTGAGGTTATTTTATGCCTATAGATTAGGCAATTGCATTATAATATCCTTTCAGCTAGTATATGAAGTCTGAGACCTGTCAGCTGTTCCTTATAAACATTCATCTTAATTCCACAGAATATTTATACTCTTTCCACAGATTATCTAACATTGCCTTAAAGGAGTTTAGAGATGGGCGCATTCACTATTGATAATGGTAGTTTATTCCATGTATTCACCACTCTGTTACTAAAATAATTTTGTCTTGCATTTGATTTACAGAATTTTTTTAAAGAGTTTTAATTTATGACCCCTGATATTCATTGTACATTTATATTTAAACATATTGTGTAGTTTCTTAAGTTTTTGCACAAGGTTATATATCAAGTGTTCCTATCTAATACAAATAATTAAATGGTTTCAAGTAGTCATTCTTATTTGATAATAGTGAGGAGCTGAGGGTGGATGTGGAGCACCGCCTCAAACGCTAAAAAACAATCTTCTTGGTCTAGTGCTGTCCTAATACAAATATTTTACCTATATATATATATATATATATATATATATATTTACCAGCCACTCCGCATTAGCAGGATGTGACACAAGGTCAATTTCTAAAGCGGAGTTAAACAAGTTTTAATTCAGTTTTCCTTCTCCTAGACTGGTTACCTGGCCAAGGTTAAAGAGTCCAGTTTCCCTACTATTTGTAGAGGCCAGTGTTGCGTGTTCCGACTTTCGATATTCTATTTTGGCGCTTACACGCGGACATAAGTTGAGAACACACCGATTTGTCCAATCGAACTCTGACTAATGTATAAATATTTTTTTTAATCACTTTTCCTTAAGTTTGGAAAAGAATTGTGTTTCTATGTTTTTTTGTTTATCCTTATTTGGATATAAAATATAGGATTTTATCCTTATATTTACCCATAACTGGAGGGAGAGTAGTTTTTTTTGCATACCTTTCACAAGGACATTAGCGCTATGTGAAATGCAAACAGCCTCGTCAAGGATTTTAACTCGGGTCGACGAGTCCATTTCCTACGACTCTAACCATTACACACACTCGCTTTCATTTAATTTAAAGTTATCAAATATTCCTATCGAATACGTCATACGAACAATTTTTAAACATATCTATTTGACCCGTAGATGGGACACTAACATGTAGTCATTTACTAAGCTTGGCTTTTATAAAGCACAAGGCCTGAAGTATGGATTGTCCAGTGAGAATCGAAACAACAAATAATGGTCCTACTACGGGTTCATAGTGGACCTGGGAGTAATGGCAATGAAGGAGTACTCCACACTCCCAGAGTTCTAAAACTGGAGCCTCAACATCGGATGCAGTTTAGTGTTATTTCCAGTGCACATCTTTTTGGCGGGGTCTTTTCTCCTCTGTAGGGGATAGTCAGCGTATCCTAAGTCTTGTTGACAGGTCCGTGATATCTTTTAATAATGGTTATAGCGCTGAGAGATTCGTTTAGGGGTTCGATTCTAAAATAACGCCACATTTTTTGGAGGTGATGAAGTTTGATAGAACGTTTGCGTGGAGACGACCTCCAAACTAGTCTTATTAATATATCCTTAAAAAAAGAAATGAAAAAATCCTTCAAATATCTGAACAAACGAATAAAAAATGAAATTTAAAAATAAAAAAACGGTTCTACTTGCTGAATAGGAAAAACATGAGTAAATAAAAGAAGAGAAGAAAAAAAGACGTAATTATGTTGTTTGTTATTATTATTATTATCTTCCTTGCGTGACTCGTTAGAGGTCATACAATGTACGCGGACGAGGGACTTTCTGGAGAAAATAAAATCCAATAAGCCAAATTAAAATCTGGGAAAAAGTACATATGCAAATATAAGAACTTACGGTGCATTTCCTCCATGCCTTACAGGCTGTTTCGAAATTAAAGGCCGGGTTCTCGATGCCGCTATTCGTAAGCAGCGTAGAGAACGGAGAACAGTCGCCATCTTGTATTCGCCAGGAACCCGAGCCACGTTCAAAGTCACGGGCAAACGAGACTTTGCTCTTCTTTAAATTTTTACATGCATCTTTATTTAAAGGCTCGTTTAGTTTTATTTAAATTATTAAAAAATTGTATATAATAAACTATCACATATTAATATTAATTTGATTATTATTAATCAAATGATTTTGTAAAGGCGAGTTTGTTTATTATCTCTATGGTAACGCGTGCTATGCGATTATCTCCCTTGCGGCGAAGACAAGGTGCTTGTTGTCATGGGTTAGGGAGAAAAACAAAAATAATCATTATGAATTAGCGCGTGAACAATAATTTTGATGTTGTATTTTGAAGAGTTTAATTAAGTGCTACGTGTCCATAGATAATTAATTGAAGTTGACAATTTAAAACGTGAGTCATCCAATCGTTTTGTGAGTATAAAATAATATTTTTAAATTTTATTTCTATTTTTTGTTTTATTTATTTTATTTTGATTTAGTTGTTCATTTAATTTCAATTTCAAAAAAAAAAAAAAAAATTTTTAAAAAAAAAAAAAAAAAATGAAAGGATATGCCGTTTGTTTTAAACACTATAAAGTCTATGTTCTTGTAAATAATAATTGAGATAACTGAAACTTACTTTTTCTCTGAATCTTTGATTGTTATCTGTACAACATTTTGTCCGATGTGCCCTCCGGCCTTCTTCAGGAATTTCTTGTCGGACTCGGGAACTTTCTATTCAAACTCAGGAACCTTCTTGTCGTAATCGGGAGCCATCACAGAACTTTGAACCTAACCCTTTATTCAGTCCAGGGGTATCCTGTTCTCATTCCCCTAACCATTGCTGAGGTACAGGTGTTAAGCTGTATTAATTATTATTCTATCTTACTGCTGCTCCTGACCAGGATTGAACCTGCAGTCTAGAGATAACTGTCACTTAGAACTGTCTTAATCTAACTCCTTTATTGGCTCACGATTATGATAAGAATGTTCCCAAGTTCGAATAGAAGGTTCCCAAGTCTGAAAATAAGTTTCCCTGAGTCTGACAAGAAATACCTGAAGAAGGCTGGAGGGCACATCGGCTGAAACATTGTACAGATAACAATGAAGATGAGGACAATAGTCCGAATAACGCAGATAATACTGAAACTTAATGCAAAAAATGTGTGGATTTGCTGAGGGATCGCAAGGTTCCTGGTTCGATACTGGCCCTCGCCAACTCAACGTATGAGTAGCACAGGAATCTGTTTGGTAAAGTGATGAATTCATGGTAGCTGAGGCGCTCAACCTCAGACACAAAAACAATCTCCCTGGTCTAGCGCTAGTGAAAAGGGGATAAACTCCCTCGCTGTCTGGCTGATACTGACATTAGGTCACCCCGACGACTTTACTTAGTTATTCCTTCATTGTGAATATTTTCCATATCAAATCACCCAGAAAAAAGTAAAATTGTCACCCCCCCCGCTTCAATTTTTCTGAAAGTTTGTACAGGTGTGGACTATGTTAAAGTTAGACAATCCCCCAAATTTGAGCTTCCAATTCCAAAAATTGGCAGAATTATGTTGATTTTTAGCACTCCAAATTTGGTGGGGTACATGAAAAATGGCAACATTTGTAATCTATTATTGTCGGTAAATTGAGTTCTAGAGCTTCCCTACTCCTAAAAATTGGTTTATAAAAGCATCTTTGTCCAAGGAATACAGAAAGCTATAAAAAAAAAAGTCTTAAAGTCAACCAATTTTAAGTTATTGATGATTTCATCTTTGTTTCACATCCTACCTATGGCAAATGGGTTTGGTAAATATCCACTTTTAATTGCAAAACTTCAATGGAATGTGAGGTAAGAATAACACAATGTTGTCTTATAAGTCTAATCTCTAATAGCGCTAATACCCTTGGGAAAGGTATGAATCCTACTCTCCCTCCAGCTATGGATAGATAATAGGACAGACTCGGCTCTTTAACCTTGGTTAGGCAACTGGTTTAGGAGAAGGAAAACTCTGAATTCAAACTTGTTGAACTCCGCTTAAGAAATTGACCTTGTGTCACATCCTGCTCGTGCGGAGGGGTTGGTAAATATATATAAGTCTAATCTCTATTCAGAGACAGAAAGGCACCAACCAGTATATAATTACTCTCTAAAGGAGACACTGTGGTGTAATAGAATTCCAGTTGTGTTAGGCAGATTTTCTTTCCAAGTTTCTGATTTGGTTTGGTTTGGTTTGTTTTGTTTTACGGCATATCAACCTCAGTGGGTCATTTAATGCCAATAAAGTTTTGAAATAAATCAATTCTTAATGGATAATACAATTTTTTTATAAATACATTTTTCTATTTAACCCATAGATGGGACCCTAACAGGTACTACCACTCCGGGTCAGAGTGGACCAGGGAGCAATGGTGATGAAGGGGTGCTCCACATTCCCCAAACCTCCAAAACTGGAACCTCACCATCAGATAGAGTTGAATGTCATTCCTAGGACATGTAGACCCTCAGCCACCGCCTTCTAGCATCCATATGATAAAATGGGGTTGGTGCTTGCCATAAGGGCAATAGGGTTGGGAAAATCATATAGGTGCTAGGGCTTGACGTGACCAAAAGTTTCTGATGATTGTGGAATCCACAATAAGTATATTAAGCAATAAAAAATATTCACTTCTAACCCTGAAATATTAATATGTATATATCATCATCATCATCATCATGTCACGCAATAAGCACAGATACCCATGACAATCTCTCACCAACCCTCCCTATCATTCATTGTGCCAGAGAGGTCCTCTACGCAGCATCCAGTATCCTTGCATAGTTGGTCAATGTAGGTCCTTGGTGGCCGGCCCACACCAGCATGTTCATGTGTTGGCTTCCACAGGAGAACGTCACTTATGAGCTCATCCTTGCTTCTCCAGCAGTGTCCTGCATACCTTACAGGTGGCCATACAGCTGCTTGCTTGTGGGGTGCTGTTTCCTCGACTTGTTCAAGACTGCATGCAGCATTCTTGTGCATTTAATACTAACGAAGCCGAGTTCAACACTCCAGCGAAATATACTACACATTTTAGTCTGAGTTTTTTTCTTTCATTCCTCATATTTCTACCACACACACACATATATATATATATTTACTAGCTGCAGTACACGTTAATACCCAGAAAAAATGTGGTTATTTGCAGTTACACAGTGCACTTGAAAATGCTAGCAAATCCTGGACAATGCAAAACCATAATATATATATATATATATATATATTATAAAAAATGGATATAAAAGAAACTACTCGAGTTTCACCATAAGGATCTTCAGGGTTAAATCCAATTAAAAATTTCATCTTATTCAGTGAACACATGTGCAATCGGCTGCAATTAATCGGTACCTCAATTAATTCAGTGGATTTAACCTGAAGATCCTTATGGTGAAACTCGAGTAAGTTTCTTTTATATCCATTTTTTATAACAAATTTGCTCTACTCCTTATTGAGCACTTTGTATTTGTTATATCGCTGTCTTAACCCTGAATTTTGCACCTTCAATGATCGTGCCCATTTTCACCGGTAAGCAACCTTTATCCTTATAATATATATATATATAATATATATATATATATATATTCTACAAACTTTCTACACATATTGTCGGATTCATATCTATTTTACCTTTCATATATATATATATATATATATAATATATATATATTTAATATACCAAACTTGTTGGTAAATCCTCGCGGTGAGAAAAAAACTAACCAAAATCATGAAGGGATGAAAAGTTAGTAAGTATTTCTTAAGATTATTGTTCATATTAATGAAAACAATTTTTTGATTTTGGTGAGTTGCAAAAATTCCTTTTTTTCTAAAATCTATTTTATCCAACATTTTATTAACCTGGAAGAAATGGATAGAAATATCAGAAACAAATGAATATAACTTCTCAATTGCTATGCTCCTCTTAATCTAGTTCACACACACAACACACACATATATATATATATGTAAACGCTCATGAGGTCATTAATCATCTTAACGACAGCAACCTTGAGCACCTTTTTAATCTCCATCTTTCCAACACATGTGGGCATGCCTACAAAGTCAGAAAACAGCACTGCTCACGTGACTTTCGGAAACATTTTTTCACGGTCAGAATTGCGGAGACATGGAATAAACTGCACGCGTCTGTTGTAGGCTGCTGAAGCACTGAGTCTTTCAAAGCCTCCATGCTTCCTGTGGTCCACCGACACTATACCTGATGCCACTGTCCACATACATATGCACACACACGCACACATACATGCATATTACTACTGTAAACTGTTCATGTTCCTGATACTACATTATTCTGTGTATTTGACATGAGACTTTGATGAGTTGTGGTGCACCTGAGCACTGTACACAATAAATTTCATTATTATATATATATATATATATATATATATACTCACACACATACAGACAAACATACAAAGCATAATCAGGCTAATATATTTTCAAGTATAAAATAGGATAATAAAAACAGGGTAGAAATTCAGGGCTCAGAGTTTCACATTGCTAATCTTTAGGAGAGATATAACTCCTCCTGAGTTTTTTTACTTGCTAACCAAGGTTAAAGACACCAGTCCACTCGACTATTTACCCATAGCTGGAGGGAGAATAGTAGGATTCATACCATTCCTAAGAGTATTAGTGCTATGTGAAATGCAAACAGTCTTTTGGGAACAGGAATATATATATATATATATATATATATATATATATATATATATATATATATATAGTGGTTAGAGTCATGGGAAATGGACTCGTCGATTCGAGTTCAATTCCTAGACGAAGCTGTTGGCATTTCACATAGCGCTAATACCCTTGTGAAAGGTATAAATCCATATATTCTCCCTCCAGCTATGGGTTAAATAGTAGGGCAGACTGGGCCTTTCAGCCTTGGGTAGGTCATCAGTCTAGCAGAGGGATAACTCTAAATTCAAAATTCCTGAGGTCGGTCGTTGATTGGGTTTGTGGCAACCCTTGATGCACCAATTCTTACCTATCGACTGTGCCAAAAAGTGTGGATGGTCCAACACAAGCCTTCACCACTATAAACAAATCACTGTGTGGGTGTTAATTATATGTATAAACCCTCATGCGTCAAAAATCGACGAGAGAGTCCATAATATATATATATATATATATATATATATAATATACCAAAACTTGTTGGTAAATCCTCGTGGTGAGAAAAAAAACAGCAAATAGTTTGATTGTAAAAATATACTACCAAACATCACCTGGGGAAAAAAAGTTTTGGAAAAAAGAAAAGACCAAGATAATTCGTACCAACCAAAAATAATCGATTGATACAATACTTGGCCAAAAGAAAAAAACATATTATATATATATATATATATATATATATATATATAAGAGGATTGGCGAACGAAAGTTCATTCGGGTCTCAAACCCGGCCAGGGGTAGCTGTTAATGTATAACCACACTGATGAGAAGTGATACTTCGAAACATGTCTGTGGATTACTTATTTATTATATATAATAAGATATATATATTCATACAAAACCTGCTAGGATATACTAAAGCTAATAAGTAAAGAGTTCTCAATACCTAAGTAGAGCAAATAATAAAGATAAACCTAATGAGTCAGATAAACCTACTAAAAGTTTTGCTTAGTGCTTTTCAGGGCTAAGATCCGACTAAAGAGATTTGGAGCAAAATTGATTAGTTTAGTCTATGCTAATTTCTTTGAGTCTAGGTGGAAGGTGTTGTATAAATATGAGTTTGCTCCAAATCTCTTTAGTTGGATCTTAGCCCTGAAGAGCACTAAGCGAAACTTTAAGTAGGTTTATCTAACTCATTAGGTTTATCTTTATTATATATATATATATTTTATTAAAGAAATGGATACAATAGAAACCTACTTGAGTTTCACCATTAGGAACTTCAGGGTTAAATCCACTGAATTAATCGCGGTACCGATTAATTGCACCCGATTACACATGTGTTCATTGAATAAGATGTTACGTTACAGTCACGTAACATCTTATTCAATGAACACACATGTGTAATCGGCTGCAATTAATCGGTACTGCGATTAATTCAGTGGATTTAACCCTGAAGTTCCTAATGGTGAAACTCGAGTAGGTTTCTATTGTATCCATTTCTTTAATAAATTTGCTCTACTTTGTATTGAGCACTTTATATTTGTTTTATTGCGGACTTAACCCTTGGATTCTGTGCACTTCCAACGATCGTGCCCATATTTATCGGTAAGCCACCTTTTATCTATCTATATATATATATAGTATGTGTGTGTGTGTGTGTGTGTGTGCGCGCGTGCGTGTGGGGGGTGTAACTTTATATTTATCAGTCAGATATCTTCGTCTCATTATAGATTAATGAGAAATGTTGTTGTTATGGTAATATTAGGTAATACTTGAATAAATAAAAAAGAAAGAAAGAAAGAAAGAAAGAAAGAAAGAAAGAAGGGAAGGGAAGAAGATAGAAATAAGAAAAGAGAAAAAGTGAAATGACACAGTGAAGGAAGAAAATTAATAAGAGAGAGAGAGAGAGAGAGAGAGAGAGAGAGAGTAGAGAGAGAGAGAGAGAGAGAGAGAGAGAGAGAGAGAGAAGAGAGAGAGAGAAGAGAGAGAGAGAGAGAGGGGGGGAGAGAGAGATTAAGCACTGATACCCATGTAACTACATTTATGACAACATTAACTTAAGGTAAGCTATGCAAAGCCCACATTGTTTTATATATATATATATATATATATATATGAAAAGTTTATTTACAGTACAGAATTTAATAAGGACGCGTAAAAGCATATGCATTATGTAAAATAAATTGTTTTTTTTTTTTTTTAAAAAGAAAGGAAAGGGTACCCTAGTTTTGATTTAAAATCAGAAATGAATTTCTTTTTTTCGATCAATGCTCCTCAGAGAAAAATTTCATTGAAAGATGGTGAAATAGTGTAGTTGTAGACAACAGAAAAGACAGAAAGCAGTGAGAACAAGGGAAAATTTTTTTTTTTTTTCTCAATAAGAGAATTCGTAAATTTACGAAACTTACAACTCACGTGGGGGGGTTCGGAAATTACGAGTGCCCTCGTTTGATAAGTTGAGGCTTGAAGTGCCAAAAAGGAGTAGTTGTTGGGACTGCTTCTGAACGCACAGGAATGGTTGAGTGCGGGAGATGAAAAGAGACTCGAGAATTTGCAGTTGTAGTTCGCTGTTGGAACTGCAGAGGACTAAAACATAGCTGGATGGTAGGAACGAGCACAAGCAGAATTTCTTCAATGAAATTTTTCTCTGAGGAGCATTGATCGAAAAAAAGAAATTCATTTCTGATTTTAAATCAAAACTAGGGTACCCTTTCCTTTCTTTTTAAGAAAAAAAAAAAACAATTTATTTTACATAATGCATATGTTTTTACGCGTCCTTAATATATATATATATATATATATATATATATATATATATATATATATGGGCCAGGTTAGCTCAGTAGGTAGAGTGTTCGGCTAGAAAACCACAGCGTTGATCAGACACTCTGAAAAGAAAAATAATTTAAAATACTATATGCAAAAAAAAAAAATCCATGCTGTTATCATCTAAATTTTATTTTTTAATTATCTTCACGAATATAAATCAAATCTTCATTAGTTTTGTTCAAAAAGCAAGATCTGGTGATAGTGAATGTGAAAATACATTTACTTTGTCATTAATTGTTTTATTTTCATAGTTTCCTCCGGACATACATACACACAAACTGCCTTTTATATATGTATAGATTATAAATTTGACAAAGCTTTGCAAATACCGAGGCGAAATATCATTTGAATTTAGTTGTGTTGTTTTATTCGCATTTTCCCTCTAATTTCAACCACATTTTGTCGGATTTACTCAATCCTTTATTCTTCATACATGTAAATATGGGTTATTTCCTATAACTCCAACATAAACAAAGGGGAACCACTCTTGACTGATAAATTATTTATTTATTTATTGATCTACTAGGAAAAAAGAAGACAGGGTTAGGTTAGGGTTTAGGGTTAGTTTAATGGGAAAATAAATAAATAATTTATCAGTCAAGAGTGGTTCCTTTTTGTTTATGTTGGAGTTATAGGAAATAGCCTTAATATGAGCTTATAACAATATTTAATTTCAGAATTTCCACTGACAAATTCCAACTAGATTCCAGAGTTTACGGTGAAAACTTCCCTTGAGCTAAAACCATTCACTCGGTTCAAGAATAAGATGGCCTCCTCTGTCAACCTCAGTCCACTTCCCAACATGTTTGGAGATGTCCCCGAAGACAATGTAATATTTTGTATAGATACATCTGGTAGCATGCACAATTCTTTACCCGTTGTGAAGCTGCACTTACAGGAAACCCTCTGTACAATGGCAGCTCACAAGAACAAGAAATTTTTCAATATTATCGAATTCAATTCAAAGGTGACTGCCTGGTCTGACAAACTTATCTGCAGCACCCGGGAAACCAGTGCCCTTGCAATGGAATGGGTAGGGCAGCTAAATGCCCAAACAGGGACAAATACTCTTGGGGCACTGCAAGCAGCCCTCGCAGCCCACAAGTTGATGCTGTCTATCTGGTGACTGACAGCCTCCCCGAGCAGCATCGGAACGACATCTTAGATGAAATAGTTACCCTAAGCAACGGTCGACCAGTGCATTGCATCTGCATAACAGACTCGGTTCCAGAAACGGCGCTTACCGATTTCTTGGAAGACCTCTCCATAGAAACCTTTGGTTCTTTGCACATTGTCCAAGTGTCTACACACGGTTATGTGGAACGGGTGACCCCTGTTTACACTGCTGACCACGGCCGAGGCAGAATGCTGCTGACACCTTCGGGGGTCGATACACCCCACAAAAATCATGCAGCCTGACGAGTACTTTGCTAGTGGACCCTGAGTATTGGAAAGCATTCCTTCTTTAAATTCTCCTTATTTTCACCCACTGCTTCAAAACTATCCAACATGGCCATACCATCCGTTTTTGGGGCCGAATTGTCACATGTATGGTCCAAGGGCATGGAGTCGATTTTATCCAGCGAGGTCCTGGTTAAAAGACAAGCAGAATGAAATTGATTCCAGTCTTACACCCGGCGCTGGTGCCATTTTGATTGGGAAGAAAGTTCTTGCAAGAAGACATGAAGATGGACTCTTTTACCTTGGAACGGTTCAAAGTCAGGTGAGTATTTCTGCTTAGTATATCTGAATTCGGAACGTAGTTACTATATGCATTTATGTATTTAAAATCATTTATTTATCTATTTACTTATTTTTTAATTTTTCCTTCTGCAATTTTTATATTTCATATAAGTAGTTACTATATGTGGAGAAATGTAGAACAAACACAGGATGTTACAATGGATGGAAATTTATTAGTCGTAGTGTCGATGTTCGAACATTTTGGTTTATAAAGAAACCGTCTTCAGGACAATATGAAACTAGTCAAGGAGTAAAAGGATTTATGTAGTTAAAAAGATGATGGATGTTTTGAATATGTTGAGTTTCGAAAATGTGTAGAAAAGGTTTGTTACCGTTCGTTGATTTCAGAAGGTAGCTACTATATGCATTTTATGTATTTTTAAAAATTCCTTTTTTTTTCTTTTTTTTTGTATTTTGTTGGCTTTTTTTTTGTTGCTTCTTTTTTGTTTTCTTTTATAGATTTTATTTTTCCGCTCACATTCATAGTACTTTCCTAAGGAGATGAGCCATTTGGACCATATGACCTTTAGGCACCCCTTTTAATCTCGATTCAGAAGGACATGTTTTTCATTTACACCGTCAATATCCGGTTGTTTGTTAGGGTTAGGGGTTAGGGTTAGGGTTGTGACTTGAGGAGTGATATACTTTCGATTACAGACAGACAAACACACACTCTCCATTATAATAAGATATATATATATATATATATATTTATTTATTTTACAATGTTTTCATAGATCAATGTTCATAATGAACATTGATCTATGAAAACATTGTAAAATAAATAATATTAGCTCTTACAAACTGTGATTGAGCACTGTATTTCTTTGTTTCATCGCAAAAGAAATTTTGTTTTTATATATACCTATATATATATATATATATATATATATAAATACAAAAAAATGCAATTTGTAGAACGGCTGAAGTGTTAGGGTTAGAGGTTAGTTTTATAATTAAAAAAAACTCTAAAAAATCGTCTGTTAACAAACAACCGGATATTGACGGTATAAATGAAAAACATGTCCTTCTGAATCGAGATCAAAAACGGGTGCCTAAAGGTCATACGGTCCAGCTGTTCTACAAAGTGCATTTTTTTTGTATTTCATATAGCTAGTTACTATATGCATTTTATGTTTTTTTCTCTGTGTAGCATGTCCTTTTTCTTACCTTTCTTTCTTTATAATGAAAACAGAATGGTCCATTATTTGCCTGAGGTGATGACACTCATAGGATATAAGAATTCTGTGGATAAGCAAAACCAGATAATCAGAATTTACATCTTTGTATTTCATCTTGGATGATTTGAACAGTGTCATCTTTAACCAGAGGGTGTTGCAAGATGATGAAAGTCATACAAATAAGGAACACAAATATCAATATATATATATATATATATATATATATATATAAATATATTAATAATTTGAAGGCAATTACAATGCGTATAAAAGATAAAAACAAAAAGATGTTGTTTTTTTGTCTTATCAATTTCAAAGAAAACTTTATCTTCAGAGACGAAAATCAGAAATGAACGTGCTTAAGTTTTTTTTGAGTGGTGATACTTTTTTTTTCTTTTCTTTTTCTTCTTTTTTCCCTCTTCTTCTTTTTTTTCTTTCTCCTCCCTTCCCCTTCTTTATGTTATGAATGAAATGGGCGAATAACTGTAATTTCTTCTTTTTTTTTTTTTATATTTTTTGAGAATGAATGTGTATCCTATATATATATATTAATAAGTCATCTACAGAAATGTGTTTTGGCATTTTCCGCCTCCTCAGTGTAGCTAGACACAACAACTATCCCTGGCTAGGAGCGAACTCCAACTGACTACTTGCCAACCTAAATTCTCAAACTCTCGGCCACTTTGACAGCTACTGTAACGGGGCTGGTGTTTAAACTATTAAATACATAGGTTTGTTTATATATTTTACGATCACAGAGAGATCTAGTCTGCGAGCAAACGATCATTGCTTATATATGCTTGGTAGTGAAAGTTAATTTAAATCACCCTTTAGAGAGCTCTACCAAATTTTTTGGAGCATATATGTTGTGTGTCTGTGCATGTGTGCATGTGTGTGTGTGTGTGTGTATGTGTGTGTGTGCATATTCATGTTATGTTAAGGTCCATTCATCTATATATTAATACTCTTGTTCCTTAATCTTCCAACCATTATCATCTTGCAACAACCTCTGTTTAAAAATGAGAACATTCAAATCTTCCAAGATGAAATGCAAAAATGTAAATCCTGATTATCTGTTATCACTTATCTGCCAAATTCATATTTCTTATGAGTGTCGTTACCTCAGTTAAATAATAGACCATACCATTTTTATCATAAAAAATAAAAGGGAAGAAAAAGGACATGCTACACAGAAAAATATAATATGAGAAAGAAAGAAAGAAAGAAAGAAAGAAAGTGAGTAGGGGAAAGATAGAAAGAGAGGGTCACTGCGTGGAAGCAATAACATTAATCTGTTTCAATCGAACATAATGAAAAGATGAAAAGAAGGGAAAAAAGAAGAAAAAAGAGTGAGAGAAAGTTAAATCAATATTATTATACTTTTTATATATTGAAGTATTTTGCAATAGCTCTTAAACATATCAAAGTTGTAATTATTGAATTATTATCATATTGTAGTATATCTGCAGGTCCTGCTAGTATGTATCATTACATTACATATTACTAATAAATATATACACCCTCAGGGTGCAAGTATTTAAGTTTTAATGTAAATTAATATAAAATATTAGATTAGATTAGAAAGGCTAATGAAACTAAATAAGAATGCAGATAAAAAGATTTGAAACAGTATGGGGTATAATCGAAAAATAGAACAACTGAAACTTCATTTTCCATCATTCTTGTCTTTCATTGCTAAATTTTCCTAATTTAATAATTTAGTTAAAATAGCAAGTAAATAATAAAATGACAGTTATTTCTTCTTGTTAATGGATTTCTTTTACAATTTATCCCCAAGATTTTTGCTCATATTTATTTGGTAAAAACCAAACAATTATAAATCAATAATATTAAGCACATATTTATTAAAATCAAATTTATAATATCAATATGCAAATTAGCATTCCTGTTCACACTGTAAACCGCTATTTTATTATATATCTTATTTTAATGGAGAGTGTGTGTTTGTCTGTCTGTAATCAAAACTACATCACTCCTCAAGTCACAATTCCCTTTGTTATTTATGTCATATTCTCCATGATTTTATTTTTATTTAAACCTCAATTATCAATAAAATTGTTTTACATAATTAATACTATTTAGGAAAATCTCCTACTACCAACCTCTGCTAACACCAACAACTGACCACACCTCCCCTAATTCACCAGTATGAAAATGTTCACCATTGAAGCAAGAACTCAATCCTATGTTCTGAAGAAGGTCTAACAGACTGAAACATTACAACGTCGACATCACTACCTACCATAAATATCCATTTTCAAAAACATCCCATATTTGTCTACCTTTCTCCACATAATTGATACAATTGCATGCTATTAGTATGTAGATAAGGCTAACAGTATCAATTATGTGGAGAAAGGTAGACAAACATGGGATGTTTTTGAAAATGGATGTTTATGGTAGGTAGTGATGTTGACGTTGTAATGTTTCGGTCTGTTATACCTTCTTCAGGACATAGGATTGAGTTCTTGCTTCAATGGTGAACATTTTCATACTTGTGAATTAGTTAGTTGTGAATAAGGGGAGGGGTGGTCAGTTGTTGGTGTTAGCAGAGGTTGGTAGTAGGAGATTTTCCTAAATAGTATTAATTATGTAAAACAATTTTGTTAATAATTAAGGTTTAAATAAAAGTAAAATCATGGAGAATATGACATAAATAACTAAGGGAATTGTGACTTGAGGAGTGATATAGTTTCGATTACAGACAAACACACTTATCCATTATAATAAGATAATAAGATATATATATAATATATATATATATATATATATTGTATTTGTGGAAAGTTGACTTACCAGTGGAACAGGTCACAATGGTTAGTTTATGCAAGATTTATGATTATAAGGCAGCGATATAACAAATATAAAGTGCTTGATTAATAAATAAATTCTTGAAAATAAATATAAAGTACTTGATTAATAAATAAATTCTCAATTAATCCAGGGGATTTAACCCTGAAGATCCTTATGGTGAAACTCGAGTAGGTTATTACTGTGTACCATTATCATAATATATATATATATTTGAGAATTATCATTTTTTTTCGTTGTAAATCTTTCAGATTCTCCTGAATCAGTTCCTGGTTGCTTTTGGCCCTTGTAAACATGGAGACTTCATGGATACAACTTACCAGGAAACTGACGTCTTTGACATAATCGATTACAATGAAGCTGCCCGCCACTCAATCCTCATAGGGGATTATGTATTGGCACCCTGGCAACCTGAAGGGGAAAAGTTTCGACCAGGAAAAGTCATTCATGGTCAGGAGACCCGACATTCTGAGCCAAGTAAAGTTATTTTTTTCTTTGCTGATTTCTTGGAATTTTATTGGTTCATTTTATTTGCTTAAAAGCTGCCATTGGCGGCTATTAAGCTAAATACCTTGTCATTTCTTTATTATAGAGTTTATATTATACTAGCACTGGGCTGCGTTAAATTTTTTTTCAAAGGTCAAAGGTTTACCAAGTGATATATGATCGCCATTTTATGCTGAATTCAAAAATACCATTCATTGTGTTTAGTCAGGTCTGGTTTTTAAGATGTGCTTGAATACTTCACGATAAGTTTTACATAATAATAACACTTATGCAAAACCCTGTGGTCTCTACTTGTCACAAATAGAGATATGATAATGATAATGTTCTATACATTTCAAGTAAAGCTTGTATTGACCATATGACCTTTAGGCACCCCTTTTTGATCTCGATTAAGAAAGGACATGTTTTTCATTTACACCGTCAATATCTGGTTGTTTTAACAGACGATTTTTAGAATTTAAAAAAAAATTATAAAACTAACCCCTAACCCTAACCTGTAAAATAGCCAGATACTGACAGTGTAAATGAAAAACATGTCCTTTCTTAATCGAGATCAAAAAGGGGTGCCTAAAAGTAATATGGTCTGCTTGTATCTTAAAAATTTGATCTGATTAGTAAAACTGAGTATGATTTTTGGATTCAGCGTAAAAAAATGCCTTAAAATCAGCTATTATATATTCAATCTTGAAAACATTGCAGGCCAGTATAATCTATACATATATAAGGGGAGGTTGGTGTGTATGTATGTATGTTTGTTCTGATGAAACTATGAAAATAAAACAATTAACAAAGTAAATATATATACACATTAAATATCACTGGTTTTTTGTTTTTTGTGCAAAAATTATGAAGATTTGATTTATATTTGAAAATATTTAAAAATCAAAATATACATAGAAATAGCATTGAAACTCTACTTAAAAATGTCTTGCATTTGTAAATCTCAAAACTAAATAAATCAGTACACCAGGGTATTTTTTGTACCCTCTTTACCTAGGTGACACTAGGTAGCCACTTCTAGTTACAAATAAAGGGAAGTATCAGGTTGTGTGTTCAAATCACGGTAGGGTCACAATTATAAGAATTTGTCTCTAGCACCTGTATTCTTGTAATGCATTAAGTTATCTAAAAGAGGGTAATCTAACACAGAATATTTGGTAGGAAAAAAGACAAGTCAATAGACACAATATAACATTTATTTACACAACATACAAAGAGGGAACATAGTTTCTGTCCCAAACTACAAAAGAGTCACAATGTGATAATATAAATTGTAGATGAAAATGAAATAACAGAAATTGTTCACTTGAGGTTTCGGTTTATTTAACTAAATTCATCAACATGCAATAGTCAAATAGTTATAATGAGGCTTTAGAAAACACTGACTGCATCTCTGCAGAGGGGTAAAATCCCCCTGTGGGATTGTCTGCCCTTGTTTGGCTGGAAGAGTTATCTTCCCTTGTGTTTCTGGTTTTCCCCACCAGGCACTCTGACTATTTAAGCAGGCAAGCGCCAAGTTTGAATTCTTTTTCTTCTCTGGGATTCAACAAACACACATGGGTTAGACACTTATGTCTACACCCTTCTTGTATGGGGGGTTTCATCCCCCCAACACTATGTAGTAAGTGACTTTGACTAATGGACTCTTCATATCTTTTATATGTACATAAATGTTGTATAACTGCTTCTCCACATGCTCCATGTATTAAAGTCCATTGTGCATTTAACACCCTTAGTCGGAGTTGTTTGTTCATATATGTACCAAGTTGGGAGGCCCCTAAGCCAACTAACTAATGATAATTAACATTACTAGCAACAGAAAACACCCTCCGGGCGTCGTAAAAATTAATTTTTGAAAGACATTGCCTGAGAGGGTGGGAGTTAAAAATTCAATGTCAGAGGGTTTGTATCATAAGTAAGATAAATCCTCATATTTATTAAAGGAGTAAAAAAAATAAAAAAATTTGAAATGAAAACTGATCCCCATCCCTTTCAAATAAAATGTTGCATGCATGTAATAATCAAACAATTATTTTGAATATTTTCCACATCAATTTTACACAAAATTGTAGGTATTTATTTATTTGTAAACTTTTTAGTTAACTTCTTGTTACTGTAAAAAAAAAAAAGGACGAGAGTAAAAAACAATTTTTCAAATTGCTTACTCAAATTTTGGGTGTATATAGCATAAGAATATTGTGACGTAAGCTGTGACGTAGAGCTATGATGTAGTTTTTGTTACAGACACAAATACAGACAATCTCCATTATTAATAGATTACATTTTGAACCCAACACCCCCAATGAGGGCACATGTGATGCTTAAGAATGGAATACAGGTGGCCGAGCAGTCCATGACATGCAACACTCCACTTTGGCCCTTACTTAGGCTAGATGAGCAGTCGGAGAGGCCCCCTCTGTTCAATCGGCTGGTCATATCAAGCCCTAGCACCTATATGATTGTCCCAATACTATTGGTCTTAAAGCAAGCCCCAACCTTTTTTATCATATATGTGCTAGAAGGCAGTGGCTGAAGTTCTTCATGTCCTGGGTATGACATTAAACTCTCTGATGGTGAAGTTGCAGTTCTGAATCTCTGGGGAATGTGAAGTACCCCTTCATCACCATTACTCCCAAGTCTACTCTGACCTGGAGTGGTAGTACTTAGGGGTTAAAAAGAAAAACAGGAGTTAAAAAAAATTGAATACCCATCAAGAATGAATGAAACAAAAATGTCTTCAGCATAAAATGACCCAATGGGTTGACATTGTAGCATGATTATTGTGGTCTACAAGGATTGAAAGGAGAAAGAGAAGAAAAAGAAATAAGAACAAACAAAGGTTAAAAATTTGGAAGAGTAAACACTAAGAGGGGTGCCAGTAATGTGACCGACGAATGTCCCCAGAAATAGATTTAAAAATAAAAACGGAAGTTCCGGGTTTTGACCAGAAACGGATGTGATGCCGGAACGAGAAATGGGAAAGGACAAAATCTGCCTCTTGACCCTTGGCTTTAGTGGGAGTCAGATGTTGGTCTCTGTCCCTCGTATGGGTATGGGACAGCAGTACAGAACATGATACTATATTAGAAGATAGAATAATTTGACAATACTCTCTCTCTCTTTGTCTTTCCTTCTCTCTGAAAAAGAACCCACGAGCCTAGAAATAAACACACAGCCCCTTGGGACTATACAACTTGCTTATATGTTGTTTCTGAACTAACGACTATTAATACTACTAACGACGACTACTACTACAACTTGAGTTGGCCTATGCGACAAACACCATTTTTGTACCGTGACTATTGTTATGCTACAACATGTCATAAAATCCACCCACCCACCAACCAACTGTTACATAATTATTAGAAACCTAATATTTATGGCAATAGTGTAGAAATCATAATGGCGATTAGTGCAGCTGATGGCCTTGAGGGTGAGTGACGGCGCTTGACCTCACTCTCACCTTGCCTTCCGTGGATAAATTGTGAGAACCAGAAGGCATGGAAGACCTTGTCTTCCGGTTTAAGGATAGCAAATTTAAGGCAGTTAGAAGCTAGAAGCCGAGCTCATAGGATGTAAGGATCTGCACAGACGTCTGGTTTGGGGATTAACAATAAAATAAGATCAAAAGTAAATCGAAGTCTTGTGTTTATTATCTAAAAACTAACAATGACACAGGGCTTCTGCTAACGAGAAATCCCCATAGAAGACCAGACCTGAAGTCCCCAAGAAAGTCCAGACATTAGGAGATCCGAGACAACTCCAGACGCAAGATGTTAGAAGATAGAACCAAAGCTGGCCAGAAGAGAAGACAACTAGAAGTAAGAAGTAAGAAAGGGTATACAACACAACCAACCAACCAACCAATCAACCAAATAGTAATAATCTTATGTTTTTTCTTTATATTCCTACAGGGTCAAAAGATTCCAAACTTACCATTTCTTTTGACAATGGCATTGTTGCTAATGTTAATCCAAACATTGTGGTATGGATACCCAAAGAGTTTTACAATCGAGTACAGTTGGAACTTCAAATGCCCCCGTCTGCTCGTCAGTATCTTCAGAGTGAAGATGGGTACCCTAGGGTAACAAAACCTGGCTACCCTTCCTCGGGTCCTCAACCCAAACCAAAAGACTACTGCTGCATCAATCCTCTTTCTTTGCGACAACCGAGCTTTACCCTAATGAACGGGGGATGGATGCCATACCCTACTGGTTACATACCAGTATCTAATGTTTATCCAATCATGAGAAACGTTGAAGTAGCGACTGCAGGTCTGGGAAAACACAAGAGCGATATTGTCACAACGTCTGAGGATTCCCAGTCCCAAATTATCCAGGAACGAACCTCAGCGCCAAAGAGTTGAATGAGAAGGTAAATTGCCAGATAGCGGAACACAAAAAGAGCATGAACACCTTGGAAAGAAGACGAGCGTTAGCGGTGAAAGAAAAAAACGACAAAGCCAAAACAAAGGGCAATAAGGAAAGATCCCTTCTGCCCTACAATAGGGACGAGAAACGTGATCGGGAGAAGCCGGAGACAACAGACCTGCTGGAAGAGGAAGCCGATTTCGACGATCCAGAAGAGGAGGGGGATTGGCACTCTTCACCAAAAGTGAGCTTTGTGACGTCTGATCTTGAGAATTCTCCAGATTTAGGATTTTACGATGATTTCGGTTTGGACGACTTCAGTCCGCCATGCACCAAAGACGTTGGAATAAATACAGAGACGGTGAGCGCAAAGTCAAAGACAGGTTCACAGCACCAGCCTCCATGGAAATACTGGCACAGCGATCCAATTCCATCTTTGACTGATAGGTCCAGTAAAGTTGGACCTTTTAGAGAGACCCTGTTACAAGTGCCTCTGGAACTGCGTGACAAACCCCAGCATCCAACACAAGGTGAGTTAATTTTTTTTATTTTTAAAACGGCCGCTCCTTTAGCATTTCAAACTATGTCACCACCAACGTCACAATTCCCTTAGGTAATTTATGAGCAAGTGCGTCCTGGTTTCCTGCCTCAGAAATTGCTACCCGGTGACTATTAAAATAACGTCCCCAGCTATGTCGGTGTTACTTGAAAGAAAACAACCAGCTTAGAGCGTTAAATGTATTTTAGAGGGGGGGCTTCTCTTTTTTGGCGTAATTCTTATTTATTTATCGTAATTTGTCGTAATTCCTGTTCATTTATAGAAATTTGTCGTAGTTCTTGTTCATTTATAGAAATTTGTCGTAATTCTTGTTTATTTATCGTAATTTGTCGTAATTCTTGTTTAGATATGAAGATGGATATATAGTTTGGAATAAACTGAGATAGATAGATAAACAAAATAATATAGATAGATTTTTGTCATAATTCTTGTTTATTTAAACTAAAAACAAGACATTAAACAAACATGAATAAAAGAAAATCTGAGACGACATAGCTGGGGACGTTATTTTAATAGTCACCGGGTAGCAATTTCTGAGGCAGGAGACCAGGACGCACTTCCTCATAAATTACCTCCCCTTAGTTATTTACATTATATTCTCAATGGTTGTTAAATAACCATTATTTAACCTTAATTAGCATCTTGTTTATTAACAATGTCTCTATTAAAGTCTAGCTGAGATAGATTTGCCTCAAAACAGCCCATATTAGTAATGTGTTTAAAATCCTGCGATGTGTATTATATATCATTAAGAAATAAATGCTTACATTTGGTAAATACATATATGTTTTCTCTATCGCTGTAAAACGTTTTCTTCAAGCGATTTCAAAAAAGTTATTTTTTCGAAAAAACTCTGAATTCAAACTTGTTAAATCCGCTTGGGGTGGTCACTACTAGAATAGTGTCCAGGGGCTTTGGCCATCAGACCGGTAAGATATTTAATATCAGCATGATCCCAGGAGGATTTAAAAGGGCATGGCTGGGTTTATTGCCCAGTGCCTGAGGCGTCTCAAAAGATGTATGCCAAAGGGATTTATGCAATTTTTTCACTGGCCATGCATTAGCTTCAGTTTGTGCATAGTACCCCACATTAATGATCCTTGTGGGGTGTCAGTAAATAACCTTAGGAAAAGTATGAACCCCCCCCCAGCTATGGGTTAAATAATACCACTACTATTCTTCTACAAGGATAGCTTTGGCATTGAATAGCCCAGAAACGTTGATGTGCCATCAAATAAATAAACCGAACCTAATCATACAGTTTAAACTGTTTCCTTCTCAGCGGCGGAATGGTCTTCTTCGGCGTTTAACTATGTAGACCGATTTTCCAAGCACAGGCATAACGATTCAGTCAAAGAACTTTTAAAGACACCCAGGCCTCCAGAAACACCACCACCGCCACCACCAGCATCAGCACCCCCTGCAAATAGGCAACGATTCCGAGAGATCCAGACACCTCAGCATATTACTGATGAAGAGAAAGCCATTTCCCGCCAAAAGTCAAGGTAAATTTTCTTAAAAAATAATTAAAAAATTAAAAAGTATTTATTTAAAAAAAGATTTCGCTATTAAATTTTAATTTGATTATGTGTAAAGTAAAATGTCGGTATCAGCCAATCAGCGAGGGAGTCTATCACCTTTTCACTAGCGCTAGACCAAGGAAATTGTTTTTGCATCTGAGGTGGAGCGCCACACATACCATCAGCTCCTTACTTTACCGCACAGATCCCTGTGCTACTCATAATGCTGAGTTGGCGAGGGCTGGTATCGAACTAGGAATCTTGTGGTTTCTAGCCGAACGCTCTACCGACTGAGCTAACCTGGCCCGTATGTGTAATGTGATCAAATTAAGAATTAAGAATTAATAGTTTTTCATAATTTAAAAAAAAGTTATTGTAAGAAAAATATTTGTCAACTTCTGATTAATAAGCAAAACTTCTGATTTATCAAAATAAAGCCTGGATGCTAGAGATAGCAATTGGATTCCTATTCTGATAAGATAAAAACTATTTTAATATAAAAACGTGTCTTTCGTTTAAAGTTTTATAATTAAAAGAAAATAACAATGGGTAATTCCATGTCAAATCATCCAGGCCATGTCACCCACCCCATTCAATTTTTCTGAAATTTTGTACATGTGTGGATTATGTTAAAGTTAGACAATCCCCAAGATTTGACCTTCCAAGTCCAAGAATTTTGGGGATTGTCTAACTTTAAGATAGTCCACACCTGGACAAAATTTCAGAAAAATTGAAGTAAGAAATTTTAACAAATTAATTAATTAAATCGATTATTTAAGGTCAAATTTTTATCTAAATCGAAAAGTAGGAACATAAAGGGCATCAATAAAAAAAAAAGCAAAATAATATTACACATGTAACTTATTTTTAATACATTTAAAATGAGTTTTTCGGTCAATTTTGATTGCGTTCAGCCTGAGACGCTGTTTAAAATGGCTTGTTTACAAAATTAATTGTAACAATCGCGATTGAAAAATAATTTACAAAAAATCAGGGAATTATCCAATTTTAATGAAATTTTCAGTATTGATTTATCAATTAATGAATTTTATAATGCATTAGTTATTTTATTTCAAAACTTTAATTAAGTATTTCAGCTATGATAAATTAATATATAAAATTCATTTAAAATATGAGCAGTAAAATTTTAAAGTTTAAAATGTCATATTATTAAATTATAAAAAAAATTTTTTTTTAATAACTACTTTACTTTAGTATCAATCACCCATATTTTTTAGGTCGAAAACTGTATTGGAAATTTAGCGCCCCCCCCCCATTTTAAATGGAACAAATATTAATGTATATTTTTTTTCTTTTATAGAGTAATAGCCAATTAAATAATTATCGAAATGAGTAAAAAAATCTCCAAGAATTATTTTTTTAGTTTTTATTTTAATTTTATTTTCCTATTTTCAGTACTTATTTACTATCCAAGCAGATTCTTTGAAAAAACCTTTTTTCTTTTATTCAGACCTTCGGTCTTTTGTCTTTTTATTTATGCAGAAATTAGTATCAATTACATAAATACCACACCGATATTTTGCGCCCCCAAAACAAGCGGGTCAAAATTAAGGGACCTGGAAAAATCAGAAAGTTTTGAAATAAAATAACTAATGCATTATAACATTGATTGATTGATAAATCAACACTGAAAATTTCATTAAAATCGGATAATTCCCTGATTTTTGGTAATTTTGGATTTTTCTACGAATTGGGTATACCTAGGTTGACCTAATTTAAATTGAAATGGATCAGGGAATTTTATTACGTCTGGGTGCTTCACTGCTGGTATGAATCTTAACACACACATGTGTCTCTCTTAATCACTCTACCTTTTACTCTCTAGATAAACTAACACATTTAACAAGGGTGTAATCAAGAGAGACATAGAGAGGAAAAGAGTCATAGGTAGAATGGTAAGACAGAGATTGGTCAGTTTTTGACTTAATTGCAAATTACGACTAATTAAAACCAATTAAAATGGAATTTTTTTCAAACATAATGCAATCCTAAAACTAAGGAATAATTTAGTATAACTTTCGTGTAATTAAACTAAACAGTAAAAAAAAGCCTTTAGGGGAAAAAGTTGATTTGCTCAGCTTTAGTATAATAATAGAAATAGATATATATATATGTATGTGTGAATTTTGAATGGAGGCGCGTAGTGTAATGATTAGTTGTAAAAAATGGACTCGTCGATCTGAGTTCAAATCCTGGATGAGGCTGTTTGCATTTTCCATAGTGGTAATACCCTTGGGAAAGGTATGCATCCATCTATTCTCCCTCTAACTATGGGTAAATAGTAGGGAAGACCTGGCTCTTTGATCTTGGCTAGGTAACCAGTCTAAGAGAAGGAAAACTCTGAATTCAAAACCTGTTAAAGTCTGCTTAAGAAATTGACCTTGTGTCACATCCTGTTCATGCAGAGGGGTTGGTAAATATACAGTAATGCTGATAACATTTTATTTTAGTGTGTCCTGAATGTGGTCCTGGGAAACTTGATGGGTCCCAACTAAAGTTTCTTAATAAATTGTAGGGTTTTTATTTATGATCTGAGAAACAACTAAAGCCGTCTAACTCCTACCTTGTAACCTATCCTGTGTAATTCGTTTCTAAGAAACTATTGAAATGTATTTACAGTTAGCTTGAAATGGTGAGGGAAGAAAAAGAAAAACACTGGGACACATAGATATGATTTTACTGGGTCCTTTTAGATTTTTTTTCGACAGGGGCGCACAACGCCTACCTATCAGCATCTCCGTATATATACATATTTACCAACCCCGCCGCACAAGCAGCATGCGACACAAGGTCAATTTCTTAAGCAGAGTTTAACAGGTTTGAATTCAGAGTTTTTCTTCTCCTAGACTGGTTACCTAGCCATGGTTAAAGAGCCCAGTCTATCCTGCTATTTATCCATAGCTGGAGGGAGAATTGGATTCATACCTTTCCCAAGGGTATTAGCGCCATGTGAAAAGCAAACAGCTTCGTCCAGGAATTGAACTCAGGGCGACGAGTCCATTTCCTACAACTCTAACCATTAGATCACGTGCCTCCTCTGTATATATATGTGTGAATTTTTTGTTGTAATAGGAGACAAGCTGTTCTGTCCCGAGAAGCAGCACATAAACAGAAAATGGAAGAAGCAGAACGCCTCCAGAAGACGAAAGACGTGGCACGACGTGAGAAGGTCCTGAAACGTATCATTGATGCCAACCAAACTTTCCAAGAAGAGCAACGCCAAATCCAGGCGACTTGCGATGCCAAGAAACAAATCAACGCAGAGATCCGAAATGCGATTGGCGCCAAGCAAGATCGTCAATGGCAACGCCAAGGTCAGCGAATAAAGGCCAAGAAAACTCTGAGAGAAAACCGAGACAGGGAACAAGCCCTAAAATATCATAAGGAACAACAAGATGATGCAAAAAGAAAGGTATGTTGCATTGCTATTGTGTTATATTAATGTTATATCTTATGGTATTGAAGAGAACTGAATGGAGAAAGGGATACACCTGTCATATTGGTGAGAACACAGAGGGTTGGAAATGTCAATCAGGTGGTCGGATTCTGCTTTCTAAGGCTGGATATGTCAATCATAGGAAATCTCATCAGGGACAATTCAAGCACACTCCAGGAACAAACAATATATCTTGTGAAATCTGGAACAAACAAATATATATACGAGGGTGATTCAAAAAGTAATGCCATTTTGTTTGGGACAGGTATAATTACCAACACAGGAACATGTATCATATATCAAAATGAAGCTGGTCCTCTGTGGATCACATCTCTCCTTCTCCACATAGTCAACGTTTCTCTCAATAATGTTCCACCTTCGAATGAGAGCATGTATCTCTGCCCTGTAAAATATTGTTGACTGTTCTTTGAGCCACTTCTTCACTACAGATTTCACTTCCTCATCACTGGAATAATGTTTGCCTCTCAAACCCTCTTTCATGGAGCCAAAGCGATGATAGTCAAACATTATTGGCGCTCCTGAGCCAAATTTTCCCAGCTGGAAAGGGTGATGTTAAAGCACCTGAGTCCCTCACCCACCTACCACAGTCCTGTATGGCCATAATAAATGCTCCCATATCTGATTTTAACACAGCCCTTTTCAGAAACTTTAAAAAAAGAACTTTAAAAAAAAAATGAGTTATTAATATTTTGTCTTTAATATTTTACTCTACCCCAGTGGCCTAGGGGTAGAGTCTCTGACTCTGCATTTTGGGTTTGATCTCTGTCGGGAGGAGATCGTAGGTATACACTGCTGATGAGACCTAATAAGGTTGAAACAGCTGTACAGTGTTCCACATGTCGCACGCGGTATTCGCCAAGTTTGCTTGTCGTGATTATTTCAATTATAATTAACAAATTCCATCTATGTATATGTTGTAGATACAGCTATACGTTATATGCATTGTAATTGCCTTTAAAATATAAATGATATATTTTTCTTTTTCTTTTTGTGCAGCAACTACAATTTGAGCGCAGCCAGATGAATTGGGCACAGGTACATAATCGACTCGTTCATGAGGAGGCCGAGGCCAATGCCAGGATGCAAAGGGCACAGCAGGCAAAACTGCGACAAATTGCACATTTTCAGAGACGCGAGAAAGAGAATCAAGAGAAGAAACAAAAGAAAGACATTAATGCTGAACAACAGTTAGCCCTCTATCGCTCACGGGTCTTTCCCTGATTATAATGGCCACCTCTCTTTCCTTTTAATCAAAGAATATGAAATTTCTATTTTCGTATCAATCTGATCAGAAAGTGACTAAAGATTTTAAAAAAAAAAAAAAAAGATTTACTTTTACATTTCCATAGCTTAAAAAACATTTTTTGTACTATTTATCTCCCTTGGACCTCTTATAAAACTTATTTCGGACCAAATGACCTTTAGGCACCCCTTTTGAACTCGATTAAGAAAGGACATGTTTTTCATTTACACTGTCAATATCCAATTGTTTTAACAGACGATTTTTAGATTTTTAAAAACATTATAAAACTAACCCCTAACCCTAAAGCCTAACAAACAACTGGATATTGACAGTGTAAATGAAAAACATGTCCTTTCTTAATCGAGATAAAAAAGGGGTGCCTAAAGGTAATATGGTCCCTTATTTCAGATGAATAGTTGTCGGGATGGCCTAAAGATAAAAAAAAAAGATTTACTTTTACAGTTCTATATCCTAAAAAATTTTTTGTACAATTTATCTCCCTATTTTCGTATCAATCTGATCAGAACGTAACTAAAGATTAAAAAAAAGAAAAAGATTTACTTTTACACTTCTATGGTCTAAATCATTTTTTTTTACTATTTGTCTCACTTGGACCTCACATAAAACTTATTTCATATGTCATCAGGGTGGCCTAAAGTCAGTATCAGCTGGTGAGTCTATTCCCTTTTCACTTGTGCTTAGCCAAAGAGATGTTTTTTTTTTTGCATCTGAGGTTGAATTCAACATCTACATCTGTCTAGCTCCTTGCTTTACCACACAGATTCCTGTGCTACTCATATGCTGAATTGGCAAGGGCTGGTATCGAACCAGGAACCTTGTGGTTCCTAGGTGGAGGCACTACCGACTGAGCTAAACCAGCCCTTTCATATGAATAGCCTAAATAAATTTCATACTTATATCATATCTATAGCCTAAATAAATTTTTTTATACTATTTGTCTCCCTTGGACCTCACATAAAAATTATTTCATATGACTAGTTGTCGAGTTGGCCTAAAGTCGGTATCAGCCAGACAGAGAAGGAGTCTATTCCCTTTTCACTAGTGCTTCACCAAGGAGGTGGTTTTTGAGTCTGAGACTGAGCGCCACACCCACCATCAGCTCCTTACTTTACCACACAGATCCCTGTGCTACTCATATGCTGAGTTGGTGAGGGATGGTATCGAACCAGGAACCTTGAGGTTCCTAGGTGGAAGCTCTACCGACTGAGCTAAGCCGGCCTTTTCATATGAATAGCCTAAATAAATTTCATAAATATTTCATATCTATAGCCTGAATAAATTTTTTTGTACTATTTGGACCTCACATAAAAATTATTTCATATGAATCATGAACAAGTGTATGGATTAAATAGATCTGTTTAAAAATTATTTGTATTCGATAGGAATACATGGTCCCATATAATTATGAATTGTCTGTATTAAGAATAGTTACTTGTATCTATAATAGTTTACTATCCACTTACGCTCCCTCCAGCCATGGGTACATAGTAGGGCAGACTGGGCCCTTTAACCTTGGATAGGTAACCAGTCTATAGAGTGTGGAGGTGCATGGTGTAATGGTTAGAGTGGTAAGAAATGGACTTGTCAACATGAGTTTAAATCCTGGACAAGGCTGTTTGCATTTCACTTAGCGCTAATACACTTGGGAACGGTATGAATCCAACTATTCTCTCTCCAGCTATGGGTAAATAGTGGGACAGAGTGGGCTCTGTAACCTGGGCTAGGTAACCAGTCTAGGAGAAGAAAACTCTGAATTCAAACCTGTTAAACTCCGCTTAAGACATTGACATTGTGTCACATCCTGCTTGCACAGAGAGGTTGGTATATATATATATATATATATATATATTTGAGACTCTCAGAGAAGCCAGCAACACTACTGTTCTTTCACAGTTAGAAGAAGGGAGCTATAATAATCCAGAAAATTTACTACTACTAAATAAATGAAACTCTACAAAAAAACAAACAAGTTTCTGATATTTCTTTTCTTTAATGCTTCATACAAATGCCCAAACCTGATATATGTACCTCCCACAAACGGATACATATACCAAAATAATCACAAATTTATATACTTACTAGAAGCATACAGAGACTCTTAGACAACACCATACCATATATATAATATATATATATATATATATATATATACACACACACACACACACACACATATACAGGGTGCGGCATAAGTAACGCCCTTTGTTTAAGTGGAACAAAATTAAAGCCTTTTTGATTATCCTTTATTTTTTCAAACATGAATGTATTGTCACAGGTTAATGGATTAATATAATATATTAATAAAATTGATATAAATGAAGATTTAGCAAATTAATTAAAGAAAATAATAAAGAAAATATACATTATAAGATATGAAATTAAAAAGGGCGTCACTTATGCCACATCCTGTATATACAGTTTACAAACGTGTATCATCATGAGTTACTTGAAAGCATATAACTGTATGTAAACAAATGATTATTATTGAATAAAAATAATTATTTTAAACCATATAATTGTGTATAAATTATTAGTATTATATTGAAACACTTGAAACCATGCAATCGTGTATGAATTATTTAAGTTATTTCCTAGTTGAGTAACATGATATTACAGGGTGACCCAGAAAAAACAGAACCCACATTATTTATTTTCCCATTAAACTAACCCTAAACTCCAACCCTAACCCTAACCCTAACCCTAACACCCCCTAGTTGAGTAACATAATATTACAGGGTGACACAGAAAAAAACAGAACCCACAAATTTTGTAATAAAACTGTAATATTACTGTAATTTTTTTTTTTGAAGTCCAACAAGGGTTAGGGTTAGGTTAGGTTAGGGTTAGGGTTGGGGTTTAGGGTTAGTTTAATGGGAAAATAAATAGATAATTTGGGTTCTGTTTTTTCTGGGTCACTCAAGTTGCTCAACTAGGAAATAACCATTATTAGTAGGTATTATTTGGATTATTCGGACTATTGTCCTCATCTTTATTGTTATATACACAATGTTTTGGATGATGTGCCCTCTGGCTTTCTTCAGGTGTTTCTTGTCAAACTCAAGAACCTTCTTGAACTCAAGAATCTTCTCTTCAAACTCGGGAACCTTCTTGTCAAAATCGGGAGCCTGCATGTCATAATCAGGACCCTTCACGGAACTTCTAATCAAACCCTTTATTCAATCCATGGGGTTAGACTCTTCTCATTCTATTAATCATGAACAGGTACAAATGTTAAGCTATGTTAAGTATTCTATGTCATTATTGCTTTTGGCCTGGATTGAACCTGTAACCTTGAGATGATTGTCACTTAGAACTGTATTAACTCAACACTTATATCCGTTGCACCATGTGTCCAACCATCGTGCCATAGTCTGAATAATCCTAATAATACAAATTATCAAGACTCATCTCAAAAATTCAGAAAAATAAATTATTTGTATTAAGAATAGTTACTTGAAACTATAATTGTTTATTAAGAATTATTATTAGTTACTTGTAACCATATAACTGTGTGCAAATTATTTGTATTAAGAATAGTTACTTTAAGCTATAATTGTTTAAGAATTATTATTAGTTACTTGTAACCATATAACTGTGTGCAAATTATTTGTATTAAGAATAGTTATTTGAAGCTATAATTGTTTACTAAGGATTATTATTAGTTACTTGAAACCATAAAACTGTGTGCAAATTATTTGTATTAAAAATAGTTACTTGGAGCTATAATTGTTTACAAAGGATTATTATTATTAGTTACTTGAAACCATATAAATGTGTGCAAATTATTTGTATTAAGAATAGTTACTTGGAGCTATAATTGTTTACAAAGGATTATTATTATTAAGTTACTTGAAACCATATAACTGTGTGCAAATTATTTGTATTAAGAATAGTTACTTGAAGCTATAATTGTTTATCAAGAATTATTATTAGTTACTTGTAACCATATAACTGTGTGCAAATTATTTGTATTAAGAATAGTTACTTGAAGCTATAATTGTTTAATAAAGATTATTATTAGTTACTTGAAACCATATAATTGTGTGCAAATTATTTGTATTAAGAATAGTTACTTGGAGCTATAATTGTTTACAAAGGATTATTATTAGTTACTTGAAACCATATAAACGTGTGTAAATTATTTGTATTAAGAATAGTTACTTGAAGCTATAATTGTTTACAAAGGATTATTATTAGTTACTTGAAAACATATAACTGTGTGCAAATTATTTGTATTAAAAATAGTTACTTGAAACTAAAATAGTTTATTAAGAATTATTATTAGTTACTTGAAACCATATAATAGTGTGAAAATTATTTGTATTAAAAATAGTTACTTGAAACTATAATTGTTTATTAAGAATTATTATTAGTTACTTGTAACCATATAACTGTGTGAAAATTATTTGTATTAAGAATAGTTACTTGAAGCTATAATTGTTTACTAAGGATTATTATTATTATTAGTTACTTGAAACCATATAACTGTGTGCAAATTATTTGTATTAAGAATAGTTATTTGAAGCTATAATTGTTTACTAAGGATTATTATTATTAGTTACTTGAAACCATATAACTGTGTGAAATTATTTGTATTAAGAATAGTTACTTGGAGCTATAATTGTTTACAAAGGATTATTATTAGTTACTTGAAACCATATAACTGTGTGAAAATTATTTGTATTAAGAATAGTTACTTGAAACTATAATTGTTTATTAAGAATTATTATTAGTTACTTGAAACCATATAACTGTGTGCAAATTATTTGTATTAAGAATAGTTACTTGAAGCTATAATTGTTTACTAAGATTATTATTAGTTACTTGAAACCATATAACTGTGTGCTAAAAATGTCAATTATCAAATAAGAATTATTACTTTAAACCATATAAATATTAGGAATAATTGAAATCTACAATTATGCAATGTAAGTAAGTCATCGTGGTCGCCTAAAGTCGGTATCAGCCAAACCCCTTTTCACTAACACTAGACCAAGGAGATTGTTTTTGCGTCTTAGTTCCACACCTACCATCAGCTCCTTACTTTACGGCACAGATCCCTGTGCTACTTATACGCTGAGTTGGCAAGGGCCAGTATCGAATTAGAAACCATGTGGTTTCTAGCCGAACGCTCTACCGACTGAGCTAACCTTGCCCTAAATTGGCTGGGTTTCTTTGTTTAATGGCATATCAACCAAATATTTAATATACGAGCCATCCTTGTAGAAGAACAGTAGTGGTATGATTTAACCCATAGCTGGAGGGATGAGAGGGTTCATGCCCAACCTTTTTTATCATATAGGTACTAAAAGGCATTAACTGAGGTTCAACCACAGGTTTATTAATACACATAAAGTTAATGAAAATTTTCTGCCAATTTGTTGATACACATGAAGTTAGATAAAAGGATAAGTGAGCAAGAAATGAACAACTCAAAACAAATCAAGGGTTGAAATGATTTCGTCCGTATTATTCGGACATCGTCAGTCGAAATGATTTTAAAAAAATCATTTGACTGAAGATGTTCGCGTAATACGGACGAAATCATTTCAACCCTTGATTTGTTTTGAGTTGTTCATTTCTTGCTCACTTATCCTTTTATCTACCTCATATTGTCGGATTCTAAACCCATCCATCCTATCTTCACATGAAGTTAATAAAGAATCTAACATAAAAAATTATTTCTACCAACTTTCTTTGTTTAATGGCATATCAACTAAATATCATAAGTCATCCTTGTAGAAGAACAGTAGTGGTACTATTTAACCCAGATCAAACTGAGTAGCCCCCTGGGATCGCATAAATTACATATGTATCATATATTTGCTAGAAGGTGGTTGCTGAGGGTCTTAGTGTCCTGGGTATGATGTTAAACTGCATCTAGTGGTGAGGTTCCAATTCTGGGGCTCTGAGGAGTGTGGAGTACACCTTAATCACTATTACTCCTTGGTCCAATCTGACTCAGAGTAGTAGTACCTGTTCGGGTCCCATCTATGGGTTAAATAGAAAAAAAGGAGTTTGAAAAATTGTGTTTAAAGAAAAAAAAATTGAGTTTAAATTTAAAAATAAAAATTGAATGCCCATCAAGAATGAATGAAAAAAATGTCTCCGGCATAGAATAACCCAACAGGGGTTGACATGCTGTAAAAACCAACCAACCAACCAACCAACCAACCAACTAGTATGTAGCAAAATATTGCAAAAGTTCTAAGTTACCTTAGTATCATAGTTGCAACTAAAAATTAAAAAGAAAGGACCATATGACCTTAAGGCACCCCTTCCGCGATCTCGACTCGTGGGGACACTTTTCTCATTTACACTGTACATATTCGGTTGTTTGTTAGGGGTTAGGATTAGGGGTTAGGGTTAGGGTTATGGATTGGTTTTATAATTTAAAAAAAAAAACTCTAAAAACGTCTGTAAACAATTAACCGGATTTTGATGGTGTAAATGGAAAAAATGTCCCCACGAATCGAAATCGCAAAAGGGGTGCCTTAAGGTCATATGGTCCAAGAAAATTAAAATTTTTTTGTCAAATTAATTCTACTCTGATTATCTCTCTCTTACGACTGAGCTAAACTGGCCCTTTCATATGAATAGCATAAATAAATTTCATACTTATATCTATATCTATAGCCTAATAAATTTTTTATACTATTTGTCTCCTTGGACCTCACATAAAATTATTTTCATATGATAGTTGTCAGTTGGCCTAAAGAGATGTTTTTTTGCATCTCATTTATTGAATGACACACACACACACACACACACATTATATACATATATATATGTATACGCACATACATATTTTCATACAAATAATTTAGTCATGATTAACCGTTTGTTTCATATGCGGTGTATATATACAATGTATATTAATCTATTTACTCTCTCTTCTCTCTCTCTCTC
Organism: Doryteuthis pealeii; assembly: GCA_023376005.1. Taxonomy (NCBI): domain Eukaryota; kingdom Metazoa; phylum Mollusca; class Cephalopoda; order Myopsida; family Loliginidae; genus Doryteuthis; species Doryteuthis pealeii. The sequence goes on from CM042165.1 coordinate 65,939,728, forward strand.
TCTATATCATATATATATATATATATATGGGGGGAGAATGAAATAACACTTTAGGAAAAATCTGATAAAATTTGTGGAAATATATTGTAAAGGTGATACGAACACAAACAATTCAATTAATATTTTGTCAATGGACAAAATATTAAATGAATTGAAGTATCTGTGTTCGTTTTCATCTTTCTAATACATTTCCTCACACACAAAAAAGACGCACCACACACACACACACACACATATATATATATATTTGAAAGTGATAAAAAAAGAAAAAGATAGATATAGAAGGAGTCTATTCCTTTCACTAGTGCTTGACCAAGTAGGTGTTTTTGAGTGTGAACTGAGCGCCACACCTACCATCAGCTCCTTACTTTACCACACAGATCCCTGTGCTACTCATATGCTGAGTTGGCGAGGGATGGTATCGAACCAGGAACCTTGAGGTTCTAGGTGGAAGCTCTACCGACTGAGCTAAGCCGGCCTTTAATATGAATAGCCTAAATAAATTTCATATTTATTTCATATCTATAGCCTGAAAAATTTTTTGTACTATTTGTCTCCCTTGGATCTTGCATAACATTATTTCATACGAATCATGAACAAGTGTATGGATAAATAGATCTGTTAAAAATTATTTGTATTCGATAGGAATACATGATCCCATATAATTATGAATTGTCTGTATTAAGAATAGTTACTTGTATCTATAATAGTTTACTATCCACTTACGTTCCTCCAGCTATGGGTACATAGTAGGGCAGACTGGGCTCTTTAACCTTGGATAGGTAACCAGTCTATAGATGTGGAGGTGCATGGTGTAATGGTTAGAGTGGTAAGAAATGGACTCGTCAACATGAGTTTAAATCCTGGACAAGGCTGTTTGCATTTCACATAGCCTAATACCCTTGTGAATGGTATGAATCCAACTATTCTCTCTCCAGATATGGGTAAATAGTGGGACAGAGTGGCTCTGTAACTTGGTAGGTAACCAGTCTAGGAGAAGGAAAACTCTTAATTCAAACCTGTTAAACTCCACTTAAGTCATTGACATTGTGTCACATCCTGCTTGCACAGAGAGGTTGGTAAATATATATATATTATTTGAGACTCTCAGAGAAGCCAGCAACACTACTGTTCTTTCACAGTTAGAAGAAGGGAGCTATAATAATCCAGAAAATTTACTACTACTAAATAAATGAAACTCTACAAAAAAAACAACTGAGTTTCTGATATTTATTTCTTGAATGCTTCATACAAATGCCCAAACCTGATATATGTACCTCCACAAACGGATACATATACCAAAATAATCACAAATATATATACTTACTAGAAGCATTCGGAGAACTCTTAGACCACACCATATATATATATATATATATAAATATAAGGGTGCGGCATAAGTAACGCCCTTTGTTTAAGTGGAACAAATTAAAGCCTTGATTATCCTTTATTTTTTCAACATGAATGTATTGCCACAGGTTAATGGATTAATATAATATATTAACAAAATTTTATATGAAGATTTAGCAAATTAATTAAAGAAAATAAATATACATTATAAGATATGAAATTAAAAAGGGCGTCACTTATGCCGCACCCTGTAATACAGTTTACAAACGTGTATCATCATGAGTTACTTGAAAGCATATAACTGTATGTAAACAAATGATTATATTGAATAAAAATAATTATTTTAAACCCTATAATTGTGTATAAATTATAGTATTTTATTGAAACACTTGAAACCATGCAATCGTGTATGAATTATTTGGGTTATTTTCCTAGTTGAGTAACATGATATTACTGGGTGACCCAGAAAAACAGAACCCAAATTATTTATTTTCCCATTAAACTAACCCTAAACTCCAACCCTAACCCTAACCTAACCTAACCCTAACACCCCCTAGTTGAGTAACATAATATTACAGGGTGACCAGAAAAAACAGAACCCACAAATTTTGTAATAAAACTGTAATATACTGTTTTTTTTTTTTTTGAAGTCCAACAAGGGTTAGGGTTAGGGTTGGGGTTTAGGGTTAGTTTAATGGAAAATAAATAGATAATTTGGGTTCTGTTTTTTCTGGGTCACTCAAGTTGCTCAACTAGGAAATAACCATTATTAGTATGTATTATTTGGATTATTCGGACTATTGTCCTCATCTTTATGTTATATACACATGTTTTGGATGATGTGCCCTCTGCTTTCTTCAGGTGTTTCTTGTCAAACTCAAGAACCTTCTTGAACTCAAAGACTTCTCTTCAAACTGGGAACCTTCTTGTCAAAATCGGGAGCCTGCATGTCATAATCAGGACCCTTCACGGAACTTCTAATCAAACCCTTTATTCAATCCATGGGTTAGACTCTTCTCATTCTATCAATCATGAACAGGTACAAATGTTAAGCTATGTTAAGTATTCTATGTCATTATTGCTTTTGGCCTGGATTGAACTGTAACCTTGAGATGATTGTCACTTAGAACTGTATTAACTCAACACTTATATCCGTTGCACCATGTGTCCAACCATCGTGCCATAGTCTGAATAATCCTAATAATACAAATTATCAAGACTCATCTCAAAAATTCAGAAAAATAAATTATTTGTATTAAGAATAGTTACTTGAAACTATAATTGTTTACTAGGATTATTATTAGTTACTTGAACCATAAATGTGTGCAAATTATTTGTATTAAGAATAGTTACTTGGACCTATAATTGTTTATTAAGAATTATTATTAGTTACTTGAAACCATATAACTGTGTGCAAATTATTTGTATTAAGAATAGTTACTTTAAGCTATAATTGTTTATTAAGAATTATTATTAGTTACTTGTAACCATATACTGTGTGCAAATTATTTGTATTAAGAAAGTTACTTGGAGCTATAATTGTTTACTAAGGATTATTATTAGTTACTTGAAACCATATATGTATGCAAATTATTGTATTAAGATAGTTACTTGGAGCTATAATTGTTTTCTAAGGATTATTATTAGTTACTTGAAACCATATAAATGTGTGCAAATTATTTGTATTAAGAATAGTTACTTGAAACTATAATTGTTTATTAAGAATTATTATTAGTTCTTGTAACCATATAAATGTGTGCAAATTATTTGTATTAAAAATAGTTACTTGAACTAAAATAGTTTATTAGAAATTATTATTAGTTACTTGAAACCATATAACTGTGTGCAAATTATTTGTATTAAGAATAGTTACTTGAAGCTATAATTGTTTATAAGAATTATTATTAGTTACTTGAAAACATATAACTGTGTGCAAATTATTTGTATTAAGAATAGTTATTGAAGCTAAAATAGTTTATAAGAATTATTATTAGTTACTTGAAACATATAACTGTGTGCAAATTATTTGTATTAAGAATAGTTACTTGAAGCTAAAATAGTTTATTAAGAATTATTATTAGTTACTTGAAACCATATAAATGTGTGCAAATTATTTGTATTAAGAATAGTTACTTGAAACTATAATTGTTTATAAAGATTATTATTAGTTAGTTGAAACCATATAACTGTGTGCAAATTATTGTATTAAGAATAGTTACTTGAAGCTATATTGTTTTTAAGAATTATTATTAGTTACTTGAAACCATATAACTGTGTGCAAATTATTTGTATTAAGAATAGTTATTAAACTAAAATAGTTTATTAAGAATTATTATTAGTTACTTGAAACCATATAACTGTGTGCAAATTATTTGTATTAAGAATAGTTACTTGAAGCTATAATTGTTTATTAAGAATTATTATTAGTTACTTGAAACATATAACTTGTGCAAATTATTTGTATTAAGAATAGTTACTTGAAACTAAAATAGTTTATTAAGAATTATTATTAGTTACTTGAAACATATAACTGTGTGCAAATTATTTGTATTAAGAATAGTTACTTGAAGCTATAATTGTTTACTAAGGATTATTTATATTAGTTACTTGAAACCATATAAATGTGTGCAAATTATTTGTATTAAGAATAGTTCTTGAAGCTATAATTGTTATTAAGAATTATTATTAGTTACTTGAAACATATAACTGTGTGCAAATTATTTGTATAAGAATAGTTACTTGAAGCTTAATTGTTTATTAAGAATTATTATTAGTTACTTGAAAACATATCTGGTGCAAATTATTTGTATTAAGAATAGTTACTTGAAGCTATAATTGTTTACTAAGGATTATTATTATTAGTTACTTGAAACATATAAATGTGTGCAAATTATTGTATTAAGAATAGTTACTTGGAGCTATAATTGTTTTTAAGAATTATTATTAGTTACTTGAAACCATATAAATGTGTGCTAATTATTTGTATTAAAATAGTTATTGAAGCTATAATTGTTTACTAAGGATTATTATTATTAGTTACTTGAAACCATATAAATGTGTGCAAATTATTTGTATTAAGAATAGTTACTTGAAACTTAATTGTTTAATAAAGATTATTATTAGTTAGTTGAAAACATATAACTGTGTGAAAATTATTTGTATTAAGAATAGTTACTTGAAACTATAATTGTTTAATAAAGATTATTATTAGTTAGTTGAAACCATATAACTGTGTGCAAATTATTTGTATTAAGAATAGTTATTTGAAGCTATAATTGTATTAAAGAATTATTATTAGTTACTTGAAACCATATAACTGTGTTAAAAAATGTCAATTATCAAATAAGAATTATTACTTTAAACCATATAAATATTAGGAATAATTGAAATCTACAATTATGCAATGTAAGTAAGTCATCGTGGTTGCCTAAAGTCGGTATCAGCCAAACCCCTTTTCACTAACACTAGACAAGGAGATTGTTTTTGCATTTTAGTTCCACACCTACCATCAGCTCCTTACTTTACGACAGATCCCTGTGCTACTTATATGCTGAGTTGGCAAGGGCCAGTATCGAATTAGAAACCATGTGGTTCTAGCCGAACGCTCTACCGACTGAGCTAACCTTGCCCTAAATTGGCTGGGTTTCTTTGTTTAATGGCATATCAACCAAATATTTAATATACGAGTCATCCTTGTAGAAGAACAGTAGTGGTATGATTTAACCCATAGCTGGAGGGATGAAGGGTTCATACCCAACCTTTTTTTATCATATAGGTACTAAAAGGCATTAACTGAGGTTCAACCACAGGTTTATTAATACACATGAAATTAATGAAAATTTTCTGCCAATTTGTTGATACACATGAAGTTAGATAAAAGGATAAGTGAGCAAGAAATGAACAACTCAAAACAAATCAAGGGTTGAAATGATTTCGTCCGTATTACTCGGACATTGTCAGTCGAAATGATTTTAAAAAAATCATTTGACTGAAGAATNGTTCGCGTAATTACGGACGGAAATCATTTCAACCCTTGATTTGTTTTGAGTTGTTCATTTCTCGCTCACTTATCCTTTTATCTACCTCATATTGTCGGATTCTAAACCCATCCATCCTATCTTCACATGAAGTTAATAAAGAATCTAACATAAAAAATTATTTCTACCAACTTTCTTTGTTTAATGGCATATCAACTAAATATCATAAGTCATCCTTGTAGAAGAACAGTAGTGGTACTATTTAACCCAGGCATGTCAAACTGAGTAGCCCCCTGGGATTGCATGAATTACATATGTATCATATATTTGCTAGAAGGTGGTTGCTGATGGTCTTAGTGTCCTGGGTATGATGTTAAACTGCATCTAGTGGTGAGGTTCCAATTCTGGGGCTCTGAGGAGTGTGGAGTACACCTTAATCACTATTACTCCTAGGTCCACTCTGACCCGGAGTGGTAGTACCTGTTAGGGTCCCATCTATGGGTTAAATAGAAAAAAAGGAGTTTGAAAAATTGTGTTTAAAGAAAAGAAAATTGAGTTTAAATTTAAAAATAAAAATTGAATGCCCATCAAGAATGAATGAAAAAAAATGTCTCTGGCATAGAATAACCCAACAGGGGTTGACATGCTGTAAAAACCAACCAACCAACCAACCAACTAGTATGTAGCAAAATATTGCAAAACTTCTAAGTCACCTTAGTATCATAGTTACAGCTAAAAATTAAAAAGAAAGGACCATATGACCTTAAGGCACCCCTTCTGCGATCTCGCTCGTGGGGACACTTTTCTCATTTACACGTAAATTCGGTTGTTGTTAGGGTTAGGATTAGGGTTAGGGTTAGGGTTAGGTTGTTTTATAATTTAAAAAAAAAAACTCTAAAAATCGTCTGTAAACAATTAACCGGATTTTGACGGTGTAAATGGAAAAAATGTCCCCACGAATCGAAATCGCAAAAGGGGTGCCTTAAGGTCATATGGTCCAAAAGAAATTAAAATTTTTGTCCAAATTAATGTCTACTCTTGATTTATTTTGATTTGGCCCAATTAAACATATGTCCCAATTAAACAGATGTCCCAATTAAATACAGGCCCATTTATCTGGAATCTTTTGTATTTCTTTGTTTTTAATAAAAGAATGTAAATTTTGATGAATAAATTAAAGATATTAATATTTCAATCTCAAGTTGTCTGAGTTTTATCAAATGAAGCCATTTCATTATTAATTTTGTCTAGTTTATCTTTTATCTAATTTTTGTTGCTTTATTATCACAATGCTGAGGTCTTTTTTCATCCCACAACTTCAATAGACGATGTGGATTAGATAATGCGTTGTTGTAGTTGGAGGTATGTGGTCTAATGGTGAGAGTCGAAGGAAATGGAGTCGTCGACCTGAGTTCAAATCCTCGATGAAGCTAATTTCACACCGCGCTAATACCTTGGGAAAGGTATGTGTAGCTGTCACCTTAGAGTGCGCCTAATAGCTAGATATAATTCTTTTCCACTCTCTAGATATACCCTTAAACATGGACAGTGTAAGGGAAACAACTGCGGAGGGACTGATATCTGTTGGACTTCCCACAATGCCCTTCTGGCCTTGTGAGTCCACTTTGATATCCTAAAGGAAAAAACGACTTCCGCCCAGGCTAGAAGCAGTAAAAAGTGTGTGGGAAATATTGTTTTTAAGTTAGAATTTGGCCTTAAGTTAGTTCTTGGTACTGGTTACGGCGCACAGGTAAGTTTATCTTCCCAATTTCCATGAAGTTTCTGGTATTTGTAAAAACCCTTTTTGTAAAATTATTAATTGTTTAAACCCCATTTTATTTCACAGTGTTTGGAAGTACAATAAAATCACTGTTCATTCAACATCAGTCGATCTTCGTGTCTTCATTTTTCATCACCAGAAAAAAATTACCAAGGAGCTGCTACAGTGTAAGGTAAACAACTGCATAGGGACTGATATCAAAGTGGACCCACAAGGCCAGAAGGGCATTGTGGGAAGTCCATCAGATATCCTAAAGGAAAAAAGGAAATTCCCCCCAGGCTAGAAGCAGTAAAAGGTTGTGTGGGAAATATTGTTCTTAAGTTAGAATTTGGCCTTAAGTTAGTTCTTGATACTGGTTATGGCGCACAGGTAAATTTATCTTCCCAATTTCCCGTGAAGTTTCTGGTATTTGTTAAAAACCCTTTTGTAAAATTATTAATTGTTTAAACCCCATTTTATTTCAGTATTTCAGTGTTTGGAAGTACAATAAAATCACTGTTCATTCAACATCAGTCGATCTTCGTGTCTTAATTTTTAACGTCTTCAAACTGCCAAAAAATATTTAAAGAGGGGGGGTTTAAAATATTTACATTTACTTGTCAAAAAAGACTTGTGGGGGGTAAAATATCGCTTTAATATCGCATTAACTTTTCAGGAAAAATGCATTCAACCAGTTCAACCACAAGTCAGATTTTCAGCAGGCACTGGTTAGCATTTTTTAGGGCAGGAGGCCAAGGTGCATTTACACGATATGCACTAAAAGTAGTAACATAATGTGCATCAGTAAAAAAAAAGCAAAATGATATTACTTATATAATTTATTTATAATACATTTTATACTAGGCACTGCCAAAGATGGAGTAAAATCCGTATTTTACAAAATAAATTTAACCACCCGTTTAAAAAAAATTCACCAAAAATCAGGAATTATCTGATTTTAATGAAATTTTCAGTGTTGATTTATCAATGAATGAATTTTATAATGCATCAGTTATTTTATTTCAAAATTTCTAATTTTTTTCAGGTCAGATAACGTTGCCCCCCCCCTTATTTTGGGGGTGGAAAATATTGGTTGGTTTATATACTTTCGAAACTAATTACAGTATAAATAAACAGACAAAAGACCGAAGTTGTGAATAGTAGAAAAAAAAATGAAGGGAGTTATCCTGGTAGAAAATAAGTACCGAAAATCGGAAAATTAAATGTAAAATAAAAACTAAAATAATAATTTTTGGAGATCTTTTTTTTTACTCTTTTCGATAATTATTTAATTGGCTATTATCTTGTAAAAGAAAAAACATACATTGATATTTGTTCTGTTTAAAGGGGGAGGCTCAATTTTCAATAGAATTTTCTACAAAAATTATTAGATAACAATAATAAACTGAAGTAGTTATTAAATAAGTATTTGTTTTTAGAACCTAAGAATATTAAATTTGAAACTTAAAATTAGGCGTTTCATATTTTAAATGAATTTTATCTATTAATTAGGTATGATGAATTAGTTCTGCTATTGTAGGCAGCAATCGTAATATTATTTTTAAATCATCAAAATCAGATAATGCCCAGATTAATAATTGTTTTTCATCAATAACGACCTCCCATACAAAGATAGGTCATGTGACATTTTCTCTCAGTCGTTTCTTTTTTGTAAACAAATTCACAATAATTTTTTAGGTTGTCTTTTTTTTCTGTGTGTTTTTAGACCAAAAAGAAAAATATATTTCATTTAAAAGTTATCAATTCTTCTGTAATTGAGTGTTTCTGTTGTTTTTTGTTATTGATTTCTGTTACAAGCCTTAAAATTCTAAGTAATATGTTGTTTTTTTTAAACTTTGGATATACATAAAAACGGCAATATTTTACGATATATTTGAGTAAAATCGACTGAAAATAAGAGTTTAAAATGAATTAAAAATGAATACATGTGTAATATTAATTTGCTTTTTTACTGATGCACATTACTATTTTTGACTTAGACAAAAAAATTGATCTTAAATAATTGATTTAATTCATTTTAATTCATTTTTAAAATGAAAATAAGTGAACAATTGGCAGTGCCTATATTATACTATTATTTTCGGTCAATTTTGCTCAAATATATTGCAAACATGCCCGCTTTTTTATATATTTGCGGACTAAAAAAAACATATCATTTAGGCTTTTAAGGCTTATAACAGTCTCTTCTTAGAAATCAATAATAACAAATAATAAATACACTCATTACAGAAGAATTGATAACTTTTAAATGAAATGTCTTTTTCTTTTTGGTCTAAAGACGCAGAAAAAAAAAAAGACGATCTAAAATATTCTTGTGATTTTGTTTACAAAAAAGAAATGTACTGTAAAAACAAAATTTTCAACAAATTGGGTATACCTACTCTTATCTCTTGATGGTAAATTATTTTTATTACAGTCCGAAATTCCACACCTGGGAGGTGGGGTGATATTCTAAACATTGAAATTCAAAGCCCACCTATTTTCCTTGGATCAACTCCTGGCCAGTCTTTAAAAATTCTCAGATCCCTTGTAGGCTTAAGGGCCCACATTGAGAATTACTGATATACACCATCGTTTGTATTAGATAGGAATACCTGAAACCATACAACTGTGTGCAAATTATTTGTATTAGATAGGAATACCTGAAACCATACAACTGTGTGCAAATTATTTGTATTACATAGGAATACTTGAAACCATATTACCTTTAGGCACCCCATTTTGATCTCGATTAAGAAAGTACATGTTTTTCATTTAAACTGTCAATATCGGTTGTTTGTTAGGGGTTAGGGTTAGGGGTTAGTTTGATAATTTAAAAAAAAAAAAAAAATCGTTTGTTAAAACAACTGGAAATTGATGGTGTAAATGAAAAACATGTCCTTTCTTAATCCAGATCCAAAAGGGGTGCCTTATAAGGTCATATGGTCCCACATTTTATCAGTTGGCGGAGATCACGCCCCATTACTTTTATATGAAAAAAAGAAAGTAAAAAAAAGTTAAAGTGTGAAAACAAAAATTATATAACGCTAAACAAAAAGCATAACTGATATTACATAATCAAATGAAAGACGCTTAGGCATTCCATTTTGATTGTACAGTGATACCTTAACTTACAAGTTTAATTCGTTCAACTCGCAACTCAATTTTCCCCATTGAAATAAACTGAAATACCATTAATCTGTTCCACCTCCCCCAATACCTTGATTTTTTATTGTTATTTTTGTTTTTATTTTAAAAAAAGCACTGTATTATATAAAAACAAGTTAATTGTGAACTTTTGTTCAGTAAATTAGGGTGTCCCAGAAAAAACAGAACCCACAAATTTTGTAATAAAACTGTTAATTTTAACTAGGGGGTTTAGGGTTAGGGTTTAGGGATGGGGTTAGGATTGGGGTTGGGGTTGGGGTTAGGGTTAGGTTAGGGTTCTGTTTGTTCTGGGTCACCCTCTACAGGGTGACCCAGAAAAAAACAGAACCCAATTTATTTATTTTCCCATTAAACTAACCCTAAACTCTAAACCCCAACACTAACCCTAAACCCCCCTAGTTAAAATTAACAGTTTTATTACAAAATTTGTGGGTTCTGTTTTTTCTGGGACACCCTAATTTACTAAACAGAAGTTCATAATTACCAACAACACAATGAAATAGTATCTAATGAATTATGTGCTGTAATATATTAGTTTTAATGTTTATTTTGGAATAATAAATTTGGAAACTGAAATGTTTTTACAGAACTTATTAACATAAGCGTATTTGAAGCTCGCTTGTACCTCAAATTTTAGCTATCAACACAAACAAAGCAAAAAATTGACCGAGTGACAACTCGTAAGTTTAGGTAACGCTGTATTTTATTTTAAAACTAAGTGCGACTAAACAAGGTGTGACAAATTCTCACCTGTTCTTCTTTATTTTCTTATCGTTAAAACAATTTACACATCAGTAATTATTATATTAAATATAATAATTACTGATGTATATAATATATTTCTATATATTTTTTCTGTCTCAGCCCAAATAAAAACTTAAATAAATGTCTCTATCTATAATATAGATAGAGACGTTTATTTAAAACACGGATTTTTCCACAAATTGGGTATACCTAAAATAGACATAGATTCTATATCTAAAATATATACCTAAAATAGATATAGATTCTATATCTATCTTAGGTATACCCTATTTGTGGAAAAATCCGTGTTTTACAAAACAAATTTACCCCCCCCCCCCCACCTCGTTAAAAAAATACCAAAAATCAGGGAATTATCCGATTTTAATGAAATTTTCAGAATCAATGAATTTTATAATGCATCAGTTATTTTATTTCAAACCTTTCTAATTTTTTTCAGGTTACTTAACTTTGAAACCCCTCCCAAACACACACTTATTTTTGGGGCGCAAAATATCGGTGGGGTTATATTGATACTTTTTTCTGCATAAATAAAAAGACAAAAGACCGAAGGTGTGAATAGAAAAAAAAAAAAAAAAGGATGATACTCTGGTAGAAAATAAGTACTGAAAATCGGAAAATAAAATGAAAATAAAAATTAAATAAATAATTTTTGGAGATTTTTTTTACTCATTTCGGTAATTATTTAATTGGCTATAATTCTATAAAAGAAAAAAAAATCATAAATCATTATTTGTTCTTATCCAAACCAGATTTTGGCTCCTACATTCTTAATTATTATAAGTAGTAAATCTACCAGTTGTTTAACTTAGAGGGTCTTTTTTCCGAGTGGATGAGATAGAGAAACGGAGATCAATCTCTCCTACAATGTCTCGAACTTACGAGAAAGTCTTAATTACGAACGCTGATTTTCAAGGCAAGATTATTCTCGTACACAAATAACTGGCGCGACATAATCTTCTCCGACCCCTCTTCGCAATTTGGCAATGCGTTGTAAACATCGCAAATAACTGTGAGTCATCAGGAATTTTATCTATCAAAGTTGACAAAATATTTAAAAAAATATTTCTAGGTCAATATTATGTCCCTTGAGCGGAAGTTGAGGAAACTTTGTTGTTTTTACCTGGATTTTTTACCTGTCCTCATTTTGTCCTGGTCTTTTTATATATAAATCAAGACTCGTTTAAAAGTCCCGCTTTTTCAAAAGGCGAAATGGAAAAATTTATTATACACAGCTTTCTCCTAGCTTTAGGGATCTCTACAGGTAAGTAAAATGTTCCTTTTATTCCACCCATTGTATCTTTAAATATTTAGGAATTGAAAGTTACCTGGTTAATTAAATAAATAAAAAATACACTATCATAGGCTGACGCCTTTTTAAAGAAAGACAACTATATTGATGATATTATTACTATTTTTAGGATTGAAAAAAACAACAAAAATGTTTTTATAGTTTTGTGTAAACTGTTTTTAGAAAATCTAAATTTTATTTTAATAATTGTCTTTTAAAAAAAGAAAAAGAAAAAAAATCTCCATTTAATTACAGGTGTGTTAACGTACCTGTAACTGGAAGAAAGTTAGTATATGGCGGACAGGTCAGAACAGGTGTGGCCCGTCTTCCCAAACCTTTATGTAGGAAGTGGAAAGACGTTGAATATATTTTTGATTAAAGGATTTGAATATTATAAGAAAACTTTATTTAAGAAAATAAAGATAAAAAGTTCTTCATAACTACAAGTATTTTTATTTTTTCAACGTAAAAAAAAATACTTTATTGTTGTTGTCTAGTGTGGTGGTGGTTGCTATTGTAAAGAAAGGAAATAACGAGAAAAATTAGAGAAAAGATTTACTTTTCAATAAAAATAAATGTAAATAAAAATCTGTTCTTTTAATTGTTGAATTAAAAAAAAATACACCCGTTTTTTTACCATGTTTCATATCTTAAAATGAAAACTATTTTAAAAAACTTTGAATAATGTAAACTAAAACCCTATTCTTTAGTTGTTTAATCAAAAATTTATTAAAAAATACTTTAACAAACAAACAACTATTCTATAATTGTTTAATTAAAAAATGTTTTTTTTACCATGTTTCATATCTTAAAATGAAAACTATTTTTAAAAACTATGAAGCTTGACAATTGTTTTTAGGTTGAACAATCAGGGTCGGTTTTTTAAGGGGGGGGGATATTTGTCTCATACCCCACTTGTATGTCGGTTTTATAAGGGGGTAATTGCGCCGGACCCCTTGTCAGAGGGACACACAGACTCCCTTTATAAAACCTGTAATGATGGTTAAACTTGCAAATCGTCGTCAAAATTAAAACGGAAACTTTTTTTGGTGGTGCTCCATGACAGTCTCAGAAACTTAGTTTAAAAAAAACTTTCAACATTAAATGTATAGTAATTTTTTAAAGCAATACGTAATTAAAAACAACCTTAATCCCCCAAACCCCTAAACCGTAAGCCAATTCACAAAAATGTTCATTTACACTAGTTAAACTGTCATGGATCACCACCAAATACGTTTCCGTTTTAATTTTGACGACGATTTGCAAGTTTAACCCAAACATTTTCTTCGGAACTTGTATAATTTTTTCTTTCGATAAATTCATTTTACTTCAATTTTGTAAAATTTCTCGTGTACCTAATTTAATTTCAATGTTAAAGTAACTTGACCCCCCAATTGCATCCCCCCCCCGATCTAAATCCGGATCTTTGAACTCTTTTAAGTCGACAGGTGAACTGATGTGTCAACTGTTATTTATTAAGAGGAAGTGTTGGGCTTAACTGGACGTATTTAAAAAGATATTTTCCCATCTTTTCCCGTCCCATTGAAACGATTGTAATTACAGCAAAAATAATTAAAAAATTGGTAAAACGATAAAGAGAATTTACAAAAGGCTCTACCAAGGAAAGATAGAACTTTTACAAAAAAAAAAAAAAAAAAAGCTCGTATCTTCTCCCCAAATTAATGCTATTTACAAAACATTAAAAATAAACACTGAACTGCCTTCAACGCATATTTAAAGTTAAAAAAAATTCTCAAATAACTTCAAAAACTCTTAACTGTCAAAAAACGTATTTGTTATGAAAATTGATCCTTGAAAAAAAGTTTTTTGTTTTTAAAATTTGGGTACTAATGTCTAGAATATTACCCCACCTCCCAGGTGTGGAATTTCGGGTGGTAATGTAAAAATAATTGGCTAAACTTGCAAATTGGTCGGAAAATTAAAACATATTACAGGGTGACCCAGAAAAAACAGAATCCAAATTATTTATTTATTTTCCCATTAAACTAACCCTAAACCCTAACCCTAACCCCCTAGTTAAAATTAAGTTTTATTACAAAATTTGTGGGTTCTGTTTTTTCTAGGTCACCCTAATTTTCCGACCGATTTGCAAGTTTAGCCAAATAATTTGCCATCGAGAGATTAAGATTAAATTTCAGTAATCAAATCACCTTCATTTTTTTATATTCTAAAACTATGTCTTCAACTCACTACAATTCACCCAATTTAATCTCCCCCAACTTTAGAAGTGGCTACCTGGAGTCGCCTGGGTAGAGAGGGATTTTACTGCCCAAAATGTTCCAGTATTTTGCGACTGTTCTCATAGCCGCCCAAAGTTGGAAAGAAAGAATTTTGATGGGTTTGTCTTACCCTGCCTACTACCAAATTACTACACTGAATCCGAGCCCTACAAAACTTACATTTTTTCCACTAAAACCTTTGTTTTCACTGTCTACTGCAGTGTTCTATTTCAAATAGCTGCACAAGGCAATCGAGTCTTCCACCTATCTCCAAAAATGCATTTACATCTACCTTTTGGTGGTTTTAAACTAACAAACTATTTTCTCTAAGGAAATTCTTACAATGTTGACAAAGTCACTGGGTACTCACGAGGTAGGGGAAGGAAGGGGTGCAAGGCAAACCTGTTAACTACAAACCAAATAATGGTACTGCTACTAGCGGCAGCGACACTTAGGTATTGAATATGTGGCGAGAAAAACCACGAATGTAGTGGTTCGAAGCGTGCACGACTGTGTTTGGCATGCAGAATGAGATCAGAGGCGAGTGGGGAGATTGAACTCACATCCTCCTGATCGTGAGTCGTGGCCTGACGCATGTGAATTATTAAACTGTCTAGAGTGGCCCGGATGTGAAGGATTGACGCGTGCTGATTAATGTTGCACGTGCTGCACGGGCAAGTTAGAGTAAGGAGCCCGGATGAACACTGTAATTGTGTATTTAATGACCAGCCCTCACAAACCTGGGAGAAAGCTTGCATTAGCATTTTGGCTGTTGCGACGAGTGGACGAGAGAAAAGATATTTTGACAGTGTTGGTGAGAATAGTGCAGCATTGCTGGGAGAGATTGTTTCAGACTGAATACTTGGTCAGTTGGGAGAGTAAAAGCGTCAGACTTAACTGTGCCCCCCAGAGAACATTCTTATTAGAGAATAACCCATGAAGGTTGTTATGCCATTAAACAAAGAAACTAAACCATAAATAAAAAAATGTTTATTTACTCAACTCAACTGGTTTTAGTGTGGGTGGTGCCAGTGGTACAGTGATGACCGGTCATAAAACTAAAATTAAGAGCTGCAATAATAACAACAAAAAAAACCTCTTCTATTAGACAAGGTATAAATGATAAAGTTTTTAATTATATGTAGAAAAAAGCTTTTTTTAAATTTAAAAAATTTTTTTTTTTTTAGGTAGGGATCTGTTTCTCATTTTTTTTCTCTGTTCGTGCTGCCTCCATGACTTGTTTGATATTGCCAACAGCATTTTTAAACTCCCATTTAGCTTATTTTCCAGGCACTTCATTGGGGTCCAAGTAGTGTAGCCATACAGTAGCACTGTTACAAATATGGCTTGGAAAAATTGTCGCTTTAACTTGTCAGTAAAATCTGATTTCCATATGACTGAAGTGACCTTCTCTTATTGAAACCAGTACATGGGCACGCTGGTGGGGGTTGTCCAACTAAGACCTACATTGACTAGCTCTGTGCAGATGCTGTGCAGAGGATGCTTTTGTGAGCAATGAATGTTTGGGATGGTTGATGAGAGATTGTCATGGATATCCGTGCTACTAGTACAACTTGATGATGATGACGGTAAAACGTTGTCTGTCTTGTGCTTGATTTGGTTTTATGGTTTAAGGGCATATCAACCTTCCTGGGTTATCAACTGCAAAAGCCATCATTCTAGAACAGTGGTTCCCAACCTTTTTCTATTCCCGCTCTCTTAAAAGAGTTTTGCTCTGACCTCGCACCCCTACAATTTATACTTTTGTTCAAAAAATATAGAATGTGAATGTAGCGGAATTATTAGGGTCTACCAGAATTTGAGATTAAAAATAAAACTGTGTTCGGATTTCTAGAAAAAGAGAGGAAAAAGAAATAAGAGCAAACAAAGGTTAAAATTTGGAAGAGTAAACACACAACAGGGTGCCAGTAACTTGACCAAGGAATGACCCCGGAAGGGGATTTGAAAGTAAAAACGGGAGTTCCAGGTGTTGAGTGGATGGGATGTAGTTACGAGTAATTGAAGAAGAAGGAGGAGATTGTTCTCTTTTCCTTTCGGCCGTAGCAGGAGTCAGACATACTCTTGGTCCCTTGTGTGGGACAGCAGTACAAAATATGATACTATGTTAGAAGGTAGAATAATTTAACCGTACCCTCTCCCTTTTTCTCTGTCTTTCTTTCTCCCTGAAAAAGAGCCCACGAGCCTGGAAATAAATACTAAGCCCCTTGTGACTATACAACTTGTGTGTATGTTGTTCCTTGATCTAACGGCTACTAACAACAACGACTACTACTAAAACTTAAGTTGGCCCATACTACATATATTGTTCTGGAATTTGCCACAAATACACTTTGGTACTGTAACCATACCATTATACTACAGTGAATCCATACTACAGTTTTATCAAAAGATCATATATATTTCATATTTCTCTGAATGTTTGAGATGAGGCTTGATGATTAGTATTATCTGCGTTATTCGGACTATTGTCCTCATCTTTATTGTTATTTGTACAATGTTTCGGCCGATATACCCTCCGGCCTTCTTCAGGTATTTTTTGTCGGACTCTGGAACCTTCTCAGACTCGATAACCTTCTTTCCGAATATATATTTCACTCTCTAAATCTAACATAATATGTAATATGTTCTTCGACGTGATGAAGGGTAATGATAATAATCTGAAATAAAGAAACAAAAGTATAAATAATATTAATTACAAAAGTATGGCAAGCCCCAACCCCTTTTTATCATATGGATCCTAGAAGACGGTGACTGAGGGTCTACATGTCCTGGGAATGACGTTAAACTCTATCTGATGGTGAGGTTCCAGTTTTGGAGGTTTGGGGAATGTGGAGCACCCCTTCATCACCATTGCTCCCTGGTCCACTCTGACCCGGAGTGGTAGTACCTGTTAGGGTCCCATCTATGGGTTAAATAGAAAAATATGTATTTATAAAAAAATTGTATTATCCATTAAGAATTGATTTATTTCAAAACTTTATCGGCATTAAATGACCCACTGAGGTTGATATGCTGTAAAACAAAACAAACCAAACCAAACTAATTACAAAAGATAAAAAAATTAATCTAAATTTGAATGGACGCTTCTCACACCCCCTGGAATGATGCTTGCACCACTAGTCGGGAACCCCTGTTCTATAAGAACAGGATATTTTACTGACCTCCCATTGGGATTTGATTTAACAAATCTCATGCAATGGATAATGCAAAAAAATTGTGGTTCCTGTTGGCATTCAGATAATTCCATGTCAAATCACCCCCTTTAATTGTTCTCAAATTTTGTCCATTTTGTATTTTGTGAATATGTTAAAGAAAATCTCCAAAATTTGAGCTTCCAATTCCAAAAATTGGCCAAGTTATGTTGACTATTAGCTCTCCAAATTTGAGGGTACATGAAATGTGACTTTTTGTAATCTATTTTTGTCTGTTAAATGATTTTTAGAGTTTCTCTACTCCTAAAAGCTTTTTGGCCCATGGAATGCAAAAATGTTATCAAAAATGTCTGAAAATGAACCAATTTTAAGTTATTAATGGTTTCTGTTTTTTTTTCATAGCAAGATCAATAGATGTAAAAATCCTGATGTGACACCATATCAATGAGAACATTTTTATTATTATTATTTTACATATATTGAATATTATTTGTACCAAAAAGATAGTTTGGTTTTTGCTCAGAACTGAAGCTACTACATCAGTTAAAATTTTGCACTTTTAGGTTTCAAGTGTTTCCGTTCAGTTGTAATTCCTTCACCCTTGACACCCTGGTATCAATAAACCAGATTAATACCATGATTGATATCCAAAACTTACTTTCCTTGCTTCAGCAGCATCTCTCTAAATTCTCACGTCATATCTGTTAAAAGTTTTCCAATTGGAGTCTGTTCAATTGAACACAGTAATTCCTTTCACTGTCAGCAAAGTCTCTACCAACTGAGCACGTTCCTCTCACTTCCTTTGTTAAACACCCAAAAACACAGCAGTCGTCGAATTTCACCTTTGTCACAGACACTTGCTTTTTTTGCTAACTGACAGCATCAACCACTGTCCGTTTTTTATCATCGCTCGGCTACCCTTTATGCAAATTCCGTCTCGTCCCATCCGGGTCTCTGGTGCATGGCACAAGCGATTCTTTGCCGTTTATGTCGGGGGGATTGGCCATGCCCATTACAATATCCATCTTAAGCAGGGGTCACTAAACTATGGCCCACAGGCCTGATCTGGCCCGCGAAGCATTTTATCAGGCCCGCCGGCGGTACTGAATTTGTTTGTTAAAACGTACGGAACGTGAGTCGTTCTGATACTATTTAAATTCAAATATCATTTTAAGCTTACTAAATCTTCATGGAATTGACTACTGTAGGTAGGTTACAAAATTCCGTACGTATAAGTATTTCACTTGTTACTTACACGATCCCAAATTTTCGCTTGTTATGAAAAAAAAGAAGTTTGGTGATCCCTGATCTTAAGTATCAACCAATAGAACACAGAAAACTTGTATGCTGCATAGAAAAATAGGAAGGGTCTCAAAAACTACCTTAATTCTATTGATTAACTGGGCTTTTTTAGTACTGGCACGGCGATTGGTGTTTTCTCCACAGCGCCACATATATAATAATCCATGGGGTTCAAATCTGGGGAGTTTGGAGGCCAAGCATTCGGACTGGTGTAGTCGTAAAAATTCGCCCACAACCATTTTTGACTTTTCCCAGAGGTGTGGCAAGGGGACGAATCCTGCTGCCATACATATGGCCTACCATTGGCTACCCATTATCCTCCAGGGCTTGAAAACAGGGTTTACCAACTCCACGTAGTCATCTGAGGGTCCTCCAACACTTTTTTCTGCAGAGTTTTGAGGAATTCTGCTGTATGAACGCAATCAGATCGTCTGTTATGTTGCTTTCTTCTAGCCACAGCCTCGTAGTCTCCATTGCAATTCTCCAGTTCATGCCTGATTGTTTTAAAAATGAATGAAAATCTTTTTAAATTTCACTTGGCACAATTCTTTGACCATGCATCAACGCTTCTTATACACGATGATTAAAACTTTTCATACACCCCTCGTACATAATATTTATTTTTTTTTTACAATCTACAAACAGATAGGGCTTTAGAATACATTGACTGCACCTCTGCAGAGGGTAAGACCCCCCCCCCAATGAGGCCACCAGTTGGCTATGGGTGTGACCATGATGCTTAAGGACAGAATCTTGGTGGATGAGCAGTCCATGACATACAACACCCCACTTTGGCCCTTACTTAGGCTAGACGGGTGGTCGAAGAGGCCCCCTCCGATCAGTCGGTTGGTGTTGTCATGCCCTAGTACCTATATGATTGTCCTGACCCTATTGCCCTTATGGCAAGCCCCAAACATTTTTATCATATGGGTGCTAGAAGGTGGTGACTAAGGGTCTTCATGTCCTGGGAATGACATTAAACTCTATAGACCGCCCTGTCGGCTGGGGCGTTAGAATGCACCGACTGCACCTCTGCAGAGGGGTAAGACTCCCCCAATGGGGCCAACTGTTGGCCGTGGGTGGCGACCCATGATGCTTAAGATAGAGCTCAGGTGGATGAGCAGTTCATGACATGCAATACTCCATTTGGCCCTATCTTGGCTAGACGGACAGTCGGAGAGGCCCCTCCGATCAATCGGCTGTCACGTCAAGCCTAGCACCTATATGATTTCCCAACCCTATTGCCCTTATGGCAAGCCCCAACCCTTTTTATCATATGGGTGCTAGAAGGCGGTGGCTGTGGGTCTACATGTCCTGGGAATGACGTTAAACTCTATCTGATGGTGAGGTTCCAGTTCTGGAGGTTGGGGAATGTGGAGCACCCCTTCATCACCCATTGCTCCCTGTCCACTCTGACCCGGAGTGTAGTACCTGTTAGGGTGCCATCTATGGGTTAAATAGAAAAATGTATTTATAAAAACATTGTATTATCCATTAAGAATTGATTATTTCAAAATTTATCGGCATTAAATGACCCACTGAGGTTGATATGCTGTAAAACAAAACAAACAAACAAACAACTCTATAGAATGTGAGGCTCCAGTTCTGGGGTCTGGGGAATGTGGAGCACCCTTTTATCACCATTGCTCTCTGGTCCACTCAGACCAGAGTGGTAGTACCTTAGGGTCCCATCTATGGTTAAATAGAAAAAATGTGTCTAAAACAAAATATGTTTAAAAAGAAATAGGAAATTGTTTGCAAAAAAAAAAAAATAGTTTTAAAAATGTTCTTCCAAACTATCGCTATGAATCTTTCAAAACTTTCCCAGCATTAAATAACCCAGCGAGTCTGATATGCCATAAAACAAAACAAAACAAACAATCTACAAAGTTATGGCCTCGGAAGTAATTACTATATTGTAAAATATTTTATATTTCCTTGATAATGTCTTTATTGCGTGTTAATATTGTTTTATGAGTAGCAATTTAAAACTGAGCTTCCTACCCTCACGGATCACCACCCACCCTGGGCTCCTCATTGAAAAATGTACAATGTCATGATCTGTTATTTAACACCCTGCTAGGCAATAGCAATGTTGAAATAGGGATTCTCCATTGGAATTCAGGCCGCTCATATATGTTTACTTCTGTGGATGTGTGTGGTGTAATGGTTATTGGCATAAGAAATGGACACGATGAGACCAGTTCAAATCCTGGATGAGGCTGTTTGCATTTCACATAGTGCTAATATCCTGAGAAAGGTATGAATCCAGCTCATCTCTCTCCAGCTATGGGTAAATAGTAGGGAAGACTGGACTCTTTAATCTTGGTCAGGCAACCAGTCTAGCAAAAGGAAAACCCTGAATTGAAACCTGTTAAACTCTGATCAAAAAATTGACCTTGTGTTACATCTACTCGTACGGAATGTTTGGTATATATATATATATATATATATATATATATATATATTATATATATAAAGAAAGTTTTATAATTTGCTTGAAGCATTGTGTATATATTGGTTTAGAGGTTGATTTTGAAGGCTATCACAATGCAGGTGTAAAGAAAAAATATGGTGTTGTTTGTTAACCTGTAATTTTTCTTGATATTCGAGATAAAATCTCTTTTTTCAAGAGAACACTGGAACTGAGCATATAATAATATATATATATATATATATATATTACATAGGTAATGACAGAAATATCATGCTACCTTGTTGGTGGGGCTTAGAATATGCCAACTTTATCCCTGCAAAGGGGTAAAGAAAATGGGAGTGTGGGGTCCCATGGTGTGTGTAGTGGTTATCATGCTGGACTTCGACATTATTGTAAATGAGTTTCAAAGTCCAGTCGCGTGTTTATTATTCCACTTTCAGACTCATACTCTTGGAAAGGTATGAACCTCCTCATTCTACCAGCTATGGGTTAAATAGTACGACTACTGTTCTTCTACAAGGATGGCTTTGGTTGAAGAAATTTTGCTAATCCAGGCATGGTCAGGTAGAGTCCCATCGATGGGTTAGATAGAAAAGTGTTTTTTAAAAATAATGAGTACCCATCAAGAATGAATAAAACAAAAAGTCTTTGGCATAAAATGACCCCAAGGTTGACATGCCGTAAATTTGACCAACCAACCACCAACCAAATTTTTACATTTCTCTTTTTTTTTTTTAAAAATTTTTTTTTTTTTACATTTCTTTTTTTATTTTCTTTTTTAATTTTTTAATTTAAAAATTTTTTATTTTTTTTTTTTACATTTTTTTTCTTTTCTATTTTTCTCTCAACTACTTTTTCTCTTTGCTCAGTGCAAAACAATCTCCTTAGTCTAGCACTAGTGAAAAGGGGATAGACTCATCCACTGTCTGGCTGATACCCCAATAGGCCACTCTGCCAACTTAACTTATATATATATATTTTTTTTTTTTCATTTTTGTTTCAGTTTTTTAACATTTTACTCTTTTTTTTTTTATTTTTTTTTTTTTTTACATCTATTTTTTCTTTTTTACATTTTTTTTTTTTGACTATTTTATTTCTATTTCTCTATTCTCTTCCAGTTTCAGTTTAGAATTTACGTGTGTGAAACCAACCTGACAACCGTGACAAATGCATCAAACTACAATCCAGTGTGAGAGGTACTATGATACGTGCATGTCGGTCTACAAACAAGTGCGTAAGTGGACATTTTAATTAATTTTGAATGGAGATAATGCTCTATAAAGAGAGATTTGTCATAGTCACCAATTGG
>CM042165.1:65962595-66000095 GCA_023376005.1 Doryteuthis pealeii
AAGAGAGAGATATTCCTCGCATTGGAATTCAGGCCGCTACATATAGTTTAACTTCTGTGGATGTGTGTGGTGTAATGGTTATTGCATAAGAATGGACACGATGAGACAGTTCAAATCCTGGATGAGGCTGTTTGCATTTCACATAGTGCTAATATCCTGAGAAAGGTATGAATCCAGCTCATCTCTCTCCAGCTATGGGTAAATAGTAGGGAAGACTGGACTCTTTAACTTGTGTCAGGCAACCAGTCTAGCAAAAGGAAAACCCTGAATTGAAACTCTGCTCAAAAAATTGACCTTGTGTTACATCCTACTCGTACGGAATGTTTGGTATATATATATATATATATATAATATATATATATATATATATATATATATAAAGAAAGTTTTATAATTTGCTTGAAGCATTGTGTATATATTGGTTTAGAGGTTGATTTTGAAGGCTATCACAATGCAGGTGTAAAGAAAAAATATGGTGTTGTTTGTTAACCTGTAATTTTTTCTTGATATTTCGAGATAAAATCTCTTTTTCAGAAGAACACTGGAACTGAAGCATATATATATATATATATTATATATATATATATATATACATAGGTAATGACAGAAATATCATGCTACCTTGTTGGTGGGGCTTAGAATATGCCAACTTTATCCCCTGCAAAGGGGTAAAGAAAAATGGGAGTGTGGGGTCCCCATGGTGTGTAGTGGTTATCATGCTGGACTTCGACATTATTGTAAATGAGTTCAAATTCCAGTCGCGTTATTATTTCCACTTTCAGACTCATACTCTTGGGAAAGGTATGAACCTCCTCATTCTACCAGCTATGGGTTAAATAGTACGACTACTGTTCTTCTACAAGGATGGCTTTGGTTGAAGAAATTTTGCTAATCAGGCATGGTCAGGTAGAGTCCCATCGATGGGTTAGATAGAAAAAGTGTTTTTTAAAAATATTGAGTACCCATCAAGAATGAATAAAACAAAAACATCTTTGGCATAAAATGACCCCACAAAGGTTGACATGCCGTAAATTTCAACCAACAACAACCAAAATTTTTACATTTCTCTTTTTTTTTCTTTAAAATTTTTTTTTTTTTTACATTTCTTTTTTTTTTCTTCTTTTTAATTTTTTAATTTAAAAATTTTTTATTTTTTTTTTTTTTACATTTTTTTTTTCTTTTCTATTTTTCTCTCAACTACTTTTTCTCTTGCTCAGGTGCAAAAACAATCTCCTTAGTCTAGCACTAGTGAAAAGGGGATAGACTCATCCACTGTCTGGCTGATACCAACAATAGGCCACTCTGCCAACTTAACTTATATATATATATTTTTTTTTTTTTCATTTTTGTTTCAGTTTTTTAACATTTTACTCTTTTTTTTTTTTTTTTTTATTTTTTTTTTTTTACATCTATTTTTTCTTTTTTACATTTTTTTTTTTTTTTTTGACTATTTTATTTCTATTTTCTCTATTCTCTTCCAGTTTTCAGTTTAGAATGTTACGTGTGTGAAAACCAACCTGACAACCGTGACAAATGCATCAAAACTACAATCCAGTGTGAGAGGTACTATGATACGTGCATGTCGGTCTACAAACAAGTGCGTAAGTGGACATTTTAATTAATTCTGAATGGAATATGCTCTAAGTACAAAGAGAGATTTGTATCATAGTCACCAATGAATGTTATTTTGGTGATGGCTAATTCTTGGATGGGGAGCAAAAATAAAAAAAAATATTATCAGTCTGTGGCGAGAGAAACCACGAACGTAGTAGTTCGAAGTGTGCACGACTGTGTTTGGCATGCAGAACGAAGATCAGAGGCGAGTGGGGAGATTTCGCATTCTCCTGATCGTGAGTCATGGCCCGACGCATGGGAATGACTAAACTATCCAGAGTGGCCAGGATGTGAAGGATTGACACGTGCTGATTAGACGTAGAGGAGGGAGCCCGATGAACACTGTAAAAGCTGGCAGTAGCAAGGAGTTTGTGATAGTATTGCTGAGAAGAGTGCAGCATTGTCATCGACTTAACTGTGCCCCCCAGAGAACATTCATATTACACAGTCTTAACACTTGCCATCCTCAATAGTGCGGTTAAATAATTGACAAAATAATATATAATTTTTTTCTAAATTGTTAGATTATTTTCTAAGGAATTTTATATTAAAAGTTCCTGTTGTCAGAAAACAGCATTGCGCACATGACTTTCAGAAATATTTTTTCATGCTCAGAATTGTTGAGGCATGGAATAAGCTGCCTGCATCCATTGTAGGCTGCCGAAACACTGCATCTTTCAAGCCATGCTTCCTGTAGTCCGCCAACACTATACCTGATATTTGAAGCTGTACAAAGCTATGGTGCAGCCACACTTGGAGTTTGCATCATCGGTCTGGAACCCCTATCTTGCTCAGAATATTAACCTCCTAGAAACTGTACAGAGACGTGCAACCAAATGAATACCCTCCATCAGGCATCTGCCA
The DNA here is from genome assembly GCA_023376005.1 of Doryteuthis pealeii. Classification (NCBI taxonomy): domain Eukaryota; kingdom Metazoa; phylum Mollusca; class Cephalopoda; order Myopsida; family Loliginidae; genus Doryteuthis; species Doryteuthis pealeii. Next base: position 65,965,074 of record CM042165.1, read on the forward strand.
TACTCTGAACGTCTTGCCGCCCTGGGAATGGATTCGCTGAAACTTCGGCATCTGGCAACTGACCTGGTAAACGCTCATAAGGTCATTAATCATAACAACAGCAACCTTGAGCACCTTTTTGATCTCCATCTTTCTAACACACGTGGGCATGTCTACAAAGTCAGGAAACAGCACTGCTCACGTGACTTTTGGAAACATTTTTTCATGCTCAGAGTTGCGGAGACATGGAATAAACTGCCCGCGTCTGTTGTAGGCTGCCGAAGCACTGAGTCTTTCAAAGTCTCCATGCTTCCTGTAGTCCGTCGACACTATACCTGATGCCACTCTCCACATACATATGCACACATGTGCACACATACATGCATATTACTACTGTAAACTGTTCATGTTCCTGACACTAATACATTATTCTGTGTACTAGACATGAGACTTTGATGAGTTGTGGTGCACCTGAGCACTGTACACAATAAATTTCATTATTATTATTATTTTAGATAATAATACTTGATACAATGTATACCCCTCTCCACACACATATTCACGCATGTGCACACATACATGTATATTATTACTGTACACTGTTCATGTTCCTGACACTAATACATTATTCTGTGTACTAAACATGAGACTTTGATGAGTTGTGGAGCACAATAAATTTCATTTCATTATGATATATTTTGAGTTTCCACTGCTTACCAATCCCTTTTACTGTCCCTAGAGTTTTTTCTGGGTATGGCACAAAACTGTATCTAATAGTGAGTCTTCAGTGGTGTACCAAGTAGGGACGGGGAGTCCCACTTAAGGCAGCACATTTGAGTCGAGGAGGTAAATGAAAATAAAACAAATTTTCTAGCGCTTGTTCAACTGATTGGAAAATTCAAAATATCGTAAAGAATGTTATCAATTACCTAACCACCTTAATCTGACCAAGAACATGAAATGAAAAGGTCCACAAAATGAAGCAATTGTTACTGCTTACTCAAGGGTGCTCCAAGCAGCATAAATGCCACCAATGAGATGGTCCCAAAATACAACAATTGCATCTTAATGCCACTTGTTATACCATTCCATAAACACCAGTGCTACCTGAACATTTGGTGAAAGTAAAAATTGATAAGTTTACAACTTCCTATCTCTCACCAAAAAATTCACACTGTCCTATCCAGTAACATACAATTTAAATCAATATTATCCACAGAACGTGGCCTTTTGGTTAAAATTGATTTTCATGAAGAATCCATTTGTAAATCGTTTATTTTTGTAATTTCTTCATCTGTTCTTAAACATATCTTTCCTATTATTTTTTGTTTATAAGCATTAAAATGAAATTCTTATTTTACATACTTATATACATGTGTTATTATAGAAGGGGGGAAATATATGGAGCGAAATAGACCTTCGAATCAACAAGCTCCCGCCAAGGGGGAACCAAAAACAAGTTCTCAGTCTTCTCACAAGTCGGACCCTCTGTTGGTCAACACATTCTTCGTCTAGCAGCTAAAAAAATCCGTCGTCGTAATCGAAATAATCTTTAGCAGTTCAAAATCACATTTCCTTACTGAAAAGCGCTTCGTTGTCGACTGCTTCTGCTGCTGCTGACTGCTGACTGCCCAGCGCTTGACTCACTTGTTATTTTATAGGCATATTAGCCAAACATCCGGGCACGTCAGTCACACCTCGCGTCCTTCCAGTTCCTACATCACATCTGTTTTCGCATGCGGGAGGACGCGGGTTCGATCCTGGCAGGCAAAACAATGTCTTGCTCCCTTTCCTTTCTCGTTCTCCGTCACAGTTATTCCATCTTTGGCTTTTTGAAATGTTATTAGAACTTTTAAGGGGTGGCCAAATAAACATCCGTCCTGGGCGGCACTTGTGCTAGGTTTGCTACTGGGTGTTGATTACCCCTTCATTGTCATCACTCCCAGGTTCACTCTAACTCGGAGTGGTAGTACCTGTTAGGGTCCCATCTATGGATTAATAAAAAAAATGTGTGCAAAAAAAAAATCTTTTTAAAAAGAAATCGAGTAACCATCAAGGATGACTAAAACATCTTTGGCATAAAATAACCCAACGAGTGTTGACATGCTGTAAAATACAATCAACCAATCAATGGACGGTGCAGTAAGTTATATGCCTTCAAATATGGTACCATTTTTAAAAATTTTTCTTTTTTCTTTTTCTTTTTTCTAACCTTGCAAAATCAGCCACTAGCAGCAAGAAGCTGTTTTTCTTCTTGTCAATTTTGAAAGTGTTAAATGATTTTATATATATATATATATATATATATATATATATATATATATATATGAAAGTTTTGTAGAAAAGACAACAAGATGTTAAGTTTTGCTGACAGAAATCTGTTTCGACATTATGTAGATGTCTTTATCAAAGCAACATTGTAAACGGAAAAACGAAATAAATATATCATTAATCACGAGGCACAGAACGCTGTCGATCAGTACTGGAATTTTCAAAATTTTTTTACAAAAATTGCGTATTTATTGTTAAAAATAAAATAAATTTTATTTGAAAAAATTATAAGCATTTTTATCATTTAAAAAAGCTCAAAAGAGTTTGCAGTAAAGCATATATGAATATAAAAAAGTTCAGGAAAATGTTCCGGTTACAAATGAAAGTTTAAAAAATATAACAAGTCCAACAACAGGAATCTGCAATGATGATAAACTCGCAGTGTCGGGATCCTTATTACTAAAAAAAATTTTTTGAAAATTCCGGTACTGATTGAGAGCGTTCTGTGCCTCGTGATTAATGATATATTTATTTCGTTTTTCCGTTTACAATGTTGCTTTGATAAAGACATCTTCATAATGTCGAAACAGATTTCTGTCAGCAAAACTTTTAACATTTTGTTTTTTCTACAAAACTTTCTACACATATTGTCGGATTCAATATTCATTTTACCTTTCATATATATATATATATATATATATATATATATATATATATATATATAAGGGTTTTATAGTTTGCTTGAACCATTGTATGTATGTGTTTAAGAAATTAAAATAGAAATTAGAAGGCTATTGACAATGCAATGGAAAAAAAATAGGTGATGAGATTGATGTTTATTTACCTGTTTCCTAAATTTTCGGGATAAAATCCCATCTTCAGAGGTTTCGGAGTTACATGTTTTCTAATTTCTATTTTATTTTCTTAGAAATATATATATATATATATTGGTCTTTCAAAAATATAACGCTGAACAAATACAGTTACACAACAAAAAAAAATTTTATAAAGATTTTTTTATCTCCTGTCATCTATAAAACATCCATCAATTTCTTCACCCCACAATACATCCTGATGAAGGTTTAAAGAAACCGAAACGTTTAAGCATCGATAAATAAATTCATCTTATTTTTGGAACCCTTCATTTTTCAAATTTCTTAATATTGTCGGATTTATTTCCATATTTACTCCCATTTATATATATATATATTTTAATTTATTTATTTATTTATTTTTTTTTTCAGAGGCCCCATTTTGGACACCACGTATGAAACGTATTTTCCTCATTTCCAAAACTTGCAATACGACTTCAGCCTGTCAGAAATACCGAAGTCATTTAAATAAAAATCAGATCTGTTCTCGAGATTGGTACCTTGACTGGGAATGTGCAGAATGTTGCCAGGGAGAGAAATGCAATTACTATGTGACGGTAAGTTTTGTTTTTTGGTTTTTGCTTTTGAATTTCCTAAATCCATTTGCACTGTTTCCAACCAGGTCAATTCGATCTTCATATACCTTTTGTGTTAATCTATATATTAATACTCATGTTCCTGAGTTATACAACTGTTATCATCTTGCAACACCCTCTGGTAAAAAATGAGACCGTCCAAATCAAAATGCAAAAATGTTTTTGTTCTTCTTGCTTTTGAATTTTCTTAAACCATTTGCATTGTCCGGCTGATATCAATTAATAAATGTCAGTGTTATAGCCTCTCCAAACAGTTACTAGGTTAGGTATATTTGCCGCTTATCCTACTTAGGAGAGCTTGACACAAGGACATTTTTATGTGGGCCCACCCATAAACCAAAGCGTATGGTGGAAAAAAATTGCACCCTGCCCTGCCCCTTTAAGTCAAGGGGCAGGTATTGCCTTGGGGAAAGCCCCCTGGGACCGACGCTATTAATTTCAACTTAACCTGATCCAGTGGCCAAAGTTCACTGGACCACCGGCTAGGCCAGGTACTAGGTTAGTTTATTTGTCTCATACCCCACCTGTATGGACTGGGAGCAAGGCTCCGTTTTAACGTGGGCCTACCCACAAGCCGAAGCAAATGGGTGGGAGAGAACAAAAATTGCATCGATCCCTTCGGCATTCCCCCTCAAGGCGCTCAGGTGCTGGGCAATAAACCCAGCCCTGCCCCTTTAAGTCAAGGGGGTAGGTGTTGCCTGGGGGGATGGCCCCCTGGGATCGACGCTATTAATTAACAGCACCTTATCCAGAGGCCAAAGCTCACTGGACCCCCAGCTAGGCCAGGTACTAGGTTAGCAGTAATGAACAAACTGTAACATATTAAATAGTTATTGCCTCTACTGCCAGGAACAGTCCATTAAGTTGAGGAGATATTTGCCTGTTCCACTGCCCAATAGTTAACAATCTGTGACAGTTATTTCTAGGCTGCAGGTTCAATCCTGGTCAAGGGTGAGAGTAACATAGAATAATAATTAATTAACACCAATAATGGGCCACTCCACCACCTTTACTTACTAGAAACTAGAAATGCAAATTAGCAGTTCTATCTAAAGCCCCTGCTATTGATGTTGTGGAGACCCTGTGGACCCGAGCCACAGTTTGAAAACCACTGATCTAGATGATAAAAAAGTTATAAGATTTGAAAATTTTAAAGAAAACTTATATACTTGTATGTGTATTTATGAGATGAGGCTTGATAAGTAATGATGATATTTCGGACTGTTGTCCTCATCTTTATTGTGTATAATATTTTATATAATATTATCTTTTCATCTAGTATATTAGGTCTGAGACCTGTCAGCTGTTTCTTATAAACATTCATCTTAATTCCACAGAATATTTATAATCTTTCCACAGATTATCTAACATTGCCTTAAAGGAGTTTAGAGATGGGGCATTCACTATTGAGGATGGTAGTTTATTCCATGTATTCACCACTCTGTTACTAAAATAATTTTGTCTTGCATTTGCTTTACAAAATTTTTTAAAGAGTTTTAATTTATGACCCCTGGTATTGATATTTTGAGCAATGTTTAGTAGATCAAAGTTCGTTGAATAAAATCCATGTGTATATTTATAGACTTCAATCATATCCCCTCTTGTACTTCGTTAAACCAAACTTAGTAAGTCAATGTTCCTAAGTTTTTCTTCATATGAAAGGTTTTTTTAAATCATTTATTACTTTAGTAGCTCTCCTCTGAACTCCCTCAATGAGTTTTATGTCCTTGATTAGTCTTGGACTCCAAACCACATTAGCAAATTCCAAATGAGGTCTTACCAATCCAATGAATAAATTTTTCAGCATTTCTTTATCCATGTATTCATATCACCTCCGTATTGATCCTAATACCTTGTTTGCTTTATTTACTTGTGATTTCTATGTGTTTGGAAAATCTTAATTCAGGGTCCACATTCACACCAAGGCCTTTTTCTAACTCTGTATCTTTTATTATTTCTCTTTCATTAGAGAATTTTTTTCTCATGTTTTGAATTATTTCTTCCTACGTTAAGTACCTTACATTTAGATGTATTGAATATAAACACAATGTTCAGGCAACAGTAACCTTGGGCTCTGTTTTAGGTGTTTTTTTTAATTTATTATTTTAATTATCTTAAAATAAATCATCTTCAGACGATTACACATGAATTCAAATGCAGTTTCGGAAACCTATTTACTTCAGAATTTTAATGGCTAGTGTTTATGGAATGGTCCGACAAGCTAAAGAGACGATTTTTCCAGGCTGTAGTTGTGTCGGTACTGCTGTATGGCTGTACCACCTGGACCCTAACGAAGCGACTTGAAAATAAGCTAGATAGGAGCTGCACAAGAATGCTGTGAGCGGTCCTGAATAAGTCGTGGAAGCAGCACCCCACAAAAAAGCAACTGTATGGCCACCTGCCCCCATCTCACAAACCATATGAGTAAGACGGACTAGACATGCAGGACACTGCTGGAGAAGCAAAGATGAGACTGTAAGAGAAGTACTACTGTGGAAACCAGCACATGGGCACGCCAATACGGGCCGCCCAGCCAGGACCTACATTGACCAACTATGTAGGGATGCGGGCTGCTGCGTGGAGGAGCTCCCAGAGTCAATGAATGATAGGGAAGGTTGGCGAGAGATCGTTATGGATATCCGTGCAAGTTGCACGACATGATGATGATGATGATGATGATAACAAGTGGTATTAAGATGCAATTGTTGTATTTTGGGACCATCTCATTAGTGGCATTTATGCTGCTTGGAGCACCCTTGAGTAAGCAGTAACAATTGCTTCATTTTGTGGACTTTTCATTTCATGTTCTTGGTCAGATTAAGCTGGTTAGGTAAGTGATAACATTCTTTACGATATTTTGAATTTTCAGTTTTTAGAATAACTAACTTCTTCCATTAATTTTTCTATATCTAATCACAATTTTGTCATAAGTCTGGTGGCATTTATGTTGTTGTGTAATTGTCTGAAGATGACTTATTTTAAGGTAATTAAAATAATGAACCCCTCTCCCCATCTAAAACTGAGCCCGAAGGTGCAGTGGTCTGAATGCTGTGTTTATACACAATAAAGATGAGGACAACAGTCTGAAATATCATAATTATTCAGTGTAAACAGGTTTGAATCCAGAGTTTTCCTTCGAGCAAGTTTACCATTCATTTTGATTTTATTCTATTCTATTTTATCTATTCATTCAGCTTTTTTTTTTCTACTACCAAATCAGGAAGTAAAAAAAATAAATAAAAAAAACACCTAAAACAAAGCCCGAGGTAACAGTGGCCAGTACTCTTCGCAGAGTTCCGTCCTGGCCTCCTGCCTCAAACACCGCTAGCCGGTTGCTGCTGAAAAAACAACACCAGCTATGATTGAAGTCTTTTGCTGAAGCGGTGTCACTTGAAAAAAAAAAATCAACTTGAGTGTTTTTCTGAAAACCCAACCCCAACCCTAACCCTAAACCCCCCTAGTTAAAATTACTAATTTTATTACAAAATTTGTGGGTTCTGTTTTTTCTGGGTCACCCTGTTTACAGGGTAACCCCAACCCCAACACTAATCCTAACCATAGTTTTTTTTCAAGTGACACTGCTTTGGCTACGGACTTCAATCGTAGCTGGTGTTTTTTTTCAGCAGCCATTGGCTAGCTGTTTTTTAGGCAGGAGACTAGGACGGAACTCCGCGAATATACTAAACGTTGTGTTTATAATATAAAGTATATACACAATAGAGATGAGGACAACAGTCCAAAATATAATTATTCATTAAAAAAAACTTGTTCATCCATAAAAATTTCAATTCAAGGGAGACAATTCCATTTTGTTTCATTCGAAGTAATTTCCTCTTGTTCGTGTTTCTTTTCTTTCATAACGATTTAGCCGCTGTACTCTACGGCCTTACTCGGGCGTCTGTTGTGTTTTAGAATTTCAATAGCCAAAGACTACGGTGATCTAAAAATTGTGATAAAAAGCCAGAAGTACGCGGAAATTAGTCCAAATTAAACAATACAAAAATATTTACCATACAAGCTTTAAAGAATTGCTTTGAATTATCAAGGGAGATAATTCAAAGTTTATATATCTTAATTACTTCCCTTGAAAGAACTTGGGGGGGGGAATGCACAAGGAAAAAAAAAAATGAAAACAGCGACAGCATTGTTGATATTTTTATATTTAAAAAAATCTTTTTTTTTTTTTTTTTTTTTTTTTGCGTTGGAGAATTATTTTAAAGATAATTTGTAAGGAGTGTATATATTATTGGAGCCACGTAGTGTAATGTTTACCGTAGTAAGAAATGGACACCGTAAGACGAGTACAAATCCTGGATATTGCTGTTTGCATTTCACATAGCGCTTATACCCTTAGAAAGTCATGAATCCAACTATTCTCCCTACAGCAATGGGTAAATAGTAGGACAGATTGGGTTCTTTAACCTTGGTATGGCAACCCGTCAAGGAGAAGAAAAACCAAAGGGGTTCAAACCTACTTCGAGAGTTCCTCCTCCTTCTCCTACTTCCTCTCTCTCTCTCTCTTTCTCTCTATAGACCACAAGAATATTTTTATGTAAGGAGGTGAGTGAGGAAAAGTGTTTCTGTGATTGACATAGCAATCACATGACACATCCAGATGTTTTGGCGCTTATATTCAATAGACACCTTCGGTCCAGTTCCATGACAAGTTGACCAAAATTTATCACCTAGAGGATTGATTAAAATAGAAGATACCAGATATCCTTAATTTCCCTCTCCATCAGTCTGGTATGTCTCTCAAACTTGGCTCTATATATAGGAAGGACATTTATATTATTAGTCATTGTTTTGTTGTATAATAAACCTTTAGAATTGAACTAAGTTTAAATTCATTTATTTGTTGTTTTTAGTCTTAGAATAAATGTCCTTACTGTCAAGTCACATTAAAAGCACTGGTTCCCACAAGATCACTGAAGTTAATCAACGATGAGCCTGTTCAATACTTAAATGGGTGACCATTTAAGCAACAGCAGGTACTGTAAGAAATCTAATATCAAAATGACTTGATTTGGCATTGAATTACCTGAAAAGGTTTGATATGCCGTTAAAGAAAACAACCAACGAACCTACTAGAAAAAATGCCAAACTAACACGATAGTGTTTTCCCTGTTTTTTTTTATTTTTCTTTCTTTCAAAATGTAGTTGAAATAAGAAGAAAATGAAATAAAAAAGATGGAAATTTCACTCACCTCGTGGCTGGAGAAAAAATGGCACTCGTAAGGGACTCACTTAATAATAATGATAATGAAATTTATTGTGTACAGTGCTGAGGTGCACCACAACTCATAAAAGTCTCATGTCTAGTACACAGAATAATGTATTAGTGTCAGGAACATGAATAGTGTACAGTAATAATATGCATGTATGTGTGTGCATGTGTGTGGAGAGGGGCATCAGGTATAGTGTTGGCAGACTACAGGAAGCATGGAGGCCTTGAAAGATGCAGTGTTTTGGCAGCCTACAACGGACCGGAAGTAAGAGGCATTGTGAGAATTAGGTGGATGACTATAAAATCAAATGTCTGGCTGAAGATTTTGGATTTCGTGAAGGTGAACTCGTGTGAGCATTACAGAATTGCAAGAAAGTGACTTTGGGCGAAGAGTGTCGAGCTGTGAGAGAATGTGGTCGAGATTGACAATCCAAGTCGATTGAATTACATTTGACGGCATAATCAACCCTTTTTATCATATCATAATTTAATGCCGATTCAAGTCATTTTGATAAACAAAGGATTCGGGTTGATTACAGTACCTGCTATTGCTTAAGTGGTCACCCAATTTAAGAACTGAACCGGCTCATCGGCGTCTTAACTAACCATGTATTCAGACTGTTGATTGGCTGGAGTTTAAGCCACATGACCTCGCTGAGCCTATAATGGATTACAGCACGCCTTATATACAGAAAATAATCCAACAATGTTGTTTGGTGTAGTTGAAATGAGAAAAAATAGAAAATAAAAAAAGATGGAAATTTCACTTACCTCGTATCCCTAGAAAAATGGCGCCCGAGAGTGACTCTCATTATATAGATTGTAGACCGGAAGTGAGAGGTATTGTGGAAATGGGGTGGATGACTATAAAATCAAATGTCTGGGAGAAGGTTTTGGATTTCGTGAAGACGAACTTGTGTGAGCATTACAGAATTGCAAGAAAGTGACTTTGGATGGAGAGTGTATAGCTGTGAGAGAACGTGGTCGAGTTTGACAAACTAATTCAATTGGATTATATCAAATACAATTTCTTTTTAAATTAAGAAACTTATAAACTAACGTATGACTTAATTTTTTCCCTATCTTTTAAAAATTTTTTTTTAACATTTCAGCTTGGCTCTGACTTCCTCAAACCTTCCATGTTGTCGATCGTATCTGCTGCCTTCATCGTCATTGCATTTTCCAATTTCAACAGATGATCATCCTGGAACGGACAATTCTGCTGATCTCCAAACTTTCTTTTCCTTTTTTATGACATCAAAAATTGAATGTTCACTCTTTAATTCATTCCTCATCAAAAACTGTTTTTTTTTTATTATTTACTCTTAAATCCTGTCAATATTTGACTTGGGTTTTATATTCTGTGTACAGATTTAAAAAAAAAAATTTCCAGTGTTTTTTTTTTTTTTTTTTTCTTTTTCTTTTTCTTTTTTTCTTCTTTTTTTTTTCTTTCTTTCTTTCTTTCTTTTTTCTTTTAAATCGATTGTTTTTAATTTGTCTAATTTCAATTTAACTTGTGGTAAAAATCTATATTTTATATTAACAACTTAATTTTTTGAAGATTTAGATTTCCTTAGTTTTTATTTACTTTATGTAAAGTCAAACAAAATATCAGGAGTTTTTTTTTCTTTTTATTAGTTTTTTCGATTCGTTTTTGAGTTGCAATGCTTGAGCCTGACTTGAGTTGAACTCGTTGAGCCTGACTTTAAACCTATTTCATTTTTATCTCTGAACTTAATTTTTCTATCCATCTGCATTTTCAATCCTTTCTCAAATCCTCAGTTTTTCTAAGAGTTGTTCGGACTAATGACTGTTAATTCTCATTTGAGGCCAGTTCTTTAAAACTGAATTGATTGACAATAATAACCGCCCCCATTTCTTTTCAGTGAATAAGTTTTTTGTATTCTCTTCACTATATCTGCATGACTATCATCCCTTTCTTGACCTCCCCCCATTATTCCTTCTGTTGCCACTTTTTGTTTTCCGTGTTTTCCAGAACATAAGTAAAGCTAGCCTCCATTTTACACTCATATATAGATATTAGAATCAAAATGGGAGCTAATTAAGTTAATAATATTAACAGTGACTGCCCTATAAATATACAGGGTGGTCCGAAAGTTTTGTCACCCGTACGGAAATATAACTCCTAATTAATCAATAACACTGGCCTGCAATGTTTTCAAGGTTCAATACACAATAACTGATTTTAAGGCATTTTTTTCCCCGCTGAATCCAAAAGCCATACTCATTTTTTCTAATCAGATAAAATTTTTAAGATGCAAGCTCTTACTTGAAATGTATAGAACAATATTATAACACTATTTGTGACATATAAAGTCCACAGGGTTTTGAATAAGTGTTATTATTATGTACAACTTGTTGTGAAGTATTCAAGCACATCTTAAAAACAAGACCTGACTAAACACAATCAATGGTATTTTTGAATTCAACATAAAATAGCGATCACATATCACTTTGGTAAACCTTTAACTCTTAACATCCCGTTGAGATTTTTCTAAGTCCAGAGAATTCCTATAAGGATATATAAGAAAATGGCTAAAAATGACCTTTGCATCTAAAGTTACCTATTATTTCCCTTAAATCAAAAATTTCTAAATATGTTTAATATTAAATTTAAACAAAGGCTATTGTTTGGGGCTGATTAGTTAAAATGAATGTGACTTCCAGCCGGGTGGAATAAGGTGGTATAGGACTTTAAGAGTTAAACTTTGGAAAAAAATTTTTTAATGGAGGCCTGTGTTATAATTGCATGAAATAAGCCACTGGAAATGAAATAGAAAATTATTTTATTTATTGGATCCTTTCCGTCCACTAAGGACGATGGTGTAGTGTCAAAAATAAAAAAATTAAAATTTTATCTACATCTGCGCAAGTGACTATGGAGGTCAGTTCTTGAGTCACAAACTGTGATGCTTTCTGGGGCTGCTGGCTTTTCTCTCTCTTTCTGGCTCTCTTTTCTGTTGAGGCTACTCTCCTCTCTGCCTCATCCCTCTCCGTGCCTTGCTTAACGCTGAGGCGCCAGGCCGCTCTATTTTTTTATTTTATTATTATCATTAATGGTATTAAATCATTAAAACAAAAAATAATGAAAGTTAAAATAATATATAGGAGTGACTAGTCTTTTGGACCAACTTGTACAATGAATGCGATTCTCCGACCTTTAGGGATGAAATAACCCTAGATGGGTTGACATACCTTTTAAATCAATCCTTTGAACAATTTTATTAAACAAAAGAGAAAAAATATGGTTGTGCCATGTCTCAAAATTACAAGTGGCCTCTAATTTTTTATTCTAAATTTTTCATTCTTTCTATAATAAAAAATATATCCCAACTTTTTGTATATGGTGTATTCCAGAAGCCCCCCCCCACTTTCTGGGGTTTGTGAGCTATTTTTGAATGACTAGGTCAAAATGATCTACCTCTATTAATAAATGCTAAATATATTTATCTATATATGTACTGTGTATGCTTTATATATACAATATATGTGGAGAAAATCCTTTAAAGAAAACAAACACAGGATGTCATGAACAATGGAAACTCTTTATGTCGATACTTAAGTATTTCGGGTTTTTAAAAATTAAAACCTTCTTCAGGACATTGAAAATTTGTATGAGTAAAAGATGAAAGATGTTCAGTGTACGTTGAATGTGTGATAATCTTTTACTCATACAAATTTTCAGTGTCCTGAAGAAGGTTTTATATTTAAAAACCCCGAAATACTTAAGCATCAACATAAAGAGTTTCCATCGTTCATGACATCCTGTGTTTGTTTTCTTTAAAAGATTTTCTCCACATACTGTCGGGTTAATTTCCTCATCGTACTTCCATATACAATATATGTCTGTATATCTTGGATCACTGCGTCACCCTTATGGCACAATACAATTAAATATATTTACGGTCCCATTATTACTCCAATGATTTGTGCTGAATGGAGTCAACTAGGGTTGCTTAGTCCGGTCAGTAACTACTGGTAGCCAGCTTCAAGCAGGCTTCCAAATTATTATCAGTTATAGTGTAATGGTATTGGACTTAATAGTCTTTGTTGGAATTTTTGTGGATATAAGGCGTGTGCCAGACGGTCACTTCTACTTATGGACTCGCTGATAAGCACGTTACCAGGGAAGGCAACCTCTTATCCAATCACTGGCAATGCTGCTGCTGCTGTTGTTGTATTTATACTGGCCTGATTCTAAATCTTGGCTCATTGCTACTTGGATCTTCTTGGACGTCGGTCCTAAAGGATACTATACCACAGGACTTATTGACTTACTTACTTATTTACTTTAGGTTCTTTTACAACTGGCCAAGGATGGCGGCCAGATACTTAACAGTCTTCATATCAGAAAAGGCTGACCCTTATGAATAAGTAGAACTGAAAGATAAATGGAAAGAAGATGTATGGATAAAAATTTATTCATTGAAATGCCGACATGTGTTTTGACCAAGAGTTTGTCTTTGTATACATAGTATCTTATTTAGTATTATCTTAAATATAAAATAAAATGGGTTAGTTCCTATAAGTCTAACATGATCAAAGAGGAACCACTCTTGACTGATAAATTATTTATTTTCCCATTAAGCTACCCCTAACCCGTCTTCTTTTTTCCTAGTAGATCAATAAATAAATAAATAAATAATTTAGCAGTCAAGAGTGGTTCCCCTTTGATCATGTTAGACTTATAGGAAATAACCATAAAATGAAGCCTGTAACTGTAGAACACAACTGCACCTCTGCAGAGAGGTAGGACTCCCCAATGGGGCCAACTGCAGAGGTGCAGTTGTATTCTACAGCCTCAAGCAACAGGCTGGTGGTAATCTGTGGTGATCCATGGTGCTTAAGGACGGAATCCTGGTAGCTGAGCAGTCCATGACTTGCAACACTTCACTTTGGTCCTTCCTTAGGCTAAATGGGATGGTCTGAGAGGCGCCCTCTGATCAATCAGCTGGTCAGATCAAGCCTTAGCATCTATATGATTTCCCCGAGCATATTGCTCTTATGGCAAACCTCCAACCCTTCATATCATATATGTGCTAGAAGGCAGTGGCTGAGAGTCATGGTCCTGGGTATGACATTAAACTGCATCTAGTGAAGTTCCAGCTTTGGGGAGTGTGAGGTGTTAAGGTTTTAAGGGCCATCACTTGACCTTATAGCAGAAGCACTTATCTGGTGCAATCCTTGATAAAGAGTCCGTCGACAATGTGAATCCTTTGGTTACTAAAGTGTCCTCAGTTACTGGTAATCGTATAAGTCCTTCGTGAGTATTGATAAAGATCCTGGCAATCCTATGTGCGTCCGTCGTCAAAGAGTGTATTTGATGTGTGATCATTATGGGGGATTTAAGTATCTTATCAGGCCAATAGTACTGCCAGTGATTGGTTAGAAGAGTCAATCACATGATCTTGGCCAGTCTATAAGTATAGGCGGGGATCTAGCACACACCTTATATACTAAAATAACTGAACATGGAGTACCCCTTCATCACCATTACTCCCAGGTCCACTTAACTTCTTAACCTTGTAGTATTGTTTTTTTTTGTACTGATAAACCCTGACCCAAAGATTGAACTCCAACCTTCCAGATAGACTCCAACTAGAAGCTCTTAGTCAACAATTTTACCCTAGGCAATCCAACATATGTAAATAGAGTAAATAATGACAACTCCTCATCTTAGAAATTTACACAAACTTCTTTGCTCTTACAAGAATAAACAATGGTGCTATATCAAAATATATCGAATATATATTCACATAGCAGGCAATGTATTTCCAAATTTGAGGGGGGTCACACTAGGATTGGATTTAGGCTTTAAGAGACCACGGGACTATTAGAAATTAGGGCCTCTTCATTATGTATGTCAGCTCCCTCCCCAAGGTCTATAAAAAAGATATATTGTATTTAAAAGAACCACTGTGACTAGAGAGACCCAAATACTGTGATCTTCTGGGTATGATGCTAAGCTGAATCTAGTGGTAAGGTTCCAATTCTGGAGTTCGGGGGTTGTGTGGAGTATGCCTTCACTGCCATTAATCCCAGGTCCACTCTGACCCGGAGTTTAGTGGCTGTTAGGGTCCCATCTGTGGGTAAAATAGATTTTTTAAAATTGTTTAAAAAAAAAAATTTAGTAGGAAAAAATTGAATACCCAACAAGAATGAATAAAACAAAATGACTTTGGTATAAAATAACCCAACAAGGGTTGACATGCCATGAAATCCAACGAAATACTATAAATTCTTTCAGATTAATTCAAAGGAGCTCCATTAAATCAGAAAATAAACAAATGTGTCCTGTTCTTTTATCTTTTTTTTTTTTTTCGTTTTTTTACTTTTTTTTTTATTATCAGGGGCCCAAGACTGTTAAATAAATTAAAACAGTTGCCATTTTCAGCCAGTTAGCTCAGGGTTTGGGAGGCTACTGGCATTGGGGGTTCAGGATTCTAAGTGTTAGGTACTGATTCCTGTTAAATCACTGAAGTTAAGCAGTGATGTGTCTACTCGGTATTTAGATGGGTAACCACTTAGGAACAGCTGATGCCTGTATGTCAGACTAAACAAAATTTGGCAAATAACAAAAAAAACTTTATAGATTTGTCAAAAGCTGAAGAATGGATTACTTACAGTCAAGTCATTCTTATGCACAGATTTCTGCTAAATCACTGAAGTTAAGCAATGATAAGCCTACTCACTACTTAGATGGGTGACTTCTTAGGATCAATAGGTACAGCAACCTGAAACCTGTGTACCAGACTAAGTGAAGTTTAACTAATTACAATGGCAGTTACTATAAGCACTGATTCCTTCTAAATCTCTAAAGTTGTGCCTATTCAATACTTAGATGGGTGACCACTTCTCAGGTTACTGTATCTTCTGTTCGTATGTGCCAGACTAATCAAAGTTTAGTATATAACAATGGCAGGTACTGTAAGGAACTTATGTACAGAATCCTGCTAAATCACTAAAGTTAAGCAATGATAAGCCTACTCAGTACTTATATGGGTGACTACTTAGAAACAGTAGATACAGCAACCAGAGACTTCTGGGTTATACAAAGCAAAGCTCAGAGAATAACAAAAAGAACAGCCATCTGAAGTTTGTATACCAAACTAAGCAAAGCTTAGTAAATTTCAAGAGCTGGAGGATAAATCAGCTAAAACATCAATAATATTCAATTATTCAAACAATATTTGGTAAATTATATATATCCTCTGTGTGTGTTTGTGTGTATATATATATATATATATATATATATATATATAATATATATTATATTCATTTTTTTATTTTTTTTTATTAAAAATAATTTTTTTTTTCAATGACTAAATGTAACCATTTTGAATGTTTTTTTTAAATATCTGAGATGAATAACTTAGTATCAAAACAAAATTCTTTTTTTTATTTTATTTTTAAAAATTAAAAAAAAAATATTCCCAAAAAATGAGTATTCAAAATGTATCAATTTGTATGATATTCTTTTATTTTTTGTAAATAATGTCCTTGGATCATGATTTTTTTTTTTTTTTTAAATTTTGAAAATTTAAAAAAACAACTTTTCTACAAAACACTAAGCCCTTACAATTTCCATCCTTTGGTATTATCCAAGTAGTGATTTAATCGGAGAGAATGTGCTGAAGTTTCCAACCTTTTTACTGAAAAAGAATATATTTAAAAGAAAAAAAAGTTCTGATGGCAGAAAATGGTATTTTTGAAGCCATGTTTTCCTTGGCTTCAAAAATACCATTTTCTGCCAAAAAACAAAAAAAAAAACAACAAAAACAGAAAGCAAAAAGCATGTGAAATGTTTTGATTAGTTCTACCAAGAGATAAATTTTTTTTTAATAAAATAATTTTGATATTTTAAACTTTTGTCCTCATCTTTGCAACATTCAGGCCACAGCAACTTCAGGTCTTGTTCCGATGTTTCTTTATAAATTACCTTAAAATAAGTCATCTTCAGACGATTTGTCAAGAATTCAAACATGATTTTGGAGCTCAAATCATTACCACTCAGTCAAGAGTGCACCCAGCAGCATAAATGCCACCAGGCTTATTGAAAAGAAATTTGATTAGATATTCAGGTTACAGTGGCCTGAATGTAGTGTTCATCTATCTATCTATCTATCTATCTATCTATCTATACATATATAAATGGCAGTTGGTGTGTATGTATGTATGGGTGTATGTCTGGAGGAAACTATGAAAATAAAACAATTAATGACAAAGTAAATATATATACACATTCACTATCACCAGATCTTGCTTTTTGAGCAAAAATAATGAGGATTTGTTTTATATTCATGAATATGATTAAGAAATAAAATTTGTATGATAACAGCATGGAATTCTTTTTTGCATTTAATATTTTAATTAGTAGACATTAATTTTTCTTTGCAGAGTGGCTGGATCAACGCAAGGTTTTTTTTTTTTTTTTTTTTTTTTTTTTTAATCCGTATGGATTTTAATGGAGCATCCTACAAGGATCCAACTTGCAATTAAATAATAATGGATCTGTGCGACTAACTTTTTTACCCCACTCCTCTACCCAGGCGATGCCGAGTAGCCGCTTCTAGTTGACTATAAAGGACAACAGTCTAGCAAACGAAATGTAATTCCTTTCGTCGTCAGCACAGTTGCCTACCAACTGAGCACGTTACTCTCACTTCCTGACACCCCCAAACACAGCAGTCGTCAAATTTCACTTCTGGTCTAACCAACTTGGTTTTTTTTCTCTCTCTCTCTCTCTCTCTCAGTATCAGTCACTCTCCGTTTTTTATCATCGCTCGGCCACGCTTTATGCAAATTCCGACTGGTCTCATCCGGGTCTCTGCCAACAGCATTTCAGCTACGAGGAGGTAGTGAGTTCAAATATCCGTGGCCACTCGCCACACTCCTCCCCTTCGCACAAGCCAAACATATCCTGACGCACTTTGTTTGTGGAGGCTGGGAATCCGCTCGTCCACAGCTCTGCCCTTCAATTACGCCACACCCCTCCTCTACCCAGGCGATGCCGGGTAGCCGCTTCTAGTTGACTATAAAGGACAACAGTCTGAAATATCAAAATTATTCATATCAAGCCTTATCTCATAAATACATATAAGTATAAACTTTTCTTTTCTGTTCTTTCTGAAAACTTAGTTTCTTGATGAACGACTGGCAACATCCAGTGTAGATTTTCTCGTTCGTACCAGATAGTGATGTCACTAGATTTTTATGTGTCAGGGATGCAGGGATGTGGGCCCATCAGCATCTCTGTTTATTTTTCTTTTTAATTGTTTGAAAAGCCACACACCAACGAAGATGTCCCCACTACTGAAAACAGTCCTGGGTATCTTAAACTGCCTACAGGTTACCAAATGGTAACTGCTGTGTTGGGTTTTAAACAAAGATAAATCATGTCTTGACTGTTAACTGTAATATAGAAGGGGGGAAAAATAGAGGGGGAAATTAGATATTTAAGTCAACAAGTTCCTGCTGAAAGGGGGACCAAAAAGAAGCGCGTTCACCGTCTTCTCGCAGGCCAAACTTTCTTTTGGTCAACACAGTCTTCGTCTTCAACCAGCAGCTGAAAATTCGCCGTCATTGTCAAAATAATATTTTCTGACTGCCGTCTCATGTAAGCCGAATGCTTCTCTCCTTGTCACCGCACGCTCTACTCCCTTTGGTTATTTATGGGCATATTACCCAAACATCCGGACACATCAGTCGAACCTTGCGTCTGTCCAGTGCCTAAATCGCATTTGTTTTTGCATGCGGGAGGATGCGGGTTCGATCCCGGCAGGCAAGACAATGTCTTGCTCTTTTTCTTTTCTCTTTCTCCATCACACTCCCCCCTGATGTCTCATCACAAAATGTGCAGGGTGGGGGGGGGCCTTTTTGTTCTCGCGCTCCCTTGAAGTAGGAGAACTGTTGCTTCTTCGTCACATCGCAAAAATCCGTCCGTTTGTGTTTTGTTCAGTGATGCTGATAGCTTTTTGATTTAGTGCATTCTGGGACACACATATTTGCTTTGAATGAGTCCCTGAGAAAATTTATGGGTCCCAACTAAAGCCGTCTAACTCCTACCTTGTAAGCTATACTGTGTAATTCGTTTCTAAGAAACTATTGAAATGTATTTATAGTTAGCTTGAAATGGTGAGGGAAGAAAAAAGAAAAACACTGGGATGCACGAATATGATTTTACCGCATTCTTTTAAATTTTTATGTGTCAGGGACACAGGATGCGTACCCATCAGCATCTCTATTTGTTTGTTTTTCTTTTTAATTGTTTAATTAAATACTGTTTTTGTCATTAGAATGATTTTTCTGAATTTAATAAACTCTTGAAAATGATATATCCAGAGTGTTTTCTTATAAAAAAGGATAAAAAAGATGCTATCATTTACTCTTCTTGTGTTGCATAATCTATGCAGTTGCATAGATTATTGTCAACCCCCTGTATTTCTGAAGGGATGGCCCTTTTTCATATCACGGGTGGGACTTTCCATGGAATATTACAGAAAGCCTGCGAAATACGTGCACTCACGTGGGACCAAGTTAACCCGTCAGTTCCAGCTTGCACGTCAGGCAGAAAAGATGTCTGCCTTAGCTGGACTCAAATGCACACGCGTGTTGTGTTAGAAGAAGAATTTGAGTTAAGTAAATAAAAGTTTAAAGAAATAAGATGGTGTTCTTGTTTGATGAATGTCTTGGCAAAAAGACTGACCAAGAAGAAGGAATGCATCAAAGACGAACAGACAACAAGGACACGTACCTATCAGCATTTCTGTTACCTTCCTATTAATTAGTGTTTTTTTTTTTTTACTATGTATTCTTTCTTTAACAAATTGTTTTGTCTCTAATATTTCTTGAAATTACAATTACTGAATAAATTGGTTCATTTGTATAACCAGATTCTCTTGTGTTAAAGTATAGGAATCACTTCAAAACATACAACTGTTAAGGATTATTAAAAATAAGTGATAGATTTATGTTTAAGTCATAGCAGAGATGCAGCTTTTATTGATAAAAGTGTGTTATTTTAAATCTATTATTTTCTACTGCAATAATATGCACCCTCTGGGCATAAGTATTTAGTTTTAATGTAATGAAATATATTAAATTTAAATTAAAATTAAGTAAGAACACATATAAAAAGATTACTTATTTTAATTATATTTTAATTGGTTTCTATATAAAAATAATTCATAGGATTGATTTTGATACGCTGGAGAAATAGAATTCAACATGGAGAGAAAGAATAGATATGACTAGAGATCACCAATGGCCAAAGAAGTAAGTAATGCATATGCATCTCTCTGTCTACCTGTGTCTATCTCTCCCCCCTCATGTATGTAACACTTGGAGGTGAGTGGTGTATAATATCTCATTATGATTTTTACGTGGTGTAATAGTTAGCAAGATAGATTCACAAACCATTGTTAGTGAGTTTGATTCTCACTGGGTGCCCCATACTTCTTGGAGGTGAGTGGTGTAATGGTTACCTCTGTTGTTGGAATATTTTGTGTTATATATATTTACCCAACCCCTCCACATGAGCAGGATGTGACACAAGGTCAATTTCTAAAGCGGAGTTTAACAGGTTTGAATTCAGAGTTTTCCTTCTCCTAGACTGGTTACCTAGCCATAGTTAAAGAGCCCAGTCTGCCCTGCTATTTACCCATAGTTGGAGGGAGAATTGGATTCATACCTTTCCCAAGGGTATTAGCGCCATGTGAAATGCAAACAGCTTCATCCAGGAATTGAACTCTAGTTGACGAGTCCATTTCCTATGACTCTAACCATTACATCACGCGCCTCCAGTTTTGTGTTATAAGGTGTGCTGGAATCCACCACTTAAACTGATAGACTCTGCGTGGGCACGTGGATTAAAGCCAGTCAATCAACAGCTCAAATACGTGGTTAGTTAGTGATTTAATTGCAGATCTTGAAAGCCATTCATTTGCACATATTCAATATGGATGAATGGAGCTGCAACCAAGGACTCTGCTCAACACTAAGGAGCAACCAAAGGATTCTACCCAACACTAAGGGACACCAAGGAACAACCAAAGGATTCTGCCCAATACTAAGGGACACCGAGGAACAACCAAAGGATTCTACCCAACACTAAGGGACACCAAGGAACAACCAAAGGATTCTACCCAACACTAAGGGACATCGAGGAACAACCAAAGGATTCTACCCAACACTAAGGAACACCGAGGAACAACCAAAGGATTCTACCCAACACTAAGGAAAACCGAGGAACAACCAAAGGATTCTGCCCAATACTAAGGGACACCGAGGAACAACCAAAGGATTCTACCCAACATTAAGGAACACTAGGAACAACCAAAGGATTCTGCCCAATACTAAGGGACACCGAGGAACAACCAATGGATTCTACCCAACATTAAGGAACACAGAGGAACAACCAAAGGATTCTGCCCAATACAAAGGGACACCGAGGAACAACCAATGGATTCTACCCAACATTAAGGAACACAGAGGAACAACCAAAGGATTCTTTGCTAAGGATCAACCTCTGTTTAACACAAGGGATCTCCACTGTAGAGTGTGCTCACTTGAAGCCTAAAAATGGCCACAAAAATTGTAAAACTTTTTTTTAGATAAAAAACATGAATTATCCTCTTCTAATTTGTGGTTTGAACATCCCTATGTATATATTAATACACTTGTTCCTTAATCTTCCAACTGTTATTATCTTGCAACACCCTCTGATTAAAAATGAGACTGTCTAAATCATCCAAGATGAAATGCAAAAATGTAAATCCTGATAATCTTGTGTTGCTTATCTGCCGAATTCTTTTTACTTATAAGTGTTGTCACCTCAGTTAAATAATGGACGATTCCATTTTTATTAGAAAGAAATAAAGGGAAGAAAAAGGACTTATTACTCAGAAAAATATGGTTAAACTTGAAAATCGTCGTCAAAATTAAAACGGAAACTTATTTGGTGGTGATCCATGACAGTTTAACTACAGTGTATGAATGAACTTTTTTTGCGAATTGGGTTATGATTTAGGGGTTTGGGGTTTAAGGCTGTTTTTAATTACGTATTGCTTAAAAATACAACAAAAAAAAACCCCGAAAAAAGATGTGTTACACAGAAAAAATATATAATAAGAAAGATAGAGAGAGTGGGTGAGCGTGTGGAAGTGACAAGGCTAATCTGTTTCAATCGAGCATAATGAAAAAAATGGAAAGAAGGAAAGAAAAAAAAAAGTGTCATTCTTTTCAACATTTATAAATTTGAATTAAACTAGGCACCAACAATTTAAATGCAGATTTTCATTTAAAAAATGAATTGAAATTAATCAAATTGATTATTCAAGGTCAAATTTTTGTTTTAGTTGAAAAGTAGTAACATAATGAGCATCAGTAAAAAAAAAAAAAAAAAAAACAAAAACATATGAGTAGATCGACACACGAGACAGCGAATGCGTTTAGCTTCCGGTAAGTCACTGTCACTTCTATTACAGTTTTTAGCTTTCTTGCGAGTTACTCTATGTCTGGCACAAATTGTAGTTGGATGTACTAGTATACTGAATATTGTATGATTCAGTATTTGGATGTAAAAAAAAAAAAAATTACATATTCAGAGATGCTGATAGGTACGCACCCTGTGTCACTGATGCATAAAAATCTAAAAGGACGCAGAAAAATCATATCCATGCGTCCCAGTGTTTTTTTTCTTCCCCCACTATTTCCAGTTAACTGTTAATACATTTCAATATTTTCTTGGTAATGAATTACACTGTATGAGGTACAAGGTAGGGGTTAGACGGCTTTAGTTGTTCATAAATAAAAACCCTATAATTTATTAAGAAACATTAGTTGGGACCCATCAAATTTCCTGGGGACTCATTCAAACCAATTACATGTATCCCAGGACGCACTAAATAGTTAAAATGCTATCAGCATCAGTGCATATGTAATTTTTGATACATTTTAAATATCAAATTAACCCCAAAATTTATGAAATCGAATGCTAAGTATGAAGTAACTTTGGTATTTTCTAAACATGTTATTAAAAGAGTTAAAAAGAAAAAAATTCTGGTTATTTCCTGAGTGACCCAGAAAAAACAGAACCCACATTAATTATGTATTTTCCCATTACCCTAAACCCTAACCCTAACCCTTGTTGGACTTAAAAATAATTAAAATTAACAGTTTTATTACAAAATTTGTGGGTTCTGTTTTTTTCTGGGTCACCATGTAATATCATGTTACTCAACTCAAAATGACCCAATGGGTTGACATACCGTAAAACCCAACCAACCAACCAACCAACCAACCAACCAACCTATCAAGAATGAATAAAACAAAAACGTCTTCGGCATAAAATGACCCAAATGGGTTGACAAGCCGTAAAAGCCAACCAACCAACCAACCAACCAACCAACCCATCAATAATGAATAAAACAAAATCTTTGGCATAAAATGACCCAATGGGTTGACAAGCCGTAAAATCCAACCAACCAACCAACCCATCAATAATGAATAAAACAAAAACGTCTTCGGCATAAAATGACCCAATGGGTTGACAAGCCGTAAAACCCAACCAACCAACCAACCAACCAACCCATCAATAATGAATAAAACAAAAACGTCTTCGGCATAAAAATGACCCAATGGGTTGACAAGCCGTAAAATCCAACCAACCAACCAACCCATCAAAAATGAATAAAACAAAACATCTTTAGCATAAAATGACCCAATGAGTTGACATACTTTAAAACCCCAACCAGGCCCAAACCAACCAAAACCAACCAACCAACCAACCAACACCGGTGCATATTAAGGCACAAAGGTCTTTATCGGCATTGATTTCCTGGCAAGCATCCCGTATGAACTGAATCATGGCATCAACAGAACGTGGCTTGAATGCGAAAAACCCTCTATCTTGTGTTCATCTCCAGAAAAAGAAGTCCTTAGGGGGTGAGACTTGGCAAACACGGTAACCAGTTAACTGCTTGTTAATGTCCAACTCACCTGCTGAGAAATTCTGCAAATAATAGATGTATCTTCTTATTATAATGGAGATTATGTAACTGTCTGTCTGTAACCGAAAGTACGTCACCACTAACGTCACGATTTCCTTAGTCATTTAAGAGTTACATAATTTGTGGGTAGCCCACGAAATATGTCTAAGTGCAGTTAAATTTTGAATTAAAATTTGTTGAAATTCAAAATAAGAGGGGGTTATATTATTCTTTTTTAGTTTCGTAAGTCTTTCTAATTTAATGTAATATTTTATTACATTAAAACTTAAATACTTGCATACAGGTAGCGCATACTTTGGCCAAGTATGATAAAAATTATGAAAGTAGAAATATCAAAAATGAATTCTAGTATCAAATCAATCCTAGCTCCATTATTAAAACTAGCAAAATAAAATGACACCCTCCGGGCGATGTAAAACTAATTTTTTGAAAGATATTGCCTGAGGGGATGGAAGCTGAAAATTCAGTGTCATAGAGTGTGTACCATAAGTATGTAAAGTCGTCAAATTTATTAAAGGATTAAAGAAAGAAAGAAAGAAAGAAAGACAATTTGAATTGGAAACAGTTCCGATAACTTTAAATATTATATTAGAATAAAACAATCTATATATAAATATATAACGCCGGGCATCTATTTATTGAAACAATGAGGATTGTCTAACGTTGCATGCTCACATTTTGAGTATATTTATTTTATGTTATGACGTTGGATTATGTGTTGGGTAATGTGACGTAAGCAGTGACGCAGTTTTTGTTACAGACAAAAACTGAAATCGAATCTCCATTATTAATAGAAATAGATAATGCTACAATCTTTACTGTATATCTACTTTTGTAGACCCCTATGTAATATATATATATATATATATATATATATATATATTGTGTGTGTGTGTGTGTGATAGATGTTGGGAAACTATTGGAAGCATGGAAAAAATATAAGGTACGGAATACAACCCAAAATTCAAAGTGTTGAATATTGTGTTTTTAATCTTCTTTATTCGACCTAATATTTCTGGTGGCCTCCACCCTCTATCAAAGGATTTGTAGAAGAAGATTAAAAACAAAACAATAATCATCATTTTGAATTTTGGTTTTTATGTTTAGATTTTTCCATGCTTCGTCCAGGATTTAAACTCATGTCGACGAGCCCATTTCCTATGACTCTAACCATTACACCATGCGCTTCCACACTCTCTCTATATAGAATACCATTACAACACACTGTACATGATAACTCTTCACCACCAGATGTGGTTTAATGTCCTACCTAGGATAGATCTCTTTTTAGTATGAGTTTTATTCCTCAGTGTATTACCTATATAACACTAACACTAAGGAACAAATGAATATCAATGGGTTAAATAGAAACACACGAGTTTGAAAAGAATTGAATACCCATGAAGAATGAATAAAACAAAAACGTCTTCGACATAAAATGACCCAAAGAGTTGACATGCCGTAAAACCAACCAACCAACCAACCAACCAATCAAGAAAGAATAAAAGAAAAATGTCTTCGTCATAAAATGACCAATGGGTTGACATGCCGTAAATCCAACCAACCAACCAACCAACCTATCAAGAATGAAAAAAAACAAAAACGTCTTCGGCATAAAATGACCCAATGGGTTGACATGCCATAAAACCAACCAACCAGCCACCAACCCATCAAGAAAGAATAAAACAAAAATGTCTTCGGCATAAAATGACCCAAAGAGTTGACATGCCGTAAAACCCAACCAACCAGCCAACCAACCCATCAAGAAAGAATAAAACAAAAATGTCTTCGGCATAAAATAACCCAATGGGTTAAACTCCAACCAACCAACCAACCAGCCTCTAAGACTTTTAGCCACGGTGGCGTATCCTGTTAGTTACCCTGGTGACCAGCCGAAACTTTTGTTGAATAACTGTAATCTTTATATCTATTTACCAACCCCTCCGCACAAGCAGGATGTGACACAAGGTCAATTTCTTAAGTGGAGTTTAACAGGTTCGAATTCAGAGTTTTCTTTCTCCTAGACCGGTTGCCTAACCAAGGTTAAAGAGCCCAGTCTGCCCTACTGTTTACTCATAGCTAGAGGGACAGTAGGATTCATACCTTTCCCAATGTTATTAGCCCTAAGTAAAATGCAATTACCACGTCCAGGATTTGAACTCGGGGCGACGAGTCCATTTCCCATGACTTTGACCATTACACTATCTGTAATCTGTAATCTTTATATGTCTCCATTAAAAGAAGCCCAACTCTGGCGATCGTGGGGGTTAAGAGCTCGGTTTACCTCTTTCGATCCATTTATTTTCTGAAATGTTCCGTTGGAAATCAACTCCGATAGGAAAGTGAAAAGGTGTGCCCGTCTTACCGAAGTACCCAGTCTCTATTATCAGTTCTCGTCTTCTAAGTTTAGCAATAAAGTAATTTGATGACAGGGCGCTGTTTATCTTATCTTCTCCTTGAAGCCAATCCTAATACGACAAATGAAATAATAAACTATGCCTATAACAAGGTGATTGCTAACGTAGGAGGAAATAAATGAATCCCACCTCTTTTTAGTGGTCTTTATAGATAGCTTTATAGGGCCGGGTTAGCTCAGTCGGCAGAGCGTTCGGCTAGAAACCAGAAGGTTCCTAGTTCGATACCAGCCCTCGTCAAAGGCCGGGTTAACTCAGTCGGTAGAGCGTTCGGCTAGAAACCACAAGGTTCCTAGTTTGATACCGGCCCTCGCCAACTCAGCGTTATGAGTAGCACAGGGATCTGTGCGGTAAAGTGAGGAGTTGATGGTAGGTGTGGCGCTCCACCTCAGACGCCGAAACAATCTCCTTGGTCTAGCACTAGTGAAAAGGGGATAGACTCCCTCGTTGATTGGCTGATACCAACTTTAGGCCATCCCGACGACTTTACTTACTTCATTGGCAATTCAGTCTCGAAAGACTATGATAAAAGTTTTTGTGTGCCCCTGAAGTTGCAGCGCCTCCTGTGACTATGAAGTCCTATGTTTGAGAAACATTCTCGACCACAGATTTTGCATTTGTAGGTTGTCCCTGTAGATGATGATGTTCCGATGCTTTGTTGCCGTTGCTTTCTTATGGACCTCTTAGCTTCATGATGTTGTATCAAGGTGACTTCTGACATGTACAGTCCCCTATGGAGATTCTGCCGCCACCAAGGGCGGTCTTGAGCCAAATTTTCCCAGCTGGAAGGGACAATGCCAAAGCACCTGAGATCATTTTTGCAGACATCCTTGAACCGCAGTAGGGGGCGACCAATCTGTCTTTTACCAAACGTAAGCTCTGCATAAAGAATGTCTTTTGGGATTCGTCCATCATCCATCCGACTTTACTTACTTACTTACTATATAATACATCAAAGTAAAGATATAACAATTTTAAATGATGCATTACAATGGATATATAAAAAATCATCAATGCAGTGGCTAATGTGCTGGAATGCTGTTACGTAGGCTCAAGTCGTGTTGTAGTAGTCGTTAGTAGTAGTAGCAGTAGTCATTAGCTCGAAGAAACAACATACGAAAGTTGTTTAGTCAAAAAGGGGTTGTTTATTTTTTTCTAGTGTCGTGGTTTCTTTTTCAGAGAGAGAGAGAGAGAGAGAGAGAGAGAGAGAGAGAGAGAGAGAGAGAGAGCTGTTCTATCGTAAATCACATTCCTGCGCGCTGTTCGCCTAGACACGTCACGGCAGAGCCCCCCCCCAAAAAAAAAAACAAAACAAAAAAAAAAAAAAACAACACGTCTGACCCTTTTCGGGCCCGGCGAAAGAAAGACTGAATTTTCTTTACTTCCGTTTATGGTCTCGGGGGGTGGAGAAAGGGAGACATCCGCTTCCGCCCTCCACAGAAAACCTGGGACTTCCGTTTTTATTTTTAGATCTAGTTCAGGGGTCTTTAACCAGTTACTGGCTGACACACGTTGAATTCCAAACTTTATCTTCTTTCTATTCTTCTTTCTTTTTTTTCTCTTTCTCCAGAAAATCGATTACCGTTTTCTTTTCAATCCCAAATTCTCCGTAGACAATAATAATTACGCTACAATGCGACATTAGAGTAGAATGATTTTTCATATTTAAAAAAAATATCAAATCGTTCAGGCACGTGAAAGTTGTGTGTTAGTATACTGAATACTGATACCAAAAACTAGATGTCTTACTTGCATCATTGTTTGAGGAAATAGCATCAAAGATAATCTACTAAAATGCACCAAAAATCTCGTTTTGACAACATTTAGCCTAGAAATTGGTTAGAAAATATAGCAATTTCAATATTTAAAATAGAAAAGCTTGTCATTTTAAACGAAACGAATAGAATATTATAACTAGAATTCAAATTGAAAATATATCTCCCATCACCACTGACACCTCCGATATGCTGTTTTTTACACCATAATTACCATGTAACAGTGATAATAATTTAAGGGATTGAAATCTATTTCCTCAAACGAAGAAAAATATTTTGTGTGTTAATTTTTTATGTTAATTTGCAGCTTTTGCCACCTTGGAGACATTGCAGCTACCCTAATGCGACATCATGGTAAGCGAGTTTGAAATCCAGTTGCGCTTTTATGTTTGTAGCGGCCGATAAAACCGAAAACCGACCCTACGAAACGAAAAGAATGCAAACAAGACAAAAAATGGAAGAACAACAAACACGTGGTGTATAGCTAACTAGCAACAAAATAAATCTATTCCGTTACCATGTCGTGCGTACAAAACGAAGTGGATTTACAATGTCGAGAAGACGAGGTCGATCTCGTGTTGTTCGGTAAGAACAAAAGGAGAGATAGAGAGAACGTGTGTGTGAGTGTGTGCGTGTATGAGTGTGGGTGTATGGAATAAACTTTGATAGTATCTCTGTTGAAAAATAGATTCGAGTCTTTGAAAGTGCTGTGTTTGTTTTAGCGGTAATGATAAACAAGGAGAGGTGTTAAAGACGTACATTCCTAAAATAGATGTATCGTTCGGTTCAAAAGCTAAGTCGCGTATCTTCTTGATCTTATCTGTGATCCTGGTATCGGGCTGGCTGGCTGGTCGTGAAGCAACTATCCATCGCTACTCGTCGTGGAAAAACTCTCAGACTTGTTAACTCCTAGTTAGCTTATTATCGGCTCCGATTTGATCTTTTTGCTTTTTGGCGGTAATGTTTTAGATTTACGACCCTCTTAGAATTTCAAAGCGTGGATGTATTATTAAGCACCCCACATGACTTGCCTTATCCAACCAGATTTCAGAGATTGTTTAATTCATTTTTTTTAGTCTCGTTTGTCCAAAATTGTGGAAGTTTTTGGTGCGTCTTTTACTTTTCTTTCATTGGTTATAAAATATCGGAATTTATCCTATGTGTTCCATTTAGGACTAATACCCTTGGGAAAGGCATGAAACCCTCTCATCCCCAGCTACCCTTTTCCCCGAAAATAATACAGGGTCTATATTAATTTTCACTCTGAAATATAACACTAGGGCTTATTTTCGGGGGATGTCAAGTGTTTGCATCACATGATATGATTGTGAAGAATTACTATTTATTTCGTCTGTCTGCCGCTCTCAACAAGGGTTTATTTTAAAGGGAGGCTGATATTAAGATAATCCTGAAAAATCACGCTAGGTCCTATTTTGCAGGTAGGTTTTATTTTCGTGAAAACACGGTATGAATTAAATAGTACCACTAATTCCTCCGATTTTTTTTAGATGAGGCTTCGTGATTTGTATTATTCGGACTATTGACCTCGTCTTTATTGTTATATAAACAACGTTTCCGCCGATGTGCTTTCCGACCTTCTTCAGGTAGTTCTTGTCGAACTTGAGAACTTTCCCGAACTCGGGAGAACATTCCTCGAATTTGAGTCCTTCTCTTTAAACTATGGAACTTCACGGAATTTTGAACCTAACCATTTATTCAATACACAGGGGTAGACTGTTCTCATTCCACTAATCATGACTATAGTTAAATTAAATTCCTAACTACACTTCCTTACAAAAGTAACAGGCTATGCCTATTCATTTTGTAATAAAGATAATGATGAAGATCCTTGGAAATGGTTGAAGTGTTCTTCAATTAAAGTTTACCAGGTGCTGTTATGTTAATGCAATTAATATGAAAGATCTATTTGAAAATGTCAACATGGAGGACATTCTGTCCTTTTCGAGGGAAATAAAATTATACCATAGAATATAGAATGAACCTAATCAGTACCATACAACATGACCCACAAAACACATTGTTAAAACCAATTACTACAAAAGTATAAATATAAATACACAACATATATTACTTCCTAACCGTTAGGCATGACATAACCCAAGACGGGTTGATATGCCGTTTAAATCAATCAACCAACCAACAAGTGCTGTGTAAAGGTGTGTTGGAATGGATCGGGAACCTTTCCGAACTCGGGAACCCCTTCCTCAAACTTGAGAACTTTCTCTTCGAACCTAACCATTTATTCAATCCACGGGGTAGACTGTTCTCATTCCGCTAACCATGACTATGGTTAAATTAAAATCCTAACTACACTTCCTTACAAAAATGATAGGCTATGCCTATCCATTTTGTAATGAAGATAATGATGAAGATCCTTGGAAATGGTTGAAGTTTTCTTCAATTAATATAATAAGTTAACCAGGTGCTGTGTAAAGGTGTGTTGGAATGGTGAGGTCGATCAAAGTGAGTCGAAGATGGTGATTGAAAATCAGGTAGACGTGTCAAATCGCTGTAAAGTTGAGAAGGAAAAAAATATTTATCGTCTTTGATCGAAAAAAAAATTATTTTTTTGGAGAAAATCAAATTTCGTATCTTTTTTCTTTTTCTTTTTTGGAATCGCATATATGCAAGTTGAATTTTTAGAGAAAATTCAATTTCTCTTTTAAATCGCATAAAAATGTAATTTGGTTCTGAGAGACGATTTCTCTTTTTTAAGTCGCATAAATGAAGTTGGTTATTAGAGAATCTTCTTCTTCTTCTTCTTCTTCTTAGAGAGAGAGAGAGAGAGAGAGAGAGAGAGAGAGAGAGAGAGAGAGAGAGAGAGAGAGAGAGAGAGAGAGTTATTGTTTTCTCTTTCTCCCTCTCTTTCCACTCTTTATATTCTTCTTCTTCTTCTTCTTCTTCTTCTTCTTCATCTTCTAGTCTCCCCTTTAACTCTCTTTCTTTTTTTCTTCTTCTTCTTCTTCTTCTCTAGCTCCCCCTCTTCTTCTTCTTCTTCTTCTTCTAGTCTCCCCTTTACTATCTTTCTCGCCCTGTCTTCTTCTTCTTTTCTTCTTCTTCTCTTCTTGTCTGAGCGTCTAAGTCCTTGGTTGCATGATTATTTTAAATTTTTTTCGTCCTCTTAAATCAGAAAGATAGGATCAAGAAAGCTTCTAAATACCACCCCCTACCAAAAAAAAGTATTTGAGAGTACAACCTCTGCTCAGTTATAAGATATTTTTAGACCCAGAAAGGGGTCTGCATTTACTTTATAATCTTTCTTTATCTTTTAACATTTGAATTTTGTAACATACTCTCTGATTGGTTAGAAAATATATTAAGAACGTAGAAAAAATTAGGATAGTTTGTTTGTTTGTTTTATCTATTTATTTATTTTTTAGTAAATTTTACAAATCTTCTTCAACAAATGATTTTATTGGGGACCCTTTCATCCTGTTTTTAAGGAATCAGAATTCCCCTTACAATGTGCTCAAAATACAATGTGCATAAAGATATATCGTTGAATTAACAGTTCCAT
The DNA here is from genome assembly GCA_023376005.1 of Doryteuthis pealeii. Classification (NCBI taxonomy): domain Eukaryota; kingdom Metazoa; phylum Mollusca; class Cephalopoda; order Myopsida; family Loliginidae; genus Doryteuthis; species Doryteuthis pealeii. Next base: position 65,996,775 of record CM042165.1, read on the forward strand.
TTGAAGAAAATCTTGACTGGGCACATCAGCGTAAGTTGGAAAAATATGAAGATCTACGAGAACAATGCGTCAGAAACGGATGGATAACAGATGTATTTCCTATCGAAGTCGGATGTCGGGGATTTATTACCAACTCAACCATGACAATTTTGACTAAACTTGGACTTTCTCCACCAAACAAGAGGAAATACATCAGAGAGATCCAGGATAAAGCTCTAACCGCATCAGCGTGGATATGGAAATCCTACATTGTGACATCAAAGCGACAAAGTCTTGGTGGTATCGTGAGATACTGCTGGGGCGCTCTGGGTTAGTGGTAATGATGCTTCGGCCCAGAAACCATGCCTGAACCCAGAGTCATAATATGATGAAGGCTTTGTTGGTTGCAATGCTACTGTGTAAATAGCAGTCATTGTATGAAGATTACAAGGTGTGTCAAAAAGTATCGTGAATTTTTGCACTTTTGACACACCTTGTATTTAAAAAAAAATTCCATTCTATCTTGGTAAATACAGCTTTAAACTTGACACTTTTATGACACACTTTGTATTCTGAAAAACAACAAAACGTTCCACTCATTGTTCATTTCTATCTTGGTAAATACAGCTTCAAACTAGGCAATTTTAGGACACACCTTGTATTCTGAAAAGAATTAACATTTCATTCATTGTTCATTTCTATCTTGGTGAATACAGCTTCAATCTCGTCACTTTTATGACATACCTTGTATTTTGAAAATTTAACATTCCATTCATTGTTCACTTCTATCTTGGTAAATACAGCTTCAATATCGATACTTTTTTGACACACCTTGTATAATACATATACAAATATTTAGGAGGCCCTCGTCGTGTAATGCGTAGGGATCACATTCCTAACTTGTCAGGATTCTCTCATTTTATACCAGGGGACACGAGATTTAATTACCTCACGTGTCTTCCAGTAGACACTAGGTTGTGTGGCGTGCAGAATTATAAAAATGAAAGCGGCGAAGGGGCCTTTGTGCCTCCAGCATCTGCAATGATATCAATTGCATGTGCAATTGTATATTATTAATATGTGCAGTTGTATAACATATATACCTATCTAAAGGAGGCGCTGGTAGTGTAATGTGTAGGGATTACAATCCTTACTTGGCATGGTTTAGCTCTGTCGGTAGAGCATTCCGCCTCGGAACCAGGTTCGATACCTGCACTAGCCAACTTAGCGGACGAGTTGCACAATTTGGATCCATGGTGTAAAATGGAGAGCTGATGGTAGGTGTTGCGCTCCTCTTCAGACGGAAAAAGCTCCCTGGTCTAGCGCTAGTGAAAATGCAATGAGACTCACTGGCTGTTCAGCTGAAAGCGACAATAAGCCACTCCTGTATATATATATATATATATATATATATATATATATATATATATATATTGACATCCCGTTAAAATCAATCACACGCCACCAATACAAATATGCTCATCCCACGTACAGATATATGGACAATTCCATGTCAAATCATCCAGGCCATGTCACCCACCCCCTTCAATTTTTCTGAAATGTTGTACAGGTGTGGACTATGTTAAATTTAGACATTCCCCAAAATTTAAGCTTCCAATTCCAAGAATTGGCGGAGTTATGTTGATTTTTAGCTCTCCAAATTTGAGGGGGTTCATGAAAAATGGCGACTTTTTGTAACCTATTTTTGTCTGTAAAATGAGTTCTAGTCCCTCCCTACTCCTAAAAATTGGTTTATAAAAGCATTTTTGTCCGAGGAATCCAAAAAGTTATTGGTGATTTTTGATTTTTTCATAGCAAGATCAATATCCTGATGTGGCACTGCATCTCTGACAAAGATTTTTAAAATTATTATTTCATATCTATTGAACATTATTTGTACCAAAAAGATAGTTTGGTTTTATCTCAGAACTGAAGCTACAACATTTTGTTAAAATTTGTTAAAATTTTTCGCATCAATTTTTCTGAAATTTTGTCCATGTGTGGACTATGTTAAAGTTAGACAATCCTCAAAATTTGAGCTTCCAATTCCGGAGTTATGTCGATTTTTAATTTTCCAAATTTGGCTGATCGGTCGCAAAAAATGGCGACTTTTTGTAATCTATTTTTGTCTGTAAAATGAGTTCTAGAGCTTCCCTACTCCTAAAAATTGATTTATAACTGTTTTTGGCCAACAAATCCAAAACTGCTATCAAAACAGCTATTAAACCAGTTTAAATTATTAATGATTTCTGATTTGCAAAATTTTAACTAATGTAGCTTCGGTTCTGGGCAAACACCAAATTATCTTTTTGGTACAAATAATGTTTAATATATGTGAAATAATAATAGAAAAAAATGTTGTCATAGATGCAGTGCCACATCGGGATATTGATCTTGCTATGAAAAAATCAGTAGGGACGCACTGGAACTCATTTACAGACAAAACTAGGTTACAAAAAGTCGCCATTTTTCGTGACCCCCCTCAAATTTGGAGAGCTAAAATCGACACAACTCCGCCAATCCTTGGAATTGAAAGCTCAAATTTTGGGGAATGTCTAACACAGTACATATCTGCATAAAATTTCAGAAAAATCGAAGGGGGTGGGTGACAATTTTACTTTTTTCTGGATGATTTGACATAGAATTGCCCATATATAATATATGCTACTCATATCCCCCCCATATATATATATATATATATATATATATATATATATATATTGGTTAGGAGGTTGATTTAGAAGGCTATCACAATGCAGGTGTAAAGAAAAAAAATAATGATACGGTAACAATGATGTTGTGTGTTAACCTGTATTTTAATTCTTGAATTTTCGAGATGATATCTCTTTTTCAAAAGATCACTGGAACTGAAGCAGTCTAGTTATGGCATTTCTTTTTAAAAAGAAATGCCATAACTAGACTGCTTCAGTTCCAGTGATCTTTTAAAAAACAGATATTATTTTTTTTACTCCTTTAATATATTTGATGATTTTTCTTCCTTGTATACAAACCCTCTAACATTGATTTTTTAACTCCCACCGCGCTCAGGCACTATCTTTCAAAAAATAATTTTTACACCACCCAGAGGGCGTTTTCTTTTTGCTAGTATATATAATGGAGAGTATATCTTTATTTTTCTGTAACCGAAACTACGTCACTGCTTACGTCACATTACCCAAAATCGTCATAACATAGAATAAATACACTCAAAATTTGAGCACGTAACCATAGATGATCCTCATTGTTTTTTAAACAAGTTTTAATAAATAAATCTCTTGTTAATATATTTATATATATAGTTTGTTTTATTTCAATATATAATTAAAGTTATCAGAACTAAGT
>CM042165.1:66005095-66008107 GCA_023376005.1 Doryteuthis pealeii
GAATTTTAAGTTCTTAAAATTCTAAGTTCTTTAAGTTTTAAAGCTTAGAATTTTAAGTTCTTAGAATTTTAAGTTCTTGATGATTTCTGATTTTTTCATAGCAGGATCTATATCCCGATGTGGCACTGCATCCATGACTAAAATTTTTTTCATCATTATTTCACATATATTGAACATTATTTGTACCAAAAAGATTGTTTGTTTTTTGTTCAGAACCGTAGCTACAGCATTAGTTAAAATTTTGCAAATCAGAAATCATTAATAACTTAAAATTTGGGGGATTGTCTAACTTTAACATAGTCCACATCTGGACAAAATTTCAGAAAAATTGTAGTGCAAAATTCTAACTTATGCTACATGTTTACCAACACCTCCGCACGAGTGGGATGTGACACAAGGTCAATTTCTTAAGCGGAGTTTAACAGGATTGAATTCAAAGTTTTCCTTCTCCTAGACTAGTTGCCTAACCAAGGTTAAAGAGTCCAGTCTGTCCTACTATTTTACCCATAGCTGGAGTGAGAATAGTTGAATGCAAACCTTTCTTTGACAAGAAATTTCAAACAATTCTAAAACTAATTCTAGAATCTTAACAAACCTGGTTCTGTATTTTTAAGTGATTTTCCTGTCAAAAAAAAGTGTATAACATTGTCATACCATGAAAACAGTTACAACAATACTGAATTTCATTTGTTACATAATTTCAGAAGTAGCTTATGATTCATGTACGTACCTGTAGTTAGAATATTTGAATTAGGGTCCGTTAAATTCAGAATGATGGGGTCCTATAAAAAGTTACCCGACAGTTATTGGCGGGTAGTAACCTTTTTACTTGGACCATCTTAAAAACGCGCCATTATAAGGATGCGTGAGAATTAGTTTCAGATGCAACGCAGGTTTCAGAGCGGTGGACTTGAACGTTGTTCACTACGAGGGCCGAAAATCTCCCTCGCGGCCGGAATCGAACATGGGCTGGGTGTTAAATAAAAGCTTTATCAGAAAACAACCAAGTTTTTGATAGAATTTTAAAAAAATTATTAAAACAAGAAATGAACCGGCCACAAACCCAAAGAAGAACAAAAAAGAAATAAAACAACTCCCTTACAGAAGGCCCACTAGATCGACGGAAGAAGATGTCGGCCGAGTTTAGAACCAGTTAGCAGGCTATGTGTAATCAATTTTTCTCATCGTTCCCAACCATCGACGTCCTCTTGTTATTCAAAAGTACAAAGAAGAATCACTTCTGAAAAATCGTTGCATGAGAACCAATATATTCAAGATTTTTTTTAATACAAACTCGCTTGTTTTTAAATAAAATAAAAAAAAACCTCTAATATTATAATTCTATTTAATTTTGTGACAAGTCCACAGGGTTTTGAAAGTGTTATTATTATGTACAACTTGTTGTAAAAGTATTTTCAAGCACAATCTTAAACCAACCTGAACCCAAACACAATGAATGATATTTTGAATTTCGCCAAAAATGGCGAATCCTATAATACTTGGTAAAAAACCTTTTAACCTTTGGAAATTCCTTTTTTTTTTAATGCAGGCAGTTTGAATCAAAGCCAATGAACGATCAATTAAATGTAGAAAATGGCTGACCCGCTTTGTCTGTTATTACAGAAAGAATACATTTTTTACCCCATTTTTTAATTAAATATATTTTTTCAGATTATTAGAAATTGTGGGAAAGTCTGTGAGCAGGTAGACAAAGCCCCTGGGGCAAACAATAGAAAGAAAAGCAAAAAAAAAAAAAAAAATGTTATAGTCAGTTAAAAAAATTAGTAATATAATAATAATATAATAATAATAAATAATAAATTTGGAATAAAAAATAAATGCTTGGAGATTACGGAAACGGAAGTATAGCACCGAAGAAACATGAAGACAAAATAATCAAAAAATAAATGGATATATATGATAAACGCAAAAAAAAAAAATAAAAGCAGTGAATAAAGAAAATAAATACAATTACAATACAAATAAATAACATAAAACAAATAATCATTGAAAAAAATAACTAAATACAATGCAATAACAAATAAATAAATAAATACAGATAAGAAAAAAAATCCAAATAGAGAAGAAGAAATAAAACGCTAACTTGGAAAGGAAAGACGTAAAAGAAAAATAAGCAAATATTCTATGAACAGTAAATAAAATAGTAAATAGATAAAGAAAGAAAGTAAAGAAAAGAAAGAAAGGAAAGAAAAGAAAAGAAAAGAAAAGAAAAGAAAAGAAAGAAAAGAAAACAACTGAGAATGAAACATGAAGTAAGATATAAAAAACCAAATTTGTCCTGAACTTTCCGAAAAAAAAAAATGCATAACTGGGCAAAACATGTTGTGAAGAAAAAAAAATATGTTGTAGGTAATAGCGAGAGAGAGAGAGGAGGAGAGAGAGGAGAGAGAGAGAGAGAAGAGAGAGAAGAGAGGGGGGTCAGAAAATGTTGGTAAGTATAGCAGAGAGGAAGAGAGAGAGAGAGAGAGAGAGGAAGAGAGGGAGAAAGGGAGAGAGAGAGAGTGAAGGGAACAGAAAAATGTGGTTAAGTAATAGCAGAGAGAGAGAGAGAGAGAGAGAGAGAGAGAAGAGAAGAGAGAGAGAGAGAGAGAGAGAGAGAGAGAGAGAGGGGAGGGACAGAGGATGAGGCAGAATAAAGTGGTAAGGTTAATAGCAGAAAAATGGTGACAGAGAGAGAGAGAGAGATGAGAGAGAGAGAGAGAGAGAGAGAGAGAAGAGAAGAATGAGAAGAAGAGAGAGAGAGAGAGATGAGGGCAGAATAAATGTTGGTAAGGTAATAAACAGAGATAAGATAGATAGGTAGGTAGGAAGATAGATAGATAGATAGAGAGAGAGAGAGAGAGAGAGAGAGAGAGAAGAGAGAGAGAGAGAGAGAGGGGGTAGGGGAGGGAGAAAGAGGGAGGAGGAAACCAGATAAAAATTAAAATAAACAAAGAATCGAAAAAAACCAAAGAAAAGCAAAAACAAAAAACAAAACAAACAAGAAGAAAC
>CM042165.1:66008207-66028702 GCA_023376005.1 Doryteuthis pealeii
GTTGCGCGTACCCATCCCTATCGGTCAATCGCTCCAGCAGGTCTACTGCAGGACATCCAGAATCCCGCTACAGAGCTTATTGATATAGGCTTTTGCTGGTCGCACTCACTGGTGTGTACCATGAGTAGGAGTACACAGAGATCGTCCCATGAGTTCATCCTTGTTCCTCCAGTGCGAGTGTGTTAGCATTCTATTCATCTTAATCAGATGGTTTGTGTGATACGAAGTAAGGGCCACGTTACAGCAATATCTTTCTTGTGGTACGCATGCTCCCTAATTCTATGAATAAAATACCCTACGAATGATACATTAAAAATAAATCAATCATTAAATTTGTACTATTTAGCCTGAGATAGGAAATAAATCGTCGTACAGCTGCTTTATGGGTGCTGCTTTCCAAAAATCCCTAACTTTTATGCCATAAATACCCATAAAATAAGTTGATATGCCGTATAAAAATCACTCTTAAATGTTGTACGTATTAGCCCTGCTTTACAATCAAGTCATGTATTGAAAGCACATGTTTCGCCGATAGATCACCGATGTTAAGCAGCGATAGCCAGCTGTTAATCATTTAGATGGTGACTATTAAGCAACAGCAGCTACTGTAAGTAAACCGAATATCAAAATTACGTGATTCGACATTACAGTTGACGCCGCTAAAACAACACCAGCCAACTTAACCTCTTGCCATTTGAATATAATCCCAGACGGTTGTATGCCGGTAAAATCAACCAACTAGCCAGCCCAACGCATATTTAGCCCGGTCCCAGAGCTTTGTAAATTTCCGACCATAAAAGAAGAGTTCCGTCTGTAGTCACTTACTTTCCTCTCGCTCGAAAATTTACAAAAGCTCTGACCCAGGGCTAAATTATGTGTTGCTAGTTGGTTAATTTTAACGCATATCAACCCGCTCCTGGGATTATTCCAATGCCAAGCAGGTTCTTAAAGTTGGCTGTTGTTTGTTTTACAGGCATGATTCAACTTTTTGGGTTTTTTAATGTCGAATCAAGTAATTTGATATTTCGGTTTACTTACAGTAGCTGCTGTTTCTTTAAATAGTCACCATCTAAGAATTAAACTGGCTCATCGCTGCTTAACATCGTGATCTATCGGGAACATTGTGGTTTCAACATGACTTGATTGTAAGCCCAGGGCAAATAGTACAACATTAATGATTGATTTTTAACGGCATATCAACTTATTTATGGTTATTTATGCATAAAAATTAGGGAATTGCGTTTTTTGGAAGCAGCACCCCACATAAAGGCAGCTGTACGACCACTTATTCCTATCTTCAGGCTAAATAGTACAACATTTAATGATTGATTTATTTTTAATGGGTATCAATTCGGTTAGGGTTATTTTATTCATAGAAGTTAGGGAGCAGCGTACCACAAGAAATATGCTGTACGGCCACTTACTTCGTATCACACAAACCATCTGATTAAGATGAATAGGACATGCTAGACACTGCTGGAGAAACAAGGATGAACTCATGGGACGATCTCCTGTGGACTCCTACTCATGGACACACCAGTGAAGGCCGACCAGCAAAAGCCTATATCAATAAGCTCTGTGCGGATTCTGATGTCCTGCAGTAGACCTGCCTGGAGCGATGACCGATAGGGATGGGTACGCCGCACACACACATACACACAGAGCGAACGAGCAAGAGAGAGAGAGAGAGAGAGAGAGAGAGAGAGAGAGAGAGAGAGAAAAGAAAGACGAGAGAAAAAGGAAAGAGGAAAAGAAGAAAGGAAGAGGAAGGAAATAAAAGGAGAGAAAATATGGTGAATGAGAGGAGAATAAGGAAGTAGAAAAAATGTTATTAAGATTATATATATATATTATATATATATATATATATATATATATAAAGAGAGAGAAGAGAGAGAGCTAAAAATGATGAAAGGAGGGTAGAGAATAAGGAAGAAGCTATTGAAAGAGAAAGAGAGAGAGAATAAAAAGAAGATGAGAAAAAGATATATATATATATATATATCATTTTTTAAATTTTATTTCAGCAACACGTTATTTCAGATATTCTGATATCTTAGAGAAAGAGAGAGAGAGAGAGAGAGAGAGAGAGAGAGAGAGAGAGAGAGAGAGAGAGAGAGAGAGAAATTTATATAATTATATATATATAGAGAGAGAAAAGAGAGAGAGAGAGTGAGAGAGAAGAAAGAAGAAGAAGAAGAAGAAGAAGAAGAAGAAGAAGAAGAAGAAGAAGCGAAACGAAAGAAAAGAATAGAAAGAAGAGTAAAAATTTGCGAAAAGGATGGTGAAATGGGTAAGAATAAGGAATAGAAAAAAATAGATAGATAGATAGATAGATAGAGACAGAGAGAAAGAGAAGGAAAGAGGGAGAAACATGGGGGAGATGGAGAGGGAGAGTGGGAGAAAGGTCGAGGGAGGAGTAAAAAGGAAAGAAAAAGATGGTAAACGAGTTAGAGAGAAGAATAAGGAAAAGAGAATAAATCCTAAGTGAATAGAAACGCAAATACAAGTGTATTCGTCGGTTCCTTTTTGTTTTGTTTTTGGGAACTGACCCGTGGCTTATACAGTCTAGACCAAAATCTATTTAAAAAGGTCAGTATATATGACATTTTGTCCTTCCTGAGAGAAATACAATTATACCAAAAAATATAACAATAAACTTGAACTTTGCCATATGAATTTGTCCCTCAAAGCGATTCCCAATTCATCTAGCGACAACTACAGACAACTTACTGAAAAAAAAAAATTAAGAAAAATCCTTGGTAAAAAAACATAACAATAAATCTGACCATCCCTCACAGTTTACCTCTTGGCATTAGATAACCCAAAACGGGTTGACGTGCCGTTAAAACCAATCAATCAATCAATCAATCAATCAATTCAATAACCAAAACCTGCGGTTGACTAATCTTTTCTTAAAAACAAACACAACGTGGGGGTGAAGTCATTTAGAAGGTGAAATTGGGCAGGCCGCTAACGATACTGTCACATCTATTCTATTCACGAGCCAACAAAAAATGTGCACTCCGGGCACAAGTATTTGAGTTTTAATATGATTAAATATTATATTGAATTAGAAAGACTAATGAAATTAAATACGAACACAAAAATGATTACGATTATTTTTACTTTATTCTAATTGATTTCTATATGAAATAATACTTAGAATTGCTTTTAATACGTTTGAGAATAAAACAATGATATTAGAAATCAATAACACCAAGTAATCATTTATCAAACACGGTCTCATTAAAACCAGTATGCAAATTATTCACACAGGATAGCGCAGGATTTCAAACACATTAATAATATTGACTGTTTTGAGGCAAATATATCTTTAATAGAGTCATTGCTAGTAAATAAGACGCTAATTAAGATTAAATAATGATTATTTAATAACCATTGGGTATATAAGGTAAATAACTAAGGGAATTGTGATGTTGGTGGTGACGTAGTTTTGTTTACAGACAGACGGACAGACACACATTCTCCATTATGATAAGATATATTCTGCGAGACATATTCTTTACTTCGAACATTAGTGATAATCGCCCAATAGATTTCTCTCTATATATACAGTGACTTTTTACGCTAAAGGGGGGGCGGTTGAACGGATTAATGGCATTTCAGTTTATTACAGTGGGGAAAATTGATTTGATATACGAGTAAATTGAGTTACAAGTTGAACGAATTAAACTCGTAAGTCAAGGTCCCATTGTATAAATCTTTTTACTTACGGATAATTCCATGTCAAATCATTCAGAAAGAAGTAAAATTATCACCCACCCCTTCATTTTTATTCTGTAATTTTTTTCCAGGTTTTTCTATGTTAAATCTAGACAATCCCAAAAATTTGAGCTTCCAATTCCATAAATTGGCGGAGTTATGTCGATTTTTAGCTCTCCAAATTTTAGAGGAGTCACGAAAAATGGCGACTTTTTGTAACCTATTTTTGTCTGTAAAATGAGTTCTAGAGCTTCCCTACTACTAAAAATTGGTTTATAAAAGCATTTTCGCCCAAGGAATCCCAAAAGGTTTTAAAGCTAACCAAGTTTAAGTTATTGATGGTTTCTGATTTTTTCATAGCAGGATCAATATCCCGATGTGGCACTGCATTCATGACTAAATTTTTTTCCATCATTATTTCACATATATTGAACATTATTTGTACCAAAAAGATTGTTTGGTTTTTGTTCAGAACCGAAGCTACAGCATTAGTTAAAATTTTGCAAATCAGAAATCATTAATAACTTAAAATTTTGGGGATTGTCTAACTTTAACATAGTCCACATCTGGACAAAATGCCAGAAAAATTGAAGTGCAAAATTCTAACTTATGCTACACGTTTACCAACCCCTCTGCACGAGTGGGATGTGACACAAGGTCAATTTCTTAAGCGGAATTTAACAGGATTGAATTCAAAGTTTTCCTTCCCCAAGACTAGTTGCCATTCAAGGTTAAAGAGTCCAGTCTGTCCTACTATTTTACCCATAGCTGGAGTGATAATAGTTGAATGCAAACCTTTCTTTGACAAGAAATTTCAAACAATTCTAAAACTAATTCCAGAATCTTAACAAACCTGGTTCTGTATTTTTAAGTGATTTTCCTGTCAGTAGATTAAGATAAAGTGTATAACATTGTCATACCATGAAAACAGTTACAACAATACTGAATTTCATTTGTTACATAATTTCAGAAGTAGCTTATGATTCCTGTACGTACCTGTAGTTAGAATATTTGAATTAGGGTCCGTTAAATTCAGAATGATGGGGTCCTATAAAAAGTTACCCGACAGTTATTGGCGGGTAGTAAACATTTTACTTGACCCCTTAAAAACGCGCCATTATAGATGCGTGAGAATTAGTTTCAGATGCAACGCAGGTTTCAGAGCGAGTGGACTTGAAGTTGTTCACTACGAGGGCCGACATCTCCCTCGCGGCGGAATCAACATGGGCTGGGTTGTTAAATAAAAGCTTTATCAGAAAACAACCAAGTCTTGTTGATAGATTATTAAAAACAAGAAATGACCGGCACAACCCAAAGAAGAACCAAAAAGAAATAAAACCAACCCTTAACAGAAGGCCCACTAGATCGACGGAAGAAGATGTCGGCCGAGTTAGAACCAGTTAGCAGGCTAGTGTAATCAAATTTTCTCATCGTCACCATCGACGTCCTCTTGTATTCAAAGTACAAAGATAATCGCTTCTGAAAATCGTTCGCATGAGAATCAATATATTCAAGATTTTTTTAATCAAACCCGACTTGTTTTTTAAAATGATAAAAAAAACTCTAATATTATAATTCTATTTATTTGTGACAAGTCCACAGGGTTTTGAATAAGTGTTATTATTATGTACAACTTGTTGTGAAGTATTCAAGCACATCTTAAAAACCAGACCTGACCAAACACAATGAATGGTATTTTTGAATTCAGCATAAAATGGCGATCCTATATCACTTGGTAAACCTTTTACCTTTGGAAATTCTTTTTTTTTAATGCAGGCGAGTTGAATCAAACCAAATGAACCAATAAATGTAGAAAATGGCTGACCCGCTTTGTCTGTTATTACATGAAAGAAATACATTTTTTACCCTTTTTTTTATTATATATATTTTTTTCAGATTATTAGAATTGTGGGAAAGTCTGTGAGCAGGTAGACAATCGCCCCTGGCAACAATAGAAAGAAAGGCCAAAAAAAAAAAATGTTATAGTCAGTTAAAAAAACTTAGTAATAATAATAATAATAATAATAATAATAATAATAAATATTGGAATAAAAATAAAATGCTTGGAGATTACGGAAACGGAAGTATAGCACCGAAGAAATCCATGAAGACAAAATAAATGCAAAAAATAAATGGATAAATATATAAATAAACGCAAAAAAATAAAAGCAGTGAATAAATAAATAAATACAATACAATACAAATAAAAAATTCATAAAACAATAAAATAAATACATGAAAAATAAATAAATACAATGCAATACAAATAAATAAATAAATACAGATAGAAAAAAAATCCAAAATAGAGAAGAGAAATAAAACGCTAACTGGAAGGAAAGACGTAAAAGAAATAATAAAGCAATATTCTATGAACAGTAAATAAATAGATAATAGATAAAGAAAAGAAAGTAAAAAGAAAGAAGAAAGGAAGAAAAGAAAAGAAAGAAAGAAAAACAACTGAGATGAAACATGAAGTAAGATAATAAAACCAAATTTGTCTGAACTTCCGAAAAAAAAAAAAATGCATAACTGGAGCAAACATGTGAAGAAAAAAAATAATGTTGTAGTAGAGTAGCAGAGAGAGAGAGAGAGAGAGAGAGAGAGAGGAGAGGAGAGAGAGAAGAGAGAGAGAGAGAGAGAGAGAGAGAGAGAGAGAGAGAGAGAGAGAGAGAGAGAGAGAGAGGAGAGAGAGAGAGGAGAGGAGGAGAGAAGAAATGTGGTAAGTAATAGCAGAGAGAAGAGAGAGAGAGAGAGAGAGAGAGAGAGAGAGAGAGAGAGAGAGAGAGGAGACAGAATGTGGGGCAGAGAGAGAGAGAGAGAGAGAGAGAGAGAGAGAGAGAGAGAGAGAGAGAGAGAGAGAGAGAAGAGATGAATGTGGTAGGTAATAGCAGAAAAAGTGAGTGACAGTGAGAGAGAGAGAGAGAGAGAGAGAGAGAGAGAGAGAGAGAGAGAGAGAGAGAGAGAGAGAGAGAGAGAGATGAGGGCAGAATAAATGTGGTAGGTAATAACAGAGATAGATAGTAGGTAGGAGATAGAGAGAGAGAGAGAGAGAGAGAGAGAGAGAGAGAGGAGAGGGGGGTAGGGGGAGGGGAAGAAAAGAGGGAGGAGGAACCAGGTAGAATCAAAATAAACAAAGAAAATCGAAAAACAAAGAAAAAAGCAAAAACAAAAAACAAAACAACAAAAACCAAAAAACCAAAAACAAAAACAAAACAAAATCAAATATATTACTAAGGAAGTCAGAAATTTACTTTTGCCAGTCCAAGAATACAAAAAAAAAAAAAAAAAAAAAATAAGCAGAAATAAAGAGGAAGAAAGAAAAGGGGGGGGAGGAGGAAACAAGTAAGATTAACATAACCAAAAAACAAAACAAAAAACAACAAAAAAAAACAACAAAAAACAAAAAACAAAAAACAAAAAAATACAACATAAACTCAACTCAGCAAATCAGAACTTTTCCTTGTCTGCAATCGCAACGACATATCTTTTCTTTTTTCTTTTTTCTTTTTATATCCTAGTTCGAGAATTCAGAAAAATAAAATCTAACAATTTTCTTGTGTTCGGGATGATTTTTGATAATCTACTCGGATTACCGGAGGGAAAAAAAAAAAAAAAAAAAAAAAAAAAGAAAGAAAACAAAACAAAACAAAACAAAACAAAGAATAAAAAACAAAACATGAAAGACATCATCTATCTTTATCTATACATATCAGTTTGTGTGTATGTATGTCCGGAAGAAACTACATAAATAAAACAATGACAAAGTAAATATATGTACACATCTACTATCACCAGAGCTTGCTTTTTGTGCAAAAATAATAAAGATTTGAGAGGAGAGAGAGAGAGAGAGAGAGAGAGAGAGAGAGAGAGAGAGAGAGAGAGAGAGAGAGAGAGAGAGAGAGAGAGAGAATGTGTGTATGTATTATGTCCGGAAGAAAACTACATAAATAAACAATCATGACAAAGTAAATATATGTAACATCCACTATCACCAGAGCTTGCTTTTTTTTGCAAAAATAATAAAGATTTGGAGAGAGAGAGAGAGAGAGAGAGAGAGAGAGAGAGAGAGAGAGAGAGAGAGAGAGAGAGAGAGAGAGAGAGAGTCTTGCAAATTTTTTCTTTCTGACGCCCAACCAGGACGAATCAACACATGGTCTTTTTTACGTAGGGACTTTAATGGGGATCCTGCGAGGATGTAACTCACGATTCAGTAATAATGGATCTGCGATATCAACTCCCCCCTTCTACTCAGGCGACAATGGGTAATCGTTTCTAGTATATATATAAAAGAGCTGTTGGTGTATATGTACCTATATATGTCCGGCTGAAACAACAAAAATAAAACAACAGCAAATATATACACATTAAATATCACCAGTTCTTGGTTTTTGTGAAAAAAATATGAAGATTTGATTTATGTTCAAAAATATCTAAAAATTAAAATATACGTTGAAATAGCAGTGAAATTCTACTTAAAACTGTCCAGTATTTGTAAATCTCAAAAGTAAACAAATCAATACACCAGTTTCCCCTCCCCTCTACCCAGGCGATGCTGGGTAGCCGCTTCTAGTTACAAAATAAAACAAAATCTTAAAATTTGGACTTCTTTTTTAACGAAAATAGTAGAGAGGTTGGGTAAACACATTCATACAAAGTGCGGCGGGTGTACAAGTGAGAAGCTCGCTTCCTGCCAATATATTACACCGACTGCACCTCTACAGAAGGGTAAGACTCATCCAATGGGGCCACCTATTGGCCGTGGGGGACGATCCGTGAGGCTTAACGATGGAACCCTGGTGGCTGAGCAGTGCATGACATGCAACACTCCATTTTGATCCATACTTAGGCGGTCGGAAAAGTCCCCTCCGATCAATCGGTTGGTCACGTTAAGCCCTAGCACGTATATGATTGTCCCAACTCTATTGCTCTTTTGACAAGCCCCAACTCATTTTATCATATATGTGCAAGAAGGCGGTACCCGAGGGTCTTTATGTCGTGGGTATGACGTTAATCTCTATTTGATGGTGAGGTTCCAGTTCTGGAGGTCTGAGGAATGTAGAGCATCCCATCATCACCAGTGTTCCCAATTCCACTCTGACCCGGAGTGGTAGTACCTGTTAGGGTCTCATCTATGGGTTAAACAGAAAATCAAGTCTACAAGAACATTGAGTACCCATCAAGAATTAATAAATCAAAATGTCTTTGGCATAAAATTACCCAATGGGTTGATATGCCGTAAAACCCAACAGCCAACCAAACCAACCAACCAACCCATCAAGAATGAATAAAACAAAACGTCTTCGGCATAAATAACCCAATGGGTTGACATGCCGTAAATTCCAACCAACCAGCCAACCAATCAAGAATAAATAAAATAAAAATGTCTTTGGCATAAAATTACCCAAATGGATTGACATGCCGTAAAACCCAACCAACCAACTAACCAACCATCAAGAATAAATAAAATAAAAATGTCTTTGGCATAAAATAACCCAAATGGATTGACATGCCGTAAAACCCAACCAACCAACCCATCAAGAATGAATAAAACAAAACGTCTTCGGCCTAAAATAACCCAATGGATTGACATGCCGTAAAATCCAACCAACCAACCAACCCATCAAGAATAAATAAAACAAAACGTCTTCGGAATGGTTATCATGATAAGGAATAGGCTCGTTGATCCGAGTTCCAATCCTAGACGAGGCTGTTTGCGTTTCATTTATCGCTAATGCCTTTTGGGAAGACATGTTTTCCCCCTAGCTATGGGTAAATAGTGAGTTAGATTGGGCTCTTTAGCCTCGGTAAGGCAAACGGTCTAAGAGAAGGTAAACTCTAAATTCAAACCCCGCTTCAGAATTAACCGCGTGTTGATATTTTGTCTGTGGCGAACGGGTTGGGTAAATGCACACACCCGAAAAGGATCGGAAACGTGGCGATCGAAAGAAAAAGAAAGAATATATCATTAATAGATCTATTTGACCTATAATGGGGTTGGTTTGTTGGAATTTACGGTATTTCAAGCCGTCTAGGGTTATTTTATGCCGATATGCCGGGTTATCTCAGTCGGTAGAGCGTTAGGCTAGAAACCACAAGGTTCCTAGTTCAATACCGGCCCTCGCCAACTCAGCGTATGAGTAGCACAGGGATCTGTGCAGTAAAGTAAGGAGTTGATGGTAGGTGTGGCGCTCCACCTCAGACGCAAAAAAATCTCCTTCGTCTAGCGCTAGTGAAAACGGTATAGACTCCCTCGCTGATTGGCTGATACCGACTTTAGGCCACCACTTTTAAAAAAAATTTTTTTTTTACTTATATTCATTCCTCATGGGTACACTGAATTTATACCGCTTAAAAATTGACCTCGGGTCGATATTCTGTCTGTAAATGCACACACCCGAAGAGGATCGGAAACGTGGCGATTGAAAGAAAAAGAAAGAAAGAAAGAAAGAAAAAAAATAGCCGAAGATGCTATTCGAAATAATGCGTCGAGTAATGACAGCACTTTATGTCAGGATGTTCAGATTGCGCATGACAGTTATTCAGATGGGTCCGATGCGCACTATTACGTGATGGCGGAGGGAGACATGCACACCATTAGATGTTACGCGTGCAATTCTATACTGAGTGCCTTGACCAGCCGGTATCTCGTGCGCAAACAGATTCTTGCGCACAGTGACCTTGGCCAAACCCGTACGTTTCTGGTTCGATACGTAATAACATGAATCTGCGGTTTTTGGTATTTTGGCTCCTGAAATGAATAACTACTTTCATGATGACAACTGGCAGAAAGGAAACCAATATCATGAAAAAGAAAAACAGGTACTTTATATCCTAAGCAAAGTATGGCATAAGGCCACGATATTAGAACACCCATATGTGCATACGATAAATAGATATATGGTTAAATCGAACTTAACTTTGAACCACGTATCTCTGAGGCGTAACACAGATTCTCAAAGATACGTTGTTCAAAGTTAACTGACCTGAAAAACTGTAAAAGTTTTTAAATAAAATAACTGGTGCATTATATATTTTATTTATTAATATATCAATACTGAAAATTTCATTTTTGGTATTTTTTTTTCTTTCGGCGGAGTGACATACGATGGTGGAATTTAGATTCGTTAAGTTCGATTTAACCATATATTTACTATCGTATGCCCATATGGTTGTTCTAATATCGTGGCCTTATGTCATACTATGATTAGGGTATAAACTACCTGATTTTCCTTTTCATGATATTGGTTTCTTTTCTGCCAGTTGTCAACATCAAAGTAGTAGTAGAATTGAGATCCGTTAAGTTCGATTTAACGAAATGTAAAATGAAACCGGAAGTTTACCTATGTATAGGTATATGTGTATATGTGTATTTGTGTGTATATGTTTATGTATGTGGTATGGATATAGGTATGGGTGAATGTATTTATATGCATGTATTTATATATGTGTTAATGTGTATATATGATTATATGTATGTGTTGGCTCAGGTGTAGTAGCTCCCAACTTTGATTAATATAATGCTTACTACTGTTTACTACTGTTAGAATTTTCTGAATATATTTGTATATGTAGTTTTATATATGTATATGTATGCATGTATGTGTGTGTATGTATGTGTGGATATATATATTTGTGTTATTATATATATATAAATATATATATATATATATATATATATGTGTGTACTTATACGCTTTTGTGTATTAATATCTTATTATAATGGAGATTGTGTGTTTTTCTGTCTGTAACCGAAACTATATTACTACTCAAGTCAGAATTTCCTTAGTTATTTACGTCACATTCTCCATGATTTTATTTTTATTTAAACCTCAATAACTAATAAAACTGTTTGACATTATTAATACTGTTGGTCTTATCTACATACTAATAACATGCAATTGAATTTATATATATACAACAAAATAGCGGTTTACAGTGTAAACGGTAAAGCTAATTTGCATATTGATATTAAAAATTTGATTTTAATAAATATGGGCTTAGTATTATTGATTTCTATTTGTTTGGTTTTATCTTAATGAATATGAGCAAAAATCTCGGAGATAAATCTTAAAAGAAATTAATTAAGAAAAAGAAATAACTGTAATTTTATTCTTTACTTCCTATATTAAGTCAATAGTTAAATTTGCAAAATTTAGCATTGAAAAAACGGAAGTGATGGAAGAGTAAGTTTCGGTTGTTCTATTTTCCGATTATACCCCCTCTGTTTCAAATCTTTTTATCTGCATTTTTAATTAGTTTCAATAGCATTTGTGATTTAATCTAATATTTTATTACATTTAAACTTAAATACTTGCACCCGGAGGGTGCATATATTTGCTAGTAATAATTAATTTTACTGAGCAGGATAGTTGTATTGATGTATGTATTTGTGTCTGAATGTTGAGGATATCTTTTAGATTAACCCTGGCCATTACAATTGAAATAATATAAATCTATTACATCTCACTTATGTCTATTTGTATATGTTGTTGATATATTGATGTATTAGTACTGGTGTGTATACGTGTGTGTGTGTGTGTGTGTGTGTGTGTGTGGATACATGCATGTGTATGGACATGTGTGTGTATGGATGTATATATATATATATATATATATATATATATATATATATATATATATATATATATATGAGAAAAATGAGTAAAGAAAAGAAAAGTAAATGGATAAAATGAATTTAATCGATCACTTACACATGTGTTTCGGTCAGTTTATGTGTGTGAAAATATTTCGCACACATACAAGAATCGACCTTCATCAGAGTGAATATTTATTTTAAATAAATTGTCGGATTCAATTCCTTTTCCATTTTTACACACACACACACATATATATATATAATATATATATATATATATTATATATATATTTGTTTTTGAATTAGTTAAATTACTAAGTAGATATAACTGTTTTTTCTTGGATCGTCATATATGTTTGTCTGTATGTGTATGTGTGTATATGTATGTATTTGTATATGTTTATGTACGTTTGTGTGTGTATATGTGTGCATGTATATATATATGTATATGTGACTTAGAAAGAAAAATATAATTAAATAAAATAGATTAATTTATATTTCACATTAAATATATATATATATATTGGTTTGGTTATATATACATGCAAGGTATGTCAATAACGTATTGAGATTTTTGGTAATTACTTGATAAATACACCATTAAACTTGCTACTTTTTTGACACACCTTGTATTCTGAAAAAAAAAGTTCCAGTCAGTTAACTTTTTCAGAATACAAGGTGTGTCAAAAAAGTAGCAAGTTTAAAGGTGTATTTACCAAGATATAAATGAAGACTGAATGGAACGTTATTTTTTTCAGAATAAAAAGTGTGTCGGAAAGTATAAAAATATCGATACTTTTTTGACACACCTTATATATAAATATAAAAAATTTAAACGTTCTATTCATTCTTCATTTCTATCTCGGTAAATACAGCTTTAAACCTGGTACTTTTTTGACACATGTTGTATTCTGAAAAAGTTAACTGACTGGAACTTTTTTTCAGAATACAAGGTGTGTCAAAAATGTAGCAAGTTTAAAGGTGTATTTACCAAGAAATTACCAAAAATCTCAATACGTTATTGACACACTTTGCATATATATATAACCAAACCAATATATATATATATATATATATATATATATATATATATTGGTTTGGTGGTTGGTTTTGAAGGCTATCACAATGCAAGTGTAAAGAAAAATAAAGTAACTATGATAATGTTTGTTAACCTTTGGTTTATTCTTAATATTAAAAATATTATTCTTAATATTTAAAAAATTAATGAATGGAACATTATTATGATCTCGATCATTTTTGACACACATTGTATATAGTTTCCAAAAACGAATTGTAATTTTATTTGTTCAAAGTAGCTCCTGTTATTAGTGAAAAGATAATGAGGCTCCTTAAGTATCGTAATAAACATTAACTAACATCTCCCTGGTAATTTTACAATAATTATCTGAAAATATATGACAAACAAAGGGAAAAGAAAAAAACTATTAAGTTTATAAGATCGTTCTGAACATAATGACCACTTAAAATAAAGCGACATTTCAACGGTAACTTCTAATGATTTTCAGTCTGAATGGGGTTATAAAACGAGAAGGCGTTAATGGTCGTTGCTATGAACAACCACTTCAAAGGACATCAGAGAAAGTGTGAATCTATGGGGTTACAAGAGGTTTTGTGTTTTAAGCTTTAAAGGTAGCTGAATAGTCTTGTTGTGTGTTCTTAAGGTTTTGCTTTTAACCCCATCTCATTTAGTGGTCGCGTTGAAAAGGAAGGAATTCAAGGAACGAAAAAGAAAGAGACAGAGACAGATGGTGGTTTTATGACTTAGGCTTTATTCACCGGTCATAGTCGCCCGTGGTTTTGCTTTTAACCCCATCTCATTTAGCGGTCGCGCTGAAAAGGAAGGAATTCAAGGAACGAAAAAGAAAGAGAGAAGAGATAGAAGGTGGTTTTATGACTTAGGCTTTATTCACCGGTCATAGTCGCCCGTGGCAAGGGGATATTTCCCCTGACCGTGGAAGCGACTACACACAGTTAAGGCCTAAACTCGAATGGTCGAGAGATTTTCTTGGGGGTAGGAAGTGGGTCCTTTTTTTCGCACATGCGTGGAGGGTTCTTCCGGTGAAGGCTCACGGGAGTCTTTTTAAAATAATTTTATTTAAATTCTATTTAAATCCCGACAAATCAAGCTTGGAGAAAAAGCTAGATGGGAATCGTACAAGGATCATATGCACGGTCTTGAACACATCCTGGATGCGGCACCAACAAATGAACAGCTTACATTAAAATATTAATTTTCATATCCGAAGGTATGAGATTCTGTTGTTCATACCGGTCATTTTTTGCTTGTGTTTTTTCTCGCCGGTAACACACCTTAGATTTTTGTTTTGGAGGAATACTATATTACTCCTGTGGCAGGAGCACGGGTAAAGAACAACCCCTTGGTCTGGTATAGTCACAATATACTAACCATGAAAATATCGAAAATGAGTGACTCAAATGGCCGATTGTGTGTCATGACCGACAAGTGCCCCGTTAATAAACAACATGCGGAACAGGGCTGTGAGGTTCCAATTCTGGAGATTTGGAAAATGTGGAGTACCCCTATATCACCATTACTTTGAGGTCCACCCTAACGAGGAGTGGAAGTACCTGTTAAGGTCCCATCTCTAGCTTAAATAGATCAAAAGATGAGTATTATTTACCTCCTATCATACAAACCATTCGAGTAAGAATCGTTAACCAGTCCCAAATTTAGACTAGGCTGACGTGCAAAAAAAAAAAAAAAAAAAAAAAAATAAGACTCCGACAAAAAAGGCTGTTGGAATCCTTATCACCATTTTAAGGGTTCAGATGTGTTTTTCAAGGAATCCAGTTGGAGTACGACTTTATCACCATTACTCCCAGGTCCACTCTGACTCGAGGTGGTAGTATCTGTTAAGTTTGGTTTGGTTTGTTTGGTTTTACGGCAAATCAACCTTAGTGGTCATTTAATGCCGACAAAGTTGCGAAATAAATCAATTCTTAATGCATAATACAATTTTGTTTATCAACTCATGTTTTTCTATTTAACCCATAGATGAGACCCTAACAGGTACTACCACTCCGGGTCAGAGTGGACCAGGGAGCAATGGTGATGAAGGGGTGCTCCACATTCCCCAAACCTCCAAAACTGGAACCTCACCATCAGATAGAGTTTAACGTCATTCCCAGGACATGTAGACCCGCAGCCACCACCTTCTAGCACCCATATGATAAAAAGGGGTTGGGACTTGCCATAAGGGTATCTGTTAAGGTCCCATCTATTGTTTAAATAGATTAAAAATCAATATTAGAAATGTGATAAAAATTGAGTTTGCAAAAGAAATTGAATACCCAACAAGAATGAATTAAAAATGTCTTCAGCATAAAATGACCCAACAAGGTTTGACATGCCGTAAAAACCAACCAACCAACCAACCAACCAACCAATCAAATATGTGATTGGCTTGTTTTACGATTAACCTTTTCGAGTAATTTAAAGGCGAATTAAGCTATTTTTGACAAAGAAAAGGTCCAGATTGCTTACAGTACCTGTGGTTGCTTAAGAGATTACCAATTAAGTATTGAACAGACATCTGGCTGCTTAACTTTGGTGATCTAACGGGAATTGGTGCTTTCAGTGTGACTTGACCGAAATTTGACCGAAATTTGACGGGTTTGTTTAATGTCGAATCAAACTTCGTGTTAAGATCGGCTAGAACAGGGGTAGGCAATCTTTGAGAGAGAGAGAGAGAGAGAGAGAGAGAGAGAAGAGAGAGAGAGAGAGAGAGAGAGAGAGAGAGAGAGAGAGAGAGAGAGAGAGAGGACCAAACAGCTATGCAGAGTCGCTAAGGAGGGTCATGACATTAACTCTTTATACAATAATAATTGGGCTTATTCGAATAGAATAGGTTGTGATGTGAATAGATTGTGAACTTTTGAAATATCCCATTATACAGGTAAAAAAAAAACAAGTAAAGTTGGTACAGCCGTGGAGGTAATTTGATAGGCAAAGGGTTAAATGATTTTAGCATATTTCAATATCCGAAGCAATTGTTACCAAGACTATATACTTTCAAATAATGCATTTAATACTAATTGGATAATAAAAGTCCAGGTGTTAAGTTGGTGGGCCAGATCAAAATAATTCGAGGGCCGGATAAGGGCTAGAATACTAGCAAGGGCAACTGCAAGATTCCTGGAGATCTGAGGAGACTTGCAGTTGCCCAGATTCCAGTGTAAGACCACACACAAGGAGTGAAATAATAATAATCCTTATTGATTCTGAAATTTGAATCGTGTTGAATTTTAAAAGCCTTTTTATTTGTGAAGCTAATGAATGGGTTGCTTGATTTGAGGTATTCGCAGTATAAGTTGTTCTTAATATTACAAGGTTGGCAAAATTTAATAGATTTTATTGTGGGTTTCTTATTAATTAATCTATTATTTCGTATGTTGTTGCTTCCTATCATTTCCCTGAGATTATTTGACGACAATAGATCAGTATGCTTGCTTCTTGAAAAATATCTTTCAGGTTGGGGTTTTCTTTTAAAATGCCTCAACACTTCTTGGTTATTTGAGCTAGTGGTGGAGAGTGACACAGTTAGAAATAATGCTAGATTCCACAATTTTTCTGATTTTTTACTAACATGTATATTAACTAACAGTTTGGTCTCTTTGAAATTAAAATCAGGATTAGAATGTGTTTTCTTAATGCAGTTTTTATGTTTCTTTTGTGCTCGTAGATTCGTTTTTTTAGTATTTCTAGAGGTTTCTCCTGTGTATTGTTGATTACAATTTAAACATTTGATGGCATATACACCTGAATCAGAATTAATGTAGGTATGGTTATTTATATTTCAGATTATGTTTCTGATTGTTTTTGAAGTGATTATGACTGTCTTGATTCCATTTTCAATGATGGTTGTGGTTGAATTATTGGGTAAAATAATGTATCTGTGTTATTGCTTAACATTATTTCTAACTATGACACTATAAAACAGAGACCCGGCTTTTCCTTATTTACACAAACTTGTGTTAAAATGTTTCAAGATACATTATGTTGATTATTTTTTAAAATACTTATAATTCAAAATTAATATATATATATATATAGGGTAAACTATAGACACGTGTTTCGAGGTATCACCTCTCATCAGTATAGTTATACGATTTTTAGCAGCTGCCTGGGTTCGAGACCCGAACGAACTTACGCTCGCCAAGCCTCTTACCCACACATCCACAGTCAGTCGCCAAGTATAGCAGGCTATTTAATCGCTATATTTCTAAGGGGAAATGACCTTCACCTAGAGTTCTCAAACTTTGTAAACAAAGTGAGATTTGGCTGAGCCGAATACGGTGAATCTGCAATTATATACCTCCTAAGTAGATAATTCTTAACTTATATATATATATATATATATATATATATATATATATATATATATATATATAACTCTTAACTGTACGGTGACCTGCCCCATATCACCCAAACCATCCGAGTGAGACGAACAAGACACGAATGACACTGCTGGAAAAGCAAGGAAGAACTCATAAGTGATGTCCTCCTGTGGAAGCCAGCACATGGACACACCACTTAAGGCTGTCCAGCAAAGTCGTACATTAATCAGCTCTGCGCGGATACTGGATGCTGCACAGAGGACTTCCCAAGAACAATGAATGATAGGGATGGTTGGAGAAAGATTATCCTGGATATCCGTGCTATATAACGCGACATGACGATGATGATAATGATATATATATATGTATATATATATATATAAACAGAGAAACAGAGATAGATAGATAGATAGAGAGAGGAGAGAGAGAGAGAGAGAGAGAGAGAGAGAGAGAGAGAGAGAGAGAGAGAGAGAGAGAGTGTATGTGTGCCCTTGTCCGTGTTTGTGAGTATGTGTGTGCGTGCGTATATTGGCATTAGATAAATTATGTATTTCTCGGTTTCTAGACATCATTCTGTGTTGCTCGGACTTAGTATTTATTAATGGCTATCGCAAAACTGACCAGCACAAAAGAAAATGGACAAACATGTTTACCAATCCGTTAGTTTATGATTAAATCTGGCATCACCATCGTCTGAGGATGTTTTTTCATCAGATTATTGCTTCATAAATCAACACTGTGTAACCAAACACCTATACATATACATATAAATATAAATATATATGTATACGATATATATATATATATATATATATATATATATATATATATATATATGTATACAAGTATATAAATAATAATATCTGTCAATTTCTCTCTCTATATATATACATATATGTATATATATATAGGCAGAGAGAGAGAGAGAGAGAAGAGAGAGAGAGAGAGAGAGAGAGAGAGAGAGAGAGAGAGAGAGAGAGAGAGAGGAGGGGATTAATGTGACTCTGTATACAGTTTTATCCTATTGGCAAGTACGGGGCCATAAATACGGATCAAGACTACATAAAATATGGATCAAGATTATACAAAGAGATTAAGGGCTATATGAAATAAGAACCGAATCTATATAGGACATGGATCAAAACTACTAGGTATGTCAGAAAAGTTCCAGGACTGGTGTCACAAAAAAATATTTCAAATCAAAACTACAAACTATAAATTATCCCCTTCAAAGTAATCCCCCTGGAGTCTAATGCACTTTCTCATCCTTCTGTCACGCTTGCATGCACTCCGTAGTTCTGTCGTTACGGCCTTTTTGATGTCATGCCCATCCTCAAAACTGGTTCCCTTGATGACTCTCTTGAGCTTGGGGATGAGGAAAAAACACATGGAGCCAGGTCGGACGAGTAGGGAGGTTGCTCCAGTACAGTGATGTTTTCTGGGCCAAGAAAAATTAATTTCAAAGTTATCCCCTTCAAAGTAATCTCCCTGGAGTCTAATTCACTTTCCCATCCTTCTCCGCTACGCTTGCATGGACTCCTGGAAGGATTCTTCCGGGATTCTCTAGCTCTGTCGTTACGGCCTCATACACATCCTCAAAACGGGTTTCTTTGATGACCCCCTTGAGTTTGGGGAAGAGGAAAAAATCACATGGAGCCAGGTCGGGCGAGTAGGGAGTTGCTCCAGCACAGTGATGTTCTTTGGACCAAGAACTCTTAGATACTCAGGGCAGTGTGGGCAGGGCGTTGTCATGGTTACGCAGCAAAGAGTTGTCTGCCACATCTCTCACCTCTTCTTGCGCACTGAACGAAGCAAACGCCGCAGTATCTCTTTGTAGACATGCTGGTTGATCGTCTGGCTCTGTGGCAAAAACTTGCAGTGGACGATGCCCCTCACATCGAAGAATGCAATCAACCTGGAATTTTTCTGACATACCTCGTATATGATATAGTTATTTACCAAGCTTAGCTTATATGTGGCACAAAACCAGAAAGGGCGCCCAGTGAGAAACGAATTCACTAACAATGGTCTACGAATTTAGCTTGCTAACCATTACACCACGTGAGGTGTCCCTGCTCGTATATGATATAAGGATTAAGATTACATAGAATATGAGGGTCAGGGCTTTAAGAAATATGTATAATATAATAAGGTAAAAAGAATCCAAAAAAGGTATGTGTAGATGATAGTTGAAAAATATGTGGATGAGTCAGCACAACACTACCTGTCGATTTCTTATTGGTCGACATGTGTAAGAGAGCAGACGCAAGAGGCGTGTCTGTTTCCAAGGCATTTTGACTTGGGAATAAAATAAACCAGTTCATGTGAAAAATAAACAACAAAAAAGCAAAAAAAAAACAAAAAACAAAAACAAGAACGTCTTGTTTTGTTATTACAAACTATGAACAACACAAAACAAGATATCCTCAAGCGAATCCCAAGATGTTCCAGACTCAAACAGCGAGAATGCCATCCAGCTCGACATTAGCTCCAACAACCAGATCCCAGCCAAGACAGGATAAAAGTAAGATTAGTGCATTACGATTACTATTAATATTTCAAGTAGGGCATGTAACACGTGCCCTTGGTATGGCAACCAGTCCAGGAGAAGGAAAACTCTGAATTCAAATGTGTTAAACCCCGCTTAAGAAATTGACCTAGTGTCTCATTCTACTCATACGGAGGTCTTGGTAAATATATATACAATTTGTGTCAAATGTATCGAGATTTTTTGTACTTTGACACATCTTCATTCATTCATTTTTTTCAGAAAACAAGGTGTATTCTCTCTCTT
>CM042165.1:66028802-66098802 GCA_023376005.1 Doryteuthis pealeii
AAAGTTGCTTAAAAACAATATCTACACATATTATCAAGTGTGTGTATATATGTCAACGTGTAAGTGTGTATCTCTCTCTCAGTGAATTTTTAGTCTAATTTATTGTAAGTTTATATCTCCTCAACACTATCATGTTCTTCATCCCAACCAACCCCAACACCCAGTCGACGACAAGTTAAGGGTCACAATTTTCTTTGATTTTCATCGGTGTATCTAGCCAGAGCACACACGCAGGGCCGGGGTGAATAAAATTTGCCTTTTTTTAACTGATACATTCCAGTAAAAAAAAAGTTATACTTGTTGGATTTTTTGGATATAAGGCATGGGGCAAATGGTCACTCCTAAATATAGACTCGCCTATAAACACGTGACCTGAGAAGGATTCTTATTGTCCAATCACTGGCACTGCTGCTGCTGCTTCTGCTGTATTAATAGAGACCCCAATCTGAGCTTATTTCATTGACATTTGGATTCTCTTGGACGACGGACTTACAAGGAATACGTTAACACCGGATTCTTATTGGCTTGCTTACTTATTCATTACATCTGGAACGAAGGATGGCTGCCAGATACTTAACAATACTGTACGGAAGAAAGTATTTAAAATGGACATATGAAAAGAATAATAGAATAGAAATGTGTGTTGAGATTTTTTGGGTTATAAGGCGTGTGTCAAATGCCCACTTCTACTTATAGACTCGCTGACAATTATGTGACCAACCCCTTGGCCAATCACTGGCGGTGCTCTGCTGCTGTTATAATATTTATACCGGCTGTTCGGATCTTAACTACGCACAACTACTTTGAACCTTCATGGACGACGGACCTCATAGGATTATATCACTGGACCTTTAACAATACTTACCAAAGGATTCTATAGCTCAGGACTTACTTACTTTAAGTCCTTTTCAACTGGCCAAGGATGGCGTTCAAACACTTAACGTGTCTTTGAAAATAGGGTATACAAGATTGTCTATTAAATCAAATCAGGAAATACATTATTGTCTAAGTATGACTCCAGCTTGGTAGTGCTACGATCTCCCAAGCGACATTAATTCTATTTAATTAATTTTTACTTTTTTCTTTTTTTTCTTGTTGTTTTTTCTTCCTTTGTTTTTTCTTTCTTCTTTATTGTGAACAGTGTCAACAAAATGTATTTCAGTTAATGTTATATCCCGAGATGTAGGAATAAAAAACGATAATAAAAACAGTGAAATATGTTTAACATATAACAATATTTGTTTTATTCATTTTCACTGACCGGGAATACAGTGGGATGGTTTTGGATAGAATTCAACTGTGTTTGTAATGTGTGTGGTCACACATGGGCCAGTCCTTGTCTGCCCGACTGCCAGTCTTTGTCTGCCCTTTACTTGTCAGTTTTCTGTCTCACTGCTTGTCAGATGTAGAATCGTTAGGGTGAGATAACTCTCCCCAACAGTTAATATTTTGAAAAACGGAATTAAAACAATGAATTTAGGGTCCCGCTAGAGTCAAGAATGAAAATGATACATTACTAAAGATTTTTGCAGTTTTAATAGATATACGTTAATGCTCGGTCGAGTCTGACAAGCCCTATTCCCGGAGTCGTATTATCAAGTCTCCTTTATTCCCTTAGCTCTACGCCCTGTTATATATATATATATATATATATATATATATATATATATATATATATATAATAAGTAAAGTAAAGTCGTCGGGGCGGCCTAATGTCGGTATCAGCCATGCAGCAAGGGAAGTCTATCCCCTTTTCACTAGCGCTAGACCAATGAGATTATTTTAGTGTCTGAGGTGAGGCGCCACACCTACCATCAGCTCCTTACTTTACCGCACAGGTCCCTGTGCTACTCATACGCTGAGTTGGCGAGGGCGGGTATCGAACTAGGAACTGACTATATAAAAACCTTAATTTATCTGAAAAAAAATTTATCTCAGTTTAACGAATGAATTACATCAACTTAGTTAAATATAAGGCAGGATCATGATGAATCATTTGGGTTGAAACCATGGTAGACCCTTAACTCCTTTTTTCCTCTACTACTACTACTACTACTATTATTATTATTATTATTATTATTATTATTATTATTTTATATGTTTTTAATATATTGATTAGTTTGGTATAATTTACTAATGCCACTGCAACGGAAAGGTTAAAGTAAATTAGTAAATTATCCCAAACTAATCAATATATATATATATGAGACCTGGGTTGTTTACAAACGACATCTCCGGACACTCGAAGATTCCATCAGAATTGCCTTCGCATGATATTAGGGATAGAATGATTGTCATTTACACCAGACACCACAATACTTGAAAGATGTCACCTGCCTAGTATTGAGAGTTTAATCCTTAGATCACGTCTTCGCTGGTCTGGTCATCTAGTTCGCATGAATGATTGCCGAATACCCAAACAACTATTTTACGGGGAAATCTCAACTGGCAAACGTCGTCAGTGCAAACCCAAATTGAGGTTTAAGGACTGCCTCAAGGACACTCTGAAGAACACTGCTATTGCTGTGGAGGACTGGGAGAAGCTAGCATGTAATAGACCTGCCTGGAGAGCCACCATCTACCTGCCTGTGGAAGAATTTGAGTCCAACCGAATTAAACACCAAAAATTGAAGCGGGCTATTAGAAAGGGTAATTTTCAACCCAGCAACATTCAAAGTGGAGAAGTTCCAACATGTAGTTTATGTGGAAGAGTATCTCTCTCCAGAGCTGGCCTGGTGAGTCATCTGAGAAAACACAAGAATAGAGTGTCAAATGCTACTGGCACCCAATTATGATGAAAAAACAAAAACAAAACAAAACAAAACAGGAAATGGTCTTACTCGAACACAAGTTGACAGCCATTATATATATATATATGTATATAGTATGCTATTCGTATAAGTAAATAGTGCTCAATATCAACGACAGACAATGTATATCTAAGTTAGTAGTGTTTCTTTACTGCATGTTTTTATTAAAGATAAAAACTCCTCTACATTTTTTAAAATATATTTTTTTTCCTTTTTTCGAATTTCATATTTCAGTATTGGATCGATACTATATAAAAATTGCCCCAAGTTCTTAGTTTTTACATTTGTATAGATTTCAAGTACTTTCGACCGTCATCGACCATTATTAAGAATAGTTAAAAGTTAAAGTTCAATATTTTAACATCGATCAGAACGTTTATCTATTAACCCTCGCAAACAAACACTAAAGAAAGACTAAAAAAAACCCCAAACAAACAAACAAACAAACAAACAACACAAAAAACTGTGTATTGTGTTATGTTTATGTTCATGACGTCATTAGTTTTTCGATCTATACATCAATACGCTTTTTCCTTAATCTTCCGACCGTTATCATCTTTCAACTCCCTTTCGTTAAAAAATGAGACCATCCCAATCGTCCATGATAAAATGCAATAAAAAATAAATAAATAAATAAATAAATGTAAACTCTGATTATCTGGTATTGCTTATCCGCCGAATTCTTATTTCTTATGAGTGTCGTCACTTCAGCTAGATAATAGACCATTCCGTTCTCAGTAAAAAGAAAGAAAGGGAAGGGGAAAAAATCATGCGATACAGAAAAAATAATAAGAGAGAGAGAGAGAGAGAGAGAGAGAGAGAGAGAGAGAGAGAGAGAGAGAGAGAGAGAGAGAGAGAGAGAGAGAGAGAGAGCGGAAGCGATAACGCTAATCTGTTTCAATCGAACATAATGAAAAGATGAAAAGAAGGAGAGAATAAAAAAAAGCGAGTGAAAGTTAAATTAAGATTATTATACGTTTTGCAAATTGAAGTATATCGCAATAGCTCTTAAGTAAACACATCAAACATTGTAATAATCAAATCATCATAGAGTGATATATCCATAGGTACCGCTAGTTATTAGGAATATGTTAAAATGCCTTCTCTTAAATAGTAGAAGAGAAGTCACACAGTCATACTATTCCGCTTAATTTAGGGTGTCTGATCATGATTAACATGGGTGGTTAGGGGATTATTTTAGGGCATGTCAACCCTTGTTGGGTTATTTTATGCCGAAGACATTTTGTTTTATTCATTCCTGATGGGTACTCAATTTTTCTTGAAAAATTTTTTTTTTCAAATTTAATTTTTTAAACACATTTTCTGATACATTTTTTCAATTCAACCCATAGATGGGGCCCTAACAAGTACTCCGGGTCAGAGTGGAACTGGGCATGAGAACACTTTTTCCTTTTTTCTTC
Organism: Doryteuthis pealeii; assembly: GCA_023376005.1. Taxonomy (NCBI): domain Eukaryota; kingdom Metazoa; phylum Mollusca; class Cephalopoda; order Myopsida; family Loliginidae; genus Doryteuthis; species Doryteuthis pealeii. Next base: position 66,033,034 of record CM042165.1, read on the forward strand.
TTTGACTTGCCAGCTCCAACTTGGTCGAAGTCGCGGAGACTACGGAATATACAGTCTTTTTTGTGGTAGTAAACTGTATCAAGTATCTTGGACAAGTGGAGGCAACAGGGTGACTTCCTTGGTGAAATTCTTCCACGTGCTTTTTGTTTCTCGCTCCGTAGCGACATGGAAAGGGGAGGGAACTTCAAGCTCTCCCTAGTGCTTTTAGCTAAGGGGTCTTATAAAACACCGTTCTTTTTGATTAGGAACAATTCCTAAATTGTTCTCCATAAGGACTAACTCGTCCAGAAATTCTGCTTCTTCTGTAGCCGACGCAAAAAAAAAAAAGGCAGGAAGTCTTGAATTCTTTTAATTCAGGAACAATTCCTAAATTGTTATCCATAAGGACTAACTCGTCCAGAAATTCTGCTTCTTCTGTAGCCGACGCAAAAAAAAAAAAAAGGCAGGAAGTCTTGAATTCTTTTAATTCAGGAACAATTCCTAAATTGTTATCCATAAGGACTAACTCGTCCAGAAATTCTGCTTCTTCTGTAGCCGACGCAAAAAAAAAGGCGGGAAGTCTTGAATTCTTTTAATTCAGGAACATTTCCTAAATTCGTTTTCCATAAGGACTAACTCGTCCAGAAATTCTGCTTCTTTTTCCTGGAACAAATGCCAGAAATAAACCTTCTTGGTCTGTTTCTTGTTCCAAAGAAGGCTTTAATTTGCTGTTTTAGCTAGGTCCAATAACTTGTGACTAGCGGCTTGTTAATCACTTGGACCTAAGAAAATAATTTTGCTTCTTTTTTTTTCAGGAACAAATACCTGAAACAGTCTTCTAAAGTCCGTTTCTTTGTCACAAAGAAAGCATTAGTTTGCTCTTCGAAGAAATGAAGACTATCAAACTTTAAAAATCTACATACTTATCTGCCAAATGCAGGCCCCCTAAGTTATCTAAAAAATATTAGGCCTTTGGAGCTGGAAGAGGTAGACGAGCGCTTAAATACAGATACTCAGCTATTCTTCTCATATATATATATATATATATATATATATATATATATATATATATATATATATATATAGTGATTACAGAAAAAGACTAAGACACTGACACACCAGAACAACAGTTTTATAGATGAAATATTGTGTATTGCATTTTTATAGTTCCCCTAATTCCGATGGCATAAGTCTAGGCGGCAGTTAAATTAAATAAATGGTTTTATTGTTAGCTAGCCACTTGATTGCTTGAAGACTTCTTGTACGTTAAGACCTTCAGGGTTCAATAAGTGCACTTTCTAAGTTTGGCTCTCATTTAAGCAGAGACAATCTTTCCAATTATTTTTAATTACGACAAACAATCTAAAATAGATTTAATTTGTCGAGATAGAATAAGAAACATTGGGTACGATGTTGAGATTAAAGCCGAAAGATATTGGATAGATAAAAAGAAGAACCAGGCTGATGCTTAAGGCTAAAACAAACAAGACGTTTCAGAGATGCGACCGATTGAAAGTTATCAAAAAAAAAAACAAAAAAACAAAAGTAAAAAACTAAAGTAAAAAACAAAAAAACAAACAAACAAACAAAACAAAAAGCAACAACAAAAAGTACTACCCCCCAAAAAAAAACCAACAACAAATAAAACAAAAATAAACAAAATAAACAAAAGAGACTTATGATGGGTATAGAGATGGTTTCTTACACACACACACACACACACACACACACACACACACACATATATATATATATATATATATATGATTTAATGTAACCTCACCAAGTAGCATATATATATATATGAATGTAATGTTAATAGTAGCTGTATATATATATATATATATATATATATATATATATTATATATATTTGTATGTAACCTTACCTAGAAACATATATATTTGAATGTAATCTTACATTGTAGCATATATATATATATATATATATATATATATATATATATATATGTGTGTGTGTGTGGTGTGTTTGTGTGGTGTGTGTGTGTGTGTGTGTTACCTATAGTCATATGTATTTGAATGTAAGCATACCTAGAAGCATATATATATTTGAATGTAATCTTACCTGGTAACACACACACACACACACACACACACACACACATATATATATATATATACATATATATATATATATATATATATGAAAAATAGATGGAAATTAATCCGACAGTATGAAATTTAACATTTTGAAAAAACATATGATGTTTTGTTATGTGATTGCTGACAGATCTGTTTCGACCAAATCGATAAGTTGGTCTTCATCAAAGAGCGACATAGATTGGAAGAAAGATATCCGTTAAAAAGACTGTTTACAAAAAACGAACGCTGAATTCAACCGCTGAAATTTTCAAAAATGCATGTTCTGTTTTAAAAATAAAATAAATTTTATTTTTAATTTTAAAAAATCAGAAGCATTATAGTTTATAATAAAACTCAAAAGAGTTTGTTGTAAAAATATATAAAAAATGTAAAGTGGGTATCAAAATATTATAGTATATATTTCAGCTGTTAAAAATATATACAAGTCCGTTCTAAACCCGAATAAAAGCGTCAATCGGGAGCTCCATCATTAATGACTGCCAAGTGTGGCAGCAAATCGCGCACAGGGGCAGGTGTGGTTGCATGTACAACAAATACTACATTGTTGCCAAAAGCCGCACGAACAGTTTCCCTGGGTCCCCGACGCTTTGAAGACCTTACTCGGGTTACTCTCGTAAAACCAGAAATGTTCGAAGAAGAAAAATGGCCGTCAGTTTTCAATTATGGATGATGTCTTTTGATTCAAAAAGCTTTTTTTTTTTTAAATTACAAAGAAAAATCCGGTTCACATTGTTATCTTTGTTTTCAACACCATTTTGTCGAATAAAATTTCTGATTAGAAGACAGCTGTCAATTATTTCTCGTCTGACCGACTTCAGAATATTTGTAGCGGGAGATATGTAACAAAACAGTTAAAATTTATAGCGGTAGTGGTATTACGACGCGGCCAAAATTTATAGCGGGAACTGTATTACGACATGGTTGAAATTAATAGCGGGTGATGTATTACGGCGTGGTTGAAATTTATGACGGGAGTTACCTTACGATCCGATTGAAATTCATAGCAGGAGTGGTATTATGGCGCGGTTAAAATTCATAGTGGGAACTGTATTACGACATGGTTGAAATTTATAGCGGTATTACGGCACGGTTAAAATTTATAGCAGGAGCGGTATTACGGTACGGTTGAAATTTATAACGGACGCGGTATTATGGCGCAGTTAAAATTTATAGCGGGAGCGTTATTACGGTGCGTTTAAAATTTATAGCGGGTGATGTATTACGGCGTGGTTGAAATTTATGACGGGAGCTATATTACGATGCGGTTGAAATTCATAGCGGGAGTGGTATTATGGCGCGGTTAAAATTTATAGCGGACGCGGTATAACGGTGCAGTTGAAATTTAAAACAGGAGTGGTATTACCAAACGATTTAAGTTTGTTGCAGTGGCAGTATTAGGAAAAGATTGAAGTTTGTAGCGGGGCTGTATTAGCAAATGGTTAAAATTTATATCCGGAGTTGATTTAAGTGTGTTGTTGCGGTGGTTGTATTACCAAAAAGTTAAAATTTATAGTGGAGGCTTTATTACCAGACGGTTAAAATTTATGGCGGGAGCTGTATTATCAAACATTTGAAGTTGGTAGTGGGAGCTGTATTACCAAACGGTTGAAGTTAGTAGCGTGGGCTGTATTACGAAATGGTTGAAGCTGGTTGCGGTGGCTGTATTACCATATGGTTAGATTTTTATAACGGGGGGCCGTATTACCAGACGGTTAAAATTTATAGCGGGAACTGTATTACCAAACGGTTAAAGTTTATAGCGGTGACTGTGTTGGAATTTTTGGATATAGTTATTTACTAAGCTGAGTTTAGATGTGGCACAAGGCCAGAAGTATGGGGCACCCAGTGAGAATCGAACTCACTAACAATGGTCTGCTAAGCTAGCTTGCTAACCATTACACCACGTGAGGTGCCCTAGTTATTTACTAAGCTTAGCTTAGATATGGCACAAGGCCAGAAGTATGGGGCTCCCAATGAGAATCGAACTCACTAACAATGGTTTGCGTGTGCCAGACGGTCACTTCTATTTATAGACTCGCCGAGTGTCACGTGACCAACCCACTAGCCAGTCACTGACAGCGCTCTGCTGCTGCTATAATTATTTATACTGAAGGTCTGAAAACACCTAGGCATTAGACCTTGGACACTCGTGGAGTACGGACCTCATGTGATTATAACACTTGGATCATCTAGGACGTCGGACCTAAAGGACACTATCCCACAAGGACTTATTGATTTACTTACTTGTTTACTTTAAGTTCTTCTTACAACTGGAACCAAGGATGACGGCCAGTTACTCAACAGACTGTATTACCAAAACGCTTAAAATTTATAACGGGGGCTGTATTTCCACTGTTGCAGAATTGTAAGACTCCCACCCTCTAATGGGGTCAGCTGTTAGTGCGAAGTTAAAACCAGAAGCTTCTCTCTGTGTTTGAACTCAACCGTTACGGCAACCACTTCCTATTAAATACATAATCTTGCAGATTAATGGAATTCGAAATGTAGTCTGAAAGCGAGAAATGAATTAAATCAAATGAAATGAATTTATTAATTAAACTTAATTCAAATAATTAATTGATTGTGCAGAATTGTAATGCCTCCGTAAGATACAGTTCCGATAAGTGGGTGGATGCTGATATTGTGTGCAGCACGATGCATTCTTCTGTTCACGCTGCTCACTAAACTAATACGTTATATCTACGTGGGCATCGAAAGGTTGGCGCTTGATCCCGAACATAACTCAAAAACCACCCATCGTCTACAAGCACAGGCAAAAGTAATTTGGGTTATTTCCTATGAGTCTAACATAAACAAAGGGGGGACCATTCTTGACTGATAAATTATTTATTTATTTATTGATCTACTAGGAAAAGAGAAGACGGTGTTAGGGTTAGGGTTAGGGTTTAGGGTTAGAGTTAGGATTAGGGTTTAAGGTTAGTTTAATGGGAAACTAAATAAATAAATTATCAGTCAAGAGTGGTTCCCTTTGTTTATGTTAGAATTATAGGAAATAACCGTAATTTGGAATTCTGTCATATATCTTTTTTTCTATATATTACGAAATATATTGATATCCAAAAAACGTTCACAAAAAAGTTTATACGCAATATATATATATATATTATAATATATATATATATATATATATATATAAATATAATATACAAGCGTGTTGGTAAACCCAGCAAATAGTTTGATTGTAAAAATATACTACCAAACATCAACCGGGGAGAAAAAAATTTTTGAAAAAAAGAAAAGGACCAAGATAGTCGTACCAACAAAAAATAATCTATTGGTACAGTATTTGGCCAAAAAAAAACAAACAATTTATATGTATATATATGTATATAGGATATATATATATTCATATAACCGCTAGGAGAATAGCTGATAAGTAAAAAGTGCTCAATACCTAAGTAGAGCAAATAATAAAGATAAATCTAATGAGTCAGACGAACCTACTCAGATCTTAGCCCTGAAGAGCATTAAGTGAAACTAATAGTAGGTTCGTCTGACTCATTAGATTTATCTTTATATATGTATATATATATATATTTGAGATATATTTTTGTATCTGTATCCGTTTTTTGGAAGTACATATACCAGGTTTGGGCATTGGTGTGAAGCATTAAAGTGCTATATTATGATAATGTATTTACCATGATATATATTTGGTAAATACATTATCATAATATAGCACTTTAATGCTTCACACCAATGCCCAAACCTGGTATATGTCAAGAGATTTGGCCCGAAACGCTTTGCACACTTTCTCTTCTGATGAGCCTATTTCAGTTGTAAACATCGTTTTTTTTTTCATTATATCTTATTCATATATATATATATATATATATATATATTATATATATATATATATATATATAGTTAATTCCTTGTTAGTATTGGAGAAATGATAATAAAGTCCTCAATTACTTCTGTAAGAATTGTATTTATATATTTATTTATAGTATTCAATACATTTAAGAGTCCGTTTTACCAATGGTTTCGGAGCCTCACATTTAAGTGATTGATCGTCATCAGAAACGTTCACTTTTGAAAATATTTGGACTTTATTTTTTTTATTTTTTTTTATTTTCATATTTATTTTTATTTTTATTTTTTATTTTTTATATATGCGCGTGGTTTAATGGTTAGAATCATAGGAAATGGACTCGTCAATCAGAGTTCAAATCTGGGTCGAGGCTGTTTGCAGTTCACATAGCGTTAATAACCTTGGGAAAGGTATGCATCCAATTATTCTCCATCAACTATGGTAAAATAGTAGGCCATACTGGGCTCTTTAACCATGGTTTAGCAACCAGTCTGGAAGAAGGAAAACTGAATTCAAACCTGTTGAACTCCGCTTAACAATCGATTTAGTATCGCATCCTACTCGTGCGGAAGGGTCAGTAAATGTGCATAGATTTGTTGGCGAGAGACTGTCCTGAATATCCGTGAAACTAGCGCAACATAATGATGATGATGATGATATATATATATATATTTATATATACTAGCAAATATATGCACCCTCCGGGTGCAAGTATTCAAGTTTTAATGTAATAAAATATTGTATTAAATTAGAAAGGCTAATGAAACTAAATAAGAATACAGATAAAAAGATTTGAAACAGAGGGAGTATAATAACAGATTTGAAACAGAGGGAGTATAATAAAAATTGGAACAACTGAAACTTACTCTTCCATCACTCTCGACTTTCATTGTTATTTTTTCTAATTTAAGTATTTAGTTATAAGAGGAAGTAAAGAATAAAATGACAGTTATTTTATCTTGTTAATGGATTTCATTTAAGATTCATTGAAGAGATTTTTGCTTATATTAATTGAAATAAAACCAAACAATTAGAAATCAATAATACTAAGCACATATTTATTAAATTCGATTTTTTAATATTATATGCAAATAAGCCTTCCCATTCACACTGTAAACCGCTATGTTGTTATAATAAATATAATTGCATGTTGTCAGTATGTAGACATAGTTAACAGTATTAATAATGTAAGACAATTTTATTAATAATTGAGATTTAGATAAAATAAAATCATGGAGAATGTGATGTCAATAACTAAGAGAATTGTGACTTGAGTAGAATATAGTTTCGGTTACAGACAGAAAAACACACAATCTCCATTATAATAAGATATATGTATAATAGAAAAGGTGACTTAACGGTGAATATGGTGCAGAATTCAGGCAGGTAAGTCAGCGATATTAGAAATACAAAGTGCTCAATACGTTAGTAGAGCAAATTATTACAATATAGGTACATATATATGTACCTATATGTATTGATATATGTACCTATATGTATATATATATATATATATATATTCATTCGTTTTCATTGAGTAGCATTAATAGGCTCAATATATTTCGTAAACTATAGAGCATTTATAGTTGTAGAAAACAGTTTTCTCTCTACCACTGATTCGGTGTTCAAGACACACCTTCCACAGGAGAACTAAGAAATTATTGGTTGCTAATTCTATATATACTTGTCTGGTTTAGAATTATTTCTATTTCTCTCTCTTTCTTTTAATTAGTATGAACTTTAGTCTTTAAATCTAAACTGTTTCTCTTTGAAATTAAAGATTAGTTTTCCATACGCTTATTAGGCAAAAGTAATTTGTAATTCTATCTGGCTTCTATCTTCAACTCCCACTCCTTTTTTTCTTTTATTAATTTTGTTTATATCTTATTTGTGTATACTACTGGGGTTAAATCTTCTGGTAAATATGTTTAGTTATAGTAGTAATTAAAAAAATAATTAAGGTATATATTAAATATATGTTTAGTTATAGTAGTAATTTAAACAAATAATAATTAAGGTATATATTTTGTATCTTCAGATGCAGTGGTTTTTCTCTTGCTTGTACACTCAACAGCTCTGTATGGACACAGGGTGCCATCTAGAGAACTTACCAAGTTTTTGTGGTGTTGCATATCTTCAGATGTTGAGGCTTTTCTCTTGCTTGTACACTCAGCAGCTCTGTATGGACACAGGGTGCCATCTAGAGAACTTACCAAGTTTTTTGGTGTTGCATATCTTCAGATGTTGAGGCTTTTCTCTTGCTTGTACACTCAGCAGCTCTGTATGGACACAGGGTGCCATCTAGAGAACTTACCAAGTTTTTGTGGTGTTGCATATCTTCAGATGTTGAGGCTTTTCTCTTGCTTGTACACTCAGCAGCTCTGTGGACACAGGGTGCCATCTAGAGAACTTACCAAGTTTTTGTCGTGTTGCATATCTTCAGATGTTGTGGCTTTTCTCTTGTTTGTACACTCAGCAGCTCTGTGTGGACACAGGGTGCCATCTAGAGAACTTACCAAGTTTTTGTGGTGTTGCATATTTTCAGATGTTTTGGCTTTTCTCTTGCTTGTACACTCAGCAGCTCTGTATGGACACAGGGTGCCATCTAGAGAACTTACCAAGTTTTTGTGGTGTTGCATATCTTCAGATGTTGTGGCTTTTCTCTTGCGATAACCATGACTTATGCCTTTCTTTTTTGGAGATTTAATTCAAAGGGGAAGTCTCTATCGTTAAAACATTAAAACCAGATTTAACCTGTACGGTCAAATATTGATTCGTTTTTTTCTCTATTTTCTGATTTCTGTAAAGCAGCCCCCCCCCCATTCCCAGAGACTCGGTTTAAATAATACATCCAAATTACCAGACTAGTATTCTTTGTAACCACCATTATGAAGAATTTGGAACAACTGAATAGTTGGATAATGACATGAAGATATATAATAATGTCATTAGTAATATCGATACTCTTTAAATGTATACGTGTAATGAAGTTTGAAATAAAGGCAATAAAGAAAACTAGCAGGACCTGTGGATATACCACAGTATGATAATTTAATTACTAAAACGTTTGATATGTTCACTTAAGAGCTGTTGCAAAATACTTCAATATGTAAAGAGTATGATAATCATGATTTGACTCTCTCACTCTTTTTATCATCCTTTCCTTCTTTTCATTTAATCTTTTCATATTATATTTGATTGAAACTGATTAGCGTTATCGCTTCCGCGCGCTAAACTCTGTCTATCTTTCCCATGCTTTCTTTCTTTCTTTCTTATATTTTTTCTGTGTAGTATGTCCTTTTTTTTTTTATATTTCTTTCTTTCTAATAAAATCTGAATGGTCGATTATCTAGCTGAACTCACGACATCCATAAGAAATAAGATTTCGACGGTTAAGCGATACCAGATAATCAGGATTTATATTTTTGCATTTCATCTTGGACGATTTGGGCGGTCTGATTTTTAACCAGAGGGTGTTCAAGATAATAACGGTCGGAAGATTAAGGAACAAGCGTATTGATGTATAGATCGAAAAACTCATGACGTCATGAGCACAAACTTAACACAGTACACCGTTATTTTGTTCATTTTTTTTTTTTATATTTTGTTTCTTTTATTTGTTTTGCGTTTGATTGCGAGAGTTGATAGATCATTTTTAACCAGAGGGTGTTGCAAGATGATAACGGTCGGAAGATTAAGGAACAAGAGTATTAATAAATAGATAGGTTTTATGGTTCCTATGTATGAGTTATTTTTAATGCTGATTTCGCGTGAAATGTGGAGTTGATACGTGTGCATGTCACATATAATAAACATTTGTGATGGAGGCGCGTGGTCTAATGGTTAGAGTCAACGCGAGTTCAATTCCTGGACGAAGCTGTTGGAATTTCACATGGCACTAATACCCTTGGGAAAGGTATGAATCCAATTCTCCCTCCAGCTATGGATAAATAACAGGACAGACTGGACTCTTTAACCATGGCTAGGTAACCAGACTAGGAGAAGGAAAACTCTGAATTCAAACCTGTTAAACTCCGCTTAAGAAATTGACCTTGTGTCGCATCCTGCTCGTGCGCAGGGGTTGGTAAATATATATAATAAACATTTGTTAAATAAAAGAAACTACAAAATCCTTACGTTTTACTGCGGACGATTTATTCCTTTTTTTAAAAATTAAGGTTTAAGTGAAGCCAAAGTTTCTAAAATCTTCCTTGTAGGCCCGGAATCAGTATTAATAATGATATAATAATATGGAGATACAAGTTACCCAAAATAACCATTGAAAATCGACAAAAAAAACCTTTGACCCAGGTAGCTTGAAATATTGTAAAATATATTCGACTCACCCTAGTAAGTCGAGGGTAACATGTGTGACCTAGGCGTCCTACATGTTCTACGTGAATAACATATACGAGATGAGGGAAGCGCGTGGTGTAATGGTTAAAGTCATGGGAAATGGACTCGTCGCCCCGAGTTCAAATCCTGGATGTGGTAATTGCATTTCACTTTGCGCTAATACCCTTGGGAAAGTTATGAATCCTACTCTCCCTCCAGCTATGGATAAATAGTAGGGCAGACTGGGCTCTTTAACCTTGGTTAGGCACCCGGTCTAAGAGAAGGAAAACTCTGAACTCAAACCTGTTAAACACCGCTTAATAAACTGACCTTGTGTCACATCCTGCTCGTGGTAAATATATATACGAGATGATTTGAGAGTGAGTTATTCACATGAAAATTGGGACCATGTCTCAATGCAGAGCGTGTGGGAAAAGACGAATTAAATGTTATATTTCTTGAGTCTTCATTTATCAAAATGTTGACTACAGAGTTTTGTTGATAAAATCTGATGAATCTGCCTTCATTCTTCTTCCCTCCCCCCTCTCTCTCCATCTCTCTCTCCCGCTCAACCTCTCTCTCCCTCTCTCATTCCATACCTCTCTCTCAACACCCCTTCTTCTCTTTATCTCTCTCTCCCTTTCACTCCCAACCTCTCCCCCGTTTCTCTCCCCCCTCTCTCTTCCTCTCTCAACCTCTCCCCTTCTATCTCCCTCCCTCTGTCTCTCTCTCAAACTCTCCCCGTCTCTCTTTCAGCCTCTTTCCTCCCTCTCTCAACCTCTATCCCCCCTCTCCTCCTTTATCTCTCTACTCTTCTTCTTCTCTCTCCCAACGTCTATCTCTTAACATATATATCCCCCCCTCAACTTCTATCGTCCTCTCTTTCTCAGCCTCTCCCCCTCTCTCTTTCAGCCTTTCCTCTCTCTCTCAACCTCTATCCCCTCTCGCTGCCATTATCTCTCTACTCGTCTCCCTCTCTATATGTCTCAACCTCTCTCTTAACCTATATACACCTCTCTCAACCTCTATCCTCCCCCTCTCTACCTCTCTCTCAACCTCTATCCTCCTCTTACTTTCAGCCTCTTTCCTCTCTCTCTCTCTCAACCTCTATCCCCCTCTCTCTCGTCTCTCTCTCTCTCTCTCAGCCACTATTCACCCCTCTCTTTCCCCTCCTCTCTCTCCGCGTCTTAACGCCATTTTTGTTTCACTATCTCGTAACAGTAGAGTAATTTATTTTGAAAAAAAAAAAAAGATGAAATATTTCTGACGATGTTATTGTAGATTCTACTCAGGTGTGTATCGATTCTGGTTGTGATAAAAAGAAGAAAAATTCACTAAATGAATGTGTTTCATAAAAGATACAGACACAAAGATAAGACGTAAGAATATACACGCATGTAAATCTTATGCTACGATATTAGTTACTTAGCAAAATGTCTTTGTTATTATTTCCAGCTGGCTGAGCAGTCCATGACATGCAACACTCTACGCTGGCCCTTAGTTAGGCTAGACGGGCGGTCAGAGATTCCTTCTTCGGTCACGTCAAGCCCCAGCACCTATATGATTGTCCCGACTGTATTGCTATGGCAAAACCCCAACATTACGGAATATTGTACATGCACGTAAATCTTATGCTACAATATTAGTTACTTAGCAAAATGTATTAATAAAAAAATTGAGTATCCATTAAGAATGAATGCATTTCAAAAACCTTGCCGGCATTAAATAACCCACCGGAGTTGATATGCCGTAAAACAAACCAAGCCAAAAGCTTTAAGTGCTTGAACTGATTACATTATGCCCAAGCTACATTAAGAGTATGTTCTCCATCCTCTGCGAGAGGCGCCTTCGCTGGCTTGGTCATGTCAGGAGGATGGAAAATGGCCGAATCTCAAAAGATCTTTTGTATGACGAATTAGTAAAAGGCTCCCGATCGGTAGGTAGACCACGTCTATGCTTTAAAGATGTCTGCGGGAGAGAGGTGAGGATATGCCACATTGACACAAACACGTGCGAAGTAGAGGCAGAAAATCGAGCGGCCTGGCGCCTTAATGTTAAACAAGACACGAAGACGTGTGAGGCGGAGAGGAGAGTAGACTCGACAACAAAGAGAGCCAAAAATAGGAAGAGAAAACAACAGCTCCAGAAAGCATCACAGTTTGTGTGCAGTCAGTGCAACAAAGACTGTCACTCAGGGATTGGCCTGCACGGTCACTTGTGCAGATGCAAATAATTAAAAAAAAAAATTTATTCATTTTTTGGACACTACGCCATCGTCCTTAGTGGACGGAAATGTGCCAATAACAATAACAATAACAACAAAAACATTCGAGTATCCATTTATTTGTGTGGTGTCAAGTATAGTAAACATTGTCACTTGTGACATGAAGGTAATTTTTTTTTCAGGACTTCATAATCGTACTGGTTCTTTTGACTGGATCAACCCCATTTTGGATCTGCTTGCTCACTGTCGTTTTTATATCAGGAATTATAGATTAGATTATTTCGGTATATAAGATGTGCTGAAGCCCACCACTTAAACTTATAGACTCTGCGTGGGCTCATGGATTCAATCAGCCAATCAACACGCTCGAATACGTGGTTATTTAACTATTTATTCGCCGATTTTGAAAGCCCCTCAGTTGCTGGTATTTGACACGGACGAACGAATCTGCAGCCAAGGACTCTGCTCAACCAAAGGATTCTACCCAACACTAAGGAACACCGAGGAACAACTAAAGGATTCTACCCAACATCAAGGAACATCGAAGAACAACCAAAGGATTCTACCTAACACTAAGGAACAACCAAAGATTCTTCACTAAAGAAGAGATCTCCACTGTAAAGTGCTCTCACCTGTAGCCTATAAATGGTGACAAAAATAGTAACTGTAGTGGCAATAAAGGAGTATTCCACACTCCCCAGAGCACCACTAGATGAAGTTTAACGTCATACCCAGGACACGAAAATCATTGGCTAATGTATTTTTTATGGAATAATCGTTTTCAATGCATTTTTATAGTAAAAATCATTTCCAATCAGTTTTTATAATAAAATCATTTCTAATGTATTTTTATAGTAAATATCATTGGCCAATACATTTTATAGCAAACTAATTTCCAGTGCATTTATAAATAAAATATCCCATGCATTACTTTGACTGTTTTTATTTATATTTTCAAAATAAATTACTCCTGGTATTATTTAGATTATTCGGACTATTATCCTCATCTTTATTGTTATCTGTACAACGTTTCGGTCAATGTGCCCTCCGGCCTTCTTCAGGTATTTCTTGTCGTAATTGCGAGCCATCACGGAACTTTGAACAGATAACAATGAAGATGAGGACAATAGTCCGAATAATCAAAATAATACTAATTATCAAAGCCACATCTCAAAAATTCAGGGAAATTACTCCTAGTTTTTCGTTTTCTAATATATGGGGCGGGGGGTTGGATTGGTAAGTCTGTAACTTAATAAATTAGTAGCTGAATTTAGATGTAAAACTTTCACTGTGTAAGGTTCGGTCTATGTAATTGACTTTTTACTTTGGTTTGGTTTGTTTTGTTTTACGACATATCAACCTCAGTGGGTAATTTAATGTCGTCAAAGTTTGGTCTGGTCGCATATAATCTAAAACTATCTCACGCCTAATCGCGCGCTTTCAAGGGGTCAAGTAAAAGGGCTATTACCCGTCAATAACTGTTTGGTAATTTTCCACTGGACACCGTCAATCTGAATCTGACGAACTTTATTCAAATATTGTAACTACAGGTACGTACATAAATCATAAGCTGATTATATGTTGGATTATTTTTAGTATATAAGCCGTGCTGCAATCTACCACTTAAATTTATAGACTAAGCGAGGTCACGTGATTTAAACCTTAGCAAATCAACAGCCCGAATACGTGGTTGGTTAACTACTTAATCAGCTGATATTGACAGATGTCCATTTGCACTCATTACCGAACGACCTGCAAGACGGAGGAGCACCAAAGAACAACCATAAAATCGTACCCAATATTAAGGGACACTAAGGAGGAACGCAAGGATTCTTCACTTAGGATCACGCACTGCTTAACACAAATGATCTCCGCTGGACAGCACTAAAGTGGTATATTCGCAGAGTTCCGTCCCGGCCCCCTGCCCCCAAATTCGCTAGCCGGTGGCTGCTGAAAAAAACCCACCAGCTACGATTGAAGTCCGTAGCCGAAGTGGTGTCACTTGAAAAAACAAACAAACTAGGGTTAGGGTTTAGGATTAGGGTTAGGGCTGGGGTTGGGGTTTAGGGTTAGTTTAATGCGAAAATAAATAAATAATTTGGGCTCTGTTTTTTCTGGCTCACCCTGGATACAATTTGACCCAGAAAAAACAGAACCACACGTTTTGTAATAAAACTGTTAATTTTTAACTAGGGGAGTTTAGGGTTAGGGTTTTAGGAGTAGGGTTGGGGTTGGGGTTGGGTTTTCGGGAAAAACACCCTAAGTTGGTTGGTTTTTTTTTTTCAAGTGACACCGGCTACGGACTTCAATCGTCGCTGGTGTTTTTTTTTTCAGCGGCCACCGGCTAGCGGTTTTTGAGGCAGGAGGCCGGGACGGAACTCTGTGAATATTACCGCCTAAAGGATGGTCACAAAAATGGTAACTAAGGGTAGGTGGGGTCTTACCCCTTCTGCAGTGGTGCAATTGTCATATTCTACAGACCCAGCTGACAGGGCGGAAGAACTGAAGTCTAACATTGCAAGAAGGATTACTAAATCTAAATAAGAGAACATTTCAAAAGGCAACTGAAAATGTACGAATCTGCATTGAGTTTAAAGAAATCTATTTTCAATATCTATTGTCGAGTTAAAATCCAGGTATAATTATCATCTTTTAGTAATTTGTGTCTTTAAAAGTAACATTTTAATTTAAAATAGTTCGAATATAAATTGTCTTAAAGACAATTGCATTCTTCTATAAATACTATCTATTAAAGAACAATAGAAACATAACCAATGGCGACGTAGATATAATACTTGGTCACTGATTTAATAGTATATCATGTGTATGTAATTATTATTCATGGCATGCAAGTGGTATTAATTCACTCAAAGGCAATTGGGAGTCTCATATATATATATATATATATATATATATATATATTATATATATATATATATATCATCATCATCATCATCATCATCATGTCGCGCTGTTAGCACGGATATCCATGACAGTCTCTCTCCATCCGTCCCTATCGTTCATCATTCTCGGGAGGTCCTCTATGCAGCATCCTGTATCCGCACAGAGCTGATCAATGTACGTCTTTGCTGGTCGGCCCACACTGGCGTGCTCATGTGTTGGCTTCCACAGGAGGACGTCGCTTATGAGTTCGTCCTTGCTTCTCCAACAGTGTCCCACGTGTCTTGTCCGTCTTACTCGGATGGTTTGGGTGATATGTGGCAGGTGGCCGTACAGCTGCTTTCTCGTGGGGTGCTGTTTCCACGTCTTGTTCAGGATTACCCACAGCATTCTTGTGCAGCTCCCATCTAGTTTATTCTCTAGTCGCTTCGTTAGGGTCCAGGTGGTGCAGCCATACAGCAGTACTGATACGATAACGGCCTGGAAAAACTGTTTAGTAAAGAAAAAAGCTTAAAAATCGGCTATTATGCGGTTATAGTACCATTTTCACTCACAGGTATATTCAGATACGTGTGAGTGGAAATGGTACTATAACTGAAAAATAGCCGATTTATAAGCTTTTTTCTTTACTAATTATATTGCTCTGTTTATAAAAAAATTAAACATCGAGCTCTCAAATCGGACCTGAACTTTCTAACATTTTACCATTTTACTGTTGGAAGAAAGGTTAGAATCATCCTAATACCAAATTACCCACCTACGAAAGTATATATATATATATATATATATATATATATATATATATATCATTGGCAATTCATCTCGAAAGACTATGATAAAAGTTTTTGTGTGCCCCTGAAGTTGCAGCGCCTCCTGTGACTATGAAGTCCTATGTTTGAGAAACATTCTCGACCACAGATTTTGCATTTGTAGGTTGTCCCTGTTGATGATGATGTTCCGATGCTTTGTTGCCGTTGCTTTCTTATGGACCTCTTAGCAGTTGTATCAGGGTGAATTCTGACATGTACAGTCCTCTATGGATATATATATATATATATATATATATATATATATATATATATATATATATACAGCATCTCTTAAAAATAAGTACACCCCCAAAATTTTTCTAATCAAAAAATGTTGGTGAGATCGTTGAATTTTACGTCATTTCAAGACTTGAGTAATTTTATGCCGAAGACGTTTTTGTTACAATTTATGAAATTGTATAATTGTATTGTTAGAATATTTAAATTAAGGTCTGTTGATTTAAAATCAAAGGGTCCCTATGGAAAATTACCGGTGACGGTTATAACCTTTTGATCCCTTGAAAATGCGTCATGATAGACACTTGAGAATATGTTAGTTTTTAGTTAAGCAGATTCGACCCAGATTTGAAGGAGAGCTGACGTGATTGTCGTCTCTCCTTGGTTCGATCTCTTCCCGCGGCGGAATCATTATGGGCTAAATAAAACTTGATCAAGTAAAACTAAGTCTTGTGTAAATTATTAAGACAATGTTAAGCCCTGCCCAAAGAAGAATTAAGAAGGAAAGTCAATCCCCAGCAGAAGTGTAGATAGAAGTCAGCCCATGCCCAGACAAGATGGCGGCCAGACAAGATAAAAGAAGCAGTAACAAAGTAAGAACTATCATCTTCTGTCTCTAATCTCTCTCCCTCACTCTCTCTTTCTCGCTCTCTCTCTTCTTTCTCTCTCCCTTTCTCTAAGATATCAGAAGATCTGAAACACGTGTTGCTGAAATAAAATTTTAAAAATTATATGTATATATATATATATATATATATATATATATACTAGCAAATATATGCACCCTCCGGGTACAAGTATTTAAGTTTTAATGTAATAAAATATTGTTTTAAATTAGAAAGGCTAATGAAACTAAATAAGAATACAGATAAAAAGATTTGAAACAGAGGGAGTATAATAAAAGATTTGAAACAGAGGGAGTATAATAAAAAATAGAACAACTGAAACTTACTCTTCCATCACTCTCGTCTTTCGTTGTTATTTTTTTCTAATTTAAGTATTTAGTTAAAAGAGGAAGTAAAGAATAAAATGAGTTATTTTATCTTGTTAATGGATTTCATTTAAGATTCATTGAATAGATTTTTGCTTATATTCATTAAAATAAAACCAAACAGTTAGAAATCAATAATACTAAGCACATATTTATTAAATTCGATTTTTTAATAATAATATGCAAATTAGCCTTCCCGTTCAAAGTGTAAACCGCTATTTAGTTGTATATATAAATATAATTGCATGTTGTCAGTATGTAGACATAGTTAACAGTATTAATAATGTAAGACAATTTTATTAATAATTGAGGTTTAGATAAAAATAAAATCATGGAGAATGTGATGTAAATAACTAAAGGAATTGTGACTTGTATAGTAATATAGTTTCGGCTACAGACAGATAAACACACAATCTCCATTATAATAAGATATATATATATATATATATATATATATATATCTTCTTTCTCATCTTTTCTTTTTAAACACTCTCTTTCTCTTTCAATACTTCTTCATTATTCTCTAGCCCTCCCTTTCATTATTTTT
Source organism: Doryteuthis pealeii (assembly GCA_023376005.1). Taxonomy (NCBI): domain Eukaryota; kingdom Metazoa; phylum Mollusca; class Cephalopoda; order Myopsida; family Loliginidae; genus Doryteuthis; species Doryteuthis pealeii. The sequence goes on from CM042165.1 coordinate 66,051,015, forward strand.
TTTCTTTTTACTCACCCCTCTCTCTCTTTCTCTCTCTCTCTCTCTCTCTCTCTATATATATATATATATATATATATATATGTATATATATATTTTTAATAATCATTTTATACTTCCTAATTCTCCACCTTTTCACCATATTTTTCGCTCGTTTTATTCCTTCCTCTTTCTTTCTTCTATTCCTCTTTCCTTTTTCTCTCGTCTTCCCCCCCCTCTCTCTCTCTCTCTCTCTCTCTCTCTCTCTCTATATATATTATATAATTATATATATATATATATATATATATTACATATATATTATTATACCCGAGAATGTTAGAAGGGTATAAATGTAAATAGCTATACAACTATTTTGGTTTATTCATTCGTGTTGGGTATTAAATTTTTCTTTAGAAAACTTAACTTAAAAAAAAACTCAATTTTTATCTATTTAGTCCATAGATTAAACCCTAACAGGTACTACTTAAACACTTAAATCTTAAAGATTAAACACGGTTTTGTTAAAAACTTTGACGGAGAATGAGAAAGGAAAGGGGGCAAGACATTGTCTTGCCTGCCGGGATCGAACTCGCGTCCTCCCGCATGCAAAAACAAATGCGATTTGGGCACTGGACGGACGCGAGTTTCGACTGATGTGTCCAGATGTTTGGGTAAATATGCCCATAAATAACAAGTGAGTCGAGCGCTGGGGAGTCAGCAGCAGAAGCAGTCGACGACGACGACGATTTTAGTCCAACAGAAACAAAACTAAATAGGAAATGCGATTTTGAACTGCTAAAGATTATTTCGACTACGACGACGGATTTTTCCAGCTGCTAGACGAAGACGAAGAATGTGTTGACCAAAAGAAAGTCTAGCTTGCGAGAAGACGACGGACTTGCTTCTTTTTGGCCCCCCCCTCAGCAGGAACTTCTTGATTCGAATATCTATTTCCCCCCTTCTATAAAAACGTTGTGCAAATAATTCACACCATATACTATGTAAACATTTATTTCCTAATGATATGTAATACACATTGCAAGATTTTAAACACCTTGATAACACGGGCTCTTCTGGGCTGGTGTTTGTTAATGAAATTAACATCCCATGATCCAAGGGGGCCTTCCCCCAGGCAACACCTGTCCCCTTGATTTAAAGGGACAGGACTGGGTTTATTGCCCAGTGCTGTCCCCTTGATTTAAAGGGACAGGACTGGGTTTATTGCCCAGTGCCTGAGGCTCCTCCTTGAGGTGGAATGCCGATGAGATCTACGTATTTTTCACCCACCATCCCATGAGCTTCGGTTCGTGGGTGGTCCCAAATAAAAAAGACCTTGTGTCCCACCTGCAAACGTGAGATGTGAGGTACATAATTTAATAACTTGAGCCCTTCGGGGCCTGTGGTTCCGATGGCTTCGGCCACTGGACTATTAGTGAAAATTAACGGCGTGATCCCAGGGTCGGGGGTCATCCCCCCCAGGCAACACCTGCCCCCTTGATTTAAAGGAGCAGGGTTGGGTTTATGGGGGAATAAAAGAATAAAATCCGAGGGGATCCGCACATTTTTGTGTCTGCCATCACACGAGGTTCGGTTCGTGGATGGTCCCAAATTAATAGGACCTTGTGTCTGACTCGCATAAATGGGATGCATGTTAAATACCACATTAATAATATAGACTGTTGTGAGGTGAATCTATCTCAGCTAGACCTTTATAAAAAGTAAGTAAAGTTGTCGGGGCGGCCTAATGTCGGTATTAGTCAGACAGCGAGGGAGTATATCCCCTTTCACTTGCGCTAGACCAAGGAGATTATTTTAGCATCTGAGGTGGAGCGCCACACCTACCGTCAGCTCCTTACTTTACCGCACAGATCCCTCTGCTACTCATACGCTGAGTTGGCGAGGGCCGGTATCGAACCAAGAACCTTGTGGTTTCTAGCCGAACGCTCCACCGACTGAGCTAATCGTAAATAAATATAATGCTAATCAATATTAAATAATATAACCTATATAATTAAGGGCATTGTGACGTTGGTGGTGACGTGGTTTCGGTTACAGACATACAGACACCGAATCTCCATTATAATAAGAAGAGATAACGTGCAACTGTATTTACACATACTAGCAAATATATGCACCCTCCGAGTGCAAGTATTTAAGTTTTAATATAATAAAATATCATGTTAAATTAGAAAGGCTAATGAAACTGAATAAGAATTCCGATAAAAATATTTGGAACAGAGCGGGTATAATCGGAAAATAGAACTACTTTGAAACTAACTCTTCCATCATTTTCCATTACTCCCGTCTTTCAGTGGTAAATTTTCCTAATTTAACTATTTAGCTAAAATAGGAAGTAAAGAATAATATTACAGTTATTTCTTCTTGTTAATGGATTTCTTTTAAGATTTATCCCCGAGATTTTTGCTCATATTCAATAGGATAAAACCAAACAATTAGAAATCAATAATACTAAGCATATATTTATTAAAATCAAATTTCTAAGATCAATATGCAAATCAGCCTTCCCATTCACACTGAACCGCTATTTTGTTGTATACATAAATACAATTGCATGTTATTTGCATGTAGATATTGTTAACAGTATTAATGATGTAAAACAATTTTACTAACAATTGAGGTTTAAATAAAAAAATAAAATCATGGAGAATATGATGTAAATAACAAAGAGAATTGTGACTTGTATAGTAATATAGTTTCGGTTACATACAGACAAATCCACAATCTCCATTATAATAATAATAAGATTTCAAAGCATCTGGTGCAAAGTCATATTAATGGGGAAGGGATTGCGAAGAATTTACTACGCTATCGAATAGTCTTTGAGAGTAGTTCTAGATTACTGGTTCAGGAACTACATTCGTATGACGTTACTAGTGAGTTCAATTCTCGCCCGAGGCACCGGTTATTTTGTTTTGAAACGACTACCGAGAGTTATCGTGCGTGCGTGTGTGTGTGCGTGTGTGTGTGTGTACGTGTGCGCGTGTGTGTGTGAAAGAGAAGACATCTATTTGATGGCGATCAAAATCAATCCGACCCCAAAAACATTCGACGACGGAGATAAACCATTTGCAGCTTCGCATACAGCACACACATCGTTCTTCGTTTAGCCACCAACTATCTTGCCACCCACGCTTAAAACATGAAGCGATTCTGTCTTGGCTGATATCAAAGTGCACTACCCCTGGCGACCTTATTTGTTTGTTTTCACCTCTACAAAAATGGCCCCGCATTAAAAAAAAAAAAAGAAGGTTAAAAATATGTAAAAAAGAAAGAAAGAAAGAAAAAAAAATTACGTGACACTAACAAAAGTGTTGTTTACAAAACGTAATTTCGGTTCGTCAATTTGGTAGGCATGGCCAACTTTTTCGGTACAACAGCACTTACGTCTTTCTTTAAACCTTAATGACAATTTTAATTATTTAATTATTTAAATTATCACTTATTTTATTTTTTTTTTAAACTTAAGAACATAGCCTAAACTCATTAATCTTATTATAATAGAAATCTGGTGTCTGTCTGTAACCGAAAGTACGTAACTGTTTACGTCACAATACCCTCAGGAATTGCATAAGTTTGTTTGCTCAGTCGGTAGAGCGTTCGGCTAGAAACCACAAGGTTCCTAGTTCGATACCGGCCCTCGCCAACTCAGCGTTATGAGTAGCACAGGGATCTGTGCGGTAAAGTAAGGAGCTGATGGTAGGTGTGGCGCTCCACCTCAGACGCTAAAATAATATCCTTGATCTAGCGCTAGTGAAAAGGGGTTAGACTCCCTCGCTGATTGGCTGATACCGACATTAGGCCGCCCCGACGACTTAAAAAAAAAACTTTACTTAATAAATATGTATTTAATGTTATAGTCAAAAGCATTAATACATCGAATAAATTATTTAGTTTCATTAGCCTTTCTAATCTAATCTAATATTTTATTTCATTAAAACTTAAATACTTGCACCTGGAGGAGGGTGCATATATTTGCTAGTCAACCTAAAAAACAATCTTTGCAAAGAACATATACACTATTATTAGAATATTTATATACAGATCCAATTCACTCATGAGTTTGTCCTTGCTTCTCTAGCAGTCGCCAGTATGTTTGCTTAGAGATGGTTTGTATGATAGGAGGTAAGTGGCCATACAGCTGCTTTTTGTGTGGGGTGCTGCTTCCAAAATTTGTTCAAGAAAACCCACAGCGTCCTTTGTGTAGTTCTCATCTACCTTCTTCTCTAAGCATTCTGTTAATGTCTATTGCTTGCTAATTATTAGTATTGGATAGGAATACTTGAAACCATATGAGTGCGTGCAAATTATTTATATTAAGAAAAGTTACTTGAAGTTATAATTGCTTACAAATGATTATTAACGATGTCTCTATGAAAATCTGAATTAGATTTACCTAAAAAAAATGTTATTAGTGGGTTTAAAATCCTGCATGTGTCTTCTTTAGGATTGTAACGAAAGTCTTGTCCGATACAAAATAGTATTTATTTAACCATCATGTAAATTGAGAAATATATAAACGAAACATATCGGACAAGACTTTCGTTCCAATGCTATATATCACTAAAAATAAAGGTTTACATAATATTTGGTATGGTTAATTTGCATACTGGTTTCAACAAAAACGGGTTTAATAAATAATTACTTGGTGTTATCGATCTCTAATATTATTGTTTTATTCTCCAATGTATTAAAATCATTCCTATGAATGGTTTTATATAGAAACCAATTAAAGTATAATTAAAATAAGTGTAATCGTTTATATGCGTTCTTATTTAATTTCGTTAGTGTTTTTAATTTAATATATTTCATTAAATTAAATCTGAAATACTTACGCCCGGGGGCGCATATTCATGCTAGATATAATTATAAAGTTGGTTGTTTTGTTTTACGGCGTATTAAACTTTTCAAATCATTTAATACAGAATCAAGTCGCTTTGATATTCGGTTTCTTCCAGTACCTGCTGTTGCTTAAATGGTCTCTCATATACAGAACAGGCTCATCGCTGCTTAACTTCGGTAATCTTGCGGAAACCAGTATATATATATATTTACCAACCCCTCCGCACGAGCAGGATGCGACACAAGGTCAATTTCTTAAGCGGAGTTTAACAGGTTTGAATTCAGAGTTTTCCTTCTCCTAGACTGGTTACATAGCCATGGTTAAAGAGTCCAGTCTGCCCTGATATTTTCCCATAGCTGGAGGGAGAATTGGATTCATACATTTCCCAAGGGTATTAGCACCATGTGAAATGCCAATAGCTTCGTCCTGGAATTGAACTCGCGTTGACGAGTCCATTTTCTACGATTCTAACCATTAGACAACGCACATCCATCGCGGAAACCAGTATAAGCTAACAATAAATTGATACCAATAGTAGTTGGGACTTTTGGAACAGTCCCCAAAGAGAATTGGAGATCAGAGAGAGAATCGAGACCACCCAGACTGTTACGATTTCTGTGGCTATTTTAGGTGAGAGCACTTTATAGTGGAGGTCCCTTGTGTTCCTTAGTGTTGTAGAGTAGCTAATACTCCTCCTTCAGCACTATCAGATGGACTGGCTCGTAACCATAAAATAGTCTACGATTAAAGTAGATTAACTAGCTGAATAATATTCAGACTGTCTTTGCTGCGTTGGCTATACTGAACTGACCCTCCTCTTTTAGTGTAAGTTTGTCTTGTTAATTTTAATAAAAATAGAAGGCCGGAGAGCACATCAGCTGAAAAGTTGTGTATATAACAATAAAAACGAGGACAATAGTTCGAATAATATAAATGACACGCATACAATTAGTATTGTTTTTTTTTATGTATTCTAAAAAGATACCGATTTTAGCATGATTCTTTATTCTTTTATTAAAAAGTATCTTTTTCTATATTTTTAAATAGGGTAGACTTCTTCTTCATGTTCACGTTGACTAAAACACGAGTAGCGCATTAGAGGATGATCATCTCTAATGGGGTCTAACTGGCGAGGGGAATATTATGTTGGAAGACCCGAAACCCCCCAATGAAACCAGTTAATAACATAACTGACGACGCTACCCAGCGCCGTTTATCAGGCGTATATCAAATATGCACAGTTTTTGTTTACACATGATATTGTTTTTCGGTCTCAATTTCTATTTTGTTACTATCATTTTTCTTTCTTCATTTTTTCTTTTTTAATTCGTTTCACCTTTCTTTCTTTCTTTCTTTCTTTCTTTCTAGTATTTCATTTTTGTTTGTTTGTTTGTTTGTTTGTTTCTGGAATTTCACTTATCTTTCTTCTTTTTTCTTTTTCCATCTTTATTTCATTCTTTTTTCCTTCTTTCTTTTTTTCCCTTTCTTTCTTTCCTTCATTCTTTTCTTTCTTTCTTTCTTTCTTCCTTTCTAGTATTTCATTTTTGTTTGTTTGTTTGTTTCTTTCAAGAATTTCACTTATCTTTCTTATTTCTTTTTCTTTCTTTTCTTCTTTCTTTCTTTCTTTCTGTCTTTGTTTCTTTTTTCTCTGCTCTTCTTTCTTTCTTTCTTTCTTTCTTATCTGTTTACCTATTTTCATTCCTTCCTTCGTTCGTTCTTTCTATGTTTTTCGACCAGACATATTTTTTATTTTTTCTTCCTCTTCTCCTTCGATAATTTCTCTTACATTTCTTCATTTTATTTACTTTTCTCCCCTTTCTTTCCGTATCATTAGACATTAATTCTATTTCGAATCTTATTTCATTTTCCGCCACTTCTATCTATCTATCTATCTATCTATCTATCTATCTCATTCTGTTCATATCTATCTATCTATCTATCTATCTATCTATCTATCTATCTATCTATCTATGAGGTGTGTTAAGAAAATATCGGGACTGAAGCTACATTTACCAAAAGAGAAATGAACTATGAACGAAAAGTTAATTTTCTTCAAAACAATCCCACAAGCATTCAACACACTTATTCCAGCGGATTCTTCATTGGTCGAAGCACCTTAGAAAATCTTCTTTTGATACTATGTTTATTTTAACGCCAAACCTCCTGACCTTGAGATTATTTTTCTGTTGAGAAATCAAAAAAAAAGTAATCGGTACAAGGTCAGGTGCGTATAGAGATTTCCCCACCTGCACAATACGATGCTTTGTCAAAAACATTTCATCGAAAAGGCGTGGGCGTTGGCTACCCACTTTTATTTTCAAATTGACAATGATAAAGTGACGCTGTCTAGACAACTAGTCATCGTCATTTCATTACATGGAAAATAGTTTCTTCATTTTTTCCCCTTAAAATTTACACTACTATGCTTTGTGAAAGACATTTCATCGAAAAGGCGTGGGCGTTGGCTACCTACTTTTATTTTCAAATTGACAATGATAAAGTGACGCTGTCTAGACGTCTAGTCATCGTCATTTTATTACATGGAAAATAGCTTCATCATTTTTCCCCTTAGAATTTACACTACTATGTTTTGTGAAAGACATTTCATCGAAAAGGCGTGGGCGTTGGCTACCCACTTTTATGTTCAAATTGACAATGATAAAGTGACGCTCTCTAGACGTCTAGTCATCGTCATTTCATTACATGGAAAATAGCTTCTTCATTTTTCCCCTTAAAATTTACACTACTATGCTTTGTGAAAGACATTTCATCGAAAAGGCGTGGGCGTTGGCTACCTATTTTTATTTTCAAATTGACAATGATAAAGTGACGCTCTCTAGACGTCTAGTCATCGTCATTTCATTACATGGAAAATAGCTTCTTCATTTTTCCCCTTAAAATTTACACTACTATGCTTTGTCAAAAACATTTCATCGAAAAGGCGTGGGCGTTGGCTACATACTTTTATTTTCAAATTGACAATGATAAAGTGACGCTGTCTAGACGTCTAGTCATCGTCATTTTATTACATGGAAAATAGCTTCTTCATTTTTCCCCATAAATTTACATTACTATGCTTTGTCAAAGACATTTCATCGAAAAGGCGTGGGCGTTGGCTACGTACTTTTATTTTCCAATTGACAATGATAAAGTGACCTGTCTAGACGTCTAGTCATCGTCATTTTATTACATGGAAAATAGCTTCTTCATTTTCCCCCTTTAAAATTTACACTACTATGCTTTGTGAAAGACATTTCATCGAAAAGGCGTGGGCGTTGGCTACATACTTTTATTTTCAAATTGACAATGATAAAGTGACGCTGTCTAGACGTCTAGTCATCGTCATTTTATTACATGGAAAATAGCTTCTTCATTTTCCCCCTTAAATTTACATTACTATGCTTTGTCAAAGAACATTCCATCCAAAAGGCGTGGGCGTTGGCTACACTTTTATTTTCAAATTGACAATGATAAAGTGACGCTGTCTAGACGTCTAGTCATCGTCATTTTATTACATGGAAAATAGCTTCTTCATTTTCCCCCTTAAATTTACACTACTATGCTTTGTGAAAGACATTTCATCGAAAAGGCGTGGGCGTTGGCTACATACTTTTATTTTCAAATTGACAATGATAAAGTGACGCTGTCTAGACGTCTAGTCATCGTCATTTTATTACATGGAAAATAGCTTCTTCATTTTCCCCCTTAAAATTTACACTACTATGCTTTGTGAAAGACATTTCATCGAAAAGGCGTGGGCGTTGGCTACATACTTTTATTTTCAAATTGACAATGATAAAGTGACGCTGTCTAGACGTCTAGTCATCGTCATTTTATTACATGGAAATAGCTTCTTCATTTTCCCCCTTAAAATTTACATTACTATGCTTTGTCAAAAACATTCCATCCAAAAGGCGTGGGCGTTGGCTACCCTTTTATTTTCAAATTGACAATGATAAAGTGACGCTGTCTAGACGTCTAGTCATCGTCATTTTATTACATGGAAAATAGCTTCTTCATTTTCCCCCTTAAAATTTACACTACTATGCATTGTGAAAGACATTTCATCGAAAAGGCGTGGGCGTTGACTACCTACTTTTATTTTCCAATTGACAATGATAAGGTGACGCTGTCTAGACGTCTAGTCATCGTTATTTTATTACATGGAAAATAGCTTCTTCATTTTTCCCCTTAAAATTTACACTACTATGCTTTGTCAAAAACATTCATCGAAAAGGCGTTGGCGTTGGCTACCACTTTTATTTTCCAATTGACAATGATAAAGTGACGCTGTCTAGACGTCTAGTCATCGTCATTTTATTACATGGAAAATCGCTTCTCCATTTACCCCTTAAAATTTACACTACTATGCTTTGTGAAAGACATTTCATCGAAAAGGCGTGGGCGTTGGCTACATACTTTTATTTTCCAAATTGACAATGATAAAGTGACGCTGTCTAGACGTCTAGTCATCGTCATTTTATTACATGGAAAATAGCTTCTTCATTTTCCCCCTTAAAATTTACACTACTATGCATTGTGAAAGACATTTCATCGAAAAGGCGTGGGCGTTGAATACCTACTTATATTTTCAAATTGACAATGATAAAGTGACGCTGTCTAGACGTCTAGTCATCGTCATTTTTATTACATGGAAAATAGCTTCTTCATTTTCCCCTTAAAATTTACACTACTATGCATTGTGAAAGACATTTCATCGAAAAGGCGTGGGCGTTGAATACCTACTTTTAATTTTCAAATTGACAATGATAAAGTGACGCTGTTAGACGTCTAGTCATCGTCATTTTATTACATGGAAAATAGCTTCTTCATTTTCCCCTTAAAAATTTACACTACTATGCATTGTGAAAGACATTTCATCGAAAAGGCGTGGGCGTTGAATACTACTTTTATTTTCAAATTGACAATGATAAAGTGACGCTGTTTAGACGTCTAGTCATCGTCATTTTATTACATGGAAAATAGCTTCTTCATTTTCCCCCTTAAAATTTACACTACTATGCATTGTGAAAGACATTTCATCGAAAAGGCGTGGGCGTTGAATACCTACTTTTATTTTCAAATTGACAATGATAAAGTGACGCTGTTTAGACGTCTAGTCATCGTCATTTTATTACATGGAAAATAGCTTCTTCATTTTCCCCCTTAAAATTTACACTACTATGCTTGTGAAAGACATTTCATCGAAAAGGCGTGGGCGTTGAATACTACTTTTATTTTCAAATTGACAATGATAAAGTGACGCTGTTTAGACGTCTAGTCATCGTCATTTTATTACATGGAAAATAGCTTCTTCATTTTCCCCCTTAAAATTTACACTACTATGCATTGTGAAAGACATTTCATCGAAAAGGCGTGGGCGTTGAATACCTACTTTTATTTTCAAATTGACAATGATAAAGTGACGCTGTTTAGACGTCTAGTCATCGTCATTTTATTACATGGAAAATAGCTTCTTCATTTTCCCCCTTAAAATTTACACTACTATGCATTGTGAAAGACATTTCATCGAAAAGGCGTGGGCGTTGAATACCTTACTTTTATTTTCAAATTGACAATGATAAAGTGACGCTGTCTAGACGTCTAGTCATCGTCATTTTATTACATGGAAAATAGCTTCTTCATTTTCCCCCTTAAAATTTACACTACTATGCATTGTGAAAGACATTTCATCGAAAAGGCGTGGGCGTTGAATACTNAAAAGAGAGAGGATTTCTATATTCTCAAACCTCGTCTCTCTGTTAATCCTCTATCGTTGCTCCCTCTCTAACCGTCTCTCTGTTCAACCTCTATCCTCCTCTCTCTTTCAGCCTCTTTACCTTCGTCTTTCTCCAACCTCTATCCTCCTCTCCCCTCTCTCTCTTCTCTCTCTGCTGTACTCTCTTCTCATCTCTACTCTCTACTCTAACCACTATTGCACCACCCCCATCTCTTCCCCTCCTCTTCTCCGCGTCTTAAACGCCATTTTTTTGTTTCACTATCTGTAACAGTAGAGTAATTTATTTTGAAACAGAAAAAAAAAAAAAAAGATGAAATATTCTTGACGAGTTGTATTGTAGATTCTACTCAGGTGTGTATCGATTCTGGTTGTGATAAAAAGAAAGAAAAATTCACTAAATGATGTGTTTCATTAAAAGATACAGACACAAAGATAAGACGTGAAGTAATATACACGCATGTAAATCTTATGCTACAATATTAGTTACTTAGCAAAATGTCTTTGTTATTTATTTAATATTTAAGTGCTTGAAACCCAGGTGGCTGAGCAGTCCATGACATGCAACACCTACTTTTTGGCCCTTATTGTCGGCTAGACGGGCGGTCAGGAATCCTCCTGTCGGTCACGTCAAGCCCCAGCACTCTTATGATTAGTGCCACGACTGTATTGGCTACGGAAAAAGCCGCAACACCTAGGGGTGGGGGCGGAGAAATAATCTTTGTGGCGGTACGATGCACGTGAAATTTTAGTGCTGGGAGGGCTGGATATTAGTGTTAGCCTTTAAGCAAGAATGTTGTTGTGGTTGTTATTTAATATTTAAGTTGCTTGAACCCGGTGGCTGAGGCAGTCATGCACAATGTGCAACACTCTTACGACTTTTGGCCCTTCTTCAGGCTAGGCGCGCGCGGCTCAGGAGATTCCTCTTCGGCACGTCTTAAAGCCCGTAGCTCCTATATGATTGGATCCCGACTGTACTTGCTACCGGCCAAAACCCCTGCAACAGGACTATATGGAATAGCTGAAGGTACATGCACGTCTAATCTATGGCATACGATATTAGGTTACTTAGCAGACAATGTAATTGTATAAATGAAAATTGAAGTATTCCATTAAGAATGAATGCATTTCAAAAACGCTTGGCGCGGCATGTAAATTATCGGTGACCCACGGAGTTGATATGGCGTAAAAACAAAACCAAAGCCAAACAGCTTTTAAGTGCTGTGAAATGATTACAGTTTGTTCCCAACGCTGACCATTACGAGTATGTCATCCATCTTCTGCGAGAGGAGCGCTGTCCGTTGCGTCGAGTTGGTTTCTGCTTGGTCATGCCAGGAGATGGGAAAGATGGCCGGAATAGTCAAGTTCAAAGATCCTTGTTGGTGGGATGGCGAATTAGTGATAGGTAAAGCTGTTCCAATTCGGTAGGTAGACTAGCAGTAATCAGACGGCTGCTTTAAGATGTCTGCGGGAGAGACACTGAGGATATGCCTATATTAAACACAAACACGGTGGGAAAGTAGAGGCAGAAAATCGACGCGGCCTGGGCGCCTATAATGGTTGAAGACAAGACACTGGAAGCGTGTGGGCGGAGAGGAGAGAGACTCGACAGAGCAAAGGATCAGAATAATAGAACGAGAAATCAATAGCTCCGAGAAAGCATTCAAGTTTATGTGTGCAGTCAGAGCAACGAAAGTACTGTCACTCTAGGGATTGGCGCTGCTCGGGGCACTTGTGCAGATGCAAATAATTGTTAAAAAGAATTCTAATTCATAATTTTTGGGACGCACTGACCGCCAGTCGTCCCTTAGTTGGATCGGGAATGGTGCCAATGAACAATAAGCATATACAACAAAAACATTCGACTATCATTTATTTGTGCGGGTGTTCATGTATATGTAAACACATTAGTTCACTTTGTGACATGTAAGGTATTTTTTTGTTTTCGTGTGCTTCAATAATCGTACTGGCTGGACAGCCCATTTTGGATCGTGCTTGCTGCACTGGTCTTGTGTTATATGCAGGGTGAATTTATAGATTAGTATTATTTCGGTATAATTATATAATGTTTACCCCCCCGCCCCCAGCGCACGACAGATAGTGGAGTGACACAGGTCAATTTATCTAGTCGGAGTTTGATCGGTTTGAATTCAGGAGTTTTTCCTTCTCCTAAAGCGGCCGGTTAAAGAGCAAGAGCCAGATTGCCCCACTTTAACCCATAAAGCTGGGGGAGAGTAGGATTCATACCTTTCCCAAGGGTATTATCGCTAAGTGAAATGCAATTATCACGTCCAGGGTTTGAACTCGGGGCGACGTGTCCATTTCCCATGACTTTAACCATTACACCACGTGCTTATTTCGGTGTATAAGGTGTGCTGAAGTCTACCACTTAAACTTATAGACTCTGCGTCGGCTCATGGATTCAATCAGCCAATCAACACGCTCGAATACGTGGTTAGTCACCTATTTATTCGTCGATTTTGAAAGCCCCTCAGTTGCTGGTATTTGACATGGACGAACGGATCTGCAGCCAAGGACTCTACTCAACCAAAGGATTCTACCCAACACTAAGGAACACCGAGGAACAACCAAAGGATTCTACCTAACACTAAGGAACAACCAAAGATTCTTCACTGAAGAAGAGATTTCCACCGTAAAGTGCTCTCACCTGTAGCCTATAAATAGCGACAAAAATAGTAACTGTAGTGGCAATAAAGGAGTACTCCACACTCCCCAGAGCAACATTTGATGAAGTTTAACGTCGTACCCAGGACACGAAAATCATTGGCTAATGTATTTTTTATGGAATAATCGTTTTCAATGCATTTTTATAGTAAAAACCATTTCCAATCAGTTTTTATAATAAAATCATTTCTAATGTATTTTTATAGTAAATATCATTGGCCAATAGATTTTATAGAAAAATAATTTCCAGTGCATTTATAAATAAAATATCCCATGCATTACTTTGACTGTTTTTATTTATATTTTCAAAATAAATGACTCCTGGTATTATTTGGATTATTCGGACTATCATCCTCATCTTTATTGTTATCTGTACAACGTTTCGGTCGATGTGCCATCCGGCCTTCTTCAGGTATTTCTTGTCGTAATTGCGAGCCATCACGGAACTTTGAACAGATAACAATGAAGATGAGGACAATAGTCCGAATAATCAAAATAATACTAATTATCAAAGCCACATCTCAAAAATTACTCCTAGTTTTACGTTTTCTAATATATGGGCGGGGGGGGGGTTGGATTGGTAAGTCTGTAACTTAATAAATTAGTAGCTGAATTTAGATTTAAAACTTTCACTGTGTAAGGTTCAGTCTATGTAATTGACTTTTTACTTTGGTTTGGTTTGTTTTGTTTTGTTTTACGACATATCAACCTCAGTGGGTCATTTAATGTCGTCAAAGTTTGGTCTGGTCGCATATAATCTAAAACTATCTCACGCCTAATCGCGCGCTTTCAAGGGGTCAAGTAAAAGGGCTATTACCCGTCAATAACTGTCTGGTAATTTTCCACTGGACACCGTCAATCTGAATCTGACGAACTTTATTCAAATATTGTAACTACAGGTACGTACATAAATCATAAGCTGATTATATGTTGGATTATTTTTAGTATATAAGCCGTGCTGCAATCTACCACTTAAATTCATAGACTAAGCGAGGTCACGTGATTTAAACCTTAGCAAATCAACAGCCCGAATACGTGGTTGGTTAACTACTTAATCAGCTGATATTGACAGATGTCCATTTGCACTCATTACCGAACGACCTGCAAGACTGAGGAGCACCAAGGAACAACCATAAAATCGTACCCAATATTAAGGGACACTAAGGAGGAACGCAAGGATTCTTCACTTAGGATCACGCACTGCTTAACACAAAGGATCTCCGCTGGACAGCGCTCTTGCTTGAAGCCTAAAGTGGTATATTCGCAGAGTTCCGTCCCGGCCACCTGCCCCAAAATTCGCTAGCTGGTGGCTGCTGAAAAAAACCCACCAGCTACGATTGAAGTCCATAGCCGAAGTGGTGTCACTTGAAAAAACAAATAAACTAGGGTTAGGGTTTAGGATTAGGGTTAGGGTTGGGGTTGGGGTTTATGGGTTAGTTTAATGCGAAAATAAATAAATAATTTGGGCCCTGTTTTTTCTGGCTCACCCTGGATACAGATTGACCCAGAAAAAACAGAACACACAAGTTTTGTAATAAAACTGTTAATTTTTAACTAGGGGAGTTTAGGGTTAGGGTTTAGGATTAGGGTTGGGGTTGGGGTTGGGTTTTCGGGAAAAACACCCTAAGTTGGTTGTTTTTTTTTCAAGTGATACCGGCTACGGACTTCAATCGTAGCTGGTGTTTTTTTTCAGCAGCCACCAGCTAGCGGTTTTTAAGGCAGGAGGCCGGGACGGAATTCTGTGAATATTACCGCCTAAAGGATGGCCACAAAAATGGTAACTATATAAGGGTAGGTGGGGTCTTACCCCTTCTGCAGTGGTGCAATTGTCATATTCTACAGACCCAGATGACAGGGCGGAAGAACTGAAGTCTAACATTGCAAGAAAGATTACTAAATCTAAATAAGAGAACATTTCAAAAGGCAACTGAAAATGTACGAACCTGCATTGAGTTTAAAGAAATCTATTTTCAATATCTATTGTCGAGTTAAAATCCAGGTATAATTATCATCTTTTAGTAATTTGTGTCTTTAAAAGTAACATTTTAATTTAAAATAGTTCGAATATAAATTGTCTTAAAGACAATTGCATTCTTCTATAAATACTATCTATTAAAGAACAATAGAAACATAACCAATGGCGACGTGGATATAATACTTGGTCACTGATTTAATAGTATATCATGGGTATGTAATTATTATTCATAGCATGCAAGTGGTATTAATTCACTCAAAGGCAATTGGGAGTCTCACATATAATATATATATATATATATATATATATATAATATATATAATATTATATAATCATCATCATCATCATCATCATCATGTCGCGCTGTTAGCACGGATATCCATGAAAGTCTCTCTCCATCCGTCCCTATGGTTCATCATTCTCGGGAGGTCCTCTATGCAGCATCCTGTATCCGCAGAGAGCTGATCAATGTACGTCTTTGCTGGTCGGCCCACACTGGCGTGCTCATGTGTTGGCTTCCACAGGAGGACGTCGCTTATGAGTTCGTTCTTGCTTCTCAAGCAGTGTCCCGCGTCTTACACGGATGGTTTGGGTGATATGTGGCAGGTGGCCGTACAGCTGCTTTCTCGTGGGGTGCTGTTTCCACGTCTTGTTCAGGATCACCCGCAGCATTCTTGTGCAGCTCCCATCTAGTTTGTTCTCTAGTCGCTTCGTTAAGGTCCAGGTGGTGCAGCCATACAGCAGCACTGATACGACAACGGCCTGGAAAAACTGTCTAGTAAAGAAAAAAGCTTAAAAATCGGCTATTATGCGGTTATGGTACCATTTTCACTCACAGGTATATTCAGATACGTGTGAGTGGAAATGGTACCATAACTGCAAAATAGCCGATTTATAAGCTTTTTTCTTTACTAATTATATTGCTCTGTTTATAAAAAATTAAACATCGAGCTCTTAAATCGGACCTGAACTTTCTAACATTTTACCATTTTACTGTTGGAAGAAAGGTTAGAATCATCCTAATACCAAATTACCCACCTACTAAGTATATATATATATATAATATATATATATATATATATATATAT
Organism: Doryteuthis pealeii; assembly: GCA_023376005.1. NCBI lineage: Eukaryota > Metazoa > Mollusca > Cephalopoda > Myopsida > Loliginidae > Doryteuthis > Doryteuthis pealeii. The sequence goes on from CM042165.1 coordinate 66,067,340, forward strand.
ATATATATATATATATCATTGGCAATTCAGTCTCGAAAGACTATGATAAAAGTTTTTGTGTGCCCCTGAAGTTGCAGCGCCTCCTATGACTATGAAGTCCGATGTTTGAGAAACATTCTCGACCACAGATTTTGCATTTGTAGGTTGTCCCTGTAGATGATGATGTCCCGATGCTTTGTTGCCGTTGCTTTCTTATGGACCTCTTAGCTTCATGATTTTGTATCAGCGTGACTTCTGACATGTACAGTCCTCTATGGATATATATATATATATACATATATATATATAATATATATATATATATATATATATATATATATATATATATATATATATAAAGGAATAGAGAATGCAAAAATGAGAAAAAGTATTGGCATGAAAAGGTGCTCAATGCTAATAAGTAGAGCAGATTTATAATCAATGGTAATATTATGGATTTACACTCATAACAGGACATGAGTCCAATGGTTGAGATCTCAACCATTGCACTCATCTGATGATTGCATTACCATGAAACTTCAAATTATGAGTGTAAATCCATAATATTACCATTGATTATATATATATATATATATATATATATATATATATATATTATAGTATCTGTTAAAAATAAGTACACCCCTAAAATTTATCTAATAAAAAAATGTTGGTGAGATCGTTGAATTTTACGGCATTTCAAGACTTGAGTAATTTTATGCCGAAGACGTTTTTGTTACATTTTATGAGAAGACATAAAATGTGAACGTACCTGTAAGTTAGAATATTTAAATGAAGGTCTGTTGATTTAAAATCAAAGGTCCCTATGGAAAATTACCGGTAACGGTTATAACCATTTGATCTCTTGAAAATGCGTCATGATAGATACGTGGCTCTTCTGGGCTGGTGTTTGTTAATGAAATTAAAATCCCGTGATCCAAGGGGGGCTTCCCCCCAGGCAACACCTGCCCCCTTGATTTAAAGGGACATGACTGGATTTATTGCCCAGTGCCTGAGGCGCCTCCTTGAGGTGGAATGCCGATGAGATCTACGTATTTTTTACCCACCATCCCATGAGCTTCGATTCGTGGGTGGTCCCACATTAAAAAGACCTTGTGTCCCACCCGCAAACGTGAGATGCGAGGTGCATAATCTAATAACATGAGCCCTTCGGGGCCTGTGGTTCCGATGGCTTTGGCCACTGGACTATTAGTGAAAATTAACGGCGTGATCCCAAGGGGCCAGCCCCCCCCCAGGCAACACCTGCCCCCTTGATTTAAAGGAGCAGGGTTGGGTTTATGGGTGAATAAAGGAATAAAATCCGAGCGGATCCGCACATTTTTGTGCCTGCCATCACACGAGCTTCGGTTCGTGGATGGCTTCAAATTAATAGGACCTTGTGTCTGACTCGCATAAATGGGATGCATGTTAAATACCACATTAATAATATGGACTGTTGCGAGGTAAAGACCTTTATAAAAAGTAAGTAAAGTCACCGGGGCGGCCTAATGTCGGTATTAGCCAGACAGTGAGGGAGTATATCCCCTTTTCACTTGCGCTAGAACAAGGAGATTATTTTAGCATCTGAGGTGGAGCGCCATCAACTCCTTATTTTACTGCACAGATCCCTGTGCTACTCATACGCTGAGTTGGCGAGGGCCGGTATCGAACCAAGAACCTTGTGGTTTCTAGCCGAACGCTAATCGTAAATAAATATAATGCCAATCAATATTAAATAATATTTATTCAATAACCATTGAGAGTATAACCTAAATAATTAAGGGAATTGTGACGTTGGAGGTGACGTAGTTTCGGTTACAGACACCGACTCTCCATTATAATAAGAGATAACGTGCAACTGTATTTACACATATTTCAAAGCATCTGGTGCAAAGTCATATTAATGGGGAAGGGATTGCGAAGAATTTACTACGCTATCGAATAATCTTTGAGAGTAGTTCTAGATTACTGGTTCAGGAACTACATTCGTATGACGTTACTAGTGAGTTCAATTCTCGCCCGAGGCACCGGTTATTTTGTTTTGAAACGACTACCGAGAGTTATCGTGCGTGCGTGCGTGCGTGCGTGTGTGTGTGTGAAAGAGAAGACATCTATTTGATGGCGATCAAAATCAATCCGACCCGAAAAACATTCGACGACGGAGATAAACCATTTGCAGCTTCGCATACAGCACACACATCGTTCTTCGTTTAGCCACCAACTATCTTGCCACCCACGCTTAAACATGAAGCGATTCTGCCTTGGCTGATATCAAAGTGCACTACCCCTGGCGACCTTATTTGTTTGTTTTTCACCTCTACAAAAATGGCCCCCGGCATTAAAAGAAAAAAAAAAGAAAAAAAGAAGGTTAAAAATATTTTAAAAAAAGATAGAAAGAAAGAAAAAAAATTACGTGACACTAACAAAAGTGTTGTTTACAAAACGTAGTTTCGGTTCGTCAATTTGATAGGCATGGCCAACTTTTCGGTACAACAGCACTTACGTCTTTCTTTAAACCTTAATGACAATTTTAATTATTGAATCATTTAGATTATCACTTATTTTTTTTTTAACTTAACATAGCCTAAACTCATTAATCTTATTATAATAGAAATCTGGTGTCTGTCTGTAACCGAAAGTACGTAACTACTTACGTCACAATACCCTCAGGAATTGTATAAGTTTGTTTGCTCAGTCGGTAGAGCGTTCGGCTAGAAACCACAAGGTTCCTAGTTCGATACCGGCCCTCGCCAACTCAGCGTTATGAGTAGCACAGGGATCTGTGCGGTAAAGTAAGGAGCTGATGGTAGGTGTGGCGCTCCACCTCAGACGCTAAAATAATATCCTTGGTCTAGCGCTAGTGAAAAGGGGATAGACTCCCTCGCTGCATGGCTGATACCGACATTAGACCGCCCCGACGACTTAAAAAAAAAACTTTACTTAATAAATATGTATTTAATGTTATAGTCAAAAGCATTAATACATCGAATAAATTATTTAGTTTCATTAGCCTTTCTAATCTAATCTAATATTTTATTTCATTAAAACTTAAATACTTGCACCTGGAGGAGGGTGCATATATTTGCTAGTCAACCTAAAAAAGAATCTTTGCAAAGAACATATACACTATTATTAGAATATTTATATACAGATCCAATTCACTCATGAGTTTGTCCTTGCTTCTCTAGCAGTCGCCAGTATGTTTGCCTTAGAGATGGTTTGTATGATAGGAGGTAAGTGGCCATACAGCTGCTTTTTGTGTGGGGTGCTGCTTCCAAAATTTGTTCAAGAAAACCCACAGCGTCCTTTGTGTAGTTCCCATCTACCTTCTTCTCTAAGCATTCTATTAATGTCTATTGCTGGCTAATTATTAGTATTGGATAGGAATACTTGAAACCATATGAGTGCGTGCAAATTATTTATATTAAGAAAAGTTACTTGAAGTTATAATTGCTTACAAATGATTATTAACGATGTCTCTATGAAAATCTGAATTAGATTTACCTAAAAAAAATGTTATTAGTGGGTTTAAAATCCTGCATGTGTCTTATATAGGATTGTAACGAAAGTCTTGTCCGATACAAAATAGTATTTATTTAACCATCATGTAAATTGAGAAATATATAAACAAAACGTATCGGACAAGACTTTCGTTCCAATCCTATATATCACTAAAAAAAATAAAGGTTTACATAATATTTAGTATGGTTAATTTGCATACTGGTTTCAACAAAAACGGGTTTAATAAATAATTACTTGGTGTTATTGATGTCTAATATTATGGTCTTATTCTCCAACGTATTAAAATCATTCCTATGAATGGTTTTATATAGAAACCAATTAAAATATAATTAAAATAAGTGTAATCGTTTATATGCGTTCTTATTTAATTTCGTTAGTGTTTTTAATTTAATATATTTCATTAAATTAAATCTGAAATACTTACGCCCGGGGGCGCATATTCATGCTAGATATAATTATAAAGTTGGGTGTTTTACTTTACGGCGTATTAAACCTTTTCAAATCATTTAATACAGAATCAAGTCACTTTGATATTCGGTTTCTTCCAGTACCTGCTGTTGCTTAAATGGTCTCTCATATACTGATCAGGCTCATCGCTGCTTAACTTCGGAAATCTTGCGGAAACCAGTATATATATATTTACCAACCCCTCCGCACGAGCAGGATGCCACACAAGGTCAATTTCTTAAGCGGAGTTTAACAGGTTTGAATTCAGAGTTTTCCTTTTCCTAGACTGGTTACCTAGCCATGGATAAAGAGTCCAGTCTGCCCTGCTATTTACCCATAGTTGGAGGGAGAATTGGATTCATGCCTTTCCCAAGGGTATTAGCGCCATGTGAAATGCCAACAGCTTCGTCCTGGAATTGAACTCGCGTTGACGAGCCCATTTCCTACGCCTCTAACCATTAGACCACGCGCATCCATCGCGGAAACCAGTATAAGCTAACAATAAAATGATACCAATTGTAGTTGGTACTTTTGGAATAGTCCCCAAAGAGAATTGGAGATCAAAGAGAGAATCGAGACCACCCAGACTGTTACGATTTCTGTGGCTATTATAGGTGAGAGCACTTTATAGTGGAGGTCTCTTGTGTTCCTTAGTGTTGTAGAGTAGCTAATACTCCTCCTTCAGCACTATCAGATGGACTGGCTCATAACCATAAAATAGTCTACGATTAAAGTAGATTAATTAGCTGAATAATATTCAGACTGTCTTTGCTGCGTTGGCTATACCGATCTGACCCTCCTCTTTTAGTATGAGTGTCTTGTTAATTGTTTGTACTTATTTGTTCTGTGTTTGTATGTATCCATTCAGCACCGGATGCTAGTGCTTAATAAATGTGTTAAGCACACCATTCATCTGCGTATCTTTCCATCTTGCGATATACCACTTAGTGTTAGGTAGAATCCTTGTGTTCCTTAGTGTTAGGTAAAATCCTTGGGTTCCTTAGAATCCTTGTATGCCTTAGTGTTAGATAGAATCCTTGGGTTCCTTATTGTTAGGTAGAATCCTTGTGATCTCTAGTGTTAGGTAGAATCATTGGGTTCCTTACTATTAGGTTCCGTGTCGAATACCAGCAAATGACGGGTTTTCAAGATCGGTGATTAAATAGTTTAACCAAGTATCCGAGCGTGTTTATTGGTTGGCTTTAATCCACACGCCCATGCAGACTCTATAAGTTTAAGTGGTGGACTTCAGTACACCTTATATCTTAAAATATTCCAACAAGGACTACAGCACTGTTGAAACCGTTTAGAATATTTAAAAGAGTCCGCGAGAACTGATTGGCTGGTTATTTGGGTTTTACGGCATGCCAACCCATTGGGTCATTTTATGCCGAAGACGTGTGTGTTTTATTTATTCTTGATGGGTTGGTTGGTTGGTTGGTTGGGTTTTAAGGTATGTCTATCCATTGGGTCACTTTATGGCGAAACGTTTGTGTTTTATTCATTCTTGATATGTACTCAATTGGTTGTTAGACTTTTTTCTATTCAACCGATAGATGGGAACCTAACAGGTAGTACTACTCTGGACCAGAGTAGGCCTGTGAGTTATGGTGATAAAGGGGTACTCCACATTCCCCAGACCTCCAGAACAGGAACCTCACCATTAGATACAGTTTATCGTCATACACAGGACACTAAGGCCCTCGGTCACAGCCTTCGAGTACATATATGATAAAAAGGGTTGGGGCTTGCTATAAAGGCAATAGGAGTGGGACGATCATATAGGTACTAAGGCTTGACGTGACCAGTCGATTGATCAGAGGGGATTCTCCAGCCCGGGAGAACCGAAGAAAAATTCTGCTATTTAGAAAATCTTCTTTTGATACTATGTTTATTTTAACGCCAAACCTCCTGACCTTGAGATTAATTTTCTGTTGAGAACTCAAGAAAAAAGTAATCGGTACAAGGTCAGGTGCGTATAGAGGTTTCTCAACCAGCACAATACTATGCTTGTCAAAAACATTCCATCGAAAAGGCGTGGGCGTTGACTACCTACTTTTATGTTCAAATTGACAATGATAAAGTGACGCTGTCTAGACGTCTAGTCATCGTCATTTTATTACATGGAAAATCGCTTCTCCATTTTCCCCCTTAAAATTTACACTACTATGCTTTGTGAAAGTCATTTCATCGAAAAGGCGTGGGCGTTGGCTACCTACTTTTATTTTCAAATTGACAATGATAAAGTGACGCTGTCTAGACGTCTAGTCATCGTCATTTTATTACATGGAAAATAGCTTCTTCATTTTTTCCCCTTAAATTTACACTACTATGGAAAAGAAAAGGCGTGGGCGTTGGCTACCTACTTTTATTTTCAAATTGACAATGATAAAGTGACGCTGTCTAGACGTCTAGTCATCGTCATTTTATTACATGGAAAATAGCTTCTTCATTTTCCCCCTTAAAATTTACACTACTATGCTTTGTGAAAGACATTTTATCGAAAAGGCGTGGGCGTTGGCTACCTACTTTTATTTTCAATTGACAATGATAAAGTGACTTTGTCTAGACGTCTAGTCATCGTCATTTTATTACATGGAAAATAGCTTCTTCATTTTCCCCCTTAAAATTTACACTACTATGCTTTGTGAAAGACATTTTATCGAAAAGGCGTGGCGTTGGCTACGTACTTTTATTTTCAAATTGACAATGATAAAGTGACGCTGTCTAGACGTCTAGTCATCGTCATTTTATTACATGGAAAATAGCTTCTTCATTTTCCCCTTAAAATTTACACTACTATGCTTTGTGAATTTTATCGAAAAGGCGTGGGCGTTGGCTACGTACTTTTATTTTCAAATTGACAATGATAAAGTGACGCTGTCTAGACGTCTAGTCATCGTCATTTTATTACATGGAAAATAGCTTCTTCATTTTTCCCCTTAAAATTTACACTACTATGCTTTGTGAAAGTCATTTCATCGAAAAGGCGTGGGCGTTGGCTACGTACTTTTATTTTCAAATTGACAATGATAAAGTGACGCTGTCTAGACGTCTAGTCATCGTCATTTTATTACATGGAAAATAGCTTCTTCATTTTTTCCCTTAAAATTTACACTACTATGCTTTGTGAAAGACATTTTATCGAAAAGGCGTGGGCGTTGGCTACCTACTTTTATTTTCAAATTGACAATGATAAAGTGACGCTGTCTAGACGTCTAGTCATCGTCATTTTATTACATGGAAAATAGCTTCTTCATTTTCCCCCTTAAAATTTACACTACTATGCTTTGTGAAAGACATTTTATCGAAAAGGCGTGGGCGTTGGCTACCTACTTTTATTTTCAAATTGACAATGATAAAGTGACGCTGTCTAGACGTCTAGTCATCGTCATTTTATTACATGGAAAATAGCTTCTTCATTTTTCCCCCTTAAAATTTACACTACTATGCTTTGTGAAAGACATTTCATCGAAAAGGCGTGGGCGTTGGCTACGTACTTTTATTTTCAAATTGACAATGATAAAGTGACGCTGTCTAGACGTCTAGTCATCGTCATTTTATTACATGGAAAATAGCTTCTTCATTTTCCCCCTTAAAATTTACACTACTATGCTTTGTGAAAGACATTTCATCGAAAAGGCGTGGGCGTTGGCTACGTACTTTTATTTTCAAATTGACAATGATAAAGTGACGCTGTCTAGACGTCTAGTCATCGTCATTTTATTACATGGAAAATAGCTTCTTCATTTTCCCCCTTAAAATTTACACTACTATGCTTTGTGAAAGACATTTTATCGAAAAGGCGTGGGCGTTGGCTACCTACTTTTATTTTCAAATTGACAATGATAAAGTGACGCTGTCTAGACGTCTAGTCATCGTCATTTTATTACATGGAAAATAGCTTCTTCATTTTCCCCCTTAAAATTTACACTACTATGCTTTGTGAAAGACATTTTATCGAAAAGGCGTGGGCGTTGGCTACCTACTTTTATTTTCAAATTGACAATGATAAAGTGACGCTGTCTAGACGTCTAGTCATCGTCATTTTATTACATGGAAAATAGCTTCTTCATTTTCCCCCTTAAAATTTACACTACTATGCTTTGTGAAAGACATTTTATCGAAAAGGCGTGGGCGTTGGCTACCTACTTTTATTTTCAAATTGACAATGATAAAGTGACGCTGTCTAGACGTCTAGTCATCGTCATTTTATTACATGGAAAATAGCTTCTTCATTTTTCCCCTTAAAATTTACACTACTATGCTTTGTGAAAGACATTTTATCGAAAAGGCGTGGGCGTTGGCTACGTACTTTTATTTTCAAATTGACAATGATAAAGTGACGCTGTCTAGACGTCTAGTCATCGTCATTTTATTACATGGAAAATAGCTTCTTCATTTTTCCCCTTAAAATTTACACTACTATGCTTTGTGAAAGTCATTTCATCGAAAAGGCGTGGGCGTTGGCTACATACTTTTATTTTCAAATTGACAATGATAAAGTGACGCTGTCTAGACGTCTAGTCATCGTCATTTTATTACATGGAAAATAGCTTCTTCATTTTTTCCCCTTAAAATTTACACTACTATGCTTTGTGAAAGACATTTTATCGAAAAGGCGTGGGCGTTGGCTACCTACTTTTATTTTCAAATTGACAATGATAAAGTGACGCTGTCTAGACGTCTAGTCATCGTCATTTTATTACATGGAAAATAGCTTCTTCATTTTTCCCCTTAAAATTTACACTACTATGCTTTGTGAAAGTCATTTCATCGAAAAGGCGTGGGCGTTGGCTACATACTTTTATTTTCAAATTGACAATGATAAAGTGACGCTGTCTAGACGTCTAGTCATCGTCATTTTATTACATGGAAAATAGCTTCTTCATTTTTTCCCTTAAAATTTACACTACTATGCTTTGTGAAAGACATTTTATCGAAAAGGCGTGGGCGTTGGCTACGTACTTTTATTTTCAAATTGACAATGATAAAGTGACGCTGTCTAGACGTCTAGTCATCGTCATTTTATTACATGGAAAATAGCTTCTTCATTTTCCCCCTTAAAATTTACACTACTATGCTTTGTGAAAGTCATTTCATCGAAAAGGCGTGGGCGTTGGCTACATACTTTTATTTTCAAATTGACAATGATAAAGTGACGCTGTCTAGACGTCTAGTCATCGTCATTTATTACATGGAAAATAGCTTCTTCATTTTTTCCCCTTAAAATTTACACTACTATGCTTTGTGAAAGACATTTCATCGAAAAGGCGTGGGCGTTGGCTACGTACTTTTATTTTCAAATTGACAATGATAAAGTGACGCTGTCTAGACGTCTAGTCATCGTCATTTTATTACATGGAAAATAGCTTCTTCATTTTTCCCCTTAAAATTTACACTACTATGCTTTGTGAAAGACATTTTATCGAAAAGGCGTGGGCGTTGGCTACCTACTTTTATTTTCAAATTGACAATGATAAAGTGACGCTGTCTAGACGTCTAGTCATCGTCATTTTATTACATGGAAAATAGCTTCTTCATTTTTCCCCTTAAAATTTACACTACTATGCTTTGTGAAAGTCATTTCATCGAAAAGGCGTGGGCGTTGGCTACATACTTTTATTTTCAAATTGACAATGATAAAGTGACGCTGTCTAGACGTCTAGTCATCGTCATTTTATTACATGGAAAATAGCTTCTTCATTTTTTCCCCTTAAAATTTACACTACTATGCTTTGTGAAAGACATTTTATCGAAAAGGCGTGGGCGTTGGCTACCTACTTTTATTTTCAAATTGACAATGATAAAGTGACGCTGTCTAGACGTCTAGTCATCGTCATTTTATTACATGGAAAATAGCTTCTTCATTTTTCCCCTTAAAATTTACACTACTATGCTTTGTGAAAGTCATTTCATCGAAAAGGCGTGGGCGTTGGCTACATACTTTTATTTTCAAATTGACAATGATAAAGTGACGCTGTCTAGACGTCTAGTCATCGTCATTTTATTACATGGAAAATAGCTTCTTCATTTTTTCCCCTTAAAATTTACACTACTATGCTTTGTGAAAGACATTTCATCGAAAAGGCGTGGGCGTTGGCTACGTACTTTTATTTTCAAATTGACAATGATAAAGTGACGCTGTCTAGACGTCTAGTCATCGTCATTTTATTACATGGAAAATAGCTTCTTCATTTTTCCCCTTAAAATTTACACTACTATGCTTTGTGAAAGTCATTTCATCGAAAAGGCGTGGGCGTTGGCTACATACTTTTATTTTCAAATTGACAATGATAAAGTGACGCTGTCTAGACGTCTAGTCATCGTCATTTTATTACATGGAAAATAGCTTCTTCATTTTTTCCCCTTAAAATTTACACTACTATGCTTTGTGAAAGACATTTCATCGAAAAGGCGTGGGCGTTGGCTACGTACTTTTATTTTCAAATTGACAATGATAAAGTGACGCTGTCTAGACGTCTAGTCATCGTCATTTTATTACATGGAAAATAGCTTCTTCATTTTTCCCCTTAAAATTTACACTACTATGCTTTGTGAAAGACATTTCATCGAAAAGGCGTGGGCGTTGGCTACCTACTTTTATTTTCCAATTGACAATGATAAAGTGACGCTGTCTAGACGTCTAGTCATCGTCATTTTATTACATGGAAAATAGCTTCTTCATTTTTTCCCCTTAAAATTTACACTACTATGCTTTGTGAAAGACATTTTATCGAAAAGGCGTGGGCGTTGGCTACGTACTTTTATTTTCAAATTGACAATGATAAAGTGACGCTGTCTAGACGTCTAGTCATCGTCATTTTATTACATGGAAAATAGCTTCTTCATTTTTTCCCCTTAAAATTTACACTACTATGCTTTGTGAAAGACATTTTATCGAAAAGGCGTGGGCGTTGGCTACCTACTTTTATTTTCAAATTGACAATGATAAAGTGACGCTGTCTAGACGTCTAGTCATCGTCATTTTATTACATGGAAAATAGCTTCTTCATTTTTTCCCCTTAAAATTTACACTACTATGCTTTGTGAAAGACATTTTATCGAAAAGGCGTGGGCGTTGGCTACGTACTTTTATTTTCAAATTGACAATGATAAAGTGACGCTGTCTAGACGTCTAGTCATCGTCATTTTATTACATGGAAAATAGCTTCTTCATTTTTCCCCTTAAAATTTACACTACTATGCTTTGTGAAAGACATTCTATCGAAAAGGCGTGAGCGTTGGCTACCCACTTTTATTTTCAAATTGAAAATGATAAAGTGACGCTGTCTAGACGTCTAGTCATCGTCATTTCATTACATGGAAAATAGCTTCTTCATTTTCCCCCTTAAAATTTACACTACTATGCTTTGTGAAAGACATTTTATCGAAAAGGCGTGGGCGTTGGCTACCTACTTTTATTTTCAAATTGACAATGATAAAGTGACGCTGTCTAGACGTCTAGTCATCGTCATTTTATTACATGGAAAATAGCTTCTTCATTTTCCCCTTAAAATTTACACTACTATGCTTTGTCAAAAACATTTCATCGAAAAGGCGTGGGCGTTGACTACATACTTTTATTTTCAAATTGACAATGATAAAGTGACGCTGTCTAGACGTCTAGTCACCGTCATTTTATTACATGGAAAATAGCTTCTTCATTTTCCCCCTTAAAATTTACACTACTATGCTTTGTGAAAGACATTTTATCGAAAAGGCGTGGGCGTTGGCTACCTACTTTTATTTTCAAATTGACAATGATAAAGTGACGCTGTCTAGACGTCTAGTCATCGTCATTTTATTACATGGAAAATAGCTTCTTCATTTTCCCCCTTAAAATTTACACTACTATGCTTTGTGAAAGACATTTTATCGAAAAGGCGTGGCGTTGACTACATACTTTTATTTTCAAATTGACAATGATAAAGTGACGCTGTCTAGACGTCTAGTCATCGTCATTTTATTACATGGAAAATAGCTTCTTCATTTTCCCCTTAAAATTTACACTACTATGCTTTGTGAAAGACATTTTATCGAAAAGGCGTGGGCGTTGGCTACCTACTTTTATTTTCAAATTGACAATGATAAAGTGACGCTGTCTAGACGTCTAGTCATCGTCATTTTATTACATGGAAAATAGCTTCTTCATTTTCCCCTTAAAATTTACACTACTATGCTTTGTGAAAGACATTTTATCGAAAAGGCGTGGGCGTTGGCTACCTACTTTTATTTTCAAATTGACAATGATAAAGTGACGCTGTCTAGACGTCTAGTCATCGTCATTTCATTACATGGAAAATAGCTTCTTCATTTTTCCCCTTAAAATTTACACCGACTCTTCGAGACGACGTGTAGACACCGGCACTTTATTATATAGGGTGTTCAACTTAAGGATTTAATCTCGATATCTTTTTATAAAACCTCATATCAATGATTATTTAAATCTATCTATCTATCTATCTATCTATCTATCTATCTATCTATCTATCTATCCCGGCGTATTCCTATCTATCTATCTATCTATCTATCTATCTATCTCGGCGTATTCCTATGTATGTATGTATGTATGTATCTATCTATCTATCTATCTCAGCTTGTTCCTATCTATCTATCTATCTATCTATCTATCTATCTCAGCTTGTTCCTATCTATCTATCTATCTATCTATCTATCTATCTATCTATCTATCTATCTATCTATCTATCTATCTCAGTGTGTTCCTATATATATATCTCTCTCTCAATCTATCTATCTATCCCAGTGTGTTCCCATCTCTCTCTTACTCTCTCTCTCTCTCTCTCTCTCTCTATATATATATATATATATATATATATATATATCTTGGTGTATTCCTATCTATCTATCTCAGTGTGTTCCTATCTCTCTCTCTCTCTCTCTCTCTCTCTCTATCTATCTATCTATCTATCTATCTATCTATCTATAATCCCTACTCCTTTCTCCTTTCTTACAGCATCTTTTATTTTCATACCTTTTCGTCTTATTTTCTTGGCTTTTTTCCTTTTTTTTTCTGTTTCTGCTTCTTCTCATTCATTTATACACCCCTTTTTCGTCTATTCTATTTCTTCTTTCGTTTCTTTTTACTTCTCTTTCTTCTCTTGTTTTTTGTTTTAACCTTTTCTTTCTCTTTCCTTTCTTTACACCCCCTCTGTTTCACAAAAATAGTTGAAATTAAAAACAAAAAAACAAAAAAAACTCTTCCTTGACTCCAACCATTGTCCTCTTTCCAACCATACAACAACGCCCCCTGTTAACAATTTCTAAAACTATAGCAACCATAGCCTCATTTATTGTTTCTATCGGTGCTTTGGTACATACTGTCACCACTAATACTACAACTACTATTGCTAATGATACCGCCTTCCTAACTTCCACTACAAGTACTATTAAAATGACAGTCACCTCTATAATACTGTTACTACAACAAATACTACAGCTTCTATAGCTTACACTAATGATAATAATAGTGACTATAGCTACCAACACAAGCATTCAAAGTATACCCATTGTAATGACAATTACCAGTTGGAACAAGAAGCTTCGATTCCACTAACTCATTTGTCTTTTATTTGCTTTGTATTGTTTTATCCTTTAATCATTTTAAATGATTTTAATATGTCATTGATTTATACCCTTGTAAGGTTCAAAGTGAATATTTGAAGATACAAGTCCGACAAGGGTTGAGGGACAATACATTTTATATAATACAGCACATGAATAAACAAGATACATAAACAATGGAAGATGGAATAGTGTACATAAACATACAAACATAAAAGTCACTGACAAGATAATACAAAAGTACACATAATATAAAGGTACAGACATGAGACTAAGAATAGTCCATGCTGTATAAATCACTTACAGTAACCAGTAGCCGGCGTTGAGGGCGGAAGCCCCAACGAGAAGGGAATGACCGTGTCTAACCCATGTGGTCTCGTAGCGAAGAAAGAGGAAGAGAAGCTCATATCAGCCGCTTAAATACAAGAGGCCCCTAGCAGGAACCAGCGACATCAAGCGGGCAGAAAACTCCTCAGGCAAATGTGAAATTAACCCCTACACCCTTATTAAATTTTTATTTAACTCATGGAAAATGAGTGGTAAAGTTTTTTAAAACACCCCTGTGCCGGACAAAAATAGAGTGTGGATCTTATTAAACTTAGGTCTTTGCTGATCCCCATTAATGTTCTTTTATAAAAAGAGGTTCACTCAGTCGTTGTACAAACAGACATACAGAATTTCTCTTTTAGATATAACAAATATAATTCAAAAGATAACCGCCCTGTCGGCTGGGGCGTTAGAATGCACCGACTGCGCCTCTGCAGAGGGGTAAAACTCCCCCAATGGGGCCACCTGTTGGCCGTGGGTGGCGACCCGTGATGCTTAAGGATAGAGCCCAGGTGGATGAGCAGTTCATGACATGCAATACTCCACTTTGGTCCTATCTTGGGCTAGACGGGCGGTCGGAGAGGCCCCCTCCGATCAATCGGCTGGTCACGTCAAGCCCTAGCACCTATGTGATTTTCTCAACCCTATTGCCCTTATGGCAAGCTCCAACCCCTTTTTATCATATGGGTGCTAGAAGGCGGTGGCTGCGGGTCTACATGTCCTGGGAATGACGTTAAACTATCTGATGGAGAGGTTCCAGTTTTGGAGGTTTGGGGAATGTGGAGCACCCCTTCATCACCATTGCTCCCTGTTCCACTCTGACCCGGAGTGGTAGTACCTGTTAGGGTCCAGTCTATGGGTTAAATAGACAAATGTATTTATGAAAAAATTGTATTATCCATTAAGAATTGATTTATTTCAAAACTTTATCGGCATTAAATGACCCACTGAAGTTGATATGCCGTAAAACAAAACAAACAAACAAGCAATCAAAAGATAAGTCGTATTTAAGTTTTTTGAATATCATTTTTATAACTGAACCTGTGGAAATGTAATTTTACATGTATGAACAACTGAGATTATCTATCAACTCTTGACTCTACTCTTCTTTTACTCTTTACCAGTATCTTCTCACATTTTTCCTTATCCCCTTCATTCTCTATTGCATATCAATATTTTTATCTAAATTTTATACAAATTTGCGTTAATTCTATGTAAAAAAAAAATGGTGGTGAACTGCTCAACTCACCGACTAATTAGTCATGATTTGTCTTCGAGAGGTCACAGCTAGAGTGTCAACATGAACCCGTTTCTGTTTTTCTTTTGGTGGGATGAAATTAAGGTTGAAATAAACAACACCCCTGCATTTCTTTTTATCTAATTTGTGAACCTAGCTCGAGTAAAACAAGTAGTGTACCACGTGATAAAGATATTTTCAAAAAAAAGAAAAAAAAAAGAAAAAAAAAGAAGCATTAACTCGAAACTTCTCCCTGATATACGAGAATAATTCAGAAAAGTTCCAGGTTGATCGCATTGTTCGATGTGAGAGGCATCGTCCACTGAGAGTTCTTGCCACAGGGCCGAACCATCAACCAGCATGTCTACAAAGAGATACTGCGGCGTTTGCTTTGTTTAGCGCGCGAGAAGAGGTGAGAGATGTGACAGGACAACTCGTGGGCGCTTCACCATAACAACGCACCTGCTCACACTTCCCTGAGTATCCGAGAGTTCTTGGCCCAAAAGAACATCACTGTGCTGGAGCAACCTCCCTACTCGCCCGACCTGGCTCCATGTGTTTTTTTCCTCATCCCCAAGCTCAAGAGAGTCATCAAGGGAACCAGTTTTGAGGATGGGCATGACATCAAAAAGGCCGTAACGACAGAACTACGGAGTGCTTGCAAGCGTGACAGAGATGGATTAGAAAGTGTATTAGACTACAGGGGGATTACTTTGACGGAGATATCTTGTAGTTTGTAGTTTGTATTTGAAATAAAATTTTCTATCTTAGGGCCGGTTTAGCTCAATCAGCAGAGCATCCGACTAGGAACCATAAGGTTCCGGGTTCAAGACTGGCCCTCGACAACTCAGCGTGTGAGTAGCACAGGGATCTGTGTGGTAAAGTAAGGAACTGATGGTCTCCTTGGTCTAACGCTAGTGAAAAGGGGATAGATTCCCTCGCTGTCTTGGTGATACCGACTTTAGACCAGCCCGACGAGTTTTACTTTACTTTTACTATTCTTCTACAAGGATGGCTTTGACATTGAATAATCCATGAAGGTTGATATGCCATTAAACAAAGAAACCAAACTTATACTTCTTGTATTGTTATACTTCTTGTAATACTTCTTGTATGTTTATTATAAATGAGCTTGTCTTATCTTTTCTTCAGTCTATTCAGTGTTAGTGTATCATGGGATAAACTAATGCTAATATTGGACCTTAGTGAGTAGGGATGCAACTAAATATCCTCTGTAGCACCAAATACTGTTAACATCTTCAATAACCAGTGTTGGGTCAGTAAAATGGTAATTCCTGTGTGTGGAGTTGAGTTAGTGAGAGGCTTTCTGTGATTGGATATATTAAGAATAATCAAAGTTCCAATTACTGTCGAATTGGGAAGACATGGCAACAAACGGTTGTAACCCAATACAAACTCGAATAGTCGCAGAGTCTACTGCAGAATGACAGGATATTTATAAGACTCCACAATGTCATTCAAATCAAGCAGTCAAGCAGCCAATCAGAACTCAAGGAATGGAATCACCCAAATCACCCAAATTCATGAATGGATCATTCTTGATTTCTATATATACCAACTGTCTTGGAGACTGCTTAATTATGTACTCAGCTAGCTGCTGTTATTCAAACCAACAGTAGACTAACTGACTCAATAATATACCAATATAGAAGTTTTAGCGCAAAATACCAAAAATCAACAGAGAGACCCCAGACCAGATCCGACGAGGCAGTAACTATAAATCTTCTCCAAGAAATAAACCTAAGATACCAGATATCTTCTCCAGCATGTCGGTAAGTCCCTTAAACTCAACTTTATACACAGGAAGGACTTTATATTGTAACTTGGTTAGCAGGATGATCTTGCTGCTGAGTTCGGCCCTCACCATAATTGTAAATTCCGGAATATATTTTTGTAATTTTGATCTTATATCGTCCCGGTCTCCTACTTTAATTTACGCTATGTTTTAGCGAGCTGGTGTCAGGCAAAATTCCGGTCCAACTTAGATATTTTCGGAGTCGTATTTTTGTCTTTTTTTGTCGGCAAATTAATGTAGATATTTTAAACCCCTTCCTCGAAAGTGATATCGGCAAATTAAT
This sequence comes from Doryteuthis pealeii, assembly GCA_023376005.1. Taxonomy (NCBI): domain Eukaryota; kingdom Metazoa; phylum Mollusca; class Cephalopoda; order Myopsida; family Loliginidae; genus Doryteuthis; species Doryteuthis pealeii. The sequence goes on from CM042165.1 coordinate 66,084,536, forward strand.
GTGAATATTTTACAACCTCCCATTTAAGAAAGAATAAAAGAGTTAAATCAAGATTATTATACTTTTTACATATTGAACTATTTAGCTCTTAAGTAAACATATAGAATGTTGTACTAATTAGATCATCATACTGTGGTATATGCACAGGTCCTGCTAGTTGGATATATTTCTACTAACACAGCAAGAACTTTTTTGCGGCAGTTGTCTAAGAAATTCCAATCCTTATTCCCAATAGGAACGGTTATTTGTGTTTAAAATATTAGAAAACAATCCCAGAAATCAATATTGATGTAATGAATATGTAAATACCTTGGTGCCCCCTCACTATAATCTGATTGGACAGTGTCATGTATAAATATTCGACACTGGTAGTACAAGCGCCTAAGCCTAAGCCTACCAGCCTAAACTTACTCGACAGACTACACCACGACTGCTCGGAAGCCTTAATGCTATTCGACGTACCAGCAACTACTGCGATAATATACCAATGGATGGTTTGGTCAATATATATATATATATATATATATATATATATATTTAGGCAGCATTTCTTGTCGGCATATATTGTTGAACATTTTCTTTTATCCTTTCATATTGCCGGATTGTTTTAATAATATCTGGCGAAAATTGGCTAATAATAACAAACACAACCTATATCAATAGGAAATGGGAAACCCATTGTTGTATGGTTTCAAAATTACCATTAAAATGGCCCACGATAGGATGGAAAGTACTAGGTCAATCAACTATGGCAAATATATCAGCCAATTTTCGCCAGATATTATTAAAACAATCCGGCAATATGAAAGGATAAAAAAAAATGTGCAGACAAAAATGGCTGCAATGTTCAACAATATATGCCTACAAGAAGAAATGCTGACGAATAACACCGAAAAAGTGTTATTCAGAAACCAATGGTAGGACCGACTTTTAAATTGTATTATTAATTATAAATAAATAAATATATATATATATATATATATATATATATATGATATATATATATATATATATATATATATGTGTGTGTGTCTGTATATATATGTATGTATATGTATATGTATGACTATCTCATAGTCGGGTTATCGGCGACTAAACCGGTTACCCCACCAAGCCTATCTGGTGAGGAGGATGGCTAGACATCCAGCAGGACGAAAAACAAAACCTGTCAAAGGGCGGATGAAGCCTTTCGCTCAACGGCCATCTAGCAAATAACATACGCGGGGACGTAGAAATACTTGGATTGGTATCCAGGCGCGTAGCAAAACCACCGGGAGAGATGCATTCCTCAGCCTTGTCAAGGCAAGTGTCTAGGAGAAGGAAAACTCCAAAATTTAACCTGCGGCGGCTGCTGCAGCCAATGATGTTGACTTGTTCTTCTTTTTGGTTCAAACGTGGCAGTCACTTAGAGAGTGGGATTGGTTCTGTGCAAAGCCTTTCCTCACTTAAAAAAGCTTCAGGCACAGGCATTGCTTGATATACAATACATGTCTTGTCCTTTATATGTACTAAGGCTGGCTGTAGCCTAAAACGGCAAATAAAGAAATGAATTTTATCAAGAAAAATATGAACGTCAATGGCAATAAGGGCTTTGGAAATATCAGAGTCTGGCCCGGCAGGTGTCTCAGGGCCCCGCAGCCTGTGCCCGGTCGTCATCCTACTACTGCTCGGAAATCAATGCCAATGAACATTGGCTGTTGGAAAATACGGACGCTACTTGACTTGCCATCGACACTCACACGTCCGGAACGTAGATCTGCTCTTGTGTCAAAGGAACTTCAGCGTTCTGATTTGGATATTGTCGCATTATCTGAGACGAGGCTGGCTGATAAAGGACAGCTGTCGGAGTTGTCTGGAGGTTACACCTTTTTCTGGAGTGGTAAAGAGGAGGGATGTAGAAGGGAATCTGGTGTGGCGTTTGCTGTGAGGACTACACTTCTCTCAAGTCTGGAAGAAATTCCATGTGGAGTGAGTGATCGGATCATAACGATGAGGTTACCTTTGATAGGAGGTCGTTTTGTGACCCTCGTGAGTGTCTATGCACCTACTATGAATGCAGCAGAAGAGGAAAAACTTAATTTCTACCTCTCATTACGGGAAATAGTTAGACGGATCCTCCTTGCTGACAAAGTCATCATTCTTGGCGACTTTAATGCTAGGGTAGGGAGGGATTTTGAGACCTGGACAGTAATGGGTAGACATGGAGTGGGCAAGTGTAACAGCAATGGTCTAATGTTGCTGCAGTTCTGCTCGGAGATGGATTTCTATGTTGGTAACACCATGTTTCAACAGAAAAACAAATACAAAACAACTTGGATGCACCCAGGCTCCAAACAGTGGCATATGATCGATTATGTGTTGGTCAGAAAACAAGATATAAAGGACATCTCCAGTGTTCGTGTTATGCGTGGCGCAGAATGCTGGACTGACCATCGGTTAGTTCGAGCTAGGTTTAGGTTTGTTGTAAAGCCGAAGATAAGGGGACCAGGTGTGACTGTCCCTAAGCGACTTAACATTGGTCGTCTAAAGAATGTTGTTGTGAAACAAGAACTGATCAAGGAGATGGAAGAGTTGGAGTGTGAAAACACATGGGATGATTTTAAGACGTCTGTCTATGAGGTGTGTAAGAAAGTATTGGGGCATTGCAAACGTAAACACCAGGATTGGTTTGATGAGAATGACACTGAAATTCAAGCACTACTGGATTCAAAGGCTAAGTCCCTACATGCTTATCTCAAGGGTGGTCGAACAAAAGATGAGATCGATTGATGACAGATTTTAAAGCAATCAAAAGGGAGGTGCAGAGGAAGCTTCGAAACATGCAGGCTGCATGGTGGAGTAAGAAGGCCGATGAAATACAACTTGCCTACAACACCAACAAAACCAAGGTTTTATACACCTTACTGCGTGCGGTGTATGGGCCATCAAGCTCATCTATCACCCCACTGCGCTCAAAGGATGGTCAGAAGCTTCTTCGAGATCCTTCCAATATTCTTCTTAGATGGAGAAAGCATTTTGATGAGCTTCTCAATAGGCCTTCTGAGGTTGAACAGTTCATTCAGTCTATCCCCTGCAACCCGGTCAAGGAGATCTTGGCAGATGTCCCCTCCCTCTCGGAGGTTAAAGCAGCTGTCTATAAACTGAACTCTGGAAAGTCACCTGGTACGGATCAGCTATATGCAGAGATAATCAAATGTGCGGGCTGCCATATGATGCAGCGCTTGACGAACTTGTTGCAGACTGCCTGGCTTGATGAATATGTTCCACAGGATTGGCGGAATGCATTAATGGTGGTGCTATACAAGGGAAAAGGTGCAAAAGATGATTGTGGAAATTATATGGGCATCTCACTGCTTTCAGTTGTTGGCAAGGTGCTATGCCGAATCATGCTTGATAGAATGCTGGAACACATTGTTAAGGATGTTTTACCTGAGTCACAGTGTGGCTTTAGAAGTGGTCGCGGGACGGTAGATATGATCTTTACAGCCAGGCAATTACAAGAGAAATGTATAGAACAACGCATGGGATTGTATCAAGTGTTCATTGATCTAACAAAGGCATTTGATACTGTAAATAGGAAAGCTCTTTGGGAGATTCTCAAAAACTTTTGGTTGTCCTGACAAGTTTATATCTATTCTAAAGCTTTTTCATGATGATATGAAAGCTGTGGTCAACATTGGAGGGAAACTGGCGGATCCTATTTCAGTGGAGAACGGTGTTAAACAAGGGGATATTACAGCACCCACACTCTTTGCTTTGTATTTTGCCATGGTGTTTAGAATGGCATTTAAGGATTGTTCTGATGGTGTATATATTCGGTATAGAACTACTGGGAAGCTTTTCAACATCAGACGTCTTAGTGCACACACCAAGGTATTTACAAATACTGTTCGTGACTTGCTCTATGCAGATGATTGTGATCTTGTTGCTCATGCACGGACTGATATGCAACGCCTCATGGATGCCTTTGAAGGTGCTTGCAGTTCATTGGGACTTACAATCAATTTGAAAAAGACTGTTCTTATGTTTCAACCGGCACCAGGTGAATCATACCATGAACCGGCTATCTATGTCTATGGGCAGAAGTTAGCAGTTGTAAATAGGTTTGTATACCTGGGTAGCACGCTAAACATGACTGGTACCCTTGATGACGAGATCTGCTTTCGGATCAGCAAGGCAAGTAATGCATTTGGAAAATTAAACAGGAGGTTGTGGATTTGCCGTGGTATTTCCGTTACAACAAAAGTCAAGGTATATGTTGCATGTGTTTTATCTACTCTCCTGTATGCTTGCGAAACCTGGACTACATACAAGAAACATCTTAAACGTCTCGAGCGCTTTCACCAGCAATGCCTACGACAAATACTAGGGGTGCGCTGGCAAATGTACGTCAGTGACATCGAGGTTTTGAAGCGAGCCAAATGTCAAAGCATAGAATCTCTCATAATCAAACATAGATTGAGATGGAGTGGGCATTTGGTAAGGATGAACGATGGGCGACTTCCTAAACAACTGCTCTATGGGGAACTTATAAACGGCAAGCGTTTGGCTCAAGGGCCCAAGATGAGATACAAGGATTGCCTGAGGTCGACCTTGAAAAAATGTAACATCGATGTGAAGACCTGGGAGAGTAAGTCTTTGGACCGTGGACAGTGGAGAAGAGCTGTGCAGGAGGGCACGGAAAGGTTTGAGACCGGCCGTATACAGCATGAGCAGTTGAAGAGAGATATTCGCAAAAATAAAGAAGTAGACAATCAAGGGCTTCAAATCGGTCTACTATGTGACCAGTGTGGAAGGCTATGTATGAGCAAAGCTGGCCTGATCAGTCACCAATCTGTGCATCGGCGGATGGACTAATAAAATACCCTGTGCTCCCTGGAAATACCTGTAATTGTGGGAAGGTGTGCAAGACTTTGGCAGGACTAAAGAGCCACTTCCGTGCAGCTCATTGTTGAACTTTTTTGAAGCTCACCATTATTTTGTTTGAACTATTGAGCATTTTTTTTTTTTTTGTTGTTATTGTTACTATATCAAGCAATGGCAATACTTGAATACGAGTTTGCTGCCATCATGTATATGTATGTATATATATATGTATATATATATATATGTATGTATATATATATATGAATGTATATATATGTATATACATACATATATATATATATATATAATATATATAATGTATATATATATGTATATATATATATGTATGTATATATATATATATGTGTATGTATATATATATATGTATAATATATATATATATGTATGTATATTATGTATGTATATATATATATGTATGTATATATATATGTATATATGTATGTATATATATATGTATATATATATATATGTATATATATATGTATATATATATATGTATATATATATTATATATATATATATATATATATATATATCCGTTTTACTTATGGTGGATTAGCGTGAAATATGAAATGCGTGGGGGCATATTCTTGCTAGTTCAAATAATCTCAGAATTCAATGTTTAATGTTTAATAGAATGAAAGTTAATAAAACTATCCAAGCGATTTAATAAAATCTCGTTAAAATGATGTCAGATTTTAACTCGATATTCTATGTTTAATGTTTAATAGATCTAGCAAGAATATGCACCCTCCGGGCGTAAGTAATTATGTTTTAATGAGATAAGATATATCAAATTAGAAAGAGTAACGAAATTAAATACGAAAACATATAAAAGATTACACTTATTTCAATTATATTTTAATTGGTTTCTATATAAAATCATTCATAAGAATGGTTTTAATACGTTGGAGAATAAAACAATATTGGAGATCAATAACACTTAGCAATTATTTATTAAACCCGTTTTTGTTAAAACCAGTGTGCAAATTCACTACACCATATATTATGTAAACCTTTTTTTCTTAGTGATATATAACACACATCGCAAGATTCTAAATGCACTAGTAACATGGGCTGTTTTGAGGCAAATCTAACTCAGATTTTTGCAGATATTATCTTTATAAATACATTTTATTCTATTTTATGCATACATGATTTTGCCTATAAATTAAATGCTCATTGATAAACTTAAGCAATTCCTAAAGGTATTATGACGTAAGCAGTTATGTAGTTTCAGTTACAGACAGACACCGAATCTACATTATAATAAGATGAACGTTAATAAAATTATATAACCGATTAATCCTACTTTTGGATGCCGTTCTTTTGCTGTCGCAATAGCAATGTTTTCTGCAAACGAGTCTATTCAGGTAGTTGCAAGCCGACTTGAAAAGCATCAACAATGTAGGCGGAGGTAATAGTCTCCTTTTTTTCCCTCGATAGCTTCATCACTAACTACATCAGAAAAAAGATTGGAGGCGCGTAATGCAATGGTTATCATCCAAACAAAAATGGCACGGTGAGACGATTATAAACCCTGGATGCGACTGGTTGCATTTCCCATAGAGCTAAAAAGCCATGGGAAAGGTATGCATCCAAATATACTCCCGCCAGCTATGGGCAAATACTAGGGCAGACTGGACTCTTTAATCTTGGTTTGGCAATCAGTATAGCTTCATCACTAGCTACGTCATTAAATTAGAAAAAAATATTGGAGGCACGTGATGCAATGGTTATCGCCCAAATAAAATTGACACGGAGAGACGATTATAAACCCTGGACGCGACTGGTTGAATTTCCCATAGAGCTAAAAAAAAACTATGCGAAAGGTATGCATGATGGGTGATGTAAGTGTGCCTATGTAAAGGTGGGTCAGCACAACCGTTCTCTTCTATTTTTGTTGTATTTTAAATTCCATTCTCCAATGGTAAGTTTAATGTTTTGGAGGTTGTTATTAATGAGTACATTCCAATGATTTTGCCATTTTTTTATGATAATTTTTTTTACAACTGTTGTTACATAATTATTAGAACCTAATATTTATGTACAATAGTGTAGAAATCAAAATGGCCGTTATAAGCTGCAGCCCATGACCTTGAAGGATTTGAATGACAAGGCTTGACCTGTCCTGATCCTTCCTTCCGGTGGATACCGTGAGAACCGGTAGAGAGGACCCTCTCTTCCGGTTTAGATAGTAAGTAAGTTTTAGGGCAGTTAGAGACTAGCAGTCGAGCTCGACGGAAGGGTAAGTCGCGTTACACGCGCTCCCGTCTTAATCTGCGCAGATGTCTGGTTGGGGATTTAAAAATAAACTAAGATCAAAGCAAATCGGAGTCTTGTGTTATTACCTCTAAAAACTAACAATGACACAGGGCTTCTGAAAAGAGAAATCCCCAATAGAAGACCAGACCCGAAGTCCCCAAGAAAGTCCAGACCTTAGAAGATTCCAGACCAAGACAAGATGTTATAAGATTCCAAAGACGGCCAGAAGAATAGAGTAAAAAGAAGTAAAGAAGAATGGTATACAACACTGTTTTATAATCAGTTTATGGTATTTTTTTTTTTGTTATTGTGTCTTTTAAAGATTTCTTTGATTCCGAATCTGACTAGGCTAATGGTAATTGTCGTAGAAAATGGACACGGTGAGACGAGTTCAAATCCTGGACAATCCCGTTTGCATTTCACATAGCCCTATTACCCTTGTTATGCATTCAAATATACTCCCCTCATCTATGGGAAAATACTAGGGCAGATTGGATTCATTAATTTTTGTTAGGCAACCAGTGTAGCTTCATCACTAGCTACACCAGAAAATTTTAAAAAAATTGGAGGCGCGTTATGTAATGGTTATCGCACAAGGAAATTGACACGGTTAGTAAGAAATTTTTAATTCAATAATTAACAATATTTAAAAAAAATAAGATATAAATGAGGTGATATGTTTAAATTCATATAAAAAAAGACATACAAAAAATAAAGTATTATAAATCCTGGACGCGACTGGTTGCATTTCACATAGAGTTAAAAAGTTATGGGAAAAGTATGCATCCAAATATACTCCCTCCAGCTATGGGAAAATACTCGGGCAGATTGGATTCTTTAATCTTGGTTAGGCAACCAGTCTAGGTTCATCACTAGCTACATCAGAAAATTATAAAAATATTGGAGGCGCGTGGTATAATGGTTATCGCTCGAGGAAATTGACACGGTGAGACGATTACAAATCCTGGACGCAGTTGTTTGCATTTCCCATAGAGCTAATAACCTTGGGAAAGGTACGAATCCAACTATTCTCCCTCCAGCTATGGGTAAATATTAGGGCAGAATGGGTTCTTTAATCTTGGTATGGCAAACAGTCAAGCAGAATGAAAACTCTGAATTTAAACTTGTAAAACTCTGCTCTTTAGCATTGATATGGCAACTGATCTAGGAGAAGGAAAGCTCTGAATTCAAACCAAAGCGGTTTTCATGTCGTTAGTCAAAACTGATTTTAGAGCTCTTCCTAAAAAACAAAAAACAAAAAACCAAAACCAAAAACCAAAACAACAACAGAAACTGAACTTCTATATAAAGGCAATAATGAAAAAATGACAAAAGAAAATATTAAAATATGATTTCTCTGAATGTTTGAGATGAGACTTGATGATTAGTATTATCTGCGTTATTCGGACTATTGTCCTCGTCTTCATTGTTATCTGTACAACGTTTCGGTCGATATGCCCTCCGGCCTTCTTCAGGTATTTCTTGTCGGACTCGGGAACCTTCTCGGTCTCGGGAACCTTCTTTTCGGACTCGGGAACTTTCTTGTCGTAATCGGAAACCTTCTTGTCGTAAGGAAAGTTCCGTGATGGCTTCCGATTACGGCAAGAAAGTTCTTGAGTTCGAAAAGAGGGTTCCCGAGTCCAAGAAGGTTTCCGAATACGACAAGAAATACCTGAAAAGGCCGGGGGGCATATCGGCCGAAACATTGTACAGATAACAATGAAGATGATGACAATAGTCCAAATAACGCAGATAATATTAAAATATGAGCCGGTAAAAAGCAGAAGTTAACGTTGCAACCTGACGCAACAGGGCCCTACCCAAATACGAGGTATGTCAGAAAGGTTCCAGGACTGGTGTCACAAAAAAAATTATTTCAAAGTTATCCCCTTCAAAGTAATCTCTCTGGAGTCTAATGCACGTTCCCATCCTTCTTTGACACGCTTGCATGCACTACTGGAAGGATTCTTCCGGCATTCTGCGTAGCTCTGTCGTCACGGCCTTTTTGACCTCATGCCCATCCTCGAAACGGGTTCCCTTGATGACCCACGTGATCTTGGGAAGAGGAAAAACACATGGAGCCAGGTCGGGCGAATAGGGAGGTTGATCCAGCTCAGTGATACTCTTCTGGGCCAGAAACTCTCGGATATTCAGGGCAGTGTAGGCATGTGCGTTGTCGTGGTGAAGCACCCACGTTGTCCTGCCACACATCTCTCGCCTCTTCTCGTGCACTGAACGAGGAAAACACCGCAGTATCTCTTTGTAGACATGTTGGTTGATCGTCTTGTTCTATACACAACGTTTCCCGAGTTCATCAACTCAGAGGTTACCGAGTTTGACAAGGATCACCTGAAAAAGGCCGGAGTGGACATCGGTCGAACCGTTGTACATATAACAATAAAGATGAGGACAATTGTCCGAATAATGCAAATAATACAAACAAGATTCAGACAAATTTAGAAGCAACAGGAGTGGCTCCGAACCCTCCGCGAATTGAATTCTCATCTTTTTTGTTATATACACAACGTTTCGACCGATGTGCTCTCCGGCCTTTTTCAGGTATTCCTTTTCGAACTCGGTAACCCTCTTGACGAACTCGGGAAACGTTGTGTATGTAACAATAAAGATGAGGACAATCGTCCGAATTATTCAAACAACACTCAGATATGTGTTTTCTAGCATAAAATAACCCAAGGATTGACATGCCGTTAAATTCAACCAACCAACAAACAACAAACCAACATTTCTACCCCCTGTCACATTCTCCTATTTCTCGACGTCATCATTATTCTACGCAGAGATTTTATCAGTACGCACATGATTTCTGCTGCTTTCGATGCAACCGTGGTCCTCGCCATTATTTCAATCGTCTTCTTCATCTCACCGTGTTATCATCTAGAGACTTTCTTGTTCAGCGTCACGTATCCAAGCAACGAGCACCGATAATAACGGAGACTAATGTAGCAGGAGTACTAATAGTTTCGTGAAGAGTAGTACTTTTCTTATCTTATCATAATGGAGTTTCGTTGTCAGTCTGTCTGTAACTAAAACTACGTCACTGCTTACGTCAAAATACCCTCAGCAAGATATCAATGAGTATTTAATTTATAGTCAAAATCATTGATTAATACATAGAATAATTTTATTTATAAGGATATTTTGCAAAAATCTAAGTTAGATTTGCCTCAAAACATCCCATGTTATTAATGTCTCATACAGCATGGGGTGACCGAAGACAGATCGGTCGCCCCCTGCTGTGGTTCAAGGATGTCTGCAAAAATGATCTCAGGTGCTTTGGCATTGTCCCTTCCAGCTGGGAAAATTTGGCTCAAGACCCCTCGGTGGCGACAGAATCTCCATAGAGGACTGTACATGTCAGAAGTCACCCTGATACAACATCATGAAGCTAAGAGGTCCATAAGAAAGCAACGGCAACAAAGCATCGGAACATCATCATCTACAGGGACAACCTACAAATGCAAAATCTGTGGCCGTGAATGTTTCTCAAACATCGGACTTCATAGTCACAGGAGGCGCTGCAACTTCAGGGGCACACAAAAACTTCAGTCTTTCGAGACTGAATTGCCAATGATACAGGGTGGTCAAGAAGTCACTAATTAGCGCTATGGGAATGCAAAGAGCATCGTCCAAAATTTGAACACGTCTCGACGTGTCTATTTCCTATGTTACACCCATGACCTTATGGCAAACTATATATATTGTGTAATGGATTTCCTATCTTACGTAATTCTATAATCAAAAATAGATATCTGTTCCCTCAGCGACTTCTTGGCCACCCTGTATATAACTGAAAATAAAGATTTACATAGTATATGGTGTGGTTAATTTGCATAATGGTTTCAATAAAAGTGGGTTTAATAAATAATTACTCGGTGTTATTGATCTCTAATATTATTGTTTTATTCTCCAACCTATTAAAATCAATCATATTAATAATTTTAATATACAAACCACTTAATATGTAATTAAAATATGTGCGATCTTTTTAGACGCATTCTCATTCATTTTCGTTAGTCTTTCTAATTTAATATATTAACTTACATTAAAGCTTAAATAATTACGTTTTAAAAAAATTAAAAAGTGGCCAAGTATTTTTAAAAAACGTATTTAGGGTATTTTGTGGGTACCGAATCCAAAAATGACACACAGTTTACTGAATAAACTTTACAGTCTGAAATCATTGGAAAATCTCAAATAATGACTGCCCTGTCGGTGGGCTTAAAATACGTTGACTTTATCCCCTGCAGAGGAATAAGACCCTAAGAATTTGGCCCTTATTTGGGGTAGACAGGCGGTCAAAGATGCCTTTCCAATCAATCAGCTGGTCAAGTCAAGTCATTCAAGATCAGCCCTAACAGCTGGGTCTGTAGAAGACCCCGACTTCACCTCTACAGAGGGGTAAGACCCTCTTCCAGCAATGGAGCTACATTGTGACCGTGAGTGGTGACTCGTGAGCCTTAAGGACGGTGTCCTAGTGGCTGAGCATCCATGACTTGCAACACTTCACATTGGCCCTTAGTTGGGCTCGAAGGGCTGTCGGAGAGACCCCCTCCAATTAATCGATTGGTCATGTCGAGCCCTAGCACTTATATTATTGTCCCGACCGTATTGCTCTTGTGGCAAACCTCCAACCCTTTTTATCATATATGTGCAAGAAGGTGGTGACTGAGGGTTTTCTGTGTGGCCGAGCAGTCCATGACATACAGCACTACACCCAGGCCCTTCCGTGGGTTTGACGAATGATCGGACAGGCTCTTTCCGTTCAGTCATCCTGTCATGTCAAGCACTATCACATAGTCCCGACCGTATTGCTCTAATGTCAAACACCAACACCTTTTTATCATAAATTTGCTAGAAGGCGGTGGCTGAGGCTCTTAGTGCCATGAGTATGACGTTAAACTGCATCAAGTGGTGAGCTTCTAATTCTGGAGCTCTGGGGAATGTGGAGTACCCCTTCATTGCCATCATTCCCTGGTCCATTCTGAACCGGAGTGGTAGTACAGTTATGTTTCCGGGTGGGGGGAGGAGTCCCAGTGGCGTAGTAGCGTAGTTACTAACATGCTAGACATTGTAGTAAACGTGATCGAACTAGTACTATTATGTTCACTTTCGGACTAGACTGCATTTCAAATTATTAACGAGTTTACTTTTTTCAATTTCTCCAAAAGCTACCAGTTGGAATTTAACAAAATATTCACAGTATAATGAGAATATATATGTGTTGGCTGAATAAAAATTGTATTGTTCTACGTAACAAGAAACAAACGGTAGCCATTTGCAATATTAGCACGACGTGTTCCAGTCTATAAACGAGTGTCATTATAATCGTGCTATTATATGTCGCAAATGTGACTGGACCCCTTCTAGGAAAGATATAGCATCAGAATTTTTCAAAGGCAAATCTACACAGGAAAAATCCAAAATAATTGGAAGATATCACCAAACTGTAAAAATATTTGTCGCACCTCCTACGAAGCTACGTAAGAAGGCTCATAAGGGTCACTCGAGGGTTGTTTCCCGACGTTCGTTGACAAGAACGAAACTTAAATAACTGTAAATAAACCTGGTCTGACCAGTGGAGCACTTTTTAGAAGCATTAAAGAAGCAAAAACAACCAGAAGTACTCGCCATAGTCTTCTGAAAAAGTTTGCAACATCAGTGAGACCAGTGACACAACCTCAATTGACAAAAGTACACATACAAATGCGTTTGAAATGGGCAAAGGAGAACATGATGGTCAATTTCTCGAAGGTTCTGTTCACAGTTGAAACTCGTGTATTATTTGATGGTCCTGATGGTTTGAGCAAAGGTTGGACGAGATCGTCATCAACGCTTGAGGCGCTAGCAAAGAGGAGGAAGTATTATGATTTGAAGTAGTATTATTAGCATTTCTCTGAATATTTTTAGATTTTGATAATTTGTATTATTTGTATTATTCGGACGATTGTCCTCATCTTTATTGTTATATACACAAAGTTTTCTGAGTTCGATAAGAAGGTTCCCGAGTTCGAAGAGAAGGTTACTGAGTTCGACAAGAAACACCTGAAAAAGGCCGGTGGGGACATCGGTCGAAACGTTTTGCATATAAGAATAAAGATGAGTACAATAGTCCGAACAATCCAAATAATCCAAACAACACTCAGACAAATTTAGAAACAATGGAATTGCTCTGAACGCTCCACGAACTGAATTCTCAGAAACGGGATATTTCTATTAAAAAAAAAAAAACATCCAAAAAACGATACCATATTTGGAAGCAGCACCCAAAGTTAGTTGTGAAACATTCTAATATTATTTGGGTAATTCCATGTCAGATCATCAAGGCTATGTTACCCAATATATATCAATATATGTGAAATCATAAAAGAAATAATAGAAAAAAATTGTCATAGATGCAGTGCCACATCGGGATATTGATCTTGCTATGAAAAAATCAGAAACCATCAATAACTTAGAATTGGTTGACTTTAAGACGTTTCTAATAGCATTTTCGGATTCTTTGTGAGAAAATACTTTTATAACCCAATTTTTAATCGTAGGGAAGCTCTAATTATACAGACAAAAATAGGTTACAAAGAGTCCTTCTTTTTTCGTGACCTCTCAAATTTCGAGACCTAAAAATCGATATAACTCCACCAACTTTTGGAATTGGAAGCTCAAATTTTGGGGATTATCTAACAGGAACATAGTCCACACCTGGAATATATATATATAATATATATATATATATATATATATTATATATATATATATATATATTATATATTTATTTATTTAGATAAAAGGTGGCTTACCGGTGAATATGGACACGATCGCTGGAGGTGCACAAAATCAAGGGGTTAAGTCAGCGATATAACAAATACAAAGTGCTCAATACAAAGTAGAGCAAATACGTGTAATCGGCTGCAATTAATCGGTACCTCGATTAATTCAGTGGATTTAATCCTGAAGATCCTAATGGTGAAACTTGAGTAGGTTTCTATTGTATCCATTTCTTTAATATATATATATATATATATATATATATATATATATATATGAGGAGCAACAGTTTGGTCAAAATTTAAAGTGTGAGATAAAATTTGAGGAAAACG
>CM042165.1:66101302-66126302 GCA_023376005.1 Doryteuthis pealeii
CGTAAAATCCAACCAACCAGCCAACCCATCAAGAATGAATAAAACAAAAAGTATTCGGCATAAAATGACCCAAATGGGTTGACATGCCGTAAAACCCAACCAACCAACCAACTAACCAACCCATCAAGAATGAATAAAACAAAAACGTCTTCGGCATAAAAAACCCAATGGGTTGACATGCCGTAAAACCAATTAACCAACCAACCAACCAGCCAACCCATCAAGAATGAATAAAACAAAACGTCTTCGGCATAAAATGACCCAAATGGGTTGACATGCCGTAAAACCCAATTAACCAACCAACCAACCAGCCAACCCATCAAGAATGAATAAAACAAAAACGTCTTCGGCATAAAGTAACCCAATGGGTTTGCATGCCGTAAAATCAACCAACCAACCAACCAACCAACCAACCCATCAAGAATGAATAAAACAAAACGTCTTCGGCATAAAATAACCCAATGGGTTGACATGCCGTAAAATCCAACCAACCAGCCAACCATCAAAGAATGAATAAAAAAAAACGACCCCGGCATAAAATGACCCAAATGGGTTGACATGCCGTAAAATCCAACCAACCCAACCAACCAACATCAAGAATGAATAAAACAAAAACGTCTTCGGCATAAAATTGACCCAATGGGTTGACATGCCGTAAAACCCAACCAACCAACCAACCAACCCATCAAGAAAATAAAACAAAAACGTCTTCGGCATAAAATACCCAATGGCCATGCCGTAAAACCCAACCAACCAACCAACCAACCAACCCATCAAGAATGAATAAAAACAAAAACGTCTTCGGCATAAAATAACCCAATGGGTTGACATGCCGTAAAAATCCAACCCAACCAGCCAACCCATCAAGAATGAATAAAAAAAAACCGACCCCGGCATAAAATGGGTTGACATGCCGTAAAATCCAACCAACCAACCAACCAACCCATCAAGAATGAATAAAACAAAAACGTCTTCGGCATAAAATGACCCAATGTGGGTTGACATGCCGTAAAAAAACAACCAACCAACTACCAACCCAGGTAGATGCTGATAGCTAGTTCGAAGAAACGGAGACATTTTTAAACGCACACATGTATTTCGTGATTTCTCTGTGAGCCTCCGGTGCTACGTTTTTCTTATGGCACACGGGTGCGCGCACGCACACACACATACACACACACCACACACACATATATATATATATATATATATATATATATATATATATATATATATATTAAGGGATGTCAACAAATATCCAGATTTCTTGTACTTTTTGAGACACCTTGTATTCTGAAAAAAAATTACATTCATTAAGTTTTTCAGAATACAAGGTGTGTCAAAAGGTACCAAGTATAAAGCTGTATTTACCAAGATAGAAATGCAGAATGAATGGAACGTTGTTTTTCTTTCAGAATACAAGATGTGTCAAAAAGTACAAAAAATCTCGATACTTTTTTGACACACCTTATATATATATATATATATATATATATATATATATATTATGAAAAGTGGGTGACTTAACGGAGAATATAAAATATAGAGTTGATCGCAACTTTGAATTAATTTGAATAATTTAATTAATTCCTCGCAGATAATCCTGACGATTCGGGCAAGGTGAAACTCGGGTAGGCTATCTGACTATACCATTTTACTATATATATATATATATATATATATATATACAGTTGTGTGTATGTGTTTATTAAAAATGCACATAGTAACACAAACTAATATCTCTTTGCATATGTGAGTTCGTTGGTTGGTTTGACGGCATGTCGATACCCGTTGGGTCATATAATACCGATGTCAATCGTTGTTGCATGTATCTAATTAGTATCAAGCAACTATTTTTTACATAAATGATTTGCACATATTTATATGGTTTTGTCGTAGAGTAGCTAACACCCCTCCAGAACTCTACCAGATGGTCTGGGTCATGGCCATAAAATAGCCTTTGATTAAAGTAGATTAGCTAGCTGAATAATATTCAGACTGACTTTGCTGCTTTGGCTATACCGAATTGACCCTCCTCTATTTAGTGTAAGTAGTACTTATTTGTTCTGTGTTTGTATGTATCCGTTTGGTACCGGATGCTGGTCCTTTATACATGTATATTCTTCTGTGTATCTTTTCACTTCGCGATACAACAGATTTCAAGTATTCCTCTGCGATACTAACATTTTTCAAACAGATATATGTACATGCACTACAGGTCAGACTGGGAGTAATAACAATACTTTTGCCTCAGTATTGCGTTATACTATAATATCTTCCTTGCTTACAAAAATTATGTCATTATTTCAAACTAGTGGGACGTGTGGATATACCACAGTATGATAATTTAATTATTACAATGTTTGATATGTTCACTTAAGAGCTATTGTGAAATAGTTCAATATGTATAAAAGTATAATAGTCTTGTGTGGGAAGCGCGTGGTGTAATGGTTAAAGTCATGGGAAATGGACTCGTCGCCCCGATTTCAAATCCTGGATGTGGTAATTGCATTTCACTTAGCGCTAATACCCTTGGGAAAGGTATGAATCCTACTCTCCCTCCAGCTATGGATAAATAGTAGGGCAGACTGGGCTCTTTAACCTTGGTTTGGCAACCGGTCTAGGAGAAGGAAAACTCTGAATTCAAACCTGTTAAACTCCGCTTAAGAAATTGATCTTGTGTCACATCCTGCTCGTGTGGAGGGGGTTGGTAAATATATATATATAATATATATATATATATATTATATATTATTGTATCATATCCAGGTTCACCAGAACCTATTTATTAATGGAATATTATCCCCATTCCCACACACACTACTGTGTTTTTAACCTTTGTTTATGTGTTGCTTACACGTTGTTGTACACATAAATTGAGATCTGTGTATAACATAGAAGGTCGTGTACACGTTAACTGGCAGCTGTTTCGAATGTTGGCTTTTGTGTGTTTCGCAGTTTTGGGCTTTTTTAGAACAACACAATTCCTCGATTAAAGAAGAAAGAAAAGAAAAGACGACAATGAATCAAATGAGGCGACAAATTCTCAACAGAAATTCGTTCGATTTTTCTTTCTTTCTTTCTTTCTTTCTTTCTTTTTTCCAAGTATTTCACTTTTCTTTCTTTCATTTATTCTTTCAATTATTTAATATTTTCTCTCTTTTCTTCTTTCCTTCTTTCTTTTTCTTTCTTTTTTTCTTCTTCTTCCTTTTTTCTGCCTCTCTTTAAGCCACTTCAATCCCGTCTTTCTTTCTTTCTTCTTTCTTTCTTTCTTCTTCCTTTTCTTTCTTAAGCTTTTTTTTCTTCTTTCTTCTCTTTCTTTCTTTCTTTTCTTTTCTTCTTTCTTTCTTTCTTCTTTCTTTCTTTTTCATTCCTCTTTCTTTCTTCCTTTTCTTTTCAAGTATTTAATCTTTCTTCTTTCTTTTCTTTCTTTCTTTCTTTCTTTCTTTTTCTTTTCAAAGTATTTAATCTCTTTCTTTCTTCTTTCTTTCTTCTTTCATTCATTCATTCTTTCTTTCTTTCCTTTTTTCTTTTCAAGTATTTAATTTTTCTTCGTTCTTCTTTCTTTTGTTCTTTCTTTTTTTCAAGCACTGAATATTTTTGCATTTTTGGAGGCGCTTGATGCAATTGCTAGAGTTGCAGGAAATGGACTCGTCGAACCGAGTTCAAATCCTGGACGTGACTGTTTGTATTTCACATAGCGCTAATACCATTGGAAAAGGTATGAATCCAACTATTCTCCCTCCAGCAATGGACGAATAGTAGGGCAGATTGGCCTCTTCAACTTCGGCTAGATAAGTAAGTATTCCCAGTCCAGGAGTAGGAAAACTCTTAATTCAAAGCTGTTAAAATCCTCTTGAGAAATTGACCTTGTGTCGCATCCTGATCGTGTGCAGGGGTTGGTAAATACATTCATTTGCATTATTACGTTTTTACCAGGGGCCCTTCCCTCCAAGCACAAACTACCTCTTCATCTAAAAGCAGTAATTACTCGGTGCCTGAGGCGCCCCTGAAGGGTAATGCTGACAGAAGCTTAATAATTTTATCACCGCACTCGATGGAGTTTTGATTCCTCCCGGGGCCCTTTACACTAAACCGACATTGTTACACCTGGGTCTACCTGCATATCCAAGGTGTGTCATAAAAGTATCGAGATTGAACCTGTATTTATATTGATTTTCATAGATAGGAATGAACAATAACTGGAACGTTAATTTTTTTCAGAATGCAAGGTGTGCAAAAAAGTACAGCTGGAGGGAGAGTAGATTCATACCTTTCCCAAGGGTATTAGCGCTATGTGAAATGCAAACAGTCTCGTCCAGGATTTGAACTCGGGGCGACGAGTCCATTTCCTGCAACTCTAGCAAGTGTATCAAGCGTCTCCAAAAATGCAAAAATATTCAGTGCTTGAAAAAAAAGAAAGAAAGAAAGAAGAACGAAGAAAAATTAAATACTTGAAAAGAAAAAAAAAGAAAGAAAGAAAGAAAAAGAATGAATGAATGAAAGAAAGAAAGAAAAAAAGAAAAAGTAAATATTTGAAAAAAAAAAAGTGGAAAGAAGAAAGAAAGAAAAAGATGGGAAGTACTTGGGAAAAAGAAAGAAAGGAAAAAAGAAGAAAATTAAATACTTGAAAAGAAAGAAAGAAAGAAAAAAAGAAAGAAAGACGGGATTGAAGTGGCTTAAAAACGAAGGCAGAAAGAAAGAAAGAAAGAAAGAAAGAAAGAGAGAGAAATATTTAAATAATTGAAAAGAAAGAAATGATAGAAGAAAATTGAAATACTTGGAAAAAGAAAGAAAGAAAGATGAAAGAAGAAAAATCAAATACTTGAAAGAAAGAAAGAAAGAAAAGAAGATCGAACGAATTTCTGTTGAGAATTTGTCGCCTCATTTGATTCATTGTCGTCTTTTCTTTCTTTCTTCTTAAAAAAAAAAGTACAGATTTTAAAGCTGTATTTACCTATATAGAAATGAAGAATGAATAGAACGTTAATTTTTCAGAATACAAGGTGTGTCAAATAGTACCTAAAATATCGATACTTTTTTGACATACCTTGTATTTTATCCAACCCCGTCGTCACAGGGATAGAGCGACACAAGCTAAATTCTAAAGCGGAGTACAGCTGGTTTGAATTTATTTTCTTTCTCTTAGGTAGGTTGCTGAACCAATACAAATAGCTTTATCATCTATTCAGAGCTAGGTTTGGTTTTGTTTGTTTTGTTTGTTTAGTTGGATTTTACGGCATGTCAACTCTTGTTGGGTTATTTTATGCCAAAGTTGTTTTGTTCTATTCATGCTTGAGAAGTATTCAAAATTTATTTTCAAACTCAATCTTTTTAAAACACATTTTTCTATTTAACCCATATATGGGACCCTAACAGGTACTACCACTCTGAGTCAGAGAGGACTTGGGAGTAATGGCGATGAAGGGGTACTCCACTCTCCCCAGAGCTCCAGAATTGGAACTTCACCTCTAGAGGCAGTTTAACTTCATACCCTGGACACTGCAGAGCTCGGAGGAGAAGGGATGGGTTCGATTTCAGTTTCTTTGTTTAATGGCATATCAAACCTTCGTGGATTATCTAATAACAAATACACGTTGCAGAAATTTAACTATTTAACTTATAGCTGGGGGATGAGGGTTTTTTATACCTTTCCCAAGGGTATTAATCTGAATGTGAATTTAATAGCGAGACCGGGATTGAAATCGCTTACTATGATATCACAGTCCAGCACGTTAGCCATAGGGACTCCCTTCAGATGTATTCATACCTTTCACAACGAGAGCCAATTAAAACATAAGCAACCTCTTTCTAGGATTAGAACTCGGGTTTCGAGTCCATTTATGACGACGATAACCGTTACACAATCTTCTATTAATGTTGTATATTGTACAAGCGAAAACAAAGAAAAGACGACAAAAATAACAAAGGACTTTTTCCCGGTAAAACGAACAAAGAAGTTAAAAAACGGAAGCGAGGCTTTCCGGTCAAAGAAGCAGGTAGAAGAATAAAGAAATATATAACAAAGGTCCGTTATCAGATCAAAAGATAAAGATGCGTAGGCGTGTCGTCAATACAAAAGCCAGAGGGTCGAGTCAGTTAGAGACAGTCAGACAGAAGACAGCGAACGGAGCACAAGGAGCGACCGTCGACACGGCGATCGCTGCCACGGGCAGTGAGTTTCCTCCCCCTTAATCACATGACCAACCATCCCAAGAGTAGTAGTCATCGTCAACCCTCGGTCAAATCATGTCAATGCCCCCACCCACCACGTACAGCGAGAAGAAATAAAGTCGAAACCCCTACTATACAGCATGTGTTGTGATTTCATTAAGCGACCACTACATATATCGTCTAGGGTTAGTGACGAT
Source organism: Doryteuthis pealeii (assembly GCA_023376005.1). Classification (NCBI taxonomy): domain Eukaryota; kingdom Metazoa; phylum Mollusca; class Cephalopoda; order Myopsida; family Loliginidae; genus Doryteuthis; species Doryteuthis pealeii. Next base: position 66,107,674 of record CM042165.1, read on the forward strand.
ATCCGCTACGTATGCAGATATTTCTGTAGAACAATTCACGTACCTAGGTAGTAATATCTCATCCACAGAGAGAGAATGTTAACACACGAATAGCAAAGGCATGGTCGCCACAAACAAATTGCAGTCATATGGAGGTCTGATCTCCCTGACAAGCTGAACGCGACAGTTCTTCCAGGCTGTGGTTGTATCGGTGCTGCTATATGGTTGCACCACTTGGACCCTAACGAAGCGTCTTGAAAATAAGCTAGATGGAAGCTGCACAAGAATGCTACGTGCAGTCTGAATAAATCGTGGAAGCAGCACCACACGAAGAAACAGCTGTACGGTCACCTGCCTCCCATCTCTCAAACTATCCGAGTAGACGGACAAGGCATGCAGGACACTGCTGGAGAAGCAAGGACACACTCTAAGCGACGTTCTCCTGTGGAAGCCAACACATGGACATGCAAGTGTGGGGCGCCAGCAAGACCTACATTGACCAGCTATGCGAGGATGCTATATGCTCAGCAGAGCCTCCAGTGCAATGAGTGATAGGGAGGGTTGGCGAGAGATGTCATGGATATCCGTGCTGCAAGCGCGACATGATAATGATTATAACTATATAGATATTTAGTGTCGGTAAAGATATAGAATTTGATGCCAGTATACAAATATAAAACCAGGCAGCACAAATCATGATTTATTCAATAACAGTACCTGTTACGATTTTTGTGGCCACATTTTAGGCCGCAGGTGAGAGCACTTTACAGTGGAGATCTATTGTGTCCTTTAGTGTTAGGTAGAATCCTTTGGTTGTTCCTTAGTGAAGAATTTTTTGTGTTAAGCAGAGTCCTTAGTTGTTCCTAAGTGTTAGGCAGAATATATTGTGTAAGCAGATTCCTTGTTTGCTGATCCGTTCGTCCGTGTCGAATACGTGCAAAATAAACGGCTTTCAAGATCGGCGATTAAATAGTTAACTAACCACGTGTTCGAGAATCTATAAGTTTAAGTGGTGCGCTACAGCACACATTATATGTCAATGTCAGAGGGCACTCTCATTTGGTGTAATGGTTAGCAAGCTAGATTAGCAGACCATTGTTGTGAGTTCGATTCTCACTGGGCGCCACACTTCTGGTCTTGTGCTATATCTAAGCTAAGCTTAGTAAATAACTATATGTCCAATGTCAGTAATTGCATTTCACTTAGCGCTGTACCCTTGGGAAAGGTATGAATCCTACTCTCCCTCCAGCTATGGATAAATAGTAGGGAAGACTCGGCTCTTTAACCTTGGTTAGCAACCGTCTAGGAGAAGGAAAACTCTGAATTCAAACCTGTTGAACTCTGCTTAAGAAATTGACTGACCTGTGTTCACATCCTGCTCGTGTGGAGGGTAGGTAAAATATATATTAATATGTCAATGACAGTACCTGGTAGTCTGCCCCCCCCCAAAAAAAAAATGGAAAAATATCACACGCCCTGACGATTGGGACCGTAAAATACACCTACTGTTCCTCTGCAATTTCCCCTTTCTTGTTTCTTTCTTCTTCCTCTTTTCATTATTTCGGTTGAAACAGACTAGCGTATTGCTTCCGCGCGCTCACCTCTCACTCAATTTCCCTCTGCTCTCTTTCTTTCTATCATTTTTATTTATTTTTCTGTATAGCATGTCCTTTTTCTACCCTTTATTCTTCATAATAAAACGAATGATCCATTATTTAGCTATGTTTCGTCAACTTAGCTAAATAATGGATCATTCCGTATTTCATTATATTTTACTCATAAATAAATAAGAATTCGCCGGATAAGCAACACCATATAATCAGAATTTACATTTTTGCATTTCATCTTGGACGTTTTGGCGATTTGAATGGTCTCATTTTTAAGCAGTGGGTGTTGGAAGATGATAACGGTTTTATTTTTAAGGAACACGAGTATTAATATATAGATTCTCATAAAAACAATTTTTTTTGTTTTTTCCTCCAGCAACACTTAATTACAACAAATTTTATTAAGAAAAGAAATGGATGTGAAAATTTCGAGTAACGAGCAAAAAACAATTTGAAAAATCTGTAGAAAATACTTTAAAAGTTACAAATACAATTTTGAAGATCCCCCCAATGAGTCATCTGTTGCCCATCAGTGGCGAACTGTAATGCCTGGTGACATAGTTTTGGTGGCTGAGAGTGTGTGACCCGGGTTTCTAACGGGTCCTTCGATGACAATAGAATGTAAGACAGAAAAGATCACTTTTTTGTCACTTGAAAAATTATCAGAAATAGCAAAAGTTTTAATATTATAAAATTATTAAATTATTAAAACTAGCGAAACTAAATAAGAACGAATATAAAGAATATTACATTTATTTTAATGTTATTTCAATTTATTTCTATATAAAATTATATATAGGATTGCTTTAAATACGTTTGAGAATAAGAAGATATATTAGAAATCAGTAACAGCAAATATATTATTTATTAAATCCAGTTTTGTTAGAATTTCCATTATNCAGGACCATGTTAGTACCTATTACCTTTGTAATTAATTATTACAAAACATGCAGGCACAGCGGAATTTAGAACGAACCCATAAGCGACGTTCTCCTATGGACTCCTGTCTCATAGACACACCAGTGTAGCCAACCAGTAAAAACTAACAATCACTAGCTCTGTACAGACACTGGGTGTCGTCTAGAGGACATAAAAAGACCGATAGCCAATAGGGACGGATGGTGTGTGTGTGTTGTGTGTGTGTGGTGTGAGGAGAGAGAGAGAGAGAGAAAGAGAGAGAGATAGGTATGTAGAGAGAGAGAGAGAGAGAGAGAGAGAGAGAGAGAGAGAGAGAGAGAGAGCGTTTTCGTCGAGAAACCACATGATTCCTAGTTCGATACCGGCTCTCGCCAACTCAGCGTGTGAGTAGCACAGGGATCTGTGCGGTAAAGTAAGGGGCTGATGGTAGGTGTGGCGCTCGCACCTCCAGACGCAAAAACAGTCTTCTCCATCTTGCGCTAGTGAAAAGGGGATATACTCCCTCGCTGATTGGTTGATACTGACGTTGGGCACCCCGACGACTTTTACTTTATTATTATATATATATATATATATTATATATAATATATCATTAGAACATAACCTGAAGATCTGAACGTGATAAGATTAACGTAAAAAATATCGGAAAAAAATCATCACTATTCTAGTTTGTTAATAGGATATTGATTACCAAGTACGTTTTACGGGGTTACCTTTCCCTTTTCATGTTTTTTTATTTGATAGACGTGAATGTTTACTTCGTTATTTTCTTACTTTTATAGTTTTCATATAAAGACTTATCGATTCTGTTATTCTTATTTATCAATACTCCTCTGCCGAAGTTGTGTTCGTGACTCGAGTGGGCGAGGTCTCTGTCCAAAGGACTTGGAACTCGGCATGGATACTGACTTGACTTGATGTTCCAATAGAGACCATTCGCAATTGACACCTAAGGTCATTTGAATTCCCTTGAGGTCATCAAATAAGAAATATTATAGTTGGTTGGTTGGTTGGTTGGTGTTTAATTGCATATCACACCCTCTATATAAAAAAAGCCTAGGATACATACGTGTATGCATTTGTTGGTGTTTGGTCATGCGTATGTATATGTATATGTGGTGGCGCGTGGTCTAATGGTTAGAGTCACAGGAAATGGAATCCTCGACCCGAGTTCAATTCCTGGACGAAGCTGTTTGAATTTCATATAGCGCTAATACTCTTGGGAAAAGTATGAATCCAGTTCTCCCTTCAGCTATGAGTAAATAGCAGGGCAGACTGGGCTCTTTAACCATGGTTAGGTAACCAGTCTAGGAGAAAGAAAACTCTGAATTCAAACCTGTTAAACTCTGCTTAAGAAATTGACCTTGTGCCGTATCCTACTCGTGCGGAGGGGTTGGTATATATATATATGTATATGTGTGGAGTTTTTGGAAAGCCATGATCCCACATTCTTCTGTGATCGGATAGCAATGCTTGAGCATCGGTAGACCGAATTCATTGATGTTAATAGGAACTGACAAGTTAAAGCGAAAATTCTTCCATGCTGTGGTTGTATCAGTGCTACTGTACGGCTGCACTACTTGGACCCTAACGAAGCGCCTGGAGAATGAACTAGATGGGAGCTGCACAAGAATGATGCGCGCAATCTTAAACAAGACGTGGAAACAATTCGACAGGAGAAAACAGCTGTACCCAAAATAACAACAACACTGTCCCACCGTCTCACATACCATATCTCCGACACTAGCCCCATAAAACAACACTTAATTAAAAAAAAATCCACCTCGCGTGATATTAGGAAAATCTTAAACGAAAATACTAAAATTATCCACAAAAATAATAAGAAGAAACGCCTACAGATCCTAGAAGCCATATGCATCAAAAATAAAAAACCTAACATCAACAAAATAGCATTTAAAGTCGGAGACAACGTATTAAATATATTTAATAACTAACACTTAACTTACACCCCCTTCTTAAAAAAATAATAGACTCTCCAATTTGATAAAAACATAGATAAAAGAACTAAAAAATGAACTAAAAACCAAATGATGTACCCATGATGACGACTGGCGAGACAGTCGAAACCCCTCGGGATATGAGTATGGAAATATTATATATCAATTGGATCCAGACTCAAAAAAGATAGCAAGAAGACTGGAAAAAATCCAAATCCCAAAAATGAAGAAAGAATACTCTGTGTTGTTCAATAGCACATGCCTAGAATATATATATATACTATATATATATATTATAATATATATATATATATATATATAAAGATTTTAAACTTATTAACATTAATAAGTAATGCATTTAGCCTCTTTAATTTTCTACTTTATATTGACCTCTTTAACATATTATATATATAAAAGAAATGTATACAATAAAAAACCTACTCGATTTTCACCATATAGGATCTTCAGGGTTAAATCCACTGAATTAATCGAGGTACCGATTAATTGCAGCCGATTACACGTGTGTTCATTGAATAAGATGTTACGTTATAAAGAACGCTTGTTTAAAAAAGCGTTCTTTATAACGTAACATCTTATTCAATGAACACACGTGTAATCGGCTGCAATTTAATCGTACCTCGATTAATTCAGTGGATTTAACCCTGAGATCCTTATGGTGAAACTCGAGTTGGTCGGTTCTATTGTATACATTTCTTTAATAAATTTGCTCTACTTTGTATTGGGCATTTTGTATTTGTATTATCGCTGACTTAAACCCCTGATTTTGGGCACCTCCAACGATCGTGCCCATATTCACCGGTAAGCCACCTATAAATCTATATAAATACAAATATATATATATATATATATATATAATATATAGTATATATATAAGATATCGATATCGATATGATATATACATAGTTTGATTTTATCTGTATAAAAAGTTATTATATTTTATTTTATCTGTAAATCCGTTTTTATATTTTATCTTATTCTTATTTATCACATAAAGAATTTACACTGGAAACTGATGTTTAAGCGCAGTAATTTTACATAAAGGCGAATTTGTAGCCGTATTACGCCTCAAATTAAAAAAAAAATCTACAAAAAGAATTAGCTATTGATATAATGTCAATGAAATCTTTCAATACTATTCATCTACGAACAAAATTATATCTGAATATTTGTTGAGGAAAGGAAAAAAAGGTTTACTAACCTGAAATCTAAAATAGAATATGTTTTTAGATTTTGTAAATCTTTATTTCTTTGAATTCTTATTTTGTTTATAGATTTTTAAAGATGACCTAATATACGAGGGAAAACATTATCCGCTCTCTCGTTTTATGGAAGCCGAGATTATCGTGTATGATTTGATAGGCAGAACCTGATCCTATTATTTTGTATTATATCATTGTTTCTGGGTTCATTGACTTGTTGTCACTTTGTTAGGACGGCATGTTGTCAAAGTACTTCGCTAAAAGATTTGTTGTCTTCATTTAAAAAATCACTTTTATTTCTACAAATGACCTAAAAGCAACTTGGTCATTGAAAGAAATCAATATCATACCTGTTGAAGTAGGGGCATATTATTATAGACTGCCTTATTACTTCTAACTCTACCTATATATATATATATATATGGGTTTTGAATCTAGTATACTAGTGTATACTAGTATACAAGTGTTGACTGACCAAGGTATTCTCATGGAATGTGACCAAATAAGGTTTATTTATCAACATAGTCCCCCTTAATTTTGATGTTTTGGGCTGTTGTTCTCATCTTTATTGTGGTATGTATAAACACAATGTTTTGGACACTGTATCCTACAGCTTTCCTCAGGTGTTTCATGTGTATCCAATCTGAGAAATCATTTTTAATAGTTTGATTTCCCAGGTTGGCTTATTACGTGAGAATCGGTGGAGAGGAGCCTCTTTCGGTTTAGATTAGAGAGAGTTTTAGTTCAGTATCGGCCAAACCACGACGGTGGTAAGTCGTATTAAGTGCACGGCCGACTCAATCTGCGCAGGTAGTCTGGTGGGGATTTCGAAATAAAATATGATCTAAAGTAAATCGAAGTCTTGTGTTATTATCTAAAAACTACCAATGACACAGGGCTTCTGATAAAGAGAAATCCCCAATGGAAGACCAGACACGAAGTCCCCAAGACGAAGTCCAGACGCTAGAAGAGACGCTAGAAGAAGAACGTAAGATACCAAAGATGAGCTGAAGAATAATAGATTAGAAAGAGAGTATACAACACAAATACTGTATATAAAGCACTAATACAAATAATTTGCACCTCGTTGTATAGTCATATGGAAATCCGATCTCGCTGATAAGTTAAAACGACAATTCTTCCAAGCTGTGGTTGTATCAGTACTGCTATATGGCTACACCACTTAAACCCTAGCGAGGCGCCTGGAGAATAAGTTAGATGGGAGCTGCACAAGAATGCTGCGTGCGATCTTAAATAAGTCGTGGAAACAACACCCCACAAGGGAGCAGCTGTACGGCCACTTGCCCCCTATCTCATAAACCATCCGAGTAAGACAAACAAGACACGCTGGACACTGCTGGAGAAGTAAGGACGAAATCATAAGCGACGCTCTCCTGTGGAAACCAGCACATGGACATGCCAATATGGGCCGTCCATCAAGTACCTGAATTGACTAGCTCTGCGCGGATACTGGATGCTGCGCAGAGGACCTCCCGGGGCCAATGAGTGATAGAGAAGGTTGGCAAGAGAGTGTCATGAATATCCGTGCTACATGATGATGATGATGATGATGATGATGATTTGTATAGTCTAAAGTATTCCCATTTATTTGCCAAATTCATTCGCCAATGGTAGGATGTGGCACAAGGTCCCAAATATGGAGCATCCAGCCAGGATCAAACTCGCTATTCAGTAGTAATGGATCTGCGAGACCAGCTTGCTAACCATTAAACCACCATGGAATGCCCATTATTGAGCACTATTTACTTATAAATATAGCACAGTATTATCAATATATATATATTATATATATATATATATATATATATATATATATATATATTGATTAATATACTGTGCTATATTGGTATGAAAATTGCATAGGCAAGAAACTGTCTGTTACCTAGCTTATATATGTATGTATATATATATATATATATATATATATATATATATATATATGAAGTGGTCAAACAATGTGTTTGAAAGGGCGAATAATTAAGCACATAATCTCCCTAAAAATTGTCGGCCTTCGCCATTTTCAAACACACTGTTTGACCACTTCATACTGTCGTGCCATAAGTCACCCAAAAAGTGCGATATACATATCAGTTTAAAAAAAAATGAATGAGAAATTCTGGGGAAGTGTAGTGGTTAGAATGTCCGCCTGTCAGCCTGACAGGTAGGGTTCGAATCACGCACAAAGCACTGCCCTGTCTATAGCTCTGTTGATGAGGCCTAATGGGCTGAAATGTACATACAGAGATCGACTTTCTCTCGATTTGTTTACGCTTTACATTTAAACCAATATGCACGCCTAATTCATTTAATTATAATTAATTCATTAACAAATTAGGTGTGACTTTAATTAAGCACATAATCTCCCTAAATATATATATATATATATATATTATCATTATTATACTAAAGCTGAGCGAATCAACCTTTGGCACCTAAAGGCTTTTTTCCTATGAAGTTAAATGACTAAAATTACACGAAAACAACAACTCCCCCTCTATCAAACAACAAATTAAAAAACGAAGATACAGTGGAGGGGGGGGGTCATGGCCCTTTTGGATTTTCAAAAATCAATTAAAAATCAATAGCGATTAATGGTGATCTTGAAAATAATTTTGTCCCGAGAAGCGTTGGGTGACCATGCTGGTTAGTAGATGCATCAAGAAAATGATCGATTCATTGATTATTTTCAGAAGTCCTTGCGTACTAGAATATATTGGCTTATAAATACCAACGATCTATTTTTGTAGATCTATTTTTGATCTACGTTTGTAACGCGCAGAGAAGTATGCTTTATCTACATATGTACATTCTCTCACACGTTCACTTTCCTCACACACACACACACACACACACACGCAAACACACACACACATATATATATGGTTAAATCGAACTTAAGGGACCTAAATTCCACTATCGTATGTCACCCGTCGAAAGAAAAAATACCAGAAAATCAGGGAATTAACCGAATTTAATGAAATTTTCAGTGTTGATATATTAATGAATAAAAGATCTAATGCACCAGTTATTTCATTCAAAAACTTTTAAATTTTTTCATGTCAGTTAACTTTGAACCACGTATCTTTGAGAATCTGTGTTACCCCTCAAAGATACGTAGTTCAAAGTTGACTGACCTGAAACAATATAATATATATATATATATATATATATATATATATATATATATATATATATTATATATATATATATACGTTAAAAAAAGAAAAACTAATAAACCGTAAAAAAAACAAAAAACAAAAACGGATGAAAGTTATATATTGCTCTGTATATGGTTTAATTCATTGAATATCATACATTGAGCTCTTTTGGGGGATTTATAAAAATTCTTGTATGAGTATATATGTTTTCACCTACAAGAGCATACAGTATGGTTGTACAGTGATATTTTGATGATCTCAAATAGAATCATCCCTTACTTACCAATCCTTTGGATTCCATTACACACACACACACACACACACACACACACACACACACACACACACACACACACACACACAAACGCATATTATATATATATATATATATATATATATATATATATAATATATAGGATGAATATTTATCTTGATGGTAAGATTTCTCCACGTGTCCTGAAGAAGATTGCAAAAACCGAAACTTTATTTTGTCGACATTACCATCTAGAATAGATATTCATCCTTTTGGAACATTTCGTGTTTCTCTCTCTCTCTCTCTCTCTCTCTCTCTCTCTCTCTTCTATATACTATATATATATATATATTATATATATATATATATATATATTACACTAGACAAAACGTGACCCGTTGAGTTACCCATTGAGCTCTGGGTAGATAACTGGGTAATAGTGAATGTGCAATGCAAATTGAATCTTTTAAAAATAAATCCGGCCGGATAATAAACAAATCCTAGAACTAACGAATATTTTGATATGCATTTTGTGTCATTAAACTAAATAGGAAAAAAGCCTTTAGCAAACACTCATTGATTCACTCAGCTTTAGTCTAATAATAATAATAATAATAATAATAATAATTATATACATATATATATTTATATATATATATGTATGTATGTGTGTGTGTGTGTGTGTGTGTGTGTGTATGTATTTGTGATGCGGATAATTCTATGTGGGTCTCAGCTGTAATAATACAGTAATAACATATTTTGGGGTGCGGATTACCCTCCTCACCATCCAGTTTTTCCCAGCACGTTTCGTTGTTTGTTTAAAAAAATATTTTTAATGCTATTCCTGTCGGAGATTCCGTGAAGCCATTCTCGTCCATGTAGTTATTAAAAGAAGAATCCTGGTTAATCCAAGTCTATAGTAAGCCCTCCCCTCTTCTTCCTCCTCCACCTCCTCCGCCCCCTCCTCCTTCTTCCAATCGAGAGATAAGTCCTTGACCTTTGATAATCCAGTGGCTGATATCAAGACAGTGCAACGACTTTAAACACTTTTATGTCTTGCAATCTCATTAGCCAATTTCAACCGGAAGTTGCTGCTACCACTACTGGTAGAGTCTATAAATAGAAGTGATTATTTTTCACTGTTTACTCGGTGTGATGAGAGTCGTGATTTGGACGAGACAAAAGAAGGAACACCATGGAGGCGAGTCTTTCTCATCTCACACTGGTTGCTTTCTACAAGCACCAGATTAAAGTTAGAATCCGGTCTGAGAGTTAAAGACTCTCTTCGTTAGAGTTTGGTGAAAGGTGGATGAAACTTGTGCAACTGTGTCAGGTGAAAGATGCTAACTTAGAATCCATGCTAGAAGGCAGTGGCTGAGGATCCTCATGTCCCGGGAATGACATTAATCTCCATCGGATGGTGAGGTTCCAGTTTTGGAGATCTGGGGAATGTGGAGCATCCCTTTATCACCATTGAGCCCTGGTCCGATATCATACCTAGATAGTAACATCTCATCTACAGAAAGCGATGTCAATATACTCATAGGAACGGCATGGACTGCTATGGACAGAATATCGATCACATGAAAGTCTGATGTCTGTTATATGATAAAGCGGCAATTCTTTATGTTTTTAGCACATGTCTTATTGATGAGAAATAAAAGCTATTTTATAGTTTGTTTACCAAATAAATAGATAAATAATATACATTATTTTTTAATGAGGATATTAAATAAAGACAATCCTGTGGCTTTTATCTGTAATCCTTTCATTACACAATACATCAAAAGGGAAATTCATTCAATTTGTAATCTTTTTCAAAAGAAATCCTTTATAAACCTTCAAAATAAATAACGGAAATTTAGTTTGAAGTTACCTAAAAACACAGGTTTAAATGGGTTAAGTGGTGAGTTTATTGGCCGACGCTGCAGCGTTTTGATCTATTAATTAGATCATCTTCAGGACATTTGTTGGTATATGGAAGGTAATAAGAATTTTTTTATCACAGAATAACGAGAAAAGCGAGTGGTAGTCCTTGTTATTCAGTCTGTTTGAAATTTTTTTTGAGGTTTGAAAAAAGGAGACGGTTTGAAATATGACGTCAAATATCCTTTTTTACGGTGTGAGTATAGGACGGTGTAAGTGTGTGTATCGAAAGGAAACGTGCATTTTTTAGGTGTGAGGTTGCGTGTGTGTGTGTATAAATCTTTTGCGATAAACGACAGCGGAAACAAACCTCAAGGTTGTGTGTGTGTGTGTGTATGTGTGTGTGTGTGTGTATATGTCTGTGTGTAAGCATGGTTACCATTGATAAACGATGTATGTTTCAGGTAGCAAGAGAATATTCTTTAAACTTTTTGAGTTGCTGTGTGCGTTTGATATGTGGGATGGTAGGGGAGAGATGTCATTTACGCGTCAAAAGAAATGTTAATTTTTTATAGTAAGAGAAGAGAAGGAAGCCGAGTGTGTGTGTGGGGGGTGGGAATAAAAAATTTTAATAGTAAGAGTTCTGTATTTAAAGTTTTAAATATTGTTGTTTTATTGTTGGGTACTTGGAAAGACAATGGCAATCAACCCCAGGTAAGTTAGACTAGATTTTCTTTTTTTACATCTTATTATAATGGAGATTGTGTGTTTTTCTGTCTGTAACCGAAACTATATTACTACTCAAGTTACAATTCCCTTAGTTATTGACATCACATTCTCAATGATTTTATTTTAATTTTAACCTCAATTATTAATAAAATTGTCTTACATTATTAATACTGTTAACCATATTTACATTCTAACAACATGCAATTATATTTATATATACAACAAAATAGCGGTTTACAGTGTGAACAGGAAGGCTAATTTGCATATTAATATTAAAAAATCGAATTTAATAAATATGTGCTTAGTATTATTGATTTCTAACTGTTTGGCTTTATTTTAATGAATATAAGCAAAAATCTCTTCAATGAATCTTAAATGAAATCCATTAAAAGTAAAATAACTGTCATTTTATTCTTTACTTCCTCTTATAACTAAATACTTAAATTAGAAAAAATAACAATGAAAGATGAAAGTGATGGAGAGTAAGTTTCAGTTGTTCCATTTTTTTATTATACTCCCTCTGTTTCAAATCTTTTATCTGTATTCTTATTTAGTTTCATTAGCCTTTCTCATTTAAAACAATATTTTATTACATTAAAACTTAAATACTTGCACCCGGAGGGTGCATATATTTGCTAGTTGGTTTAATTATTGATTAATATAGCTAGAGTTTGTAAGTCCATTGACCTTTTTCTTTTTCTTTTTTAGTCCCCACGATTTATCGTTTCTTTCCACGTTCCACCTATTTAGTGACATAAATTCAAGTTCTCCGGGCGCATGAGGGTTAATTTATTTTTTATTTTATTTTTTTAATCTTTACCCACCTCCAAGCATTTTTCGACCAGTGAACAAGTTTTTCTATCATACAGGGTGTCTATAAAGTCTTGAAACAGTTTTAAAACTGAACATTCAATAGCTCACATTGTACAAATGATAAAAATCTTTTCGTAAAAAAACATAAAAGTTCAACTGTTGAAAATGTATTATTGATGTACGTTTAATTATTACACTTCAACATGACTGTCATCTTTATTGATACATTTAACACCCTCTGCGGGACTTTATGGACACCCTGTATTATTAAGTGATGGGGGTCCATAACAATAATCATTTTATTTTTATCATCTATTAATAATGGAGATTCGCTTCCGGTTTTTGTCTGTAACAAAAACTACGTCACTGCTTACGTCACTATACCCGTCATAAATCGTCATAACATAGAATAAACACACTCAAAATTTGAGCATGCAACATTAGACAGTCCTCATTGTTTTTTAAAACAAGTTTTAATAGATACATCCCCGGTATCATATATTTATATATAGTTTGTTTTATTTAATAGATATTCAAAGTTAATAGAACTTAGTTTCGATTTCAAATTGGTTTTTTTTTTACTCTTTGATAAATTTTGATGATTTCATGATTTATGGTTCAAACTCTCCGGCATTTAATTTTTAACTTCTACCTCCTCAAGCAATATCTTTCAAAAATTTATTTTTACTTTGCCCGCAGGGCGTTTTTTTATTTTGCTAGTACATTGTATTTTCTTCCCTTTTTTAGTTGGGGATTTCTCTTTAACTGTATATAAATATCAACTGTTCCCTTTCCCTCGCGACTCGTAAATATGGGATTAGGTGTAAGTTTTCATAGAGAAACTGATGAGTTCTGGTGATTGTAGTGTGAATTGGTTTAATGGTGAATGGATTATTGTCGTATGATTTGGGTCACGAATGGAAATAGTTAAGAATTACGATAGAGAAGACCAGCTTCCCTCAACCCATTTTTGGCCTTGTGCCACATTTTATCTATAGTTATAAGTAAATAAGTATCTAAACCAAAATAAGTCCAACACAACCAGCAAAAAGATTGATGACATATCTGTTTAAACCTAGAACACTTTGTTTGATTTGCCGCCATTTTGAATCGCCTAAAACAAATATTTCCGCGAGATCAAAATATTTTTTCTTATAAACCAATTCCAAACAATGCAGAGTTTACATTTATGGAAAAAAATTCTGGAAAAAAATGTATTTTTTTTAGAAAGGACGTAACGAAGCCAATATCCAAAAACCAAAGCATTTTGTGGCCGTGTGGGGGTGGGGACAAACACAACATTGACATTTCTTGGTAATATTAGAATCAATAGATGACCAATTCAACTTAAATGGATGTCGCCTACACATAACAACAAAAGACGTGCACGAAGTCTAAACAAAAAGCCAGTATCAGTCGACTATAACGAAGACTAAACAATTTGAACAAATAATATCCAATCATCACTTGACAATAGTAAAGCCAGCATTTGATATCCGATTGGTCGAATCGTCAGTACAGTGGCTCAACAGCGCGAAAATATTTTTCACGCATGATCAGATTTACCATGTCCCAGACAAAGGATCAATTCTATGATACAGTTCTACCGGTTTTTAGCTCAGCCGTTAGAGCTATCCAACTAGGAACCACAAGATTCCGGGTTCGATATCGACACCTCGCAAAGCGCGCCAGAATTCACAGCTTGGATCTGTGTGATAAAGTGGAGGAGCTGATAGTAATTTGTATTATTTGTATAATTCGGACTACTGTCCTTATCTTTATTGTTATTGTCGGAAAAAATGCTATGGAAACATTTACTTACGTGCAGTCTTTGGAAGGGGGAAAAGCTCGAAGAATACTTTAACAGTGCGGGTGATGTAAAAATACATTTTTGAAAGAGGAGGTGGAAGTTAAAAATTAAATGTCGGAGAGTTTGAACCATAAATCATGAAATCATGAAATTTATTAAAGGAGTAAAAAAATAAAACAAAAAAACAAAAAACAATTTGAAATCGAAACTAAGTTCTATTAACTTTGAATATCTATTAAAATAAAACAAACTATATATAAATATATGATACTGGGGATGTATCTATTAAAAGTTAAATTAAATTTTGAATACTATAATACTATAATATATATATATTGAATACTGTAATACTATATATATATATATATATATATATATATATATATATATATTGTGTGTGTGTGTGTGTGTGTGTACGGCCTTTACAATAGATATAGATGTGTGTATTTAAAACAGTTAAATCCCCTCCTATTCTGGTGTGAATAGCCGAGATGATATATATATATAATATATATATATATATATATAATATATATATATATTTACACACACACTCACACACACCCATATATATATTATATATATAATATATATATATATATATATATATATATTTACCCACCGGTAAGCTACTACTCATACATTAAACATATATATATATATATATATATATATATATATACTATATATATATATAAGGATGAACAAAGTGATATTTACGTTAAACAAAACCTAGCTTGTGTCTTGTATTTGTTAAATGCGTATCTGCGATTTAATTTAATAAGAAATGTTTCTCGTATATGTGAGATAAAATTTATTCACAGATACCGCAGATAATAAGCCAGTGTTTGTTTTCTTTCGTTTGATTCCATTTAAAAAAAAATCTCTAAATCATTCATGTCTTCTCTTCTCTTCTCTTTTCTCGACTCTCCTTTATTTCAATTCTATTTTGGGATCTTCTTTCCTGTCGGCGTTGTTATCGCTAATCACAGATTCCAAATTTTCACTCTCCGTTACTCTCCTTTTTAGACTTAAATATTTTAACATCGATTTCAACCGAGTAAATCAATAAAAAGGGAAAGTGGAAAAATAAAAGAAAATCTCAACCAGTTTTTCCATAGTTATTTTTCCCCGAATAAAACCCCATATCGAATTGCCAGAAGAAAAAAAAACAACAAAAAAAAACAACAAAAAAAACCTGCCAAGAATGATTGGTGAATATTTAAAAATCTTAGATTTAAAACATTAGACTGCTAGTAAAACCTTATCATATTTTAATATTTAGGTTTGGTTTGTTTTGTTTTACGGCATATCAACCTCAGTGGGTCATTTAATGCCAATAAAGTTTTGAAATAAATCAGTTCTTAATGGATAATACAATTTTTTTATGAGTACATTTTTCTATTTAACCCATAGATGGGACCCTAACTGGTACTACCACTCCGGGTCAGAGTGAACCAGGGAGCAATGGTGATGAAGGAGTGCTCCACATTCCCCAAACCTCCAAAACTGGAACCTCACCATCAGATAGAGTTTAACGTCATTCCCAGGACACGTAGACCCGCAGCCACCGCCTTCTAGCATCCATATGATAAGAAGGGACTGGGGCTTGCCATAAGGGCAATAGGGTTGGGAAAATCATATAGGTTCTAGGGCTTGACGTGACCAGCCGATTGATCGGAGGGGGCCTCTCCGACCGCCCGTCTAGCCCAATATAGGGCCAAAGTGGAGTATTGCATGTCATGAACTGCTCATCCACCTGGGATCTATCCTTAAGCATCACGGGTTGCCACCCACGGCCAACAGGTGGCCCCATTGTGGGAGTCTTACCCCTCTGCAGAGGTGCAGTCGGTGCATTCTAACGCCCCAGCCGACAGGGCCGACAGGTCATTGTACGAACAAAGATAGATAGACAGAATCTTTCATATATATATATATATATATATATATATATATATATATATATATATATATATATATATATATAGGTACTGGTAATAAAATTGTCTGCTACGAGTTTTAAAAGCGAATAAAAATAATTAAATCTATTATTTAAGGTCAAACTTTGTCTAAATAAATAAGTAGTAACATAATGACCATCATTAAAAAAAGAAAAATATCATTACATATGCAGTTTATTTTTAATAGATTTAAAACGATTTGTTTTGGTCAATTTCGACGCGGTCCGCCATTCTGTCTATTTTTCAATGGTTTTACGCGCTTGTTTACAATTTTAATGTAACATTCGTGATTGCAAAAATTTTACCAAAAATCAGGTAACTATCTGATTTTAATGAAATTTTCAGTATTGATTTATCAATTAATGAATTTTATAATGCATCAGTTATTTAATTTCAAAACTTCAATTTAGTATTTTTGCTATGAAAAATTAATATATAAAATTCATTTAAAATGTGAAAAGCATGATGTTAAGTTTAAAATGATTACGTAATTCAATCCTCTGTCTCTCTTCTTATATTAATCCGTGAGACGTGTGGTGTAATGGTTAGAGTCGTAGGATATGGACTTGTCAACCAGAGTTCAAGTCCTGGACGAGGTTGTTTGCATTTCACATAGTGCTAATACCCCAGGAAAAGGTATGCATCCAAATTCTCTCCCTCCAGCTATAGGTAAAATAGTAGGGCAGAATTGGCTCTTTAAACCTGGTTAGGTAACCCGTCAAGGAGAAGGAAAACTCTGAATTTAAACCTGTTAAACTCCACTTAAGAAATTGATCTTGTGTCGCATCCTGCCCATGTTTTAAGCGAAAACTTACATCAATCAGCTTTGCACAGATACTGGATGCTGTGCAGAGGACTTTCCAGAAGCAATGACCGATAGGGATGGTTGGTGAGGTAGAGTCAACGAGATCGGTGCTGTCTGTACAATTTGATGCGTATGATGGTTCTGTCTTTCCCTTACTTAAAGGCACCAATGGTTTGACAATAGCATTAACTTTTATACAAGTTAGAGGGAGTTTAACTGTCACATATGACTTTTTGTTTGTCAAAACATGCGTGTCGTGGGAGAGGGTACCTAGATATATATATATATATATATATATATATATATATATATATATATATATATGCGTCTGACATTGGCTCTAGGTTTGTGAGTTACTTGGGAAAAACTTTTTGTTATCGTTTTTTTTTTGTTCCGGAGTCGAAGAATAACGTTTGAGGGAATTTTTCAGACACTCCAAAGTTCAAAGACTTAAAAAGAACCATTTTTTCTCCAAGTGATCAGCATCTCATCGGCTGCAAGTCTTTGTGTGCTTTTTTTGTGGGAATCTGCGCTTTGGCGCGCACGTGATCGAACGAGAATTGATGGACGAGATTCCTCGTGTCATAATATAATATATATATATATATATATATATATATATATTATATATATATAATATATATATGTATATGTGCGTAGTTGTGCGCGTGTGTCGATGAGAAATAGCACCTGTATTAATGGAAGGTAGCCGCCCCTCCTTCCCCTCTCCTCCTCCCCTCTACGCCTATGCTTCTTTATATTCGAATAATAACCTGCAATATCTATCGATCTTTGTTGATCGATCTATACGCGTGAGACCGACCAGCTCCAAGAACTGCACGAAAAAAGACACAAATTGAAAGAGAAGAGGAGAGAGAGAGAGAGAGAGAGAGAGAGAGGGGGGGATAAAGCAAAGGAGAGAGAGAGAGGGAGAGGGGGGATAAAGCAAAGGAGAGAGAGAGAGAGAGAGATGGGGATAAAGCGAAGAGAGAGAAAGAGGGGGAAGATAAAGTGAAGGAGAGAGAGAGGGGGGAAGCTAAAGCGAAGGAGAGAGAGAGGGAGAGAGGGAGAGAGAGAGAGAGAAGGAAGAGAGAGCGGGAGCCAGTCAGAGAGAAATAAAAAAAAGAGAAAGAGAACATCGATATAGATAAAGAGAGAAGAAAGAGAGAAAGAGGGGGAAGATGATGTGTGTGTGTGGTGAGAGAGAGAGAGAGAGAGAGAGAAAGTGAAAGAGAGAAAGAAAGAGGGGGAGATAAAGAAAATGAGAGATAGATAGATAGAGAGAGAGAGAGAGAGAAAGAGAGAGAGAGAAATATATATATATATATATATAGAGAGAGAAAATATATATATAGAAAGATATATATATATATATATATATATATATATAGAGAGAAAATATATATATAGAAAGATATATATATATATATATATATAGAGAGAGAGAGAGAGAAGGGGGTTGGGAGACCTTAAGAGGGAGAAAGAAAACAAAATGGAAAAAAATATTCGTTTTCTAAGAACAGCCATATCG
>CM042165.1:66128802-66148802 GCA_023376005.1 Doryteuthis pealeii
ACCAATCTATCAAGAATGAATAAAACAAAAACGTCTTTGGCATAAAATAACTCAACAAATTTTGACATGCCGTAAAACCCAACCAACCAACCAACCATTCTATCAATAATGAATAAAACAAAAACGTCTTTGGCATAAAATAACCCAACAAAGTTTGACATGCCGTAAAACCCAACCAACCAACCAACCAACCAACCCATCAAGAATGAATAAAACTAACTAGTTTTTACCCCTCCCCCAATGGGGCTACTTGTTGGCAGTGTGTGGCAACTCAGGAGAGATGAGGACGAAATCCTAGTGGCTGAGTAGTCCGTGATATGCTAAACTGCATCTAGTGGTGAGGTTCCAATTCTGGAGCTCTGGGGTGTCTGGAGTACCCTTTCATTGCCATTACTCTCTGATTCACTCTACCACCCAGAGAGGTAGTACCTATTAGATCTCATCTCTGGATTTAAAAAATAGAAAACTGAGTTTTAAAATGTTTGAATACCCATCATGAATGAATAAAACAAAAACGTCTTCGGCATAAAATAACCCAACAAAGTTTGACATGCCGTAAAACCCACGCAACCAACTTAGGAATACCCACCACTGTTCTCAAGGAATCAATTTCAAGATGGAGTCGATTTATTATTAAGCCGATAATTAACAACGTTTACACACCTTGTCTAGTTATTTAATAGACCGACCTTGTATAGCTTTAAACATGTTAGAAATTAATGCTGCATAGTGTTAGTTGAGATGAACAAAACATTTTTTTTACATGTGAAAATGCAATATACGTCATCAATTATTCAACATTCTTAAAAAATTATTATTTTTTCCTTTTTTTCCCTCGTAATGTAGACTGAGTCTATCAGTTAAAAAAAAAAGAATAAAAAAGGAGAAAAAAAAAAAAGAATAATTGCAGTTTCCGCAAACACCGTAAAGGAAATGAATTCTGTGAGTAGTTGCTAGAAGACAAATCAATTGCTCTCACACTCTCTCTCTCTCTCTCTCTCTCTCTCTCACACACACACACACACATATTAATATACACGCACGCATACACATACATACACACATATATATATATATCTATATATACACACATATATATATATATACACACATATATAAACATACACATATATATATGAATATATACATATATATACATATATATTAAAATATATAAATATATATACATATATATATATAAATATATGCACATATATACATATGCATATATATAGATAGATAGATAGATATATGCATATATATATGTATATATATATTATATATATATATATATATATATATATATATAAATATATGTACATATATACATATATCTATATCTATATAATTATATACAAATATCTATATATATCTATATCCATATATATATATATATATATATATATATATCTACATCTCTCTCTCTCTATCTCTATATATATATCTATATATATATCTATATATATATATATATACTCATATCTATCTATCTATCTATATATATATATATATATAAATATATACTCATATCTATCTATCTATAATATATATATATGTGTATATATATATGTGTATATATAAATATATACACATACATACACACTCATATATATATATATATATATATATAATATATATATATATATATATATATATATATATGCGTCTGTGTGGTGTGGTCTGATTTTTTATTACCTGAAATATTGTCTTGCACCGATTTCCTGTTATAAAATTTAATAAGCCTTTTCGAAATAGCCAACACTGATTTTAGGTGCTGGAAAAAAAAAAGCAAAGAAAAAGTAAATGCCAGAAATATGAAATGAGAAGGAAAAATAAATTTTCTGATCCTGTCAATGAGTCACACCTAGAAGAAAAAAAACCCCAAAAACAGAGCTGCAATTAAAAAAAAACATCTTTATAATATTCTCTTTTTTTCTTTCTCTAGGTCTCTCTTTTATTGTCCACTCGCTCGTTGGTATTGTCTCTCTTTTTTCACCAGATCTTTATTTCTCTCTCTATTTTTTTCGGTCTCTCTTTTATTGTTCATTTGTTCTTGGTTGTTGTCTCTCTTTCTTCACGAAATCTTTCACTCTTTAATTTTCTCTATCTTTGGTTTTTTATTGTTCACTCGCTCAGTGGAGAAGTCTTTCTTTCACATTTTTTCTTTTCTCTTGGTCTCTCTTTTTTTATTCAGATCTTTCTTTCTCTCTATTTTTACATTCTCTCTTTTATTGTACATTCGTTCTTTGGTGCTATCTCTCTTTCTTCCCCAGATCTTTATCTCTCTCTTTCTTTTATTTCTCATCCGTCTTTTTTTTATTGTATCTCTTTCTTCCCCAAATCTTTATCTCTCTATTTTCATCTCTCTCTCTCTCTCTCTCTCTCTCTCTCTCTCTCTCTTATGCTCCTCCAACTGTTTTTGATTGTCTCTCTTTCTTCCCCAAATCTTTATATCTCTATTTTCATCTCTCTCCCCCCTCTCTCTCTTTTAAGCTCCTCCGTCTCTTTTTGATTGTCTCTCTTTCTTCCCCAAATCTTTATCTCTCTATTTTAATCTCTCTCTCTCTCTCTTTCTCTTTCTCTCTTTCTCTCTCTCTACCCATCTCTCTTTTATGCTCCTCTGTCTTTTTTTATTCTCTCTCTTTCTTCCCCAAATCTTTATCCATCTATTTTTCATCTCTCTCTCTCTCTCTCTCTCTCTCTCTCTCTCTCTCTCTATTTTATTGCTCCTCCATCTTTTTTGATTGTCTCTCTTTCTTCCCCAAATCTTTACCTCTCTATTTCTCTTTTCTCTCTTTCTCTCTCTCTCTCTCTCTCTCTCTTCTCTTATGCTCCTCCGTCTTTTTTATTGTCTCTCTTTCTTCCCCAAATATTTATCTGTCTATTTTCATCTGTCTATCTCTCTCTCTTTGTCTCTCTCTTTCTCTCTCTCTCTATTTTATTGCTCCTCCGTGTTTTTTGATCGTCACTCTTTCTTCCCCAAATCTCTATCTCTCTATTATACTAGATCTCTCTTTTATTGCTCTTACGCTCTTTGCTGTTGTCTCTCTTTCTTCTTCAAATCTTTCTTTTTCTCTATTTTCCATTATCTCTTTATTTCTCCTCTGTCATTTTTATTATTTCTCTTTCCTCCCATCTCTTTCTTTCTCTCTATTTTACGGGGTCTCACTTTTATTGGTCTCTTATTTTTTTATATTGTCTCTCTTTCTTCCTAGATCTTCATCTCTCTCTTTTTTAAGTAGATCTCTTTATTGGTCTTACGCTCTTTAGTATCATCTCTCTTTCTTCCCAAGATCTTTCTTATATATTTTTAAAACTAAAAAAAAAAGCCTTTTGAGTTTCTGGTCGAAATAAATTATTACGGAATGACGGTTTGTTAAGCTTTTTTTTCTTTGAAAGTTAAATATTGCTCTGTATTTAATCTAACTTATTGATTATTATACATTGAACTCTCTTAGGGATTTATAAAAATCCTTGTATGAATTATGTTTGCACCTACAAGAGCATACAGAATGGTTATACAGTGAGGTTTTAAATATTCCCAAATAAAATCATCCCTTACAATCAGTCATTTGGATACCTTACACACACACACCACACACACACAACTTATATATATATATAATATATATATATATATATATATAATAAAATGGGTACAAGAGATAACCTACCCGAATTTCACCATAAGGATCTTCAGGGTTAAATCCACTGAATTAATCGAGACAACGATTAATAGCAGTCGATTTCATGTGTGTGTTCATTGCATTAAAGTGTTCGTTCCTCGCAACGAACACTTTAATGCAATGAACACACACGTGAAATCGACTGCTATTAATCGTTGTCTCGATTAATTCAGTGGATTTAACCCTGAGTATCCTTATGGTGAAACTCGAGTAGGTTATCTCTTGTACCCATTTTATAATAAATTTGCTCTACTTAGTATTGAGCACTTTGTATTTGTTATATCGCTGACCTACCCCCCTGAATTCTGCACTTACTAACCATCGTGTACCATATTCACCGGTAAGTCACCTTTTCCTTTATAAATATATATATAATAAAGATAAATCTAATGAGTCAAACGAACCTACTAAAAGTTTCGCTTAATGCTCTTCAGGGCTAATATCTGACTCTCTTTTTTTTTCTTATTCAAATTTACTTAATTCTTTAATTTAGGGAGAGTGTTTATTGGTTTTAAAACCATAAACCTCACGATTTTTTTTGGTTATTTTGCGTAGAATTCAGGAAAAAATAAGCTTTCCATCTCATATTTGAGATGAAAGTTTCAATCTTTCTCAGTAAAGCTAATTTATATTTATGATTATCTGGGATTGGAATATTTTTATACGAATAATTTATATTTCTTTGCTCCATTACTGTATAAGCTTAGAAAGTGCTCAATAGTTAAAACTAGAGCTAAATTTGATATACCAAACTTATTGGTAAATCCTCGCCAAAAATTGTACCAATAGATTATTTTTTGTTGGTACGATTATCTTGGTCTTTTCTTTTTTCCAAAATTTTTTTTCTTCCCGTGATGTTTGGTAGTATATTTTTACAATCAAAACTATTGCTGTTTTTTTCTCACCTGCGAGGATTACCAATAAGTTTGGTATATATATTAAAATATATATATATATAGATAGATTAGATAGATAGATAGAGAGAGAGAGAGGAGAGAGAGAGAGAGAGAGAGAGAGAGAGAGAGAGAGAGAGAGATTGGGCAAGGAAACTTAGAGGATTTCGTGGGAAACCTTTGGCTTTATTTCATCCCAATCTTTTACTAAAACCAAATAGGTTATGTTACCAGCTTACTGTTACGTGTAATAACTAGAATTTTTTTGAACGATAGATAAATCCAAAACAAGCCCTCAAGGCAAATAGATAAGGTTCACAGTTTATCACCACAGCAAAAAAATGAGAGCCAACGGGGAACTAGTTATTTGTGTGTACGTATGCACACTGTATGCGCATTGCGTGTGCCACTGCAGACCGCAAAGCACAAATCGATTAAGTTTGTTTCCTACTGAATATATATTATATAAAATATATATATATATATATATTTGTTGCATGTGTATGTGTGTGTACATATAACAGGTGTTTGTGTGTGCATATATATGTTGTGTGATTTGTGTGTATATATTTTGTGTGTGTGTGTACATATATGTGTGTTATACATAAATGTGTGTTGTATGTATGTTACCTATATATTGTGTGTGTGGTGTATGATGTGTGTATATATATTATATGTGTGTTGTACTATATGTATGTATATTATGTGTGTGTGTGTGTGCATATATCTGTGTGTACATATATATGTATGTATTTGTGTTTATATATATAGATGTGTTTTATGTGCTGTTATATTATGTGTATGTATATATATATATGATATATATATGTGTGTATGTATATATATAGTTTTTGTATGTAATTATATGTGCGTGTATGCATATATATGTGTATATACATGTGTGTGTGTATATGTGTGTGTATGTGTATATATGGGTGTATATATGTATGTGCATATATATGTGTGTGTATGTATGTCTGTGTGTACTCTGCTTTGATGTCTTCATCAGGAGATTATTGATGCGTGGCCTGTGCGTGGCGGACGCGTTGATGAAAAATGCCAGGCCTTCAAAGATGGAGCGGTAGATTGTCTTCTTAAAGGAACGACTCTCGGCCGGGCTGGTGTGGGTGGTGGAGATGGACGAATCCTGACAGCCAATCATTTTGCAAATGCAAGTATTGAAAAAAAAGAGAAAAA
This sequence comes from Doryteuthis pealeii, assembly GCA_023376005.1. Taxonomy (NCBI): domain Eukaryota; kingdom Metazoa; phylum Mollusca; class Cephalopoda; order Myopsida; family Loliginidae; genus Doryteuthis; species Doryteuthis pealeii. The sequence goes on from CM042165.1 coordinate 66,134,579, forward strand.
GTTAATATAAAGAATATTTTATGCAAAATAAAATACTATTAATCAAAGAGTCACACAGGCATAAACACATATATAGGGTGATCATTACAGCCTTCATATATATATATATATATATATATATATATATATATATATATATATTATATATATAAAATATATTTATATAATATACTAACTCCATCATAGACCATATCGGAATATAAATCCTCTTAACTACCATCATCTAACTATCAGTAACATATACCCGATCCGCGATATATTATATATAATATATATATATATATATATATATGAGGGAAAAATGAGTAAGAAAAGAAATGTAGATGGATAAAATGAATTTAATCGATATCACATTAATCGATATCACTTACAAATGTGTTTCGGTCAGTTATGTGTGTGAAAATATTTCGCAAACACATAGAAGACCGACCTTCATCAGAGTGAACATTTATTTGGAATTTTGGAATCTTTCAATAAATGTTCCACTCTGTGAAGGTCGAGTCTCTTATGTGTGCTGAAATATTTTCACACACATAAACTGACCGAAACACATGTGTAAATAAGTGATATCGATTAATTGCGATATCGATTAAATCATTTTATCCATCTACATTTCTTTTTTTTACTCATTTTTTCCTCATATTGTCGCGATTCAAATTCCTCTTTACATTTTCATATATATATATATATATATGCTGTTGATGTTGTGTGTGTGTGTGTGTGTGTGTGTGGGTGAGAATGGGAAATAATCCGACCAATATGAGAAAAAATGAGTAAAGAAAAGAAATGTAGCATGGATAAAAATGGTGAATGTTATCGATATCATTTTAATCGATATCACTTACACACGTGTTTCAGTCTGTTTATACGTAAATCCGTATACATTGATAAACAGACCGAAACACATGTGTAAGTGATATGATTAAAAAGTGATATCGATAAAATTTCATTTTTATCCAGTCTATATTTCTTTTCTTACCATTTTTCCTCATATAAATATATATATATATATATGTGTGTGTGTACTGTGTGTGTTGTGTTGCGTGGTGTGGTGTGTATTTGGCAGCATTCTTTACATTTATACATGTAGAATTAAACAAAAGACACATCTCCTGATTTTAAACAATTTTATATTTTGACTTTTCTGGCACTTTTTAATATTTGGGTTGAATTTCGTGGTAATCCACCAAAGTTCAGGTCCCTTAGTACTGCAGCACTTCGAAGTGCCATCATTCAGGGGTGATGTGTTCTCGAAAAACTCGGAAAAGGTAAACAAATAAAATGTTAAACAAGAGATGTGTCTTTTGTTTAATATTATATATATAATATATATATATATATATATATATATATATTATATATATTATATTAATATGAAATATATATAATATGCAAATGTATGAATATTAAAATGAGTTTAGGCCATGGTGCCATGTCTAAATAAAATAAAATAAAATAAAATAGTATCAGTGGTCTGAAAGAAGCTCGTGAGCATTCTACTCGCAGATGGAAATGGTCCATTAACCACGATACCCATGGTATTTAAGGCGCCTGTTTATAACCCAAATATATATATATATATATATATATATATATATATATATATATATACATATCTGTGTGTGTACGTGTGTGTGTGTGTGTGTGTGTGTGTATACACTAGACAAAATTGACCCGTTGGTAAACCCATTGAGCTCTCAGTAGATAATTGGGATTAGGCGAAAAAGAGTTGTGGAAAGGGGAACTAGACTTGAAAAAAAAAAAATACGACCGGGAGTTAAAAAAAAACATTTAAAAATCATTTTGTCAATTTCTTACGAAAGGCGAACGTTTCAGCCGACAATTTAATTGAAAATGGATTCATGAAATTATATTTTATTATTATAAAATAATCATTTTCACCCTAATTATTCAGGCTGACAGCAAGGAGTCTATCCCCTTTGTCACTAGCCTAGACAGGGGAGATTGTTTTTGCGTGCCGAAGTGGAGTGTTACTCCTACCGTCATCTCCCCCACTTTACTTGCCACATATCAAATTATCTAAACTGAGCTTACTGATTACGCTGAGTTGACGGGAAACCGATAAATCGAAAAACCCGGGAAAAACCCCGTGATTTCTAGACAGATGCGCTTACCCGACTGAGCTTGAGGGGGAATTTGGCCGAAGTTGATCCGACGCCAATTTTTTGGTTCTTTTTTCCCCACCACTGTGAAGCTTCGGCTTGTTGGAGTGGGGGGCCCCCCACGATTAAAAAACGAAGGGCCCTTGTTTTTTGCCCAGGGCCCATAAACCAAAGTGGGGTATGCAGGGGGCCCCAAAAAATTTACCCCTTAACGCGTCATTTGTTTTTGCATGTGTATGTGGCGGGGGAGGGCGGGGGCTTATTCCCAAAACTTTTGTAGGGGAAGGGGCACAGTCGGCCCGAATTTTTTTTACCTTAAACCCAAAAAGGGGCCTTTTTTTAAAAAAAGCCCCGGGGGGAAAAAACCAAAAGCCCCCCCCCCGGGGCGGGCTTTTTGTAAAAAAAAAAAAAAAAAAAAAAAAAACTCCGTAAGGATTGGATTATGGTTTTGGGGTTTGGTTTTTCTTTGTTTTAATGGTATATCAATTCTTTCGGGGTTATTTAATGACTCAATCGCTAATCTCTNATCCTCAGCATAGCTGGTCATGGTAGGTCATTGCTGGCGCCCCACCTTCTGTCCATGTGTGTGGCTTCCACAGGAAGAACTCGCTTAAGAGTTCGCCTTGCTTCTGCCAGCAGTGTCCTGCATGCCTTGTCCGTCTACTCGGATAGTTTGAGAGATGGGAGGCAGGTGACGCGTACAGCTTTTCTCGTGTGTGCGCTTCCAACGATTTATTCAAGACTGCACGTAGCATTCCTTGTGCAGCTTCCCATCTAGCTTATTTTCAAGACGCTTCGTTAGGATCCAAGGGTGCAGTCATAAGCAGCACCGATACAACCACAGCCTGGAAGAACTGTCGCTTCAGCTTGTCAGGAGATCAGACCTCCATATATGACCGACAATTTGTTTGTGGCGCCATGCCTTTGCTATCGTGTGTTAACATCTCTCTCTGTGGATGAGATATTACTACCTAGGTACGTGAATTGTTCTACAGAAATATCTGCATACGTAGCGGATATCGTCACTAACCCTAGACGATATATGTAGTGGTCGTTAATGAAATCACCAACACATGCTGTATAGTAGGGGTTTCGACTTTATTTCTTCTCGGCTGTACGTGGTGGGTGGCGGGTGTTGACAATGATTTGACGAGGGTTGACGATGACTACTACTACTGTTGGGATGGGTCTGACCATGGAGCTAAGGGGTCGACGGTCGCTCCTTGTGCTCTGTTCGCTGTCTTCTGTTGACTCTCTCTAACTGACTCCACCCTCTGGCTTTTGTATTGACGACACGCCTACCCATCTATTATCTTTTGATCTGATAACGGACCTTTGTTATATATTTCTTTATCTTCTACCTGCTTCTTTGACCGGAAAGCCTCGCTTCCGTTGTTAACTTTCTTTGTTCGTTTTACCGGTATAAAAAGTCCTTTGTTATTTTTTTGTCGTCTTTTCTTTGTTCGCTTGTACAATATACACATTAATAGAAGATTGTGTAACGGTTATCGTCGTCATAAATGGACTCGAAACCGGGTTCTAATCCTAGAAAGAGTTGCTTAATGTTTAATTGGCTCTCGTTGTGAAAGGTATGAATACATCTGAAGGGAGTCCTATGGCTAACGTGGCTGGACTGGATATCATAGTAAGCGATTTCAATCCCTGGTCTCGCTATAATTCACTTTCGATTAATACCTGGAAGGTATAAAAACCCCATCCCCACGCTATAAGTTAAATAGTTTAAATTTCTGCACGTGTATTTGTTATTAGATAAATCCACGAAGGTTTGATATGCCATTAAAACAAAGAAACTGAAATCGACCCATCCCTTCTCCTCCGAGCTCCTGCAGTGTCCAGGGTAATGAAGTTAAACTTGCCTCTAGAGGTGAAGTTCCAATTCTGGAGCTCTGGGGAGTGTGGAGTCACCCTTCATCGCCATTACTCCCAAGTCCCTCTGACTCAGAGTGGTTAGTACCTGTTTAGGGCCCATATATGGGTTAAATAGAAAAATGTGTTTAAAAAGATTGAGTTTTGAAAATAAATTTGAATACTTCTCAAGCATGAAGAACAAACAACTTTGGCATTAAAATCCCAACAAGAGTTGACATGCTGTAAAATCCAACAAACAAAACAAACCAAACAAACCTAGCTCTAAATAGATGATAAAGCTTTTTGTATTGTTCAGCAACCCACCTTAGAGAAAGAAAATAAATTCAAACCAGCTGTACTCCGCTTTTAGAATTTAGCTTGTGTCGCTCTATCCTGTGACGAGAGGGTTGATAAAATACAAGGTATGTCAAAAAGTATCGATATTTTAGGTACTATTTGACACACCTTGTATTCTGAAAAATTAACGTTCTATTCATTCTTCATTTCTATATAGGTAAATACAGCTTTAAAATCTGTACTTTTTTTAAGAGAAAGAAAGAAAAGACGACAATGAATCAAATGAGGCGACAAATTCTCAACGAAATTCGTTCGATCTTCTTTCTTTCTTTCTTTCTTTTTACTTTCTTTCTTTTCTCTCTAAGTATTTAATTCCTTTTCTTTGCTTTAAGCTGATTTTATGTTTATCTTTTTTCCTTTTTTTTTTCTTTCTTTCGCTTTTTTCTTAGACTATCGTTTTCTATTTTTTTCTTTGTTTTTTCTTCAGTACTATTTTTGTCTTTTTTTCTGTTTGATTCTTTTTTTATTTTGTTTCTTTTTTTCTTTTTTCCCCAAGTACTCTATCTATTTTTTCTTTCTTTTTTTTCCTTTTTTTATTCCTATTATTTTTCTTGTTCTTTTTTTTAATTTTTTTTTATTTTTTTTATTTTATCTTTTTTCTTTGTTTTTTTTTCTTTTTATTTTTCTTTGATGCTTGATTGAGTTTTGTTTTTAGCTTTTGTAAGGTTTTAGTTCTTTATTTTTACTTTTTACTTTTTTTTTACTTGTTTTTGGGTATTCTTTTTTTTTTCTACGTTTTTTTTCTTTATTTTTTTTTTTATTCTTTTTTTATGTATTTACTTTTTTTTCGGTTTTTATCTTATTTTTTCTCTCCTTCTTTCACTTTATTTTATTTGTTATTTTGGTGTTTTTTTTCCTTTTTATGTTTATTTTTTTTTTTTCAGTAATTTATTTTTTTTTTTTTGTTTTTGCGTTTGTTTATTTTGTTTTTTTTTAGTTTGCTTCTTTTTTTTTTTTACGTATTGAATTTTTGCTTTTTTTTTTTTTGTTTGTTTTTGTTTTTTTACTTCATATCTTTTTTTCTGTTTTTTTTTGCTTTTTTGTTTTTTTTTTTGTTTGTTTTTAGATTCTTTTTCTTCTTTTGTTTTTCTTTCAATTTTTGTTATCCTTTGTTTGTCTGTTTTTTTTTTTATTTTTTGAGCTTTTTTTTTTTTTTTTTTTTTTATTTTATGTTGTGTTTTTTTTGATTTTTTTTTTTTGTTTATTTTCTTTTTTGTTTTACTTTTTTTTTTAGTTTTTTTTTTTTTTCTTTGCTTTTTTTTGTTCTTATTTTTGTTTTTTTCTTCTTTGTTTTTTTTCTTTAGTTTTTTAAGTTTTATTCTGTTTGTTTATATGTTCCTATTTTCCCTTTTCTTCTCAAGATTTGATTTTTCTTCTTCATCTTTCTTTCTTTTTTTCCAAGTTATTTCACTTTCTTCCTATCATTTCTTTCTTTCAAATTTTTAATTATTTCTCTCTTTCTTTCTTTCTTTCTTTCTTTCTTCTTTCGCCTTCGTTCTTTTAAAAGGCCCACTTCAATCTCCCGTTCTTTCTTTTTTTTTCTTTCTTCTCTTCTTTGCAAGATTTAATTTTCTTCTTTTTTCTTCTTTTATCCTTTCTCTTTCCAATCTTCTTTTTCCATAGTCTTGTCTTTTCTTCATTCTATCTTTTTTTCCTTTCCTTTCTTTTTTTTTTTTTTCAAATATGTGTTCTTCTTCTTTTTTCTTTCCTTTCTTTTTCATCATTTCATTCTTTATTCATTACTCTTTTCTTTTCTTTCCCCTTTTTTTTTTCATTTTTTAAATATTTTTGTTCTTTCTTTTCTCTTTTTTCTATCTTTCTTTTTTTCACAAGCACTGAATATTTTTGTTGCATTTTTGGGAGACTGCCTTGATTTTACACTTGCTTAGAGTTTTGCAGGAAAATGCGACTCGTCGCCCCCGGTTTCAAATCCTGGACGAGACCTGTTTGCATTTCAACATAAGCGCTATATCTCCCTTGGAAAGGTATGAATCAACATTCCTCCCTCCAGCTGTGTACTTTTTGTACAAACACCTTGCATTCTGAAAAAAATTAACGTTCCACGTTATTGTCATTTCCTATCTATGAAAATCAATAATAAATACAGGTTCAACTCGATATCTTTTATGACACACACCTTGGATATGCAGGTAGACCCGGTGAAACAATTCGGTTTAGTGGTTAACAGGCCCCGGGGAATCAAAACTCCATCGACGTGCGGTGATAAAATTATTAAGCTTCTGTCAGCATTACCCTTTACAGGGGGCTCAGGCACCGAGTAATTACTAGCTTTTAGATGAAGAGGTAGTTTGTGCTTGCGGGAAGGACGCACCCTGGTAACGTAAATAGATGCAAAGAATGTATTTAACCAAACCTCTGCACACGATCAGGACTGCGACACAAGGTCAATTTCTCAAGAGATTTTAACAGCTTTGAATTAAGAGTTTTCCTATCCCTGGACTGGCAATTACTTACTATTTAGCCGAGTTGAAGAGGGCCAATCTGCCCTACTATTCGTCCATTGCTGAGGTGGAGAATAGTTGGATTTCATACCTTTTCCAATGGATTAGCGCTATGTGAATAAAACAGGGCACGTCCAGGATTTTGAATCGGTTCGGACAGTCCATTTCCTGCAATCTCTAAGCAAATTGGCATCAAAAGCGCCTTCCAAAAATGCAAAAATATATTCAGTGCTTTTGAAAAAAAAGAAAGAAAAAGAAAACGAAAAAGAGATAGAAGAACGAAGGAAAAATTAAATACTGAAAAGAAAAAAGGAGAAGAAAAAGAAAGAAATGAAAATGAATGGAAAAGAAAGAAAGAAAGAACATAAGAAAAGAAGAAAAGATTAAATACATTGAAGAAAGGAAAAAAAGTGAAAGGCGAGGATGCTATATGCTCAGGTGCAATGAGTGATAGGAAGTGTTGGCGAGAGATTGTCATGGATATCCGTGCTGCAAGCGCGACATGATGATGATAATGATATAACAATATTATTATTGCCGGTAGAAGCCGCTATATAAGATATAGAATTTGATGCCAGTATACAATATTAAAACCAGGCAGCACAAATCATGATTTATTCAATAACAGTACCTGTTACGATTTTGTGGCCATTTTAGGCCACAGGTGAGAGCACTTTACAGTGGAGATCTATTGTGTCCTTTAGTGTTAGGTAGAATCCTTTGGTTGTTCCTTAGTGAAGAATTTTTTGTGTTAAGCAGAGTCCTTAGTTGTTCCTAAGTGTTAGGCAGAATTATTGTGTTAAGCAGATTCCTTGTTTGCTGATCCGTTCGTCCGTGTCGAATACGTGCAAATAAACGGCTTTCAAGATCGGCGATTAAATAGTTAACTAACCACGTGTTCGAGAATCTATAAGTTTAAGTGGTGCGCTACAGCACACATTATATGTCAATGTCAGAGGGCACCTCATTTGGTGTAATGGTTAGCAAGCTAGATTAGCAGACCATTGTTTGTGAGTTCGATTCTCACTGGGCGCCCCACACTTCTGGTCTTGTGCTATATCTAAGCTAAGCTTAGTAAATAACTATATGTCAATGTCAGTAATTGCATTTCACTTAGCGCTGATACCCTTGGGAAAGGTATGAATCCTACTCTCCCTCCAGCTATGGATAAATAGTAGGGAAGACTGGGCTCTTTAACCTTGGTTGGGCAACCGGTCTAGAGAAGGAAAACTCTGAATTCAAACCTGTTGAACTCTGCTTAAGAAATTGACCTTGTGTCACATCCTGTTCGTGTGGAGGGTGGTAAATAATATATATATATATGTCAATGACAGTACCTGGTAGTCTACCCCCCCCCAAAAAAAAAAATGGAAAAATATCACGCGCCCTGACGATTGGGACCGTAAAAAACACCTACTGTTCCTCTGCAATTTCCCCCTTCTTGTTTCCTTCTTTTCCTCTTTTCATTATTTTCGGTTGAAACAGACTAGCGTTATTGCTTCCGCGCGCTCACCTCTCACTCAATTTTCCCTACTCTCCTTTCTTTGTTTCTTTCTATCATTTTTATTATATTTTTGTGTAGCATGTCCTTTTTCTACCCTTTATTTCTTCATAATAAAAACGGAATGATCCATTATTTAGCTAGTTTCGTCAACTTAGCTAAATAATGGATCATTCCGTATTTCATTATTATTTTACTCATAATAAATAAGAATTCGCCGGATAAGCAACACCATATAATCAGAATTTACATTTTTGCATTTCATCTTGGACGTTTTGGACGATTTGAACGGTCTCATTTTTAAGCAGTGGGTGTTGGAAGATGATAACGGTTTTATTTTTAAGGAACACGAGTATTAATATATGGATTCTCATATTTATTAAAATATTCTTAACAATATTTTTTGTTTTTTCCTCCGTCAACACTCAATTACAACAAATTTTATTAAGAAAAGAAATGGGATGTGAAAATTTCGAGTAACGAGCAAAAAACAATTTGAAAATCTGTAGAAATACTTTAAAAGTTGCAAATACAATTTTGAAGATCCCCCCAATGAGGTCATCTGTTGGCCATCAGTGGCGAACTGTAATGCCTGGTGACATAGTTTTGGTGGCTGAGAAGTGTGTGACCCGGGTTCTAACGGGTCCTTCGATGACAATAGAATGTAGAGACAGAAAAGATTCACTTTTTTGTCACTTGAAAAATTATCAGAAATAGCGAAGTATGCGCCAAGTTTTAATATTACAAAATATATTAAATTAGTAAAACTAGCGAAACTAAATAAGAACGAATATAAAAATATTACACTTATTTTAATGTTATTTCAATTGATTTCTATATAAAATTATATATAGGATTGCTTTAAATACGTTTGAGAATAACATGATAGTATTAGAAATCAGTAAAAGCAAATAATTATTTATTAAATCCAGTTTTGTTAGAATTTCCATTATGATAAGATTTACAAGAGCAGAAAGAGGCTGAGAAGGATGGAAGGGAAAGTAGTGAAAGAAGAGAAGAAGAAGAAGAAGAAGAAGAAGAAGAAGAAGAAGAAGAAGAACAACAAACAAACAAACAAACAAAAAACAAGAATGATAGGAAGAAATGATAGAAAGAATAAAAAAGAACGAACGAACGAACGAACGAAAGAATATAAGAATAAGAACAATAACAAACAAAGAAACAAGAATTAATTAAAAGAAAATTATAGAAAGAAAGAAAGAAAGAAGAAAAAGAAGAAGAAGATAATAAGAATAATAAGAAGAAATGATGGAATATATGAATAGAAAAGAATGAGTGAAAAAAGAAGTGAGAAAGAAAGAAGTGAAAGAAAATAAGAAAAAAAAGTGGATGGAATATTTGAAAAGAACAATCAGAAGAAAAAAAAGAAGTATGAAATGAAGGAAAACTGATAAATAATAAAGAAAACAACAAAACTCAATGAAGATTAAATGAAGTAAAAGAAATAAAGAAAGAAGGAAAAAAAGAGGAAATTTCTTGAAAAATGTTTCTATTATTAAAACTCTTTAAGAAAAGTATGGTTAAAAGAAAACGAAGAAAAGAAAAAAGTTGTGAAAGAAAACGAATTAAAATGTTGATAGGAAAAAAGAAAATGTATTTCAATAACAATGGGAAGGAAAAGAGGGAAACTACAGAGAGAGAGAGAGAGAGAGAGAGAGAGAGAGAAGAGAGAGAGAGAGAGAGAGAGAGAGAGAGAGAGAAAATGTTAGAAGAATAATGAATTTGGTAAAGAAATAAGAAGTAGAGCAGAATTTTTTTTAGAGAAGAAGAAGAAGAAGAAGAAGAAGAAGAAGAAGAAGAAGAAGAAGAAGAGAAAGAAAGAAAGAAAAGTATTTAGATGATACAGCATGAATAGAAGAAGAAAGAAGAAGAAGAAGAAGAAGAAGAAGAAGAAGAAGAAGAAGAACGAGGAGGAGGTAAAACAGAAAGATGAAGAAACTGTAGGTATCAATAACAGAAGGTAAGTAATGAAAGAGAGAGAGAGAGAGAGAGAGAGAGAGAGAGAGAGAGAGAGAGAGAGAGGAGAGAAGAGAGGAGGGGGGGAGGATGAAGAAAGAAAAGGAAGGGATATATAGGAGCGTTAAAGGAAAGAAGAGGAAAAGAAGGAAAAAGAAGAAAAAAGAAGAAAAGTAGAATAAGAAAGATGAACCCCCCCCCCAACAAAAAAAAACAACAAAAAACAATGAGTACCTAAAACAGAAGTTGTAAATAATGAGCTATCAAGCAGGCGCGAACTCGTGTGTGTGTGTGTTTTGCGTATGTTTTTTGCGTATGTGTGTGTATGTGTGTGTATGAGCGTACGCGTGTGTTTGAGTACGTGTGTTTATGTGTTTGTGTGTGTGTTTGTGTACTTGTGTACGTGTGTGTTTGTGCGCGGCTCATGCATATGTTTGTTTAGAGCATGTGTGTGTGTGTGTTCGTGTCGTGTGTGCGTTGTGTGCGCGCCGCGCGTGCCTGTGTGTGTGTGTGTGTATTTTGTGCGTAAGCGTGTCTGTTTGTGCGTGTGCGTGCCTGGTGTGTCTCTGCGTGTGTGAGAGAGTGTGCGTGTGTTTGTGCGTATGCGTGTGTGCGCGCGTGTTTATTACGTGTGCGTGTTTGTGTGAAGGCCGCGTGCGTGCATGTTTAGAGAGAGAGAGAGAGAGAGGAGAGAGAGAGAGAGAGAAAGTTGTGTGTGTGGTGTGTGTGTGTGAGAGAGAGAAAGAGAGAGAGAGAGAGAGAGAGAGAGAGAGGAGAGAGAGAGAGAGAGAGAAAGGTGAGAAACCGTAAGTTTTAAACTAGATGAAATACGTTTAAAGTAGAGCATAGCCAGTAAGAAGAAAGGCAAAATAATAATAATAATAATAATAATAATAATAATAATAAAAAGGTGAAATAAAATGACAAAAAAAAGACACACTTAGAGACATAATTGATGAATTTAACCAAAAAAACTGGAAAGAAGTAGGTGATAATATGTGGGTGTAGGAAAATCCTTTTAGGGTAGCAATCAAAGTCTGTGTCAGAAAGTTGACCGGCGAGGGTATTGGCGGTGACGGCTGGGGTGACAAAAGAATTGCGTGGGGGTGGAGAGGGAGGGGGGGGGAGAGATGATGACTTTGTTTTGACCAACACCGGGGATGTTTATTGTCAACTCTCTCTCTTTCTCTCTTTCTCTCCCTTTTTTCGCGCTTAACACCGTTCACTTTTGTAGCCAGTTGCCGCAATTTACAGAAGGAGTCGTTCAAGTCAACACAGCGACAACAGCAGGAGCAGAAACTGCGACCGCATCGCCGTCGCCGTCGTCGTCGTCATCGTCATCATCATCACCATCATCATCATTTAACAACAGCTATAACAACGACAGTGATAGTCGCTTTTTTTATTACTCTCCTTCCCATTATTTTCAATCTTCATTTCTTGAAAAATAAATATAGAGATATATACATAGTACCCGATTGCAGCTCATATATATATATATATATATATATAATATATATATTATATATATATGTTGTGTGTGTGTGTGTGTGTGTGTGTGTGTGTGTGTGTACATACACATATCGAAGCGACTATCGGAACGGCAATGTTAGCAAGGGAGATAACCAGTTTAAGCAGACGTCAGTAACGAAAGTGAAAGTGAAAGAAAGAGAATAGTTTAAAAGCATAAACAAGAAAAAAACAAAAAACAAAAAAAAAAAAACAAAAACAAAAAGACAACCAAAAAAAAGTAAGAAAGAAAAAGAAAGATAGTTTATCAAATAAATTTCAATGAAAGACAAGAAGAAGATTTTGAAGTAAATATATCGACAAAGACAATTTTCCAAAAACGCGGACATACGAAGAAAATTGAAAGTATTAAATAATAGGAGAAAACGATTTTTTTTAGTAAGCAACAATAAACATAGACATATGTATACTTATATTTATATTCATATATATATATATATATATACATATAGATATATATGTCACTGAAAGATAGTAAAGATATAATAACTTAAGTGAAAGGGAAAATACGTGAGTCTCAGATATAGTACATAGCAATCTGCGTACATTTATCTGAAAATACTGGCGGATTTAAAGACGGTGCGACAATAGAAAACAATTATTTCTGATACTACTAAAAATTAGCAAGTTTCCAATGCGTTAAAAAAGAACGCATTTAGCATTTAAAACAGAAAGCGCTTGAGAGAGAGAGAGAGAGAGAGAGAGAGAGAGAGAGAGAGAGAGAGAGAGGAGAGAGAGAGAGAGAAAGAGAAAGAGAGAGAAGGGTGAGAAGAGAGAGAGAGAGAGAGAGAGAGAGAGAGAGAGAGGGGTGAAGAGAGAGAGAGGGTGAGAGAGAGAGGGGTGAGAGAGAGAGGGGTGAAGAGAGAGGATGGAGGGGTGAAGAGAGAGAGGGGGGGAAGAGAGAGGGGTAAGAGAGAGAGAGAGAGAGAGAGAGAGAGAGAGAGAGAGAGAGAGAGATTAAAAATGAAGAAGATAAAAAACTAATGTTTTTATTTGATTTTATTTCATTTTAGAACAAGTATAATAATAATAATAATAATAATAATAATAAAATAATAAGAATAAGAATAAATGAATAATAAATAAGAATAAAAATCGTGTTTTTAGTTGCAAGGAAGTTTTATCGTAGTCACGGTCTCACTTTGCACCCCCTCACCTTTTTTGTGCATCGCTTTCTCTATCTCTCCCTGTCCCTCCCAATCTCTCCCTCTTTCTCTCTCTGTGTATCTATCAATCTATCTTTATCTCTCACTCTCTGTCTCTACCACTGTTTTCTTTCTCCGCTTCTTTTCCGGGTATAAATAGACTATCTCAGTATCTATCATTTGAGCTCTCCCCCTCTCTCTTCTGCCTTTTAATCAATCTCTCTTTTTCTCTCCTTTTCGACTTTAGCCTCTCTTTATCCGGGACTGCAGAATAAAGCAGGCACATAGTCTCTCTCCCTCTTTCTTTCTTTCTTTCTTCTCTCTCTCTCTGTCTGTCTCTCTTTCACTCTCTCTTAATCACTGTATCTATATTTCTATCTACTTCTCTTTCCTCGTTGATCGCTTTCACTATCACAGTGAGCGGGTACAAGTCCCCCTCTCTCTTCCCCCCTCTCTCTCTCTCTCTCTCTCTCTCTCTCTCTATCTGTCTGTCTGTTGTTTGCCTGTCTATCTGTCTCTTTCTCCGCCCCCTCTCTCTCTCTCAGCAACGGTATTTTATATATGCGCGTGTGTGCGTGCGTCTGTTTGCAGGCAAAGAACACGGTTTGAGGAAGAGGAAGAGGAGGAATAAAAAAGTGAAGAGAGAAGGAGGGGGGGGCGAAAGAGAAGAAGAAAAGAAAGAAAGAAAGAAAGAAAGAGAGTGGTTAACAAGCACTTAGAGATATTTATTTTCCCCTCTCACTCTTTCTCTCTGTCCCCCCTCTCTCTTTCTATCTCTCCTTCCCCCCTCTCTCTCTCACGCACACGCAGATAAACGCGAACTCACCCGCTCTTTCTCAAAACACAGACGCTCGTTCGCGCGCTCACACACACACACGTGCTCGCACGCGCATGCATACACGCAAACAAACGCACGCACACACACACACACAACACACACACACACGCGTGCGCACAGATCATACACTTGCAGTATACGCACACGTGTACGCACCGCACGCACGCACGCACACGGGTTTGCGCACTTTCTCTCTTTGTCACGTTGAGTCTCCTTCATCTATCCTTTCGTTAGCTTCGGCGTTATCCCTGCATCTTCTTCTTCTTTTCTCTTCTCTTTTGCATCTTCCTCTGCCGTGCTGTGTGGCGTAGCTTTTGAAACCACCGTCAGCACCGCGGCCACCGTCGCCCCCGCTACTACCATCACCACAACTACGACTACTACTACCACGACCACTACCATCGTCGTCACCATCACCACCA
>CM042165.1:66158802-66166302 GCA_023376005.1 Doryteuthis pealeii
ATAGAAATGAAGAATGAATGGAACGTTACTTTTTTGTCTATTTGTTTATTTATTTATCTATTTTTTTATAATCTACCGTATATGTAAAAATATATACGCAAATCTTTATATGTACGTTATAGTTTTCAATTTTGGTTGAATCCTATCAAGGAAACACTTGATATCATTCACACACACACACACACACACACACACAACACACACACACACACACACATCGCATCTGATCGGGAGAGTTAGACTCTTTGTCTAAGCTCCTGAAATAGACTATAACGCAAAATCTCTAAGTCTTTTGTTATTTCTTTACTTATAAATTTGCTCTGTGACTCTAACATTAAGAGCACACATTGAGCTCTCAAACTGCGTCAGGTTTAAAAAAAACTCTTGTGTCGTAAGGAAGATTTATTCTCTGTACTTTTGGATTATATATATATATATATATATATATATATATATATATACATATGATGGACTCTACTGTAGTTAAAAATGCGTACTGTTGCATTACCTCCTTTTTTATGGTGGTGAAAAATGTTAGACAAAATGTATCTAAGGTTATTTCAAACAGCACTCGTTTCTCCATCTCTTAGATCAGTTGCTCTACCACGGCTATTTTACCCATAGCTGTGAGAAGAGATGGATTCAACTCCGACACGAGGCTGTTTGCGCATTCATATATATATATATATATATATATATATATATATATATATATATAATCCCCGACTTTTAGAAACCCCGCCTGTCAGCCTGGTAGTTAGGGTTCTAATCACACACAAAGCGGCTTCCAGTCTATAACTTTGCTGATGAGGCATAATAGACCGAAATGTACATACAGAGAACGACTTTTTCTCGATTTGTTTACGCCTTACATTTAAACAGATATATTTGCTTAATTCATTAATTATCAACTAATTAATTCTCAAATTAGGTATGACTTTAATTAAGCACATATTCTCCCAAAAATTGTCGGCTAAAGCCATATCAAACACATTGTTTGTTTGTTTACTTTCATATATATATATATATATATATATATATATATATATATATGATTTATATGGAAAAGGTGACTTACCGGTGAAATTGGTCACAATGGTTAGTTGATGCAAGTTTCACAATGATAAGGCAGCGATATAACAAATATATATATATATATATATATATATATATATATATATATATATATATATATAACTTTATATATACATGTATATATATATTCATATCTATAACATATGGTTCGTATGAATACTGATGCAGAGGTGTAACTTAGGTGTATATATATACATACATATATGTATATATATATATGTATATACACATATGTATATATATATACATGATAACTTTATATATATGAATATACGTATATATATATATTCATATACATATATAACATATGGATCGTATAAATGGAGAGGTGTATATTAGCAACTGTAATTGCACGATTATATTTTTATATACATATAATTGTTTGTTTTTGCATATATATATATATATATATATATATATATATATATATATATGCGTTTACATCTAAAATTCCTCTTATATGTGCATATACAGATGTATTACAGCTTAGGATATGCATAAGATACATATTTATATATTTACGCACGTTAATATAGGTCTATATGTAAGTGTGTACATGCACATATGACCATAGTACATGCACACACAGTGTTAGTTAGCTTTTGTGATGTTTGTATATATATATATATATATATATATTAATATATATATACAGAGATGTTGATAGGTACGCGTACTGCGTCCCTGACGCACAAAATCTAAAAGAACGCAGTAAAATCATATCCCTGCGTCCCAGTGTTTTTTTTTTTTATTCCCTTACCGTTTCAAGCTAACTGTAAATACATTTCAATATTTTCTTAGAAACGAATTCCACAGGATAGGTTACAAGGTAGGAGTTAGACGGCTTTAGTTGTTTCACCAGATTATAAATAAAAACCCTACAATCTATCAAGAAAGTTTGCTTGAAATCTATCAATTTTCCCGGGACTCATTTAAAGCAATCATGTGCATCCTAGGATGCACTAAATCAAAAAGCTATCAGCATCACTGTATATATATATATATATATATATATATATATATATATATATATATATATATATATATATATATTCCAATTTCTCGGCATATAAGTTTCATGTTCTACCAAGCTATTTGGAGGAGTATCAGCCACAGCAAACCTTGCAAGTTCCATAGCTGTCGATTTCAAACTCCAGTAGAAAATGCTCTAGTCATCAAACCAGAACATTCTGATGTTAGTATAGAATTATTTTAATGTTAAATGTGCGTATTATATGACGGTAAATGGAGTGTACATACAAACATACACTTACAAACGCACACACACACACGCACACACACACACATACACACACATATATATTAATGTGTATTTGTAATATGTTTGAGAGTGTGAGACCGTGCTGTTGAAATATATATTTACAGATATACATATATATGTATACACACACACACACATATACATATATATATATATATATATATATATATATATATATATATATATATATATATATACCGGTCTTATATATATATATATACCGGTCTATATATATATATATATATATATATATATATATACCGGTCTTATATGATGTTAAAGGATATGCATAAATTATACACACATACAAACTCCCACACACGCACACCACTGCTACTTATTCATTTTTTATACGGCTGACTTACTACTCTCTCTCTCTCTCTCTCTCTCACTCTCTCTCTCTCTCTCTCTCTATATATATATATATATATATATATGCGTGTGTGTGTGTGTGTGTGTGCGTGTGCGTTTGTGTGTGTTATGTGTTTGCGTGTGTGTGTACGTATGTCTATATTTGTGCATGTACGTGCGCATCTATAAAATAATTGTATATAAATATATAACCATATGTTATTATGGTTGCTAAAACACATCGATGTGTGTATTTATGTCTTTGATGCATATATGATATGGAGAAAAAAATGATATATATATATATATATATATATATATATATATATATATATAGATAGATAGATAGATAGATAGATAGGTAAAAGTATCCAATTGATTGGTATGTTGGGGATAATTCTATTTGGGATCATCAATATTTTCTGTACATTCACAATATATGCTCTTGTTGATGCACACCTATAGATTTATACAAGATTTTTTTACAAATCCCTAAGAGTGCTCAATATACGATAATTGATAAATTAATTATATGCACATCAATATTTACACTTTCAATAAGGAAGAAATACTTATCAAACCGTCATTTGGCTATTATAAATTTATTTCGACCGGAACTCAACAAATGAGCCCAGTTTCATCAGACAGCCACCTACGTAATAACCAAGAAAACAGACTAGAATGGAGAAAAAATATTTTTTATTCCTTTTCTTTCTCTGATGGGATTGGATTGTTTTCTTTCACGGCATATCATTGTTTTGTTTTACGGCATATCAACCTCTGTGGGTCATTTAATACCGACAAAGTTTTGAAATAAATTAATTCTTAATGGATACTCAAATTTCTTATGAACACATTTTTTTCTATTTGACCCATATATAGGACCCTAATAAGTACTACCACTCCGGGTCAGAGTGGATCTGGGAGCAATGGTGATGAAGTGGTGCTCCACATTACCCCAACCTCCAAAACTGGAACCTCACCATCAGATAGAGTTTAACGTCATTCCCAGGATATGAAGACCCGCAGCCACCGCCTTCTAGCACCCATATGATAAAAAGGGTTGGGACCTTCTGTAAGGGCAATAGGGTTGGAGCAAACATATCGGTGCTAGGGCTTGACGTGACCAGCCGATTGATCAGAGTGGGGCTCTCCGACCGCCCGTCTAGCCTAAGTAAGGACCAAAGTGGAGTGTTGCAGTCATGGACTGCTCAGCCTCTTGGATTCCATTATCAAGCATCATAGGTCGCCACCCACCGGGCATCGGGTGGCCCCTTTGGGAGGAGTGGTCTTACCCCTCTTCAGAGGTGCAGTCCGTGTATTCTAACGCCCGAGCCGATAGGACGGATGGGGTAAAGGACATTTTTTTTGTATCTATGTGTATGCATATCTGTGTTGCATGCATTTATTTATCACATTTTTGTAGCCATATGTATTTAATTTTTAATAGAGTTTAAACTTTAAATTCTGCAAAAAAATACGAAAATATTTATCTGAATTAAAAATACTTACTAAAACTAACACGTTATTGAGATTTTAAAATAATTTATGTCGAAGTCATGTTTGTATTATTCATAATTACTGGGTATTCAAATTATTTCTAATTCATATTTAAACAAATTTTTTAAAGTCTTTTTTATCTATTTAACCAATAAATGGGACCTGGAGTGGTCGTACTTGGTGGGCCTAACAAGTGCTAGCACTCCGGGTCAATGTGAGCCTGGGAGTAATGGCAATGAAAGGGTACTCCACACTTACCAGAGATCCATAATTGTAACCTCACCACTAGATTCATTTTTACCATAAAACTAAGTTTGTCATATGGTTACAACGGTGAGTAAGCCGATAATATCGATCTCTGTGTATCGGCGAATTGCTCTATAAGGCCAGCTCGTTAACCACAACACCTCGCGAATGCAGATCTTCGACTTTCAATACACGTTAAAAGTAAAGTTGATTTGAATTCAAATTTTCCCTTCTCCTCAACTGGTTGCCTAACCCTCTTCCACAGCCAGGATATGGCACAAGGTCAATTTTTAAGCGGAGTAAAGTTGATTTGAATTAAAAATTTTCCTTTCAATAGTGCGTTAACTTTGGTTATCTGGGTGGTGACTATAACTTACTTATATGCACATACAATGCGCACCTCACGTGGTGTAATGGTTAGCAAGCTAGATTTGCGAACCATTGTTAGTGAGTTCGATTCTCATTGGGCGCCCCACACTTCTGGCTTTGTGCCATATCTAAGCTAAGCTTAGTAAATAACTATATGCACATACATACACACATAAGTTTGCGCACACACATAAGCACAGACGGGAAGGGAGACACACACACTTATGTACGTATACACATATACACCCATATATATATATATATATATATATATATATATATATATATACCCATATATATGTATATAGATGTATATGTAAATATATGTTCATACATAAATGTACACACACACACACATACACACACACACACACACACACACAGAGAGAGAGAGAGAGAGAGAGAGAGAGAGAGAGAGAGAGAGAGAGAGAGATGTATGTATACACATATACACCCATTTATATATGTATATATGAACGTATGTATATATGGATGCACACCTTTCCCAAAGGTATTAGCGCTAAGTGAAATGCAATTACCTCGTCCAGGATTTGAACTCGGGGCGCTATATGAAATGCAAACAGGTTGAAGAATCCATTTCTACGGTTTAGCTCAGTCGGTAGAGCGTTGGACTAAGAACTACAAAGTTCCGGATTCGATGCTGGCCCTCGCCAACTCAGCGTATGAGTAGCACATGGCTCTGTGCGTTAAAGTGAGGCGCTGACGGTAGGTGTGTCGCTCCACCCCAGACGCCAAAACAATCTCCTTGTTCTAGCGCTAGTGAAAAGGGGATAGGCTCCCTCGCTGTTTGGCTGATACCGACTTTAGGCCACACCGACGACTTTTACTTTATTATATATATATATATATATATATGTGTGTGTGTGTGTGTGTGTGTGTGTAACAATATCATTATATTTATGGTCATTAAATCTTCCAAGGAATTATGTTTTTTTAAAACAAAGAGTTCTTTCAAGCCCTTGGATGTTTAACCTTACTCATAAGTAGGTTGATGCTAATTTTTGGGTCTTCTGAATTCGACCTATACTCGAGTGCACACGGTAAATGAAATAACCTACCAATATATTCCTTTATAGTCATTAAAACACTAAGGAATTATGTTTTTTTTTAAAACAAATAGTTCTTCCTAGTCTTTCCCATTATCTTTGATATTTAACCTTACTCATGAATAGGTTGTCACTAATTTTTGGGTCTTCAGAATTCGACCTATACACGAGCACATACGGTAAATGAAATAACCTACTGAGATATTCTTTCTTTTGATTTTCATTGCGCCTTTCCTTAATTGTTTTACCTTGTGTATTAAAAAACGAAAGAAAAGAAATCTTTCACTGATTGGGGAAAACGATTTCTTTTAAGTTTGCTTTGAAAATCTCAACGGAAGATTCCGTTTTCTTTTCATGTTTTTTATCAATAGTTTTTTTTATATTCTGTCTTTGTATTTGATTATTTTATTATCTCCGTTTCTTACTTCCGCGCACCCTTCCTCCGAATTTTACTATAAAAATGCATTAGAAATGATTTTTACTACAGAAAATGCATTGAAAAAGGTTTTTCTATAAAAATGCATTGGAAATTATTTTTATTTCAAGAATGCATTGAAAAAGGTTTTACTATAAAAATGCATTCGAAATGATTTTACTATAGAAATGTATTGGAAATGATTTTACTATAAAATGCATTCGAAATGATTTCACTATAAAATGCATTCGAAATTAATTTTACAATAAAAATGTATTGAAAAAAAGATTTACTATAAAAATGCATTGGTAATATTTTTACTATAAAAATGCATTGGAAAAGGTTTTCCTATAAAATGCATTCAAAATTATTTTACTATAAAATGTATTGAAAAAGGTTTTACTATAAAAATGCATTGGACATGATTTTATTATAAAATGCATCGAAAGAGGTTTTACAGAAAATTGCATTGGGAATGTATCGGAACAGTCATGCATTTAGCCACCTTATTTTAGTGTAATAGTTAATAAGACTTCTTATAAATTACACCCGAGTAGTGAGTTCGATTCTCAATGAGGGATCCATATCATAGCATTTTGCTTTATTTAAGTTATGCTTATTTTTAAAAAGTTGTTTACTCATGGCTAGTAAACTGGTCATTACTGTGTCGTAACCCCAGTCCTCACAATGTACCCCATTTTTCGGCATCAATAAAATTATTAAATGACTACTTCTGATATTATTAAACTATTACAAGCTTACTAAAAGAAACTTATAAGGAAACAAAAGAAAGTGCGTGGTGTAATGGTTAAAGCATGGGAAATGGACTCGTCGCCCCGAGTTCAAATCCTGGACGAGGTAATTGCATTTCACTTAGCGCTAATACCCTTGGGAAAGGTATGAATCTACTCTTCCTCCAGCTATGGGTAAATAGTAGAGCAGACTGGGCTCTTTAACCTTGGTTAGGCAACCGGTCTAGGAGAAGGAAAACTCTAATTCAAACCTGTTAAACTCCGCTTAAGAAATTGAGCTTGTGTCGCATCCTGCTCGTGTGGAGGGGTTGGTAAATATATATAAGGAAACAAAAGGAACAAAACCAGCTTTCCGTCAGGGCCCTATAATACTATAATCAGTGAAACAGCCAGCATTAGAAAAAAATCCCTTATCATAGTATT
>CM042165.1:66168802-66188802 GCA_023376005.1 Doryteuthis pealeii
TGTGTGTGTGTGTATATGTCTATATAGTTTTTCTCTTACTTTTATGACATCATTAAACCATTCCATAAAAGTAAAAGAAAAAAACACACACACACACACACACATATATATATATATATAACATATATATATATTTAAAAAAATAAGGTTCCATTCATTCTTCATTTTTATCTTGGTAAATACAGCTTGGTACTTTTTTGACACATCTTGTATTTTGAAAAAAATTAATGAATGGAACGTTATTTTTTTTGAGAATACAAGGTGTGTCAAAAAGTACAAAACATCCCGATACTTTTTTGACTCTTCAGGATAATTCAGATGTCAATTTGAAAAATGTTTTTACTTTGAAAAACTGAATTACCTAGGTTTAGAATAATATATATATATATATATATATATATATATATAAAAGATAAACCTAATGAGTCAGATATACCTACTAAAAGTTTCGCTTAGTGCTCTTCAAGGCTAAGATCTTAGCCCTGAAGAGCACTAAGCAAAAATTTTAGTAGGTATATCTGACTCATTAGGTTTAACTTTATTATTTGCTCTACTTAGGTATTGCGCACTCTTTACTTATTAGCTTAAGTATATCCTGGCGGTTTTTATATGTATATATATTTTTCATATATATATATATATATATATATATATATATATATATATTGTTTTCTTTTGGCCAAGTATTATAGTATCAACTGATTATTTTCGGTTGGTACGACTATCTTGGTCTTTTCTTTTTTCCAAAATGTTGTTTTCTCCCCCGGTGATGTTTGGTAGTATATTTTTACAATCAAACTATTTGCCAGGTTTTTTTCTTACCGCAAGGGTTTACCAACAAGTTTGGTATATATATATATATACTAACATTATTCTTTTTTTAAAACTTTTACCCTTTGTCTTTTCTTTGTAAAATGAAACGACGAAATATAAAAAAAGGCCCTCGTTTGAACTAGCATATCTATCATTATATCTTGGTTGTCTAATTTTCGTACTGCATTCATCTCTCTATTCTTTACGCTTGTTTTTTTTTTGCGTGAGACCAACAATTATACTGACTTAAAAAAAGAATTGGGCGCCACGAATATATAGGACAGTAGCGTGTTTAAGGGCTGATTTTGAACACATTTTTTTCGCACGAATATAACAAACTACTGAGACCCGTGGAACCGCGGTAGTGTACTGGTTAGAGTCGCAGGAAATGGACTCGTCGACCCGAGTTCAATTCCTTGACGAAGCCACAGTTCTCATAGCGCTAATACTCTTGGAAAGGTATGAATCCAACTATTCTCCTCCCGCTATGGGTAAATAGTAGGGAAGACTGGGTACTTTAACCTTGGTTAGGCAACCAGTCTAGGAGAAGAAAAACTGGTCACTACTAGAATAGACTCAGGCCTGCTTAGTTATCTATTTCAATTTAAAAAGAATATATATCACAGTATCAGTGATGCTGATAGCTTTTTGATTTAGTGCGTCCATGAATGCACATATTTGCTTTGAATGAGTCCCCGAGAAAATTTATGGGTCCAACTAAAATTTCTTAATAGATTGTAGGGTTCTTATTTATGATCTGGTGAAACAACTAAAGCCGTCCTACCCCTACCTTGTAACCTATCGTGTATAATTCATTTCTAAGAAAATATAGAAATGTTAGCTTGAAATTGTGGGGGAAGAAAAGAGAAAAAATACTGAGATGCATGGATAAAATTTTACTGCGTCCTTTTAGATTTTTGTGTGTCAGGGACGCAGGATGCGCACCTATCAGCATCTAGCGTTTATTGTTATAAACACAATGTTTCGGCCGATGTATCCTCAGGACTTTTTAAACACATTTTAAAACTCATTTTCGATCTATTTAACCTGTGGGACCATAACAGGTACTATCACAGGAGTTAAGCAGCGAAGAGTATATAGAGTGACCAAGTAATACTCACCAGATTGCGTATTGGACACGCCCACATCACCCATTCTATATGCAAAGGTAACAGGGACCTCCAAACCCATAACAAAACATGGAAGTATTAAATGACCCACAGAGGTTGATATGCCGTTAAGAGCAGTATTGTCCAGTCACTCGGTGAGTGAAATTACCAAACTCTTTGCTTACCAAATTTCTCTCACGACTCTACCAAATTCTTACCTCAAAGCAATCTGCATTAACAGTAGGATCCAGCCTGCTTAAGTAGACAATGCAGCTAGACTCAGCATACACACAGGGTGCCTGATTTTGTTCCCAGACCCCTCCACCCCACGTTCCTTTATGTTTCTCGAACACTTTGGGCGAGAACTATTTTCCCTCTTTGTATGATGTATGATTAAATGTTATATTGTATTTATTGACTTTTTCCCTGCCGAATCAATCGGCTGGTCACGACAAGCCCTAGCACCTATATGATTGCCCCAACCCTATTGCCCTTATGACAACCCCCCCAATCATTCTTATCATATGGGTGCTAGAAGGCGATGGCTGCGGGTCTACATGTGCTGGGAATGGCGTTAAACTCTATCTGATGATGAGGTTCCAGTTCTGGAGGTTTGGGGAATGTGGAGCGCCCCTTCATCGACATTGTTCCCTGGTCCACTCCGTTAGGGTCCCATCTATGGGTTGAATAGAAAAACATGAGTTTATAAACAAAATTGTATTATGCATTAAAATGAATTTATTTCACAACTTTGTCACCTGTTTACAAAAAGGATTTTAACATTGAAACATTAATAGAAAAGAATGAACAAAATGAAAAGAGTGGAACAAGTGCGAATAGAACTGCCGACACTGTTTTCTATTTATTTAGCTTTTCACGCATCTGTATGGCTAACTGGGCTCCTTTCATTATTATTTAAAAAAATTACGAACTAAGAGTCCATCCGATTCCTCAATCAGATTATATCATGTTCAAAGTAGAAAAAAAACCAAAAAAAACAAAACAAAAACAAATATTTAAAAAAACAAGGGTGTATCTTTCCTTATATTTCTGATCCAAGACTTAGGAAGCGCTCTGTTGTGTAATGGTTATCGTCGTAAGAAATGGACACAACGACATGAGTTCAAATATTGGATGAATCTGTTTGCATTTCACAAGTGGAACAAGTGGGAATAGAACTGCCGACACGGTTTTCTATTTATTTAGCTTTTCACGCATCTGTATGGCTAGCTGGGCTTCTTTTATTATTATTTAAAAAAATTACAAACTAAGAGTCCGTCCGATTCCTCAATCAGATTATATCATGTTCAAAGTAGAAAAAAATCAACAAAAAACAAAACAAAAACAAATATTTAAAAAGAAACAAGGGTGTATCTTTCCTTATATTTCTGATAACCATTACACGTCGGGCGCTTCACTCGATGTGTAATGGTTATCGTCGTAAGAAATGGACACAGCGACGCGAGTTCAGATATTGGATGAATCTGTTTGCATTTCACATATCACTAATACCCTTGTGAAAGGTACGAATCCAACTATTCTCCCTCCAGCTATGGGTAAATAGTAGGGCAGATTGGACTCTTTAACCCTGGTATGGGTATCAGTATAGGTGAAGTAAAGCTCTGCATTCAAACCTGTTAAACCCCGCTTAGAAATTGTCCTTGTGTCACATCATGCTCGTGCGAATAGTTTGGATAAATACATAAGACTCAGGTGCGTGCTTTAATTGAATTACATATCTGACATCGGTTTTTTTAAGAACGCAACCAGGATCACTGAATAGAAAGGATGTTCTTTTGTCGCCTCTTGTACACCTGAAATTCTGCTGATGCGCACATATTCGCTCATCCACCCACACATTTTTTTCTGGGTACGTTGAAAAAGCTGATATGTCGCAGCCGAACATGTGTTATTCTTGCATGTCGTTAAGATTAACTCAATTTTTCTTTTTACTATGTGAACCTGGAAGATGTTGGAAGAAAAAACCTGAACGCATTGAAGTATTAACAAGGGATACGCCGATCAAGGGAGACCTGCTACAAGGGCAACTGTTACATAATTTATGAGCAGTCATAATTTGTGAACGTACCCGTAGTTAGACATTTGAATTAGGACCGTTAACTTAAAATCTATGGAAAATTACCGACACTTATGGACAGTTTGGCCCTTTAAAAACGCGCAATTACAGACGCGTGAGAATAAGTTTAGTTAGCAGATTCGACCTGGCTTTCAAGTAGCGTAGACGTTGTCAGCTTCCAGGGTCCATCTCACCCGCGGCGTAATTATGGGCTAAGAAAATAAAGCTTTATTACCTTAAGAACACAAAGTCTTGTTGTTATTGAATGTTAAGACAATGACCGGCCCAGCCCAGCCCTGTAAAAAGAATTAACGAAAAAAATCAACAGCCAGCTGAAAGCTTCACATTTTATGAGGAAGTGTTTGACAGTGCAGGGTGTTTGACATATTTCATACTGTGGCTGTTGTTAAGTCTTGCGTGACCAATGCGTAATCGGGACATAATGACTTGTTCCTTTTCTGGACTTTCTAAAGGCTGGTCTCCAATCTTCCAAATTGGATTTGATTAAGAAGAGTTTATTGTGGATGTTGTTATTCCAGCCTCGTTGTAATTCTGTATGAAAGAATCGATTAATTTTAGGTTTCAGGTCAGTATATGGAATCTTGAATTTATCGGGGGTCAAACCTAAAGCCGATTTAGCTACCGAGTCAGCTCTTTCATTTACCCTCACTCCAATAGAGTTTGGAATCCAGGATTAGAGAATCTCTTTAAAATTAAACATAGACTCCAATTTACCCAGGAGTTTAATGATTAGGAGGTCTTCTATTTTTTCTATTTCTTAATGATAGTAAGTCTTTCTCAATCTTGTGGTATATATTATTACTAGCAGGACCTGTGGATAAACCAATGTATAATAATTCAATTATCACAATGTTTGATATATTCAATTAAGAGCTATTGCTTAATAGTTCAATATGTAAAAAGTATAATAATTTTGATTTAATTCTCACTCTTTTATTTCTTTCTTTCCTTTTTTGATCTTTTCATTATGTTCGATTGAAACAGATTAGCGTTATCGCTTCCGCGCATTCAGCCCTCAGTCTCTCTATTTTTCCCTACTCTCTTTCTTTTTTTCTTATTATAATTTTTTCTGTGTAGTGTGTACTTTCCCTCCCCTCTATTTCTCAATAATAAAAACGGAATGGTCCATTATTTAGCTGAGGTGACGTATAATTAAAAAATAAGAATTTGACGATTAAGCAACACCAGATAATTAGGATTTATATTTTTTCATTTCGGACGATTTGGAGGGTCTCATTTTTAACCAGAGGATGTTGCAAGATGATAACTTAATATTCCATTAAGGATGGAAGGTATTAATATGACGTTAAACTCTATCTGATGGTGAGGTTCCAGTTTTGGAGGTTTGGGGAATGTGAAGCAGCCCTTTATCACCATTGCTCCCTGGTCCACTCTGACCCGGAGTGGTAGTACCTGTTAGGGTCCCATCTATAGGTTAAATAGAAAAACATGAGTTGATAAACAAAATTTGTTATTCATTAAAAATGAATTTATTCCAAAACTTTGTCGGCATTAAATGACCCACTGAGGTTGATGTGCCGTAAACCAAACCAAACCAACCAACCAGGACAGGATGTAACAAATTCCCTCAACTCTTTAGTATCCTTCTCATTATTCTCGCTAACCCCAGTATCTCTGTGGTTCTGTAAAGTTGCGACCGTTTCTCAAAATTCTAAGTTGTCCAATTTTATGATTCCAATGTCTTTGGCGCGATTCCAAATAACTTATTATCAGAGGCACGATCTTAACTTTCATAGTCCACGCGTTTCATAGTTATGCTGAAACCACCGGTTCCCGCTAGATCACCGAAGATTAGCATCGGTGAACCTCTTAAATACTTAATTGGGTAACCACTTAAGCAACAGCAGGTACTGTAAACTACCTGGGTGTTTTGTTTATCAAAATTGTCTTGGTTCAGCATTAAAGTAAAAGTAAAGTCGTCGGGGTGGCCTAAAGTCGGTATCAGCCAGACAACACGGGAGTCTGCCCCCTTTTTACTAGCGCTAGATCAAGGAGATTATTTTAGTATTTGAGATAGAGCGCCACACTTACCATCGCCTTACTTTACCGCACAGATTCCTGTGCTACTCATACGCTGAGTTGGCGAGGGCAGTTATCGAACCCGAAACCTTCTTGTTTCTAGTCGGACGCTCTGTCGACTGACCTAAACCGAAAACAACCAACTACCTATTTCAGTTACGGATCTTAAGTTAAGCAGCGATGAGCCTGTTCAATACTTAATTGGGTGATCACTTAAGCAACAGCAGGTACTGTAATCAACCTGAGTCCATCATTCATAAAAATGACTTGGCTCGACATTAAATGACCCGAAAAGGGTTGATATGCCGTAAAACAAAACATAATCCAAAACATGATGTTTATGCCCATCATTGCGTACAACCGACAGTGTTACTATAATATAAATACAAAAAAAAAAGAAAGAAAGAAAAAATATAATAAGAGAAGAAAGAAGGAGAGTAGAGAAAGAGAGAGAGAGATGAGGCGATAACCCTAATGTGTTTCAATCAAACATAATAAAAAGATGAAAAGAGAGAGAGAGAGAGAGAGAGAGAGAGAGAGAGAGAGAGAGAGAGAGAGAGAGAGAGAGAGAGAGAGAGAGAGAGAGATAGAGAGTTAAATCCAGATTATTAAAACTTTTTACATACTGAACTATTTCGCAATCGCTCGTAAGTAAACATTTGCGACGTCGTAATAATTAAATTATCATACTGTGGTAGGTCCTGCTAGTTATTATTATTATTATTATTATTATTATTATTATTTGAAAGTCTTTTAAAAAAAGAGCAAAAATTCGTAGATGTAATGAAACGATACCAATTTTGAAATCGGTGAGAATACTGAGAAGAGCCCCGAAGATTTAAGTAGATTTGCTGCAATTAATTCTTCGTTAATGTCTTGAAGCGACCTCTAGTGGGAATAATTTAGTCCTTCTAAACAAGGAGAAATAATTGTCAATTAATGGATAGCTTTGTTTTGAGCAGACCACAGACTAAAATAAAAAGAAAGCGAAAAAACAGAAAAAAATATCTAGACATTTGTGATGGTGACTTAACAAAAAAGTGGCACATAAAATAAATTTTTGCGTTTGGAACAATCCTAAAATGTCTTCGAAAGAAGCCGGAAGAAGTAGAAAGTCAATGGAAAGATTGAAACCATCCAAAAGATACTGAGGAGAGTGCTGGGGGATTGTGGAAACTTTCTGCCACTTAATATCCATGAAATCCATAAGTTAATTCTGGTGTGAAATCTCAAATAGAAACTTATACAGTTTAGCTTAATCATACTCAGGGTCAACCAGTGAGGTTTGAACTCACATCACTAGACTTCGAGACGAGCTTAGAAGAAGAAGAAGAAGAAGAAGAAGAAGAAGAAGAAGAAGAAGTTTTTTTTTTAATAATTAGCACCAGGTTTGGTTTTCTGGTCGGGATTATGTGATTCGTCGAATTCAGACTGCCCTACTATTTACCTATAATTAGGAGGAGAATAGATGGATGGATGCCTTTTGCAAAGTCTTTTGCGCTAAGGGAAACGTAAACAGCTTCGTCTAGGATTCGAACTAGGGTTGCCAAGACCATTTTTTTAAACGGTGATAACCATTACGCAAGCACGCACCTTCATTTGTGTAGTATCATATTGGAGATCGTCCTGTTAGAACTTCATAACAAAGAGGACAATTTGTTGAAGTTCTACACTGATGACTTTAGTAAAAGTAAATGTTGTATACTCTTCTTTACTTCTATTATGCGTGGAGAAATAGCCTACGGAGGGCAGTCGCAATTGCATCTGTCCCGTTCAGTCACCCAGCCAAGTGTTGTATACCCTCTTTCTTTATTTCTATTATTCTTCTGCTCATCTTTGGTATCTTACGTTCATCTTCTAGCGTCTGGACTTCGTCTTGGTGGTCGGTCGCACTTAATTCATTTCTTCTTCTTCTAGATCAGTCTTGTTGCCAAGACATTCATCAACCACACAACCATATTATTTATGTAAGCTTTTATTTACTAAACTAAACATTTCATGTAACTAACATAACGTGCGTGTGCAGTGAGCTTCAGCTAAAGGCAGAAAGACCTTATCTGCCTGAGGCCCAAGCTGAAACTGAAGAGCCAACCAGGTTCCTCGTGACTTCACGTATTTCGCGGGCTTTCTGTAATATTCCATGGAAAGTCCCGCCCGTGATATGAAAAGGGGCCATCCTTCAGAAATACAGGGGGTTGACAATAATCTATGCATAGATAGCGAAGTGGCCTATTGTCGGTATCAGCCGGACGGCGAAGGAGTCAACCACCTTTTCACTAGCGCTAGACCAGGGAGATTGTTTTTGCGTCTGAGACGGAGTGCTACATCTACCATCAACTCCCAACTTTACCGCACAGATCCATGCCATATTATTCATGCGCCGAATTAGCGAGATCCGTATCAAAACCAGAAACATTGTGGTTTTAGGCGGTTCTAAATGAGTTAAACTGGCACCATATAATCGTGTGCAAATTATTTATATTAAGAATAAATACTTGAAGCTATAATTGTTTACTAAGGATTATTATTATTATTACTAGCAAGAATATGCGCCCCCGGGCGTATGTATTTAAGTTTTAATGTAATGAAATATATTAAATTAGAAAGACTAACGAAATTACTAAGAACGCATAGGATTGATTTTAATACGTAGGAAAATAAAACAATGATATTAGAGATCAATAACACCAAGTTGAAATGCTTGCGTAATGGTTATCACCATTTTAAAGATGCTATTGGGGACCCGAGTTCGAATCCTAGACGAATTTATCAATCTCGATTTTGTTAAAGTCAGTATGCAAATTAACCACACCATATATTATGTAACCCTTTATTTCTTAATGATATATAAGACACATTGCTGGATTTTAAACGTACTAATTGTTGTAGTTTTGTTGATATAAGGCATCATGTAAATGGTCACTCATACTTATAGACTCGCCTATAAACACGTGACCTGAGAAGGATTTCTATTGTCCAATCACTGGCACTGCTGCTGCTGCTTCTACTGTATTAATAGACATACCACTCTGAGTTACTTCATTGACATTTGGATTATCTCTGACGAAGGACTTACAAGGAATACGTTAACACTGGATTCTTACTGGCTTGCTTACTTATTCATTACATCTGGAACGAAGGATGGCTGCCAGATACTCAACACTAATAACACGGGCATTTCGGGGCATGCGTCTATTAATTAAATTAACAGCGTCGATCCCAGGGGGCTATCCCCTCCCCAGGCAACACCTGCCCCCTCGATTTAAAGGGGCAGGGCTGGGTTTATTGTCCAGCGTCTAAAGCGCCCCCTTCGTGGGGGAATGCCGACGCGATTGACGCATTTTTTGTGTCAACCACCCATGAGCTTCTGCTTGTGGGTGAACCCACATAAAATTGTCCTTGTGTCACGCCCTCATAAGTGGGGTGATAGGTAAATACCCTAATAACATAGGGCCTCGTTAATAAATAATGATTTTGACTATAAATCAAATACTCATTGATAAGCTTACACAATTCATGAGGGTATTGTGAGGTAAGAGTGAGGTAGTTTCGGTTACAGACAGATAGACACCAAAACTATGTTATGATAAGATTATTCGTTATTTAGAGACGAAGTGGTTATTATTAAATAGAGATAGTTACTTGAAACCATATATTTGTGTATGAATTATATTACATTAGATAGGAATACTTGAAACTCAGCAATTGAATGCAATTATTTGGGTAATTTTCACCTTTAGTTGGCTAAATTCCCAGCAAATAAGGCAATTAGAATAACCTCCCTTGAATTTCACTTTGAACCAAGCCTATTTTGAAAGTCTCCGTGGAAATAAACAAATCTTAGAAAATTTTTCGAAAACAATACAACTGTATGCTTTAACACAAAAATATCATAAAATGTGTTCTTAATAACAATTAAGTTCATTTCAGATAATTTTATGCTAGGAATTTAGCCAACTGACTTTCACTTTGAAACAAGCCGGTAGCCATTTTGAAAGTCTCCGTGCGAAATACACAAATCTTAGAAACTTTTCTAAAACAATACAACTGCATGCTTTAACATATCATAAAATGTGTTCTTAATAACAATTAAGTTCATTTCAGATAATGCGCACGGACAATTTTATGCTAGGAATTTAGCCAACTAAAGGTGGAAATTACCATTATTGTATTAGACTGAGCTAAACCATAAGCTAAAACTTCCAAAGTTTGTGTAGAATAACTTTTTTTGTTTAACAAAATGTACGTTAGAATATTAGGACCATATGACCTTTAGGCACCCCTTTTTGATCTCGATTCAGAAGG
This sequence comes from Doryteuthis pealeii, assembly GCA_023376005.1. Lineage (NCBI taxonomy): Eukaryota > Metazoa > Mollusca > Cephalopoda > Myopsida > Loliginidae > Doryteuthis > Doryteuthis pealeii. The sequence goes on from CM042165.1 coordinate 66,179,168, forward strand.
ACATGTTTTCCTTTACATCGTCAATATCCGGTTGTTTGTTAGGGGTTAGGGTTAGGGTTAGGGTTAGGGATTAGTGGTTAGGGCTAGGGGGTTAGTTTTATAATTTTAATAAACCCTCTAAAATCGTCTGTTAAAAACAACTGAATATTGACGATGTGAATGAAAAACATGTCCTGAATCGAGATAAAAAGGGGTGCCTAAAGGTCATATGGTCCGAATATTATGTAGTCTTATATGAACCGCCCTGTCGTCTGGGGCGTTAGAATGCACCGACTGCACCTCTGCAGAGGGGTAAGACTCACCGGACTGGCGACCCGCGATGCTAGAGCCCAGGTGCAGATGACATGCAATACTCCACTTTGGCCCTATCTTGGCTAGACGGGCTCGGAGAGGCCCCCCGATCAATCACGTCAAGGGATTTTCCCAACTCTATTGCCCTTATGCAACCCAACCCCTTTTTATAATATGGGTGCTAGAAGCGGTGGCTGCGGGTCTACATGTCCTGGGAATGACGTTCAACTCTATCTGATGGTGAGGTTCCAGTTGTGGAGGTTTGGGGAATGGGGAGCACCCCTTCATCACCATTGCTCCCTGGTCCACTCTGACCCGGAGTGGTAGTACCAGTTAGGGTCCATCTATGGGTTAAATAGAAAAATGTATTTATAAAAAAATTGTATTATCCATTAAGAATTGATTTATTTCAAAACTTTATCGGCATTAAATGACCCACTGAGGTTGATATGCCGTAAAAAAACAAAACAAACCAAAACCAAATCTTATATGAATCCAAGTACGTAGTGAAGTAGAGCGAATGAAAACAATATATCGACATTATTAGATCTTTGGTGTTTACAATATGGAACCATCCAGTCAGCCTTACACATGAGCTGATAATTCTTTTATCGTCACCAAAAATAAACAGCTTCTCCGAATTTAACTCGGATTTGATTGAAAGTTCTCGCCGGGAACAATTTAATATTCGACTAGAGATAATTTAACGGGAAATATTATCGATCTCCCGTTTCTGTACACAATAATATCCACGTAAATTAAGGATATGAACATTTTTTTCTCCTTTGTAAACAATTCTATGAATGCACATAATCGTGGCAGGCTGATTCGTTTCTGTTTGCATTGGAAGATGAAGAGATTTTCCATCTTGACTTTAATACGAAATTATTCATAAAAAATGTAGATGGTTTCATTATAGGATTATGGATTAAATGAATTAATAAATGGTCTACTCTCTCTCTCTCTCTCACTCCCACTCTCTCTCTCTCTGTCTTTCTGTGTGTGTGTGTGTGTCTCTCTCTCTCTCTCACTGTCTTTCTCTGTGGTGTGTGTCTCTCTCTCTCTCTCTCTCTCTCTCCTTTTCTTTGTCTTTCTGTGTGTGTATGTCTCTCTCTATCTCTCTCTCTTTCTCTGTCTCTCTGTCTCTTCCACTCTCTCTCTCTTTTCTCTGTCTTTCTGTGTGCGTGTATCTCTCTCTGTCTCTGTCTCTTCTTTCTCTGTCTCTGTCTCTTTCTCTGTCTCTATCTCTCTCTTCCACTCTCTCTTTTCTCTGTCTCTCTCTCTTCCACTCTGTTTCTCATCTCTTTTTCTCTGTCTTTCTGTGTGTGTATATATCTCTCTCTCTGTCTCTTTTTCTCTGGCTCTCTCCCTTTTCTCTGTCTCTGTCTCTCTCTTCCACTCTCTCTCTCTTTTTCTCTGTCTCTGTCTCTCTTCCACTCTCTCTCCTTTTCTCTGTCTTTCTGTGTGTGTGTATCGCTCTCTCTCTTTTTCTCTGTCTCTCTCTCTTCCACTCTCTCTCTCTTACTCTGTCTTTCTCTGTGTGTGTATCTCTCTCTCTTTTTCTCTATCTCTCTCTCTCATCAACTCTCTCTCTCTCTTTCTCTGTCTTTCTCTGTGTGTGTGTATCTCTCTCTCTCTTTCTCTCTCTCTTCCATTCTCTCTTTTTCTCTGTCTTTCTGTGTGTGTGTGTATCTCCCTCTGTCTCTCTCTCTCACCCTCTCTCTCTCTTTCTCTCTGACTTTCTGTGTTTTGTGTCTCTCTCTCTCTTTCACTCTCACTCTATACATATATGAAATATTAAAAAAAAAACTGGTGGATGTATTTTTATAATATATCCTCTGAATGTTTTTTCATATTTTTATGTTTATATACAGTTGGATTTATTATTTCCCTGTTCCACAAATATATATATATATATATATATATATATATATATATATATATATATATATATATATATTTAGTTTTTTTAAAAGATTTTTCTTCAGAAATTATATATATATATATATATATATATATATATATATATATATTGTTTCTGGGGAAAAATCGTTCGGGTTCCTATCTTTACCTAAGGTAGCCTAAGTCTAGCCACACCGAGAAGACGTCGAAGCACGGTGTATGTGTATGCTAGAAGTGTCAGGTTAGCTCAGTCGGTAGAGAATCAGCCTAGGAACCACAAGATTCCGGGTTTGATACCGGCCTTCGCCAACTCAGCGTATGAGTAGCACAGGGATCTGTGCAGTAAAGTGAGGAGCTGATGGTAGGTGTAGCGCTCCACCCCAGACGCAAAAATAATCTCCCTAGTCAAGCGCTAGTGAAAAGGAGATACACTCCTTCGATGTCCGGCTGATACCGACTTTAGGCCACCCCGACTATATATATATATATATATATATATATATATATATATAGTATGTGTGTATATTGATAGACCATATATATGAAAGTTAGAGAAGCAAAAACATAAATTTAACGGGCGTTGACAACTGTCAGTTTCGCGCTTATGCGATTTTCAAATTGTTTGAAAAGAAAAGTAAACCTAAAAATACAAAACTTTATTGAATATTACTAGCAGGACCAGTGGATATACCACAGTATGATAATCTAATTATTACAATCTTTGATATGTTTACTTGAAGTTATTGAAACTTAAGTTATTGAAACTTTATTGAATATTACTAGCAGGACCTGTGGATATACCAACGTATGATAATCTAATTATTACAATGTTTGATATGTTTACTTGAAGTTATCGAAACTTGAGTTATTGAAGCTTTATTGAATATTACTAGCAGCACCTGTGGATATATCACAGTATGATAATCTAATTATTACAATGTTTGATATGTTTACTAAAGAGTTATTGAAACTTGAGTTATTGAAACTTTATTGATTATTACTAGCAAGACCTGTGGATATACCACAGTATGGTAATCTAATTATTACAATGTTTGATATATTTACTAAAGAGTTATTGAAAAATAGTTCAATGCGTAAAAAGTATAATAATCTTGATTTAAATCTCTCGCGGATTCTTCTAGAAATAGAGAAAGACATTTTCCCGTGGATACTCATTAGTTCTTTTTAAAAGAAAATTCAAATTTTTTTCTTCTTTCTATGAAACAAATAAAAGTTACAAAACAAACAAATAATCAAATGAGAAGAGATTAAAAACTTTTTGAAATTTCACTGTGATTGTTTGAAATTTCAGATCAAACGATTCATTCGCTTTTTAATCATGGAAGAAAATTAATAAAATGTAAACTTTTAATGTACTAACCCCCTCCCCCAACCAAAACTGCAAAGAGGAAGTTGTTAATCAATATTGTATTACTAACAGGACCTGTGTATATACCATGGTTTGGTAATTTAATTATTACAAAACATGCAGGGCACAGCCGGGGAATTTAGAACGAACCCATAAGCGACGTTCTCCTATGGACTCCTGTCTCATAGACACACCAGTGTTAGCCAACCAGTAAAAACTAACAATCACTAGCTCTGTACAGACACTGGGTGTCGTCTAGAGGACATAAAAAGACCGATAGCCAATAGGGACGGATGGTGTGTGTGTGTGTGTGTGTGTGTGTGAGAGAGAGAGAGAGAGAGAGAGAGAGAGAGAGAGAGAGAGAGAGAGAGAGAGAGAGAGAGAGAGAGAGAGAGAGAGAGAGAAGAGAGAGAGAGAGAGAGAGAAATAGTCGGTAAAGCGTTCGGCTAGAAACCACAGGATTCTAGTTCAATACCGCTCTCGCCAACTCAGCGTGTGAGTAGCACAGGGATCTGTGCGGTAAAGTAAGGGGCTGATGGTAGGTATGGCTCTCCACCGCAGACGCAAAAACAGTCTCCTTCGTCTTGCGCTAGTGAAAAGGGGATAGACTCCCTCGCTGATTGGCTGATACCGACTTTGGGCCACCCCGACGACTTTACTTATATATATATATATATATATATATATATATCATTAGAACATAACCTGAAGATCTGAACGTGATAAGATTAAACGTAAAAAATATCGGCAAAAATCAATCACTATTCTAGTTTGTTAATAGGATATTGATTACCAAGTACGTTTTACGGGGTTACCTTTCCCTTTTCATGTTTTTTTATTTGATAGACGTGAATGTTTATTTCGTTATTTTCTTACTTTTATAGTTTTCATATAAAGACTTATCGATTCGGTTATTCTTATTTATCAATACTCCTCTGCCGAAGTGTGTTCGTGACTCGAGTGGGGCGAGGTCTCTGTCCAAAGGACTTGGAACTCGGCATGGATACTGACTTGACTTGATGTTCCAATAGAGACCATTCGCAATTGACACCTAAGGTCATTTGAATTCCCTTGAGGTCATCAAATAAGAAATATCATAGTTGGTTGGTTGGTTGGTGTTTAATTGCATATCACACCCTCTATATAAAAAAAGCCTAGGATACATACGTGTATGCATTTGTTGGTGTTTGGTCATGTGTATGTATATGTATATGTGGTGGCGCGTGGTCTAATGGTTAGAGTCACAGGAAATGGAATCCTCGACCCGAGTTCAATTCCTGGACGAAGCTGTTTGAATTTCATATAGCGCTAATACCCTTGGGAAAAGTATGAATCCAGTTCTCCCTCCAGCTATGGATAAAAACCAACGCAGACTGGGCACTTTAACCATGGTTAGGTAACCAGTCTAGGAGAAGGAAAATTCTGAATTCAAACCTGTCAAACTCCGCTTAAGAAATTGACCTTGTGTCGCATCCTGCTCGTGAGGAGGGGTTGGTAAATATATATATGTATATGTGTGGAGTTTTTGGAAAGCCATGATGCCACTTTCTTCTGTGATGGGATAGCAATGCTTGAGCATCTGTAGACCGAATTCATTTATGTTAATAGGAACTCTTACTGACAAGTTAAAGCGAAAATTCTTCCATGCTGTGGTTGTATCAATGCTACTGTACGGCTGCACTACTTGGACCCTAACGAAGCGCCTGGAGAATGAACTAGATGGGAGCTGCACAAGAATGCTGCACACAATCTTAAACAAGACGTGGAAACAATTCGACAGGAGAACAGCTGTACGGTCACCTGACCCATATCACCCAAAATAACAACAACACTGTCCCGCTGTCTCACATACCATCTCTCTGACACTAGCTCCATAAAACAACACTTAATAAAAAAAAAAGAATCCACCTCCCCTGATATTAGGAAAATCTTAAACGAAAATACTAAAATTATCTACAAAATAATAATAAGAAAGGCCTACAGATCCTAGAAGCCATATGCATCAAAAATAAAAAACCTAACATCAACAAAATAGCATTTAAAGTCGGAGACAACGTATTAAATATCTTTAATAACTGACACTTAACTTACACCCCCTTCTTAAAAAAATAATAGACTCTCCAAATTTGATAAAAACATAGATAAAAGAACTAAAAAAATGAACTAAAAACCAAATGATGTACCCCATGATGACGACTGGCGAGACAGTCGAAACCCCTCGGGATATGAGTATGGGAAATATTATATATCAATTGGATCCAGACTCAAAAAAGATCGCAAGAAGACTGGAAAAAATCCAAATCCCAAAAATGAAGAAAGAATACTCTGTGTTGTTCAATAGCACATGCCTAGAATATATATATATATATATATATATATATATATATATATATATATATATATATATATATATATAAAGATTTTAAACTTATTAACATTTATAAGTAATGCATTTAGCCTCTTTAATTTTCTACTTTATATTGACCTCTTTAACATATATATATATAAAAGAAATGTATACAAAAACCTACTCGAGTTTCAGCATAAGGATCTTCAGGGTTAAATCCACTGAATTAATCGAGGTACCGATTAATTGCAGCCGATTACACGTGTGTTCATTGAATAAGATGTTACGTTATAAAGAACGCTTGTTTTAAACAAGCGTTCTTTATAACGTAACATCTTATTCAATGAACACACGTATACTCATAATGAACACATTTAACCCTGAAGATCCTTATGGTGAAACTCGAGTAGGTTTCTATTGTATCCATTTCTTTAATAAATTTGCTCTACTTTGTATTGGACATTTTGTATTTGTTTTATCGCTGACTTAACCCCTGGATTTTGGGCACCTCCAACGATCGTGGCCATATTCACCGGTAAGCCACATTTTATATATATATATATATATATATATATATATATATCGATATCGATATCGATATCAATATATACATAGTTTCATTTTATCTGTATAAAAAGTTTATATATAGTTTTATTTTATCTGTAAATCCGTTTCTATATTTTATCTTATTCTTATTTATCACATAAAGAAGTTGTTTACACTGGAAACTGATGTTTAAGCGCAGTAATTTACATAAAGGCAAATGTGTAGCCGTATTACGCCTCAAATCTAAAAACAAAATCCACAAAAAAATTAGCTATTGATATAATGTCAATGAAATCTTTCAATACTTATTCATCTACGAACAAAATTATATCTGAATATTTTGTTGAAGAAAGGAAAAAAAAAAGGTTTACTAACCTGGAATCTAAAATAGAATATGTTTTTAGATTTTTGTAAATTTTTATTTCTTTGAATTCTTATTTTGTTTATAGATTTTTAAAGATGACCTAATATACGAGGGAAAAATTATCCGCTCTCTTGTTTTTATGGAAGCCGAGCTTATCGTGTATGATTTGATAGGCAGAACCTGATCCTATTATTTTGTATTATATCATTGTTTCTGGGTTCATTGACTTGTTGTCACTTTGTTAGGACGGCATGTTGTCAAAGTACTTCGCGAAAAGATTTGTTGTCTTCATTTTATAAATCACTTTTATTTCTACAAATGACCTAAAAGCAACTTGGTCATTGAAAGAAATCAATATCATACCTGTTGTAGTAGGGGCATATTATTATAGACTACCTTATTACTTCTAACTCTACCTGTATATATATATATGGGTTTTGAATCTAGTATACTAGTGTATACTAGTATACAAGTGTTGACTGACCAAGGTATTCTCATGGAATGTGACCAAATAAGGTTTATTTATCAACATAGTCCCCCTTAATTTTGATGTTTTGGGCTGTTGTTCTCATCTTTATTGTGGTATGTATAAACACAATGTTTTGGACACTGTATCCTACAGCTTTCCTCAGGTGTTTCATGTGTATCCAATCTGAGAAATCATTTTTAATAGTTTGATTTCCCAGGTTGGCTCATTACGTGAGAATCGGTGGAGAGGAGCCTCTTCCGGTTTAGATTAGAGAGAGTTTTAGTTCAGTATCGGCCAAACCACGACGGTGGTAAGTCGTATTAAGTGCACGGCCGACTCAATCTGCGCAGGTAGTCTGGTGGGGATTTCGAAATAAAATATGATCTAAAGTAAATCGAAGTCTTGTGTTATTATCTAAAAACTACCAATGACACAGGGATTCTGATAAAGAATGGAAGACCAGACACGAAGTCCCCAAGACGAAGTCCAGACGCTAGAAGAAGAACGTAAGATACCAAAGATGAGCAGAAGAATAATAGATTAGAAAGAGAGTATACAACACAAATACTGTATATAAAGCACTAATACAAATAATTTGCACCTCGTTGTATAGTCATATGGAAATCCGATCTCGCTGATAAGTTAAAACGACAATTCTTCCAAGCTGTGGTTGTATCAGTACTGCTATATGGCTAAACCACTTAAACCCTAACGAGGCGCCTGGAGTGAATAAGTTAGATGGGAGCTGCACAAGAATGCTGCGTGCGATCTTAAATAAGTCGTGGAAACAACACCCTACAAGGAAGCAGCTGTACGGCCACCTGCCCCCTATCTCACAAACCATCCGAGTAAGACAAACAAGACACTACTGGAGAAGTAAGGACGAACTCATAAGCGACGCTCTCCTGTGGAAACCAGCACATGGACATGCCAATATGGGCCGTCCATCAAGTACCTGAATTGACTAGCTCTGCGCGGATACTGGATGCTGCACAGAGGACCTCCCGGGGACAATGAGTGATAGAGAAAGTTGGCCAGAGAGTGTCATGAATATCCGTGCTAATTGCGCAACATGATGATGATGATGATGATGATTTGTATAGTCTCAAGTATTCCTATCTATTTACCAAATTCATTCGCCAAGGGTAGGATGTGGCACTAGGTCCCAAATATGAAGCATCCAGCCAGGATCAAACTCGCTATTCAGTAGTAACGGATCTGCGAGACCAGCTTGCTAACCATTAAACCACGATGGAATGCCCATTTATACCCTATCCGTTCGTCACTGGTAGGATGTGACACAATGTCGCAAGTATGTGACATCCAGCGAGGATCGAACTTGTTATTCAGTAGTAATGGATTTGCGAGACCAACCTGCGGACTATTACACCATGATGATACGCCTAATAACACATAACCAACTCGCATTGTAACTTTATCAACACTAAAATTATCAGGCAATTTTAGTCTTCTTAGAAAGTAAGAGGGATATGATGACTGCTATCCCCTCAATAGTTATAGACCTGTCCCCAATAGCCAAAAGTAACCCACCAAACAGAAGAATGGGGCTATTGTCTGTTATAAACCCCTCACTAATAATAATCTTCTTATTATAATGGAGATTATGAGTTTATCTGTCTGTAACCGAAACTATATTACTATACAAGTCACAATTCCCTTTGTTATTTACATCACATTCTCCATGATTTTATTTTTATTTTAAACCTCAATTATTAATAAAATTGTTTTACATTATTAATACTGTTGACCATATCGACATACTAATAACATGCAATTGTATTTATATATACAACAAAATAGCGGATTACATTGTGAATGGGAAGGCTAATTTGCATATTGATCTTAAAAATTTGATTTTAATAAATATGTGCTTAGTATTATTGATTTCTAATTGTTTGGTTTTATCTTATTGAATATGAGAAAAAATCTCTGAGATAAATCTTAAAAGAAATCCATTAACAAGAAGAAATAACTGTCATTTTATTCTTTACTTCCTATTTTAACTAAATAGTTAAATTAGGAAAATTTACCAATAAAAGACGGGAGTAATGGAAAATGATGGAAGAGTTAGTTTCAAAGTTGTTCTATTTTTCAATCATACCCCCTCTGTTCCAAATCATTTTATCTGCATTCTTATTCCGTTTCATTAGCCTTTCTAATTTAATATGATATTTTATTATATTAAAACTTAAATACTTGCACCCGGAGGGTGCATATATTTGCTAGTAATAATAATAATAATAAAAATAATAATATAAACAGTTCTTTAACAGCGAGGGGAGAGAGATATACAGGTAGACAGAGAGATGATATGCATATTTGCATT
>CM042165.1:66193802-66206302 GCA_023376005.1 Doryteuthis pealeii
TCTGCAGGACTTTATAGACACCCTGTATTATTAAGTGATGGGGGTCCATAACAATAATCATTTTATTTTTATCATCTATTAATAATGGAGATTCGCTTCCGGTTTTTGTCTGTAACAAAAACTACGTCACTGCTTACGTCACTATACCCGTCATAAATCGTCATAACATAGAATAAACACACTCAAAATTTGAGCATGCAACATTAGACAGTCCTCATTGTTTTTTAAAACAAGTTTTAATAGATACATCCCCGGTATCATATATTTATATATAGTTTGTTTTATTTTAATAGATATTCAAAGTTAATAGAACTTAGTTTAGATTTCAAATTGTTTTTTTTTTTTTTTTACTCCTTTGATAAATTTGATGATTTCATGATTATGGTTCAAACTCTCCGGCATTTAATTTTTAACTTCCACCTCCTCAAGCAATATCTCTCAAAAATGTATTTTTTACATCGCCCGCAGGTCGTTTTTTTATTTTGCTAGTACATTTTGTTTTCTTTCAATTTTTAGTTGGGGATTTCTTTTTAACTGTATATAAATATCAACAGTTCCCTTTCCCTCGCGACTCGTAAATGTGGGATTAAGTGTAAGTTTTCATAGAGAAACTGATGAGTTCTGGTGATTGTAGTGTGAATTGGTTTAATGGTGAATGGATTATTGTCGTATGATTTGGGTCACGAATGGAAATAGTTAAGAATTACGATAGAGAAGACCAGCCTCCCTCAACCCGTTTTTAGCCTTGTGCCACATTTTATCTATAGGTATAAGTAAATAAGTATCTAAACCAAAATAAGTCCAACACAACCAGCAAAAAGATTGATGACATATCTGTTTAAACCTTGAACACTTTGTTTGATTTGCCGCCATTTTGAATCGCCTAAAACAAATATTTCCGCGAGATCAAAATATTTTTTCTTATAAACCAATTCCAAACAATGCAGAGTTTACATTTATGGAAAAAAATTCTGGAAAAAAAATGTATTTTTTTTAGAAAGGACGTAACGAAGTCAATATCCAAAAACCAAAGCATTTTGTGGCCGGTGTGGGGGTGGGGACAAAACACAACATTGACATTTCTTGGTAATATTAGAATCAATAGATGACCAATTCAACTTAAATGGATGTCGCCTACACATAACAACAAAAGGACGTGCACGAAGTCTAAATAAAAAGCCCGTGTCAGTCGACTATAACGAAGACTAAACAATTTGAACAAATAATATCCAATCATCACTTGACAATAGTAAAGCCAGCATTTGATATCCGATTGGTCGAATCGTCAGTACAGTGGCTCAACAGCGCGAAAATATTTTTCACGCATGATCAGATTTACCATGTCCCAGACAAAGGACCAATTCTATGATACAGTTCTACCGGTTTTTAGCTCAGCCGTTAGAGCTATCCAACTAGGAACCACAAGGTTCCGGGTTCGATATCGACACCTCGCAAACTCAGCGCGCCAGAATTCACAGCTTGGATCTGTGTGATAAAGTGGAGGAGCTGATGGTAGTTTGTATTATTTGTATTATTCGGACTGTTGTCCTTATCTTTATTGTTATTGTCGGAAAAAATGATATGGAAACATCTACTTACGTGCAGTCTTTGGAAGGGGGAAAAGCTCGAAGAATGCTTAAACAGTGCGGGCGATGTAAAAATACATTTTTGAAAGAGGAGGTGGAAGTTAAAAATGAAATGTCGGAGAGTTTGAACCATAAACCATGAAATCATGAAATTTATTAAAGGAGTAAAAAAACAAAACAAAAAAACAAAAAACAATTTGAAATCGAAACTAAGTTCTATTAACTTTGAATATCTATTAAAATAAAACAAACTATATATAAATATATGATACTGGGGGTGTATCTATTAAAATTAAATTAAATTTTGAATATATAATACTATATATATATATATATATATATATATTGAATACTGTATACTTAATATATATATATATATATATATATTAATATATATATATATATATTATATATGTGTGTGTGTGTGTGTGTGTGTGTGTACGGCCTTTACATAGATATAGATGTGTGTATTAAAACAGTTAAAATCCCCTTCCTATTCTGTGTGTGATGATAGCCGAGATGATATATATATATATATATATAATATATATATATATATATATATATATATATATATATATATATATTTACCCACCGGTAAGCTACTACTCAAACATTAACATATATATATATATATATATATATATATATATATATATAAGGATGAACAAAGTGATATTTACCGTTAAACAAAACCTAGCTTGTGTCTTGTATTTGTTAAATGCGTTATCTGCGATTTAATTTAATAAGAAATGTTTCTCGTATATGTGAGATAAAATTTATTCACAGATACCGCAGATAATAAGCCAGTGTTTGTTTTCTTTCGTTTGATTCCATTTAAAAAAAAAATCTCTAAATCATTCATGTCTTCTCTTCTCTTCTCTTTTCTCGACTCTCCTTTATTTCAATTCTATTTTGGGATCTTCTTTCCTGTCGGCGTTGTTATCGCTAATCACAGATTCCAAATTTTCACTCTCTGTTACTCTCCTTTTTAGACTTAAATATTTTAACATCGATTTCAACCGAGTAAATCAATAAAAAGGGAAAGTGGAAAAATAAAAGAAAATCTCAACCAGTTTTTCCATAGTTTTTTTTCCCCCGAATAAAACCCCATATCGAATTGCCAGAAAAAAAAAAAACAACAAAAAAAACAACAAAAAAAACCTGCCAAGAATGATTGGTGAATATTTAAAAATCTTAGATTTAAAACATTAGACTGCTAGTAAAACCTTATCATATTTTAATATTTAGGTTTGGTTTGTTTTGTTTTACGGCATATCAACCTCAGTGGGTCATTTAATGCCGATAAAGTTTTGAAATAAATCAGTTCTTAATGGATAATACAATTTTTTATAAATACATTTTTCTATTTAACCCATAGATGGGACCCTAACTGGTACTACCACTCCGGGTTAGAGTGGACCAGGGAGCAATGGTGATGAAGGAGTGCTCCACATTCCCCAAACCTCCAAAACTGGAACCTCACCATCAGATAGAGTTTAACGTCATTCACAGGACACGTAGACCCACAGCCACCGCCTTCTAGCACCCATATGATAAAAAGGGGCTGGGGCTTGCCATAAGGGCAATAGGGTTGGGAAAATCATATAGATGCTAGGGTTTGACGTGAGCAGCCGATTGATCGGAGGGGGCCTCTCCGACCGCCCGTCTAGCCCAAGATAGGGCCAAAGTGGAGTATTGCATGTCATGAACTGCTCATCCACCTGGGATCTATCCTTAAGCATCACGGGTTGCCACCCACGGCCAACAGGTGGCCCCATTGGGGGAGTCTTACCCCTCTGCAGAGGTGCAGTCGGTGCATTCTAACGCCCAGCCGACAGGGCGGTTTAATATTTAGCTTTTCTTATAGAAAATGATGGATGAAATAATTTTCAACCTCTTCTTGAATAAAAATAGGGCATGGATTTTATAGAACTTTTGTCTTTGTTGGTATTCACTAATATTCCCTAATATTCCCTTATGATAGGACATTGTTTTTTTTTTGTTTTGTTTTGTTTTACGGCATATCAACCTCAGTGGGTCATTTAATGCCGATACAGTTTTGAAATAAATCAATTCTTAATGGATAATACAATTTTTTTATAAATACATTTTTCTATTTAACCCATAGATGGGACCCTAACAGGTACTACCACTCCGGGTCAGAGTGGACCAGGGAGCAATGGTGATGAAGGAGTGCTCCACATTCCCCAAACCTCCACAAACTGGAACCTCACCATCAGATAGAGTTTAACGTCATTCCCAGGACATGTAGACCCGCAGCCACGCCTTCTAGCACCCATATGATAAAAAGGGGTTGGGGCTTGCCATAAGGGCAATAGGGTTGGGGAAAATCATATAGGTGCTAGGGCTTGACGTGACCAGCCGATTGATCGGAGGGGGCCTCTCTGACGCCCGTCTAGCCCAATATAGGGCAAAAGTGGAGTATTGCAAGTCATGAACTGCTCATCACCTGGGCTCTTATCCTTAAGCTCACGGGTCGCCACCACGGCCAACAGGTGGACCCATTGTGGGAGTCTTACCCCTCTGCAGAGGTTGCAGTCGGTGCATTCTAACGCCCCAGCCGACAGGGCGGACAGGACATTGTACGAACAGAAAGATAGATAGACAGAATCTTTTCATATATATATATATATATATATATATATATATATATATTATTATATATATTTAGGTACTGGTAATAAAATCGTCTGCTACGAGTTTTAAAAGCGAATTAAAAATAATTAAATCTATTATTTAAGGTCAAACTTTGTCTAAATCAATAAGTAGTAACATAATGACCATAATTAAAAAAAGAAAAATATCATTACATATTTATTTTTAATAGATTTAAAACGATTTGTTTTGGTCAATTTCGACGCGGTCCGCCATTCTGTCTATTTTTCAATGGTTTTACGCGCTTGTTTACAATTTTAATGTAACATTAGTGATTGCAAAAATTTTACCAAAAATCAGGTAATCATCCGATTTTAATGAAATTTTCAGTATTGATTTATTAATTAATGAATTTCATAATGCATCATTTATTTAATTTCAAAACTTCAATTTAGTATTTTTGCTATGAAAAATTAATATATAAAATTCATTTAAAATGTGAAAAGCATGATGTTAAGTTTAAAATGATTACGTAATTCAATCCTCTGTCTCTCTTCTTATATTAATCCGTGAGACGTGTGGTGTAATGGTTAGAGTCGTAGGATATGAACTTGTCAACCAGAGTTCAAGTCCTGGACGAGGTTGTTTGCATTTCACATAGTGCTAATACCCCAGGAAAAGGTATTCATCCAACTTCTCTCCCTCCAGCTAGAGGTAAAATAGTAGGGCAGAATTGGCTCTTTAAACCTGGTTAGGTAACCCGTCAAGGAGAAGGAAAACTCTGAATTTAAACCTGTTAAACTCCACTTAAGAAATTGATCTTGTGTCGCATCCTGCCCATGTTTTAAGCGGAAACTTACATCAATCAGCTTTGCACAGATACTGGATGCTGTGCAGAGGACTTTCCAGAAGCGATGACCGATAGGGATGGTTGGTGAGGTAGAGTCAACGAGATCGGTGCTGTCTGTACAATTTGATGCGTATGATGGTTCTGTCTTTCCCTTACTTAAAGGCACCAATGGTTTGACAATAGCATTAACTTTTATACAAGTTAGAGGGAGTTTAACTGTCACATATGACTTTTTGTTTGTCAAAACATGCGTGTCGTGGGGGGGGGTTACCTAGATTATATATATATATATATATATATATATATATATATATATATATATATATATATATATATATATATGCGTCTGACATTGGCTCTAGGTTTGTGAGTTACTTGGGAAAACTTTTTGTTATCGTTTTTTTTTTTGTTCCGGAGTCGAAGAATAACGTTTGAGGGAATTTTTCAGACACTCCAAAGTTCAAAGACTTAAAAAAAACCATTTTTTCTCCAAAGTGATCAGCATCTCATCGGTTGCAAGTCATTGTGTGCTTTTTTGTGGGAATCTGCGCTTTGGCGCGCACGTGATCGAACGGAATTGATGGACGAGATTCCTCGTGTCATATATATATATATATATATATATATATATATATATATATATATGTGTGCGTAGTTGTGTGCGCGTGTGTCGATGAGAAATAGCACCTGTATTAATGGAAGGTAGCCACCCCCTCCACCTCCTCCTCCTCGCCTCTACGCCTTTGCTTCTTTATATTCGAATAATAACCTGCAATATCTATCGATCTTTGTTGATCGATCTATACGCGTGAGACCGACCAGCTCCAAGAACTGCACGAAAAAAGACACAATTGAAAGAGAGAGAGAGAGAGAGAGAGAGAGAGGAGAGAGAGAGAGGAGAGAGAGAGAGAGAGAGAGAGAGAAGGGGAGATAAGCAAAGGAGAGAGTGTGAGAAAGGGGGATAATGCGAAGGAGAGAGAGAGAGAAGGAGGGATAAAGCAAAGGAAGAGAGAGAGAGAGAGAGAGAGAGAAAGAAAGAGAGAGAGAGGGAGGGATAAAGCAAAGGAGAGAGAGAGAAGAGAGAGAGAGAGGGGGGAGGGATAAAGCAAAGGAGAGAGAGAGAGAGAGAGAGGGGGGATAAAGCAAAGGAGAGAGAGAGGGAGAGGGGGGAAGATAAAACGAAAGAGAGAGAGGGTGGAAGATAAAGATAAAGATAAAGAGAGAGAGAGAGAGAGTGAGAGAGAGAGAGAGAGAGAGAGAGCGAGAGAAAAGGAAAAGAGAGCGGGGGTGAGTCAGAGAGAAAGAAAGAAAGAGAAAGAGAGAATATCGATATAGATAAAGAGGGGAGAAAGAGAGAAAGAGGGGGGAAGATGATGCAAAAGAAAGAGAGAGGGAGAGAGAGAGAGAGTGAAAGAGAGAAAGAAAGAGGGGGGAGATAAAGAGAATGAGAGAGAGAGAGAATATATATATATAAATATATATATATATAGATAGATAGATAGATAGAAGAGAGAGAGAGAGAGAGAGAGAGAGAGAGAGAGAGAGAGAGAGGGGGGGTTGGGAGACCTTAAGAGGGAGAGAAAGAAACAAAATGGAAAAATATTCGTTTTCTAAGAACAGCCATATCGACCAAAGAAAAAAAGAAAAAAAAAAAGAAAAAGAAAAAAAAAAGGACACCGTTGGTTCCCATGGACCACGTTTGTCAATTTTTTTCTTATCTGATCCACTTTAAACCAAACTGATGAATTTCACGTGTGTTGGCACGGAGGATTATGTGGTGTTGCCATTTTCGATAAGAAAACACAGTGTGAGACCGTGGAAGCATATCACTCACATTTTTAAGTGCAACCAAAAATAGGAGGTAATATCAAACGTTGGGGGAGGAATTTGGCCATAAAAGAAAATCATTATCCTTTCACTTAGTTTCTATGGTCTCCATCGATGTGATTCTTTTCTATACTGTTTGTGCACACAATCACGTACAGTAGCGGCAAAAAGCAGTACTACATTTGGTTAGTGAACATTCTTGAAATTTATCGAAACTTTTGGTTGGGACATTGTATAGTCAAACACCACATATACACGTATATATATATATATATATATATATATATATATATATATATAATATTCGAGTATACATGATTTTTAATGACTATCTGACGACAGGGCTTATTTATGGAATTACCTGGCCGAAATAAATTTAAAAATAGCCAAATGACATTTGTTGAGTTTTCTTTCTTATTGAAAGTATATATATATAATATATATATATATATATATATAATATATATATATATATTAAGAGTACTCAATGTCAATGATTGAGATTATACTGTTAGTATAGCATACGCATAGCGTCAGAAACATCCGGTAACTGTGGTCTAAGGAAACACTAGGTAGATATATCCTCATATATATATATATATATATATATATATATATATATATATATATTAATATACTATATATATTATAATATATATGGGGGGGGAGGAGGAATTGAATAAATCCGACAAAATGTTGAGAATAGAGAGAAAAAGTGTGGACAAAAACAGCACAAACAAACAGTAAATTTAGTGAAATATTTCGTCTAACATTGAGTGAAACATCTTCAGCCTTTATTGAACATTGGTACGACATACAATTGCTTTTATATTGAAGAAGGTAAATGGGTGAGGGGTGAGGCACTGCTGTGTATGGTTTTTTTGTAGGGTCAGTGGGGTTGACTTAGATGTGGAATTTGAAACAAGTGGGTTAAGTGATAAGATCAGATGTTTTTGATATGTGTTAGGGGAAATTTGGCAGTGAGGAAAATGTAGGTCACCATTTTTAGTTGGGCTGAAAATGTTAATTCTATTCTCAAACACACACCACACACGCACACACACATAAAAATAAAATTGTTAAACTGGAGATGTTTCTTTTGTTTAATTCTACACACACACACACACACACACACACACATATATATATATATATATCCGCCTCAGAGCCACAAGCTTCCTGGTTCGATAACCGGCCTCGCCAACTCAGCGCATAAGTTGCACAGCTTGATCTGTGGGGTAAAGTGGGGCTGATGGGATGTGTGGCGCTCCACCTCAGATGCGAAAAACTCGGTTTAGAGCTATTGAAAAGGGGATATAGACTCCCTCGCTGTCCGCTGATACCGCCAATAGTACCTCCACCTACGAATATATATATAGTTATATATGATATATATATATATATATATATATATAGGAGAGAGAGAGAGAGAGAGAGAGAAATACCTCCCACATTTTTAACAAACAGTGCAAGTATCTTGAAGTGGGACCTTGAAGTTTTCATCAATTTCTTTATTAATGACATATTTTTGGACCTTAATTAAAAGAACAGAGTTGCAACAGAGAGAGAGAGAGAGAGAGAGAGAGAGAGAGAGAGAGGAGAGAGAGAGAGAGAGAGAGAGAGAGAGAGAGAGAGACCAATGCAAGAAGAATAGGGACCTGACTATCTACACTTCTACTTTATATAGCTAAACAAAAAGATAAAGCTGAAGTTTAGCAAACGTAATTTAAGCCCAGTCGACAGAGCAATATTTTTTTTATTATCGGGTAAGCAATGGGTGTCTTACGTCTTAGAAATACCTAGCCCTGTCGGCTGGGACTTTAGGATTGAATAACCATCAAGAATGAATAAAACAAAAACGTCTTTGGCATAAAATAACCCAACAAAGTTTGACATGCCGTAAAACCAACCAACCAACCAACCAATCTATCAAGAAATGAATAAAACAAAAACGTCTTTGGCATAAAATAACCCAACAAAGTTTGACATAACCGAACCATTCTATCAAGAATGAATAAAAACAAAACGTCTTTGGCATAAAATAACCCAACAAAGTTTGACATGCCGTAAAACCCAACCACCAACAACCAACCAACCATTCTATCAAAATGAATAAAAACAAAAACGTCTTTGCATAAAATAACCCACCAAAGTTTGACATGCCGTAAAACCCAACCAACAACCAACCAACCAACCAACCAACCCATCAAGAATGAATAAAACTAACTGGTTTTACCCCTTCCCCAATGGGGCTACTTGTTGGCAGTGTGTGGCAACTCAGGAGAGATGAGGACGAAATCCTAGTGGCTGAGTAGTCCGTGATATGCTAAACTGCATCTAGTGGTGAGGTTCTAATTCTGGAGCTCTGGGGTGTCTGGAGTACCCTTTCATTGCCATTACTCTCCACCCAGAGAGGTAGTACCTATTAGATATCATCTCTGGATTTAAAAAATAGAAAACTGAGTTTTAAAATGTTTGAATACCCATCATGAATGAATAAAACAAAAACGTCTTCGGCATAAAACAACCCAACAAAGTTTGACATGCCGTAAAACCCACGCAACCAACTTAGGAATACCCACCACTGTTCTCAAGGAAACAATTTCAAGATGGAGTCGATTTATTATTAAGCCGATAATTAACAACGTTTACACACCTTGTCTAGTTATTTAATAGACCGACCTTGTATAGCTTTAAACATGTTAGAAATTAATGCTGCATAGTGTTAGTTGAGATGAACAAAATATTTTTTTTACATGTGAAAATGCAATATACGTCATCAATTATTCAACATTCTTAAAAAAAATTTTTTTCCTTTTTTCCCTCGTAATGTAGACTGAGTCTATCAGTTAAAAAAAAAAAAGAAAAGAATAATTGCAGTTTCCGCAAACACCGTAAAGGAAATGAATTCTGTGAGTAGTTGCTAGAGACAAATCAATTGCTCTCTCTCTCCTCTCTCTTTCTTTCTCTCTCTCTCTCTCACACACCACCACACCCACACACACATATTTAATACACACGCACGCATACACATACATACACACACACACACATATATATATATACACATATATAAACATACACATATATATGAATATATACATATATATATGAATATATACATATATATACATATATATAAATATATATAAATATATATCATATATATATAAAATATATGCACATATATACATATACATATCTATATTATATATATATATATAGATAGATATATGCAATATATATATATATGTATATATATATATATATATATATATATATTATAAATATATGTACATATATACATATATCTATATCTATATAATTATATACAAATATCTATATATTCATATCCATATATATATATATATATATAATATGTATATTATATATATATATATATATATATAATATATATCTACATCTCTCTCTCTCTCTCTCTATATATATATATATATATATATATAATATATATATCTCATATCTATCTATCTATATATATATATATATATATATAAATATATACTCATAATCTATCTATCTATCTATATATGTATATATATGTGTATATATAATATATTACCATACATACACACTCATAATATATATATATATATATATATATTATATATATATGTGCGTCTCTGTGGTGTGGTCTGATTTTTTATTACCTGAAATATTCTCTTGCACCGATTTCCTGTTATAAAATTTAATAAGCCTTTTCGAAAATAGCCAACACTGATTTAGGTGCTGGAAAAACAAGCAAAAAGTAATGCCAGAAATATGAATGAGAAAAGAAAATAATTTTCTGATCGCTGTCAATGAGTCACACCTAGAAGAAAAAGAAAAAAAAACCCAAAACAGAGATGCAATTAAAAAAAAAACATCTTTATAATATTCTCTTTTTCTTCTCTAGGTCTCTCTTTATTGTCCACACGCTCCGTTGGTTTATTGTCTCTCTTTTTTTTTCACCAGATCTTTATTTTTCTCTCTATTTTTTTCGGTCTCTCTTTTATTGTTCATTTGTTCTTGGTTGTGTCTCTCTTTCTTCACGAAAAATCTTTCACTCTTTAATTTTCTCTATCTTTGTTTTTTTAATGTTCACTCGCTCAGTGGAGAAGTCTTTCTTTCACATTTTTTTCTTTCTCTTGGTCGCTCTTTTTTTTTATTCAGATCTTTCTTTCTCTCTATTTTACATTCTCTCTTTTATTGTACATTCGTTCTTGGTGCTATCTCTCTTTCTTCTCCAGATCTTTATCTCTCTCTTTCTTTTTTTCTCCTCCGTCTTTTTTTATTGTCTCTCTTTTCTTCCCCAAATCTTTATCTCTCTATTTTTCATCTCTCTCTCTCTCTCTCTCTCTCTCTCTCTCTCTCTCTCTCTCTCTCTCTCTCTTATCTCCTCCAACTGTTTTTGATTGTCTCTCTTCTTCCCCAATCTTTATCCTCTATTTTAATCTCTCTCTCTTTCCCTCTCTTTCTCTCTCTCTCTCTCCCATCTCTCTTTTATGCTCCTCGTATTTTTGATTGGTCTCACTTTCTCCCAAATCTTTTCTATCTGTCTATTTTCATCTCTCTCTCTCTCTCTCTCTCTCTCTCTCTCTCTCTCTCTCTCTCTCTCTATTTTACTAAACTCCTCCATCTTTTTTGATTGTCTCTCTTTCTTCCCCCAAATCTTTATCTCTCTATTTTCATCTCTCTCTCTCTCTCTCTTTTATTTCTCCTTCGTCTTTTTTTATCTCTCTCTATTATTACTAGATCTCTCTTTTAGTTGCTCTTACGCTCTTTGCTGTTGTCTCTCTTTCTTCTTCAAATCTTTCTTTTCTCTAATTTCCATTATCTCTTTATTTCTCCTCTGTCATTTTAATTATTTCTCTTTCCTCCTATCTCTTTCTTTCTCTCTATTTTAGGGGTCTCACTTTTATTGATCTCTTATTTTTTTATATTGTCTCTCTTTCTTCCCAGATCTTCATCTCTCTCTTTTTTAAGTAGATCTCTTTATTGGTCTTACGCTCTTTAGTATTGTCTCTCTTTCTTCCCAAGATCTTTCTTATATATTTTTAAAACTTAAAAAAAAGCCTTTTGAGTTTCTGGTCGAAATAAATTATTACGGAATGACGATTTGTTAAGCTTTTCTTTCTTTGAAAGTTAAATATTGCTCTGTATTTAATCTAACTTATTGATTATTATACATTGAGCTCTTTTTAGGGATTCATAAAAATCCTTGTATGAATTATGTTTGCACCTACAGGAGCATACAGTATGGTTATACAGTGAGATTTTGAAGATCCCAAATAAAATCATCCCTTACAATCAGTCATTTGGATATCTTACACACACACACTATATATATAATAAAATGGGTACAAGAGATAACCTACTCGAGTTTCACCATAAGGATCTTCAGGGTTAAAACCACTGAATTAATCGAGACAACGATTAATAGCAGTCGATTTCACGTGTGTATTCATTGCATTAAAGTGTTCGTTCCTCGCAACGAACACTTTAATGCAATGAACACACACGTGAAATCGACTGCTATTAATCGTTGTCTCGATTAATTCAGTGGATTTAACCCTGAGTATCCTTATGGTGAAACTCGAGTAGGTTATCTCTTGTAC
>CM042165.1:66211302-66221302 GCA_023376005.1 Doryteuthis pealeii
ATGCCAATAAATAAATAAATAAATAAATAATCATTTTCACCCTAATTAATATGGTTTCCGTCTTCATTTTTTAATTTTTTTTTACCCTTCTTGGCAACAGTCTCTTCTTTTTAACATTTCACGATTTACACCCCCCCGATACCCCCCAGACGCGCGCATGCGTATGCAAAGGTTTCACTAAATTTTCTTTCATCTCTATTCATTTGTTAACACAAAAAAAACAAAAAAAAACATTGAATTCTAAAATCACTTTAGTTTTTTTGCGACTTCACCTTGGCGCGCGCATACATTGTTTCCCGCCACCGCTGCCGATCTATCACTACACCTTCGGTGACTACCACCACCATCACCATCTCCACCACCACCACCACGACGATTGTCACCGCCTATTTACCACTCTCCCCTTCTCCCCTTTTCCTCCTTGCACGCCGCTTTATTTTAGGCCCTCACACTTCCGAATTCTCCTTATTTGGATATTTGAAAATTTCAATCCACACTCACGTTTACGCGCGAAAATTTCGCGAACTATTCGTTCGCAATTTCTCTGCGTTTTCTCACGAGTGATACGAGTTGGTGTCATTGGCAACGTCGAAACACACAGCCAACTGGCGTTTCGTTTGTAGAAAGGCTTTTAAAGAGAGATCCCTACGAACACACACACACACACACACACACACACACACACACAGACATATATATATATATGTATATATATATATATATGAATATATATATGTCCCTATATTTGTATATATATATATATATATATATATATAGCTTATGTATATATATATTTTTATACACACTCGCACACGCACACACACACACACACACACACACACACACACACACATATATATATATATATATATATATATATATGTAAAATAAAAGGAAATTAATACGACAGTGTGAATTACATATATTGAAAAAACAAATGATGTTTACAAATGCTTGGGATCATCAGGAGAGAATGTGCACCGTTTCGGGGCCTTCCTCGCAACGGTTTTAACTGCACAACAGTGAAGGGGGCGATGTGCAGTTAAAACCGTTGAGAGGAAGGCCTCGAAACGGTGCATATTCTCTCCTGATGATCCCAAGCATTTGTAAACATCATTTGTTTTTTTTCAATATATATATATATATATATATAATATATA
Source organism: Doryteuthis pealeii (assembly GCA_023376005.1). Taxonomy (NCBI): domain Eukaryota; kingdom Metazoa; phylum Mollusca; class Cephalopoda; order Myopsida; family Loliginidae; genus Doryteuthis; species Doryteuthis pealeii. The sequence goes on from CM042165.1 coordinate 66,212,463, forward strand.
TATATATCAGTATTCGGGGGACCTCACGTGGTGTAAAGGTTAGCAAGCTAGATTTGCAGACCATTGTTAGTGAATTCGATTCTCATTGGGCGCCCTATTCATCTGGCATTGTGTCATCTAAGTTGACCTTAGCAAATAACTATAAGGCATCTCATGTGGTGCAATGGTTAGCAAGCTAGATTAGCAAACCATTGTTAGTGAGTTCGATTCTCACTGGGTGCCCCATACTTCTGGACTTGTGCCGCATCTAAGCTACGCTTAGTAAATAAGTATATATTAGTATTAGTTTGAGTATTGTGTGCATATATAGTTGTAGAATTTTTCCTTCTCTACCGTAGTTTTGGTGTTCAAGACATACTTTATTGAGGAATCTCCTGAAGAAGATGTTCAAGACACACCTTCTAGAGCTTCCCTACTACCAAAAATTGGTTTATAAAATCCAAAAATGCTATCAAGAAAGTCTTGAACCCAACCAATTTTAAGTTATTGATGATTTCTGATTTTTTCATAGCAAGATCAATATCCCGATGTGGCACTGCATGTACGACAAAAGTTTATGTTATTATTTCACATATATTGAATATTATTTGTACCAAAAAGATTGTTTGATTTAGCATTTTTGGATTTCTTGGGCGAAAATGCTTTTATAAATCAATTTTTAGCAGTAAGAAAGCTCTAGAACTTATTTTATACAGACAAAAACATATTACAAAAAGTCGCCATTTTTCGCGAACCCCACCAAATTTGGATAGCTAAAAAGCAACATAACTCCGCCAATTTTTTTAATTGGAAGCTCAAATTTTGGCGATTCTCTAACGTTAACATAGTCCACACCTGGAAAAAATTTAAGAAAAATTGAAGAGGGTGATAATTTTATTTTTTTTATTTTTTATTTTTTTTTTACCTTTTTATGGATTATTTGACATGGAATTACCCCTATAACTTTTTTTTACAAAGATTTTAACCCCAAAAAGATTTGCAATGCGCCATAATACAAATATTGAAGTCTCCAATAAGATAAAAAATTGCTCGTCACTCCCAGAATCTCCAGAACAGAATCTCTCAAATGCTGTTTAGCGTCATACTCTGGATACTCCTTTGGGAGACATAACCCTCTGCAGGGCATGGTATGCTTATTCTAAGCCCCACCGACAGGGTGATATAGATATTTACCAACCTCCGCACCAACAGGATGTGACACAATGTCAATTTCTTAAGCGAAGTTTAAACAGGTTTGAATTCAGAGTTTTCTTCTCCTAGACTGTTTGCTTAACAAAGGTTAAAAAAACCCTGTCTGCCCACATCTGGAGGGAGAATAGTTGGTTTCATACCTTTCTCAAGGGTATCAGCGCTATATGTAATGTAAACAGCCTCGTCCAGGATTTGAACTGTCTCGTCGTGTCCATTTCCTTCGACGTTAACCATTACACCTCCGCGCATTACTTTCCATATTTTAAGGTTAAGATTATTATGTTCTTATTGGGGATGGAATAAGATATCTTGCGCTTAGTTTGACCCCCCCCCCCAACAAAAAACAAAAAACAAAACAAAACAAAACAAAAAATAAGAAAAATAACTTTTACAACGACAAATCCGATGATGACAATTCTTCGTATTTTTTTTGTGTGTGTGAAGAACTTCAAGCACAATTATCTTATCTCGATACGAGTTTTTTTAAAAGGCTTCGAACTTGGAATAATCGGATATTCTTCATAGTCTTACAATATTAGATATGAAATGAAATTATGAAGGAAGGTTCATGTTGTAACTCGGGTATCAGTGTTAACAAAGATATAGACGAAACACAGCGAGGATTAAGGATAGGGAACTGAAACGAAATAAAATTGGACAACTAAGAAATCTGCAATTAAGCGACACCAGATAATCTGGATCTAAACTCAAACGAAAGAAATTTATAGATTGAGACGGATATCATTACTTATCATTTGGCGACAAAACTCTATATAGCATTGTAACAGTGGAACCAAGAATATGAATATAAAGGTTTACTAAGCAAGGATACAAGATGAACAGAGTAATTAGCAATTGTTTGGTTGAATTAACAGTAAGAGCTCATCGTTTTCTCTTCCGAGGTTTCGTCATTAAATATGCACTGTTGGAACTTGAGTATCAGAGTTAACAGAAATTATGAGAAGAAATACAACGAGTATTAAGGATAGGAAAAGAGGTTTAGTAAGCAAAGATACAAGATGAACAGAATAATTAGCAATTGTTAGGTTGAATTAACATATCCCGTGAGATCTCATTGTTTTTCTCTTCCGAGGTTTCGTTCGACATTATATTAAATATACACATACTGTTGGAACTTGAGTATCAAAGTTAACTTTGAAATACAATGAGCATAAGGAAATATATTTGACGTGGAAAGGGATCAGCTTTGCCAGGCTACTTTTACCCGAAACATGCTACAGGAGTAGCACTCCCATTCCCACATCAAGTTAATAGATAACACCGAAAGGGTGATAAGATATTTACCAAATCCTCCACACGAGTAGGATGCGACACAAGGTCAATTTCTTAAGCGGAGTTTAACAGGTTTGAATTCAGAGTTTTCCTTCTCTTAGACCGGTTACCTAACCAAGGTTAAAGAGCCCAGTTGCCCTACTATTTACCCATAGCTGGAGGAAGAGTAGGATTCATACCTTTCCCAAGTGTATTTGCGCTAAGTGAAATGCAATTACCACATCCAGGATTTGAACTCGGGGCGACGAGTCCATTTCCCATGACTTTAACCATTACACCACGCGCATCCTAAACCTTGTCTATAGAACGGTTTATCTTTTTTTAAAAAACAAAACAATCATCGTTTGTGGATACCTTTATGGCTTCTTTAAACAAAGTGTTTTTGATGAATTCATTAAAGTCATCTAATTATTTTAGATCTCTTGCTCGAAGGTCTGTCTATAAATCTAATTTGTAAAGTTTAATTCGATTTGGGGAAAGAGAGAGAGAGAGAGAGAGAGAGAGAGAGAGAGAGAGAGAGAGAGAGAGAGAGAGAGAGAGAGTCCCCGTGGCGTAGTGACTAACGTACTCGATTGCGATATCGTAGTGTGCGAGTTTGAACGTCAGTCGTGCTATTACGTTCACTTTCAGACTAATACCTTTGGGAAGGGTATGAACCTCCCTCACCCTCCAGCTATGGGTTAAATAGTACCACTACTGTTCTTCTACAATGATGGATTTGACATAAAATAAACCACGAATGATATGCTATTAAATAAAGAAACCGAACCACCAGTGGTGTCGTGGCTAATGTGTTGGGCTGCAACATCGTTGTAAGTGAGTTCGAACTCCAAAGAGTATTCTAGCCGATCTTAACAATGATGTTAAGATCTGCAAACCCAATTTGGGAGACTAGAGACCAGCTTTAAGAAAGTCTGGAAAGGAACAAGTCATTGTGTCCCGATTACGCATTGGTCACACAAGACTAACGCACACCTATATACTCAAACAAGAACAACCATAGTGTAAAACATGTCAAACACATTTGACTGTTAAACACTTATTCATGGAAGGCAGGTTTTTGCTCACATCAGAAACCGTTATTTTAATGCAAACCATATGAAAGATCTATTTGAAAATGTCAACATGGAGGACATTCTGTCTTTTTGAGGGGAATAAAACTATACCATAGAATATAGACATGAACAATCAATACCATACAACATGATCCATAATGGTGCTAACACATTGTTAAAACCAATTACTAAAAAGTATAAATATGAATACACAACATATATTACTTCCTAACCGTTAGGCATGACATAACCCCAGACAGGTTGATAGGCCGTTAAAATCAATCAACCAACAACAATCAACTGGTGTTATTTTGATGGTTTCGATTCTCCCTCTGATTTTCAATTTAACCAGACTCTTTCTCAAAACTTCGGGGACCGTTCCAAGGGTAGCAATTAAAATTGGTACGACCTTTACCTTCATGTCCCACAATTATTTGCTATTTTTTTGCTGGTCCAAGAATTTATATATCTTTTCGTTTTCTTTCATTTTCACTCTATTGTCCGACAAAATTCACGAGATGACAATTTCTTCTTCTTCTTCTTCTTCTTCTTCTTCTTCTTCTTCTTCTTCTTCTTCTTATTATTATTATTATTATTATTATTATTATTATTATGAGGTTTTCACACATACCGAAGCCGGTTGACAGCAAGTCTCCTCACGTCTCCAGGACTCTTATGAGTATTCTAGTGATCCCAACAGTGCTGTTGTTTGGATGGTCTCGATTCATCCTCTGATTTCCAATTCACCCAAATTCTTTTCCAGACCATTGGGAACCGCTGCAAGCCACCAATTACAATTATTACGATATTCACCTTCATGTTCCAAAGTTTCTCCAGTTCTCTGTCAAGGTCTAAGTATTTGTCTATGTTTTCGTTTTCTTTCATCTTCACCCTGAGATGCGCCGGGACGACAAAATCAACAAGATTACACGTTCTCGTCTTCTTGTTAATTAACACTAGATCTAACCTCCCACCGGGATTAGATAATCCCTCTGTATTTCCCCCGGGAATTTTATGCTCCTCATTCTCTAGGACAGATTCCAAATGATGCATATAACATTTAGTGATTTGAGTTCAAATCCTGGACGAGACTGGTTGAATTTCATATGGCACTAATACTCCTGAGAAAGGTATGAATCCAATTATTCTCCCTCCAACTATGGGTAAATAGTGAAGGAAAACTCTGAATTCAAACCTGGTAAACTCCGCTTAAAAATTGACCTTTTGTCACACCCTGCCCGTGTGGAGGTAAATATATATGACATTTAGTAGCATCCTGAAAATTCATTATCATTATTATTTATTATTATTATTATTATGAGTTTTTCACACCCTCATTAGCTGGTGGTCTTTCACTGGAGTTTGACTGACAACAAGTCTTCTAAGGTATCCAGGACTCTCCCGAGTATTCTAGCTGATTTTAACAATGCTGTTATCTGGATGGTCTCAATTCTTCCTCTGATTTTTAGTTTCTCCAGTCTTTTTTCTAAGCTTTTTTTGTGCAACAACTACACTTTCACTTTCAACCTCATTTTTCCCCAGTTATTTCAATTCTGTAGCAAGGTATAGGTATTTGTCTACCTTTTTGTTTTCTTGCATCTTCACCCTGTGGTCTGCTGGAATTGCAAAATCTACCAGTTGACATGTTCTCTTTTTTTGTTAATCAATACTAGGTCTTCTAGCTGGGATAAGGCGATCCGTGTTTATCTGAAAGTCCCAGAGAATTTTATGCGTTTAATTCTCAAGAACAGATTCTGGTTTATGCATATACCATATTGTTGTATGGTCAAAAAAATTTTTTTTTTGCATAATTCTGAGTGGATCAACTTTCCAAACTAGTCATGCCTATTATTATTATCATTATTACCAAATATATGCACCCTCCGGGGCAAGTATTTAAGTTTTAATGTAATAAAATATTATATTAAATTAGAAAGACTAATGAAACTAAATAAGAATGCAGATATAAAGATTTGAAAAGAGAGGGGTATAATCGAAAAATATACACCTACTCTTCCATCACTCCCGTCTTTTATTGCTAAATTTTCCTAACTTAACTATTTAGTTAACATAGGAAGTAAAAAATAAAATTACAGTTATTTCTTCTTGTTAATCGATTTCTTTTAAGATTTATCTCTGAGATTTTTGCCCATATTCATTAAGATGAAACCATATCATTAGAAATCAATAATACTAAGCACATATTTATTAAAATCAAATTTTTAACATCAATATGCAAATTAGCCTTTCCGTTCACACTGTAAACCGTTATTTCGTTGTATATATATAAATACAATTGCATATAATTAGTATGTAGATATGGTTTAATAGTATTAATAATGTAAAAAATTTTAAATAATAATTGAGGTTTAAATAAAAATAAAATAATGGAGAATGTGATGTAAATAACTAAGGGAATTGTGACTTGAGTAGTAATATAGTTTCGGTAACACACACAATCTCTATTATAATAAGATTGTTATTATTATTATTGTAACTCTTTCACAGAACAAATATTTATAACTAAAAATATCATTGTGTTTATATTTGTTTGTATATAGTTATTTACTAGGCTTAGCTTAGATGTGGCACAAGGCCAGAGAATCGAACTCACTAACAATGATCTGCGAATCTAGCTTGCTAACCATTACACTACATTTGTTTAACAGGTATGAATTCAGTTTTTCCTGCTCTAGACCCGTTTCTTAACCAAGGTTAAAGAGCCCAGTTTGCCCTACTATTTACCCATAGCTGGAGGAGAGTAGGATTCATACCTTTCCCAAGGGTATTAGCGCTAAGTGAAAATGCATTTACCACGTCCAGGATTTGAACTCGGGACGACGAGTTCATTTCCCATGACTTTAACCATTATACCACGCGCTTTCATTTATATATATGCACCCATAAACAATAAACCATTGAATTTCATGTTGATTTCAATGACAAAATTAATGAAGCAATGTTATGTCTCTTCTAAACACACATGCAATAATTTCAAGTAGTTTGGAGCTATCAAATAAAGTATTGTCTAGATCGCTTGTGTAATTTGAATATTAGGTTCTACGTGAAACATCGAGTCTCAGGTTCATTCGTAGAAATCACCGGAAAATGCTGGGGTTTGTTAGCCGCAATGAAGCAAAATAAATATATTCGGTGTAAGGCTTTTGTCTTTGTGTGTCTGTGTGTTTGAGCCTTTGTGCGTAGGTGGGATCAATGTTCATAGAATGGTATTCTTTCACAGAAAATCATACCACTCTTTCTTTCTCACAAACTCATTAAAGCTACTACTCTCTCTGTCTGTCTCCCACCCCTCTCTCTTTCTCTCTCTTATCTCTATATCTATATATATATATATATATATATATATATATATATATATATTACTGTTTTTCCTTAATCTTCCGACCGTTATCTAAGTCTAACGCTCTTGAAAAGGAGAAAGACTCCATCGCTGTCCGGCTGATACCGAAAATATCCCACTCTGCCAATTTTACTTACACCCCCCCACACACATATATATATATATATATATATATATGTTTGGTATATAAAACAGGGTATTATTTTCTAAATCAAACTCATACAATAACGCACAAACGTGTATTTATATGTAGTTATTCATGTCTCTGTTTATATATATATATATATATATTATATATATATATATATATATATATATGAAAAAGGGGATGACTTACTGTTGAAATTGGTCTCAATGCTTAATTGATACAAGTTTTACCATGATAAGTCAGCGATATAACAAATATAAAGTGTTAACCCTGAAGATCCTTTTGGTGAAACACGAGTAGGCTATTTCTGAACATACTAATAATATATATATATATATATATATATATATATATATATATATATAAGTAAAGAAATAACAAAATACTTAGAGATTTAGCATTCATTTTAATGCTCAATCTCTAAGTCTTTTGTTATTTCTTTACTTATATATTTGCTCTGTGACTCTAACATTATGAGCACACATTGAGCTCTCAAACTGCGACAGGTTTAAAAAAAACTCTTGTGTCGTAAGGAAGATTTCTTCTCTGGACTTTTGGATTATATATATATATATATATATATATCTTATTATAATGGAGTATTTGTCTGTCTGTAACCGAAACTATATCACTACTCAAGTCACAATTCCTTTTGTTATTTACGTCACGTTCTCCTTGATTTTATTTATATTTAAACCTCAATTATTAATAAAATTGTTTTTCATTATGAATACTGTTTGCCATGCTAATAACATGCAATTATATTTATATATACAACAAAACAGTGGTTTATAGTGTGAATGGGAAGGCTAATTTGCATATTGATATCAAAAATTTGATTCTAATAAATATGGGCTTAGTATTATTGATTTTTAATTGTTTGGTTTTATCTTAATGAATATGAGCAAAAATCTCGGGAATAAATCTTAAAAGAAATCCATTAACAAGTAGAAATAACTGCCATTTTATTCTTTACTTCTTATTTTAACTATATAGTTAAATTAGGAAAATTTAGCAATGAAAGATGGGAGTGATGGAAGAATAAGTTTTAGTTGTTCTATTTTTCGATTATACCCCCCTCTGTTCCAAATCTTTTTATCTGCATTCTTATTTAGTTTCATTAGCCTTTCTAATTTAATATGATATTTTATTACATTAAACTTACATACTTGCACCCGGAGGGTGCATATATTTGCTAGTATATAAAATGTATGATGGGAGGATAGTTACTTCACCGTGCTATTATTCTATTAACGCAGTGATATTTCAAATAAATACAATTTTCAGATAGATAAAAAAAAAAAAGAAAAGAACCATGAAGATGAATTAAAAAAGAAAGTTAATTAAAAAAACTAAATTGCAATCTATATGCAAATTGGAATAAAACCATAATATTTCCCTCTGCATGACTTGGAATAAAAATTATACCATTAATTTAAATGAATTATTCTCGTTTGTTTAAGGAGTAGCTTATTAAGACAGAATGTTCAACCATTGAAGACAATTGTCTTGCGTCTTATCTGTTGTTAGTTTATTTACTGCTAAACAAAAACAACCCTAAGTGAATATTCTCCAAGCGTGGTAATTGCATACTTTTTGCAGGGGTTGTAGATCAATATTTCGTTAAAATATATTTCGGGTTAGTGTTATTTGGATTATTCGGGCTATTGTTCTCATCTATGTTATCTGTACAACGTTTCAGCCGATGTGCCCTCCGGTCTTCTTCGAGTATTTCTTGTCGGACTCTGGAACCTTCTTTTCGGACTCTGGAACCTTCTTGTGGTAATCGGGA
>CM042165.1:66226302-66228802 GCA_023376005.1 Doryteuthis pealeii
CCATAGCTGAGTGGAGAGTAGTTGGATTCATACCTTTCCCAAGTGTATTAGAGCTATGTGAACTGTAGCTTCGAACAGAGTTCAAATCCTGGACGAAGCTACAGTTCACATAGCGCTAATACATTTGGGAAAGGTATGAATCCAACTAATCTCCTCCAGCTATGGGTAAATAGTAAGGAAGACTGGGCTATTTAACCTTGGTTAGGCAACCAGTCTGGGAGAAGGAAAACTCTGAATTCAAACCTGTTGAACTCCGCTTAAGAAATTGACCTTGTGTCACATCCTGCTCGTGAAGGAGGGATTGGTAGATATATATTATCAGCCAGGAACATGCCTGAAGTCAATGTGGACCACCCCTTTAATCTTGGTTTACGAAACCACCAAGTCATGAGGATGATGATGATGATGATGATGACCGAGATGTCATTATGAACGGACGCTACATCAGCATGTCCGTGTATGATTGCAAAAAAAAAACAAATAATAATGATGAAACAAACCAAGTTTACTGATACGTTGATGAACACAACATATGTCCTTACAAAGATCAGTAAACTCTAATATGACATTATCAATATGATTTTCAAACCTGTTAAAACTCCGCTTGGAGTGGTCGCTACTTGAATAGGCTCAGTCCTAATTAGTGATCTGTTTCACTAATTTCTTTTTTTACGTTTCGTTAAAATGTTGCCATAAGTTTAGGATGCTATTATAGGTTGACGTTATGATAGATTGTTATAAGTGGTTTCCATATGGGTAGTTTGTCATCGAAGTTTCCCAAAATGTAAATTTGCCATGAGACTAGGTTGCTAGGGATTCATGAGGCTTGGTGAGTATGACAGGTTGCCCTTAGGCTGTGATGCCATCAGATGTTGCTATTGGTCTGAGTTGCTATGTTAGCTTGCCATGACGCTACGCTGCTACGAGTGGTCATCATGGGGATAGATTACTATGTGAGGGTATTTGAGTCTTGGATCAGGATCACTCAACTGCGCGTGTGAGAATCTGGCTAACTGAACGAGAAGCGCCATTGCACCCTTCTTCATCAGATGTTGCTATTGGTCTGAGTTGCTATGTTAGCTTGCCATGACGCTACGCTGCTACGAGTGGTCACCATGGGGATAGACTACTATGTGAGGGTATTTGAGTCTTGGATCAGGATCACTCAACTGCGCGTGTGAGAATCTGGCTAACTGAACGAGAAGCGCCATTGCGCCCTTCTCCAACAGTTAAACCAGAAACTGATTATCTAAAAAACTATATCTCCCATGCTTGTCTGGCAAACAGGAATAGAGGTCAACCACAGGTTAAGAGATGTCACTCATACATTCCCGTATTGTTAACCGTTATGTTTAAATTGAAATTCATTGAACTAACCGTGCATAATTTCTTCGATGATAACCATTACACAACGCTCCTCCTATCTACGTGTAGATCTACACGAGTAATAAACAATTGTTGGTGTAGTGGCCTATTGTCGGTATCAGTCGTACCGCAGTGGAGTCTAGTAGTTTTTCGCTAGCGTTAGACCAAAGAGATTGTTTTTTTCTTGCTGAGGTGGAGCGCCTCAACTACCGTCAGCTCCCCACTTTACCGCACAGATCAGATTATCCTATCTGGATGGGACCGGTATCGAACCCGTACCCTTGCGATTCCGTGGCGGCTGCTCTGCCGATTGAGATAAGCATAAAAATGACTGTGACTTGTTGGCAATGTAGTCACGCAGATAGGCACAAAATCGTGAGCTAATCTACGCTGATGGAGGAAGGAAAAAAAGTAGCGGGAAAAATGTTTAAAAAAATATATAAATAAAAAAAAATATAAATAAGAATAATTAGTCGACATGTGGTAGAAAACCCCTTCCCCATTTTTTTTATTTCCTCTCTTTTCATTTCCTACTTTTTCTTCGTCTTTTTCTTTTTTTTTTCGATCGAAAATAAATAAAAATTGCTGTGCGCATGCGCGCACGATATGACGACGCCCCGCCTCCATTTCGTGAGTGGCAGTCACACTAAAAATGATTAAGCCAGTTGTTTCTATGTCGCCCGCGGTTTATAGGTGCCAGTAGAGACACTAACATAAAAGTCCACGTCTAGAGCAATCATCTCTATCTCAGTCTGTCTATCCATATATCGTTTTCGTGCTTTCGAGTTGCAACAGACCTATTATTATTATTTTTACTCTTTTTGAGTTTTTCACATCAGCGTTAGCAGATGGTATTTCAATGGAGTCTGAGTGACAACAAGTCTCCTCAGGTCTCCAGGACTCTTCTGAGTATTTTAGCCGATTTTAGCAGTGCAGTAGTCTGGATGGTCTCAGTTCTTCCTCTGATTTCCAGATCCTCCAGTTTTTTTTCTTAATTCAATTTTGAGTTTCTTACACCAGTAGTAGAGCCAAAGTTATTTTTGCATATATATATATATATAGGGTCATCCACAGACACGTGTTTCGACTTATCAAGTCTCTTCAGTGTGGCTAGACATTTTGTAAGCTACCTACA
>CM042165.1:66231302-66243802 GCA_023376005.1 Doryteuthis pealeii
CATAGGTATATATTTCAAGCTCACCAGATATCTCATATCTGTGTTCATAGGCGATGACGGTCAGGTAAATTCCCCTTCAGAGGTTTCTACCAGTTGGAAGCAAATAATACCATCGAATATATATATATATATATATATATATATATTAATATATATATATATATATTGATGGTATTGCTATGAGGTTTTAGGTCCTATATTTAGTAATTTTTACATATCTTTCTTTTACTTAACTAATTTAGAATATATATATATATATAATTTTCAGAGGAAAAAAAAACAAAAAACTTAACAAACCATCATTCCGTAATAAATTTATTTCGACTAAAAGCTTAAAAGGCTTTTAAAAATTTTTACAAAATTTCTTTCTTTGAAAATGAAATAAATTTATTACGCAATGACGGTTTATTAAGTTTTCATTCTTTAAAAGTTAAATATTGCTCTGTATTTAATCTAATTTATTGATTATTATACATTGAGCTCTCTTTATGGATTCATAAAAATCCTTGTATGAATATATGTTTGCACCTACAGGAGTATACAGTATGGTTATACAGTGAGATTTTGAGGATGCCAGGTGGAATCATCCCTTACTACCAGTCATTTGGATACCTCTCTCTCACACACACACATACACACACACACACACACACACACACACACACACACACACATATATATATATATATATATATATATGAGTATATATAAAAAAGATATGAAAACACCACAAAATGCTGTTAAAGTGAAAACTTCGCTGATATTGAACAATATTTCGATTTACAATATCAGGGAAGTTATAAAATGTTTTCACTTTAACAGCATTTTGTGTGTTTTCATATCTTTTTATATATACTCATACCGTCGGATTCATTTCCTTTCTTTTAACTTATATATATATATATATATATATATATATATATATATATATATATATATATATATAACCGAAAATCTCTTACGTAGGCTGACCTAATCATTCATTCATAGATAAATCCATTATCGGAATATTTGTTATTTCATATATCTCTATTTACATACCATCGGATTCATTTCCATTTTACTTTACTGTCAACCTATCTATCCCTGTAGACTGACAGAAAGAGAACTAGACCGAGGCGTTGATCAACACGCAGATTAAATCTACGTGCATGTTTAAATTTCTATCTATCTATCTATCCAGTTTATGGTATTTTTTTTCTTTACTCGATTCACGGAATGCAGGTCTTTTGCTCACATCAGAAACCGTTATTTTAAAGCAAACAATATGAAAGATCTATTGGAAAATGTCAATATGGAGGATATTCTGTCTCTTTTGAGGGAAATAAAATTATACCATAGAATATAGACATGAAACAAATCAATATCATATAACATAATCCCCAATAATGCTAACACATTGTTAAAACCAATTACTAAAATATATAATATAAATACACGATATGTATAACTTCCTAACCGTTAGGCATGACATAACCCAAGACGGGTTGATATGACGTTAAAATCAATAAACAAACAAACAAACAAACAAACATTTACTCAATTTCTTAATATTGTGTACCTTTTATCCGTTCACGTCACCACTCCTCGAATATATTTTTTACTTACTTTTCTTGGTTCTCGAAGCTCCGATTTGACTCGGAACATGTAGAAAACGCTAACAAAAAAGGGTGGAAAAAGGAAAAAGAAAGTATAAAAATAAAAATTCACCCCCTCAAAAAAAAAAAAAAAAAAAGACCCCCCCCCAAAAAAACAACAAAAAAAACCAAACAAACAAAACAAAACAAAACAAGTCAGTATGAACAGAATCACGGCTCCATTCATCTTCATACATTTGTATCCGGAACGAGTTTAACGTTATTTAATGAAATACTGTGTTGTCAGAATAATAAAGAAGAAAAAATGATCATAGCAACTCAAATGTAGTCCTTGATTATAAGCAGTAACACTAAAAAATAAATAAGAATAAATGAATAAAACAAAGAAAAATAATAAAAGAAAAAAAAAATGAGCGGGAATTTGAGAAGGAAGTCATGAAAAAATGAAAATAGTTCATTTTTCTTTGCGCCTGCGCACAGAGACCTATTTAGTAGATCACGTCCGTTTCAAAATAAACATGATTACTAAAATCGGATAAAAATAATTAAAAAAGAAAAAAAAAAAAAAAAAAAGAAAAAAAAAGAAAGAAAGAAAAATACAGAGGCAAAAAGGCATCTTATTTTTTTTCTAATTTTCCCGATATAAGTCCAGGTATTGTTAATGACACGCCCTCGTTTTCATATTTATTCATTGGCATGGTTTATGGACACGTTTCTGAAAAATGACGTGTGTATATAAATCGATGTAGTCCCCCCGCCACGCATATATATATAATATATATATATATATATATATGTGTGTGTGTGTGTGTGTGTGCGTATCAGGTTTATTTATAGTAAAATAGCTATATATTAATACTCTAGTTCCTTAATCTTCCGACCGTTATCATCTTGCAACACCCTCTGGTTAAAAATGACACCGTCCAAATCGTCCAAGATGAAATACAAAAATGTAAATTATGATTATCTGCTGCTGCTTATTCGCCGAGTTCTTATTTCTTATGAGTGTCATCACGTCAGCTAAATAATGGACCATTTTGTTTTTATCATAGAGAAATAAAGGGAAGAAAAAGGACATGGTACACAGAAACAATAGAATAAGAACGAAAGAAAGAAAGAGATAATACAATATGTTGCGGGCTATCTTGAATACATTCTGTATGCAGCACTCAGAGAGAGAGAGAGAGAGAGAGAGAGAGAGAGAGAGAGAGTGAGAGAGAGAGAGAGAGAGAGAGAGAGGACGGGGACAGAAAAGAAGAGGATAGTGAGAGCGCATAAAGAGGAAAGAATGAGAGAGAGAGAGAGAGAGAGAGAGAGAGAGAGAGAGAGAGAGAGAGAGAGTCATGGGAATCCGTTATGTCAGCAAGACATGATGATGATGACTAAACATACTTCAGAGGATGTCCGTCGTCCCAACATGGTGTAATGGTTAGCAAGCTAGCCGCACAGATCCATTACTATTGATTAGCTAGTTCTCTTCTCGATGTATGTCCCATAATTGTGAGCCTGTGTCACATCCTACCCCTAGCGAACGGGTTGGGTAAACCAGCAGCTGTAAATCTAAGGTTTGGTTCGATTTCTTTTTTAATGGCATATCAACTTTCCTGGGTTATTTAATGCCAAAGTTACCCTTGTAGAAAAATAGAGGCAGTGTAAGGTTCAAGGTTATACATATATTATAACTGGTTGAAACAAACAACTCCGACACGAGTGTTGAAGATAACAAAATGGATTTTAATAAAAGCACATGGAGACATTTATCACATATACAAGAAATACGTGTAAGGCACAAGGTACAATAAGAACATAAACAATAGTTACCTACATGTACATATAAAATATATAGATAGAGTTATGGATAGTCCATAAGGTTAAAGTCACTTACTGACTTAGTCCGTACGTGGGGGATAGAGGCCCCACGAGGATGGGGTGTAGACACAAATGTCTAACCCATATTGTCCAGTCCAAGAAGAAGGAGAAAAGAGAGATCTTGAATCTGGCGCTCCCTGCTTAAATACAGAAAAACGCCTGGTGGTGAGAATGAAAAACGAGAGGGAAAATAACTCTTCCAGATCCAAGGGAAGACAATCCAACAGAAGTATTTAACCCATAGCTGGGGAATGAAGGGATTCATACCTTTCCCGATAGTATCAGACAACTGGAGTTTGAGGAGTGGCAGTAGCTGTTAGAGTTCCATCTATGTGTTAAATAGAGAAACGAGTTAAAAATGTTTTTTTTAATTGAGTGTAAAAAAATATGATTGTCCCAACATTATTGTCCTTATGGCAAGCCCCAACCCCTTTTTATCATATATGGGCTAGAAGGCGATGGCTGATGGTCTTAATGACCTGGGTATGACGTTAAACTCTATCTGATGATGAGGCTAAAATTCTGGAGCTCTGGGGAATGTGGAGTACCTCTTCATCACCATTACTCCAAAGTCCACTAGGACCCGGAGTGGTAGTACCTGTTCGGGTCCCTTATATGGGTTAAATAGAATAGAATGTATAAATATATAAAAATTGTATTTAAAAAAAAGTACCCATCAAGAATGGATAAAAACACACACGTTTTCGGTATAAAATGATCTCATGGGTTGACATGCCGTAAAACCAAACCACCCAACCAACTGGAGTTCGAAGTAGCTTACTACAATGTCGCAGTCCAACAAGGTATCCATTACGCCATGGCTAACCACATTTCCTGTAACAAAAAATATTTGAATATCACTCAATAAAAGCAACACATTATTTATTAGTTTTGTTGGAGAATTTCAAGTTAATTTGATAAAGCTATTAATGTTCGTGTACACGAAAATCTCCAGAGAAGTATAAATTAAATAAAACGTATTTTTAAATATTTCTTGAGTTCAATTTTTGATACAATACAGTTTTTTTTAAACTATCGAATTAAACGGGGGATCATTTATTTAACAAAAATGTCCCTTTACATTGTACATGTGTGTCATAATTTTTGTATAAATTATTTTATCATAGACAATTTATTACAGATTACTCTGGCCGACAGACGTATTCGTGACTATGATTTAGGAGTTCTTTTTAACTAATTAGAGGTCGCCTTTCTATATATTAATACTGTTGTTCCGACCGTTATCATCTTGCAACAACCTCTGGTTAAAAATCAGACCGTCCAAATCGCCCAAGATGAAATGCAAAAAAAAAAAAAAAAAAAAAAAAATGTAAATTCTGATTATCTGGTTTCGCTTATCCGCCACATTCTTATTTCTTATGTGTATCGTCTCGTCACTTAAGTAATGGGCCATTCCATTTTTATTATAGAGAAAGAAAGGGAAGGAAAAGGACATTTTACACAGAAAAATATAAGAAGAAAGAAAGATAGAGAGACGGGGTATGCGTGTGGAAGTGATAACGCTAATCTGTTTCAATCGAAGATAATGAAAAGAGGAAAAGAAGGAAAGAAAGAAAAAAGTGAGAGAGATATAAATCAAGATTATTATACTTTTTACATACTGAACCATCTAGTCATAGCTCTTAAGTAAACATATTAAACGTTGTAATAATTAAATTATCATAATGTGGTATATCCACAGGTTCTGCTAGTTTAGAAAATTGCATCTATTTTTTCTTTTTTAGGTTTCATTCTAAAAGTAAGGGCGTTTTGTCGTGATGTAATCGTTTGCAAACTAGTAGATACTATTACTACTGAATAGCAATCCTCGCTGCACGCCCCGTACTTACGACTTGTGTCACATTCTACTCGTGCTGAACGGATGGGGTGAATATCTACCCCTATTTTGAAATGTTGAAAGTTTACTAACCCACTAATAACGCACTAATAACATGGGCCTTTCGGGGCCTGTGTCTATTAATGAAATCCCCCCAGGCAACATCTGCCCCCTCAATTTAAAGGGGCAGGGTTGGGTTTATTGCCCAGCGCCTGAGGCGCCCCCCTCGAGGGGGAATGCCGACGGGATCGACACATTTCTTGTGCCTACCACCCATGAGCTTCGGTTTGTGGGTAGGCCCCCATAAAAATGTCCTTGTGTCACGCCCTCATAAATGGAATGAGAGGCAAATACACAAATACCCTAACCCCTTTGCATGAGAAAGATATGACATAATAAGTCACTTTTTAAACAACAGATTTGAATTCAGAGTTTTCATTCTCCTGTACTGGTTGCCATAATGGGTGTGCGTAGCATATATATATATATATATATATATATATATATGTTGAAAGAATGAATAAAGGAAAGAAAGTATAAAATGGATAATATAGGATATTTTAATCAATATTACTTTCACGTGTTTCGGTCAGGAGTTTATCCATGTGTACATTATTCAAACTATTATTATTTTTAAATAATTAAATGAAATGAAATAATAATAATAGAAAAAATGTAGAAATGTTCCGCACACAAAGAAAATTCGACCTTCATCAGAGTAAATCATTATTTGAAATGAAATACGTTGGAAATATATATATATATATATATATATATATATATATATATATATATATATATATATATATATATACCGTTTGCAATTGCTTACAATCATGTGATCTCATGTGCCGAGTATGTCCGGATTTGGACAAACAATTCTTACGCGTTTCTTAAAAACTTGTTCAAGCTGAAGTCAAGTTCTGTTTCTGAAGTGTTTGTTTCAAGATGAAGTGTTCGACTGAAACTACTTCAAATGATTTAGAACATCATTGTAGACTATTTTTACCAAACCGTACCATGTGCACGCACACACACACACACACACACACACATATATATATAGATATATATATACATATATATGCTTATTTTTTTTTAGAAAAATTGCTTTATGATAATAAATTGTAGAAATATTCACAATGCAAAAAGAAAAAATAGAAAGGAAATGATTACTATTTTTACATGAAAAAAAAATGCTTGTTGGTGCGTGAACGTATAAAAGTGTGTGTGTGTGTGTGTGTGTGTGTGTGTGTGAGAGAGAGAGAGAGAGAGAGAGAGAGAGAGAGAGAGAGAGAGAGAGAGTGTGTGTGTGTGAATGTAAGATGGACAAAAAGAGGAAGTTTGAGAAAAACAAAAGAGAGATGAAAAGCAGAACGGGTGAGAGAGAGAGAGAGAGAGAGAGAGAGAGAGAGAGAGAGAGAGAGAGAGAGAGAGAGAGAGAGAGAGAGAGAGAGCACAATGTATCTTTCCTATGTTACCCTCCAATAATGCAATCTTCCGTTGTCATGGTTACATTGATATGCTTCGATAATGTTGTCGAAACAAAATAAATTAGGGAAACTCCCGTGACATAACAGGTAGCAAGTTGAACTCGCAAGCCATTGTTAGTGGGTTCGATTCTTCACGCCTTGTGTCACAACCATATCTAAGCTTAGAAAATAACTTAATAAATAAAAGTACGAACAGGTTGGTTGGCTGGATTTTTCGGCACGTCAACCCTCTTATTCGTTCTTGTTGGATATGCAATTTTTTTTCAAACTCAATTCTTTTAAACATATTTGATACTCATTTTTCTATATATTTAACCCGTAGATGGTACCTTAATAGGTACTACCATTTCAGGTCAGGGTGTACCCGGGAGAGATGGCGATAAAGGGGTACTCCACACTTCCCAGAGTTCCAGAATTCGAACTTCACCACTAGATGCAATTTAACGTCATACTCAGGAGATTAATACCCTCTACCACAGCCTTCTAGCACATATATATTAAAAAGAGTTGGGGTTTGCCATAGGGGCAATAGAGTTGGGACAATCATATAGGTGCTAAGGCTTGACGGAAGGGATTAAACAGAAATTTAATATAGTACACACACACAAAATTACACACATGCATACGTAAGTTCACACACACAAAATTACACATATACATACGTAAGTACACCGACACAAAGTTATACACATGCATAGGTACACACACATACAAAATTACACACATACATACAGGAGTACACACAGAGAATTACACGCATATATAAGTAAGTACGCACAAAAAAATTACACGCACACATACGTATACACGCAAAATTACACGCACACATACGTGCACACACACATACACACAACATTACAGAAATACACATGTGCACACACACACACACACAATTACACATACATACGCATACGCACAAAATCACACACATACATTCATATACACAAAATTACACACATAGATACGCACACATACTCAAAATTACACACATACATACATACATACATATATACATACACACAAAATTACACATACATATGTACGTACAAAATTACACACATACATACATACACACATACGTACACAGAAAATTACACACACATACATACATACATACGTACACACAAATTACACACACACATACATACATACGTACACACAACATTACACACATACATACATACGTACACACAAAATTACACACACACATACATACATACGTACACACAAAATTACACACTTACACATACATACGTACAGAAAGAAGATGCGTATAATCAATCTAATCGTATAACTAGCAAGAATAAACGTTCTCCACAGGGCCCAAGTATTTAAGTTTTAATGTAATGCAGTATAGAAAAACGAACGAAATTAAATACGAACGCATATAAAAAAGTTTACACTTAATTTAATTATATTTTAATTGATTTCTATATAAAATCATTGATAGGATTGATTTTAATACATTGGAGAATAAAACAATAATATTAGAGATCAATATCACCAAGTAATCATGTATAAAACCCGGTTTTGTTAAAACCAGTATGGAAATTAACCACAACATATATTATGTAAACCTTTATTTCTTAGTGATAAATAAGACTTCATATAATTCACACACACACACACACACACACACACACACACACACACACACACATATACATATATATATATATATATTATGGAAAAGATGACTTACCGCTGAATATGGTCACGGTGGTTGATGTGAAGTTCATAAAGGTAAGACAGTGATATAACAAATAAAAAAGTGCTCAATACGTTGGTAGAGCAAATTTATTTTAATATAGGTCCAAGTGATAACCTACTTGAGTTTCACCATGTTGAGGATCTTCAGGGTTAACTCCACTGTGTAAATCAAGACGTTGGTTGATTGTAGACAATTATATGTATGTACCGTTCATAGCAAAAGACACATGCATATAATTGTCTACAATCAACCAACATCTTGATTTACACAGTGGAGTTAACCCTGAAGATCCTGAACATGGTGAAACTCGAGTAGGTTATCACTTGGACCTATATTAATATATATATATGTTGTATACCCTACTTTACTTACTTACTTCTTCTGTTCTTCTAGCGTCTCTTCTATCGCCTGGACTTCTCTTGGGGACTTCGTGTCTGGTCTTCCATTGGGGATTTCTCTTTATCAGAAGCCCTGTGTCATTGGTAGTTTTTAAATAATAACACAAGACTTCGATTTACTTAGATCACCTGCGCAGATCGAGTCGGAGCGTGAAATACACGACTCACCACCGTCGTGGTTTCTCGCCGACTGACTAAAAATTATTTCTAATCTAAAACCGAAAGAGGGCCTTCTCCACCGATTCTCACGGTATCCACCGGAAGGTTAGGACTGAGGTCAAGCCTTGTCACTCAAATCTTTCAAGACCGTGGGCTGCAACTTATAGCAGCCATTTTGATTTCTACACTACTGTACACAAATATTAACAATCTAATAATTATGTAACATATATATATATATATATATATATATATATATATATATATATATATATATATATATTGTCACATGTCGATGATCGACACCATCTTTAATTCTTCTGTACCTATTATATTTTAAGACATCCATCATCTTCAGCAATCGCATTTAAACGATAACCTTATAACGTTTAATACCAAGTTGTTAAGAACTCAAGACACCGTATCTTAAATTCAGCTTCGGGCTATCATAATCGGGAAGAAAATTGATCAGGGACATAATAAAACGGCACCGGAGTGCTTCTTTCGCCCAACTGTAAAGCCTTCATTTGCATATCGTCACAGTCGACATACTGCCTGAAACGGCCATTCACGCCTCGATAAACCGCGCTGATTGTGTAACGTGACTTGAGCGAGAAATTGCGAGAAATTGCGAGAAAGTGCAGAAAGAAATCATGTACTGTGGCTTGCCAAGTTAATGATTTCTAACCTATTTGTATTTTTTTTGTTCCTTTTTTTACATTTTTTAATTTTTTTTATTTTTTCAGTCACGATTCATTTTTCGTAGCGTATCTCCTCGAATTCATGGGTAGACATTTTTTTCTTTTTAAGATTCGCCAAGTAAGCATATAACAAAAACATGAATAATGCAACATGCGAAATTTCTTTTGTTGCGACCGTAAGGCGTCACTAACACAAATTCCTTGCCTTTTTTTTAACGACCGTATTATCACTGACAATGAAGAGCTAACAATTCTTTCAGCGTTCGGAATACAATCGATTGTGCGTCATGAATAAAGATATTCCCTTAACTGGATTAATTAAATAATGACTCCATTTTGGGAATTTGTGAAATAATTTGGATTCTGTTCTTAATCCAATGAGAAGATAGATTAAATCTATAATTCCTACAATTGTTCGTAAAATGGATTAAATATTAATAATACAATATGCCTTAAAATGAATTAAATGCTAATTATAAATATGCCTTAAAATGGATAGAATATTAATTGCGCAATATGCATAAAAATGAATTACATATTGATTGTACAATAGGCCTTAAAAAGTGTTGGAATTATTTTGGATATATATATATTTATCGACAGGATGTGACACAAGGTCAAATTCTTAAGCGGAGTTTAACAGGTTTGAATTCAGAGTTTTCCTTCTCCTAGACCGGTTGCTTAACCAAGGTTAAAGAGCCCAGTCTGTCCATACTATTTAGCCATAGCTGTAGGTTGAGTAGGATTCATACCTTTCCCAAGGGTATTAGCGCTAAGTGAAATGCAATTACCACGTCCAGGATTTGAACTCGATGCGACGAGTCCATTTCCTATGACTTTAACCATTACACCAAGCGCTTCCTACTCTTATTTTGGATATAATGTGTGCTCTAATTCCCCGCCTAGATTTATAGACTAGGCGAGATTATGTGGTCTATTCCTTAGCCAATCACTGACCATACTGCGTGGCTGATACATTACTTAAGCACTGATTCTTTCACAGTATACTTGCGACCATTGACGAAGGAACTTAGGTTTCTTTACCCGAGAGGATTGCCAAAGGATTCATTATCGGAGGACTCTTTACCAAGGATCCAATTCCACTGGACAAGCGCTCTTGCTTGAAGGTCAAAGGATCGCCGATAAAAACTTAATAAAAAGCATTAAATATAAGTTATGCCAGGCCTGTCAATCTGAGTAGCCCCGTAGGAGCACATGGATTACATATGATTGTCATGAAGGCCGCATGGGTTACATATGTCTATCTTTATGACCGCACAGGACAACTAAGTCTTTAAATCCTACTTTTACAATAACAGAACAAAGTAATCATTGTTCAATATTAACGGTAAAATATGCATTAAAATAGATAACATATGAACTGTACAATATGCCTTAAAATGGATAACATATGAACTGTACAATATGCCTTAAAATGAATAAAATATTAATTGTATAATCTTTAAATGGATTGAATATTAATTATATAATAAGTCTTAGACTGGATCAATATTAATCTTTCAATATATCTTAGAATAGATTAAACACTAATTATGTCACTAACATGTCATAAAATTGATTGATTAATTAAGAGATTGATTTTCAAGGGCCTTGAAACAATTTAGGCTCTGATATATTGATCTGACCTTTCAAATATAATCAAACCGGCATTTTAATGATTATTCTGAAGACTATTAAAGATTTGATTCCTAATCTTAAGTGATTAGTGTAACAATAAAGTTAGGATTGAAATTCAACATTTAAATAGAATGTTTAAAAAGAGCTCCTACACCATGTATATATATATATATATATATATATATATATATATATATATATATATATATATATATATATATTGTTAAGAATTAATGCAAAAATGAACCAACGAATATGATAAAAAAATGAATGAAATAAATAGAATAATTGAAAAAAGTATTTCCGGAGGACCTCCCCCAAATGAAAATAATCTATTAATAATGGAGATTGTCTCTATTTCTGTCTGTAACAAAAACTACGTCATAGCTCTACGTCACAGATTACGTCACAATATTCTTATGCTATATACACCCAAAATTTGAGTAAGCAATTTTAAAAATTGTTTTTTTACTCTCGTCCCTTTTTTTACAGTAACAAGAAGTTAACTAAAAAGTTTACAAATAAATAAATACCAACGATTTTGTGGAAAATTTATGTGGAAAATATTCAAAATAATTGTTTGATTATTACATGCATGCAACATTTTATTTGAGGGGAACGGGCTCAGTTTTAATTTCAATTTGTTTGTTTTTGTACTCCTTTAATAAATATAAGGATTTGTCTTATTTATGATACAAACCCTCTGACATTGAATTTTTAACTCCCACCCTTTCAGGCAATGTCTTTCAAAAATTATTTTTTTCTGCTGTTAGTAATAATAATATCTTTTGAGAGAGACCATTAATAGAAAAAAGCCTTTCACATTGTATGGGACTCTTTATCGAAGCATTGAATTAATTATCATATAAGATATTGGAGAGGATAAAATAATGTCTTACCTTTGTAAAGTTGTGTTGAGAAATAAACTTTGTAAAGTTATATTGAGAAGTAATTCGAATTTTTTCTGTCTAATCTTGTCTATCCTATTTCCGTTGCAACTGGATATTTTACGGAATCTCTCTCTCTCTTCTCTCTCTCTCTCTCTCTCTCTCTCTCTCTCTCTCTCTCTCATATATATATATATATATATATATAT
>CM042165.1:66258802-66288802 GCA_023376005.1 Doryteuthis pealeii
TTTTGTTCCTCCGAACAATTTCGCGTTCACTGCTTACCATTCTCGAAGAAAGCGAGTCTGCAGAGAAAAAGAATGTGTGCGGTGTTGGGTATTGGAGAAGGTCGGTGAAAGAGGTTGGAGAAGAATCGCATTGCCTAATTGCACTCGTACCAAATATTGGTTCTGGCACAAAAAGGGATAAAAATACAGTGCGGAAAATAGCGTCTCGTTTGTAGTTACAAATACATATATGCAAGCAGACGACAATTACACACCTGTAGGACATATTTGAACAGATATGTCAGTACTTAAAGCATCGTGCAGAAAACAGAGAGGTCTAGAGTCCATTCCTTAGTTCTGTTTATATCAGTGTAATAATTATATACTAGCATGACCTGTGGATATAACACAGTATGATACTTTAATTATTACAACGTTTGATATGTTTACTTAGTAGCTTGTAATAACAAACGATAACACCGATAGACTTTGGAAAGTTTTATTCTACTTTGAATAATTGATATACTTACTGAGAGTTTATATTGTCTAGCATTCACTAGAGAGTTCTCAAAAGGGGAGGTAATCATAAATGATAGGGGAGATAACTCTCAATTAAAGGGCTATTGCAAAATAGTTAAATATGTAAAAAGTATAATAATCTTGATGTAACTCTCATTCACTCTTTTTTTCTTCCGCTTTTCCCTTTTTCATTATGCTCGATTGAACCATCTTTTTCTCTGCTCTTTTGAAAGATTTTGGTTACTATTCCTTATTTTGTAATTTCCATGCTTCTAATATAACCAAAAAGCTTCAGAATCATACATCATATATATATATATATATATATATATATATATATATATATATATATATCTTTGGAAACTGGTCACAAACACCTGTCCCTTATATATATATATATATATGTATATGAGAGAGAGAGAGAGAGAGAGAGAGAGAGAGAGAGAGAGAGAGAGAGAGAGAGAGAGAGAGAGAGAGAGGCGTGAAGTAGGAGAAGGAGAGATAGAAATGGAAGAAGACAGGGGTAGAGGGGGAGAAATCAAGGGATATATATATATATATATATATATATATATATATATATATATATATATATATATAATCTTAAGTAAACAATTCACACGTTGTAATAATTAGCCGATCTTAACAATGCTGTAGTTTTGATGGTCTCGATTCTTCCAATTCACCCAAATTCTTTTTCAGATCTTTGGGTACCGTTCCAAAGGCACCAATTACAATTGGTACGACCTTCACCTTCATGTTCCATATTAGCATTAGCATATATATATTCGAGCAAATGTTTTAATGTAATAAAATATATTCAATTAGAAAGGCTAAGGAAACTAAATAAAGATGCATATAAAAATAGTTGAAACAATGGGGAAGGGGGTATAATAGAAAAATAGAACAATTGAAACTTACTCTTCCATCACTCCCGTCTTTCATTGCTAATTCTCCCAATTTAACTATTTAGTTAAAATAGGAAATAAAGAATAAAATTACAGTTATTTCTTCTTGTTAATGGATTTCTTTTAAGATTTATTGAAGAGAAAATTAGAATTAATTAAGACAAAATCAAACAATTAGAATTCAATAATACTAAGCACATATTTATCAAAATCTAATTCTTAATATCAAAATACAAATTAGCCTCCACGTTTACAATATAAACCTCTATTTTGTTTATATATAAATACAATTGCATGTTATTAGTATATAGATATGTCCAACATATCTAACTTCGGTTTCGACCGGAGGGTCCAGTGGCTTCGGCCCTGGACTTTACAAGCTAACATCGTTGATCCCATGGGACCATCCCCTCAGGCAACACCCGTCCTCTCGATTTAAAGGGGTAGAATT
Source organism: Doryteuthis pealeii (assembly GCA_023376005.1). Taxonomy (NCBI): domain Eukaryota; kingdom Metazoa; phylum Mollusca; class Cephalopoda; order Myopsida; family Loliginidae; genus Doryteuthis; species Doryteuthis pealeii. The sequence goes on from CM042165.1 coordinate 66,260,660, forward strand.
TATTTCCCAGTGCCTGAGGCGCCCCCTTGAGTGGGAATGCCGACGGGATCAACGAATTTTTGCACCCGCCACCCATGAGTCTCGGCTTGCGGATGGTCGCACATTAATAGGGCCTTGTGCCCAAACCCGTACACATGGTGTACGTGGTAAATATCCTAGTATGTAGATCCGGTCAACACCGGGGGTGCAGTGGCTTCGGCCCTGGATCTTTACGAGTTAATAGCGTCGATCCCAGGGGACTATCCCCCCAGGCAACACCTGCCCCCTTGATTTAAAGGGGCAGGGCTGGGTTTATTGCCCAGCGCCTGAGGCGCCCCCCTTGAGGGGGAATGCCGACGGGATCGACGCAATTTTTTCACCTGCCACTCCATGAGCTTCGGCTTGTGGGTGGTCCCACGTTAATAGGGACTTTGTGCCTGACCCGTACAAGTGGGGTACGCGGTAAATATTATGTAGATATGGTCAACAGTATTAGTAATGTAAAACATTTTTTTTAATAATTGGGATTTAGATACAAATAAAATAATGGAGAATGTGACGTTAATAAGTAAGGGAACTGTGACTTATGTAGGAATATAGTTTCGTTTACAGACAGACAAACACAGAATCTCCATTATGATAAGATTTTGACGAGTTTTATTTAGATTTCCTTGTTACAACGCCCCTTACCATTAGGGAAACGCTTATTTAGGTTTAACATGAAATAAAACTGACAGCGAAAGCTCATAACTAAAGAATCTTTTTTAAAGAGATCGTCGCGCCCAAGACTAAAGATCTATGCCTCATTTCCCTACATTACCAAAATCTTCGAATCACAATTCTTTGTTTTACCAAAAGGGCCAGACACAAGTTGGGAATTGTAAATGTCTGCGAAGAATGGTTTGGCTGATTCCTTTTTTTTTTATTCCTCATTTTATTTTATGGTCACTACTTGAGATGTCCACGCCATCGACTGTCCACAGTATCTCTCTCTCTCTGTCTTCGGAGAGTTACCTCCCTTCGTATCCCCCTCTTTCTTTTTTTTGTATTAGTAATGGAGGGCGGTTATGGCGGCTAGCAATTCTTATTGAAATCTGGCTTGTTTGTCTGTCTTTTTATTGGTTTTTATCACGTATTATTGGACGAAGGGGACTCAGCAACATGTGGAGACAAAAGGAACTTTGAAGTCGGTCATCGGCTTTATTGTTTTCATTTTATGTCTCAAGAAAATGACAGAAGGCTTTCAGCTAGTCGAGATGTCGCCTGGCCGAAAAGACGGTACGAGTGTATTCAGCCATCCAAAACATTAGAATTGGCCAGATACACGTACACAAGTGTTACAGATGAATGAGCACACGCAGAAAAGACCTCGTTTAGCGGCACTATGTTAGCGGTTTAATATGTCACATACTTTTTGTCTTAATCACTCTCTGTCTATTTCTTCGTCTGGCTGGCTGGCGGGCTCTATGTATGTATGTGTGTATGTATGTATGTATGTGGGGAAAGGTAGACAAACACGGGATGTCATGGAAACTGGATGTTTATTGTCGACGTTTCGGTCTGTTAGACCTTCTTCAGGATATGGATATAGTTCTTGCTTCAATGGACATTCTCAAAATGGTGAAACAAGAGGTCGTCAGTATGTATGTATGTATGTATGTATGTATGTATGTCTACATATGCCAAGATCTCACTTTTCATATCTATCTATCTATCTATCTATCTATGTGTCTCTTCATATTTTCTTTCTTTCTTTGTTTTGCAATCTATCAATATCTGTTCATGTCTCTTCATATCTCTGTCTGTCTGTCTGTCTGTCTCTATATATAAGATGGTCACATTTTTTCATATCTATCAATCTTTTCTTTCTTTCTCTCACTTTCTTTTTTTCAGTCTGTTCATATTTGTCCTCTCTTTGTCTCTGTCTGTCTGTTTGTCTGTCTGTCTGCTTCTCTCTCTCTCTCTCTCTCTCTCTCTCTCTCTCTCTCTCTCTATATATATATATATATATATATATATATATATATATATGTGAGGTATGTAAAAATGTATCGAGATTTTTGTACATTTTGACACATGTTGTATTCTGGAAAATTTTTATATATATATATATATATATATATATATATATACATATATATATTTATGTATACATATATATATATGTGTGTGTGTGTGTGTGTGTTTGTGTGTAGCGTCGACATTACCATCAAGAATAATTATTCATCATTTGGAACACTTCCTTTTTCTATATTTTCACACACACACACACACACACACACACACACACATGTGTTCACGTCTATCCATCTATCTATCTAATTCTGTTCACATCTATCTCATTCTGTTCACGTCTATCTATCTATCTATCTATCTATCGATCTATCTATATATCCATCTATCTCATTCTGTTTACATCTATCTATCTCATTCTGTTCATCTCTATCTATCTATCTATCTATCTCATTCTGTTCACCTCTATCGATCTATCGACCTATCTATCTATCTATCCATCTATCTCATTCTGTTCACATCTATCTATCTATCTATCTATCTATCTCATTCTGTTCACCTCTATCTATCTATCTCATTCTGTTCACCTCTATCGATCTATCGACCTATCTATCTATTTATCCATCTATCTCATTCTGTTCACCTCTATCTATCTATCTATCTATCTATCTATCTATCTCATTCTGTTCACCTCTATCTATCTATCTATCTATCTATCTCATTTTGTTTACATCTATCTATCTCGTTCTGTTTACGTCTATCTATCTATCTATCTATCTATCTATCTTATTCTGTTCACGTCTATCTATCTATCTATCTATCTATCTATCTATCTCATTCTGTTTACAAATATCTATCTATCTATCTATCTATCTATCTCATTCTGTTCACGTCTATCTATCTATTTACGTAAGTTCATCAATAAACCCGCTACCTAATAATGAAAGTTTTAATGAAGAAAACGTTTCCTTTACCCCCCCCCAAACTATTTTATCTTTCAACCTAAAACACCCCCCAAGCCCCTGTCAATGGCCTTAATTCCATGTTGAATTAGTTAATTAATCCCACACATCAAACATTAAGCAATGAAAAATCTCTTCCAAAATCCAGCCAATAAACTACGCGCACAGATCTTGCAGACAACACCAATGCCATCACTTATCTATAAAATTCTCCGACCGACTCGCCCCCCCCCTCCACACACACGAACAATAGACGATGATGGCAAATTAAGCTTCGGCCTAATTAATTGAACAATGTTTGAAATCCAAAGTAAAAAAATAAAAAAAATAAAAAAAAATAAAAAAATAAGAAGAATTATTAAATCCAGGCTTCGTACTTTTGAACTTGTACTTTTTGGTGCATCCGACTCGCTGGTGAAATTCCAGTCAATATACGCAGCAGCCTACAAGACAAAGCGCCGATATATTTTTTCTTCTTTCTTAAAATTCAAAATCGATAAATACGAAGTTAATTGCAACAATAGGCGCTTAAGATTACGTCGATATTAAAGCAGACATCTAGAAAGAGGTTGGTTCCGAAGTGAACATTATCATTTTGATACTATATTCAAATGTAGAATCAGAACGACACGAAAAGTTAAAAATTTCTGCTATTTCTGGCAGCAGCTCTTAGAAATTCATAGCGTGAATTAAAAATAGAGAGAATATTATGTCGATAATTTCTGAAAAGTGAATAATTAGTGCAGGTTAATCTTCCGTTATATTTCAATTTTATTCATTTCTTTTTTTCATTTGTTTTTTAAATTGTTTTTTAAAAATTTTTTGACGAGTCTTCATACCTTTATTTCTTGCTGTCTTTGTTTCTTTGTTTCTTTTTTTAGTCTCTATCTTCTCAATGTTTTTCTTTCTTTTCTTTCTTTTTCTTGGTTCTCTACTCCTTCAGTTATTCATTTCTTTCTCTCTCTCTTTCTTTCTTTCTTTTTCGAGTTTCTATCTCCTCAGTGACTCTCATTCTTTCTTTCTTTCTTTCTTTCTTTCTTTCTTTCTTTCTTTCTTTCTTTCTTTCTTTCTTTCTTTCGTTCTTTCTGTCTTTCTTGGTTCTCTACTCCTTCAGTGACTCATGTCTTTCTTTCTTTCTTTCTTTCTCTCTTTCTTTCTTTCTTTCTTTCTTTTTCGAGTTTCTATCTCCTCAGTGACTCTCATCTTTTCTTTCTTTCTTTCTTTCTGTCTTTCTTGGTTCTCTACTTCTTCAGTGACTAATGTCTTTCTTTCTTTCTTTCTTTCTTTCTTTCTTTCTTTTTCGAGTTTCTATCTCCTCAGTGACTCTCATCTTTTCTTTCTTTCTTTCTTTCTTTTTTTCTTTCTTTCTTTCTGTCTTTCTTGGTTCTCTACTCCTTCAGTGACTCATTCTTTCTTTCTTTCTTTCTTTCTATTTCGAGTTTCAACCACCACATTGTATCTCATATTTTCTTTCTTCTTTCTTTCTTCTTTTCTTTTTATTGGTTTTCTGCTCCTTCAATGATCCATTACTATATTTATTTCATTTTCGAGTTTCTACTCCCTTAGTCTCTCATTTCTTTCTTTCTTTCTTTCTTTCTTTCTTTCTTTCTGTCTTCGTGCTGAATTTCCATTTCCTCGGTGACTTCTTTCTTTCTTTCTTTCTTTCCTTTCTTTTTTTTTGTTTTCTGCTCCTTCAGTGACCCAATTTTTTCTTTATTTCTTTTTCGAGTTTCTACCCCCTCAGAATTTCTCATTTCTTTCTTTCTTTCTTTCTTTCTTTCTTTCTTTCTTTCTTCTTTCTTTCTTTTAAAGTCTACTCATATATGTTCGAATCTCTTCAGATCTATCTATCTATCTATCTATCTATCTATCTATCTATCTATCTTTTTAGAAGATAGCTAGCATTATCTCCCCCTCTTTGTATTTCTGTCTCTCTATCTGTCTCTGTTAGTCTGTCTCTCTTTCTATATATGTGTGTGGGGGGAGGGTGTATTTGTTTATCTAGCAGGTTAGGTGTTCATGATATCTCTCTATATAACCCAGTCGGTAGTAGCGTCCGATTAGGAACCACAAAGTTCTGGGTTCGATACCAGCCCTCGCTAACTCAGCGTATGAGTAGCACAGGGATCTGTGTGGTAAAGTGAGGAGCTGATGGTAGGCGTGCCGCCCCTCCTCAGACGCCAAAACAATCTCTTTGGGGCTAGTGAAAACCGGATAGACTCCCACACTGTCTGGCTGATACCGACTTTAGGTCACCCCAACGATGACGACGATCTTGGGCTTCTCTATCTATCAATCCATCTATCCATCCATCCATTTATCTATCTATCCATGTGTCTATATATCTATATATCCATCTATCTATCCATCCATCCATCCACCATCTATCTATCTATCTATCTATCTATCTATCTATCTATCTATCCATCCAATATATTCATCTATCTATCTATCTATCTATCTATCTATCTATCTAGATTATAAGGTAGCCAGCTACGTAATTACATAAATGTTATGTCAAAAAGTAAAAGCAAAAAAACTATCTATCTATCTATCTATCTATCCATGTGTCTATATATCTATCTATCAATTTATCTATCCATCTATCTATCTATCCATCCATCTATCTATCTATCTATCCATCTATCTATCTATCTATCCATCCATCTATCTATCCATCTATCTATCCATCTATCCATCTATGTATATATCTATCTATCCATCTATCTATCCATCCATCTATCTATCTATCTATCTATCTATCTATCTATCTATCTATCTATCTATCTATCTATCTAGATTATAAGGTAGTCAGCTACGTAATTACATAAATGTTATGTCAAAAAGTAAAAGCAAAAAAACTATCTATCTATCTATCTATCTATCCATCTATCTATCTATCTATCTATCCATCATCTATCCATCTATCCATCTATGTATATATCTATCTATCCATCTATCATCCATCTATCTATCTATCTATTCATCATCTATCTATCTATCTATCTCTATCTATCTATCTATCTATCTATCTATCTATCGAGATTATAAGGAGCCAGCTACATAATTACATAAATGTCATGTCAAAAAGTAAAATAAAAAACAAAAACAAAACAAAACAAAAACAAAACATCGATTCGGCAATATATATATAGAATAAAAAAAAAAACTCCTTTTTAATCGTCCTTAAAACCGGTAACAAATGCACAAAATGGAGATTAATACGTACTCCTCCCCGTGAATTAAATCTTCTTGTCAGAAAAGGTTCTTCCCTCTATTTTTCTCCTTGTGTGACAACGATACCAGTTCTCGAGACGGTGACACCGTTGTTTTTATGGGCGATAAAGGTGGGTGGTTTTCGTATAACGGCTCCTTTCATTCATCCAATTATACATGAAACGGCTATCATTCAAATATGGCCGACTAAATCGTTTCGTTTCTGTCTTGAGCAGTCATTTGCTCTCGCTACCGCTGTGCGTTTCTACAGTCGCTTTTCAATCGACCGTACAGAGAAGCGTTCCCTTTCTTCCTTTCAGCTGCTTCGAACAGTTCAATCGTCCCTCTGTTCCCGCCTTCAATTCCCTGGTGCAGTCTAGCTTTTCATCTCTCACAATAAATTCCGACAAATAGCGAGACGCTGTTTGATGCTATCTGGGAGTACGTAAAAGATTTAACCCTTTAAGTCAAACCAGCCACTTTAATGTTTAATAATAATAATAATAATAATTCCAGCAGATCACGGGGCGAAGATGGAAGAAAACGAAAAGATAGACAAATGCCTGGACCTTGCCAGAGAATTGAAAAAGCTGTGGAATATGAGGGCGAAAGTGATACCAATTGTAGTTGGTGTACTTGGAACGATCTCAAAAAGCTTTGAAAAAAGACTGGAGGAACTGGAAATCAGAGAAGAATTGATGCCATTCAGACAACTGCATTGTTGCAATCGGCTAGAATACTCAGAAGAGTCCTGGAGACCTGAGGAGAGTTGTTTTCACTCTCTTCAGAGAAAGACCATCAGCTAACGCTGGTGTCAAAACCTATAATAATAATAATAATAATAATAATAATTGCAGCCATAAGGACAAATTACATAAAAGCAAAAATAGATAAGACACAACAGCAAATGTAGAATGTGTGGGGAAAGAGATGAAACTGTCAATCACATAATAAGCGAATGCAGTAAACTCGCATAAAGAGAGTACAAGACTGGACACGACTGGGTGGGAAAGGTGATTCACTGGGAACTGTGCAAGAAATTCAATTTTCACCAGTCAACTAAATGGCATATGCACAAACCTGAATCTGTCCTGGAGAATGAGACACACAAAGTTCTCTGGGACTTTGAGGTACAGACGGATCACCTAATCCCGGCCAGGAGACCAGATCTTGTCTTGGTTGACAAGAAGAGGAAGACTTGTCATCTCGTGGACTTTGCCGTCCCGGCTGACCACAGAGTGAAAATAAAAGAAACGAAAAAATCGATAAATACTTAGACCTTGCCAGAGAACTAAAAAAACTGTGGAACATGAGGATTACGGTCGTACCGATTGTGATTGGGGCCCTTGGAACAATCCCAAAGGGGTTAGAAAAGAGCCTGGATGAATTAAAAATCGGAGGAAGATTCGAGACCATCCAGACTACAGCATTATTGAGATCGGCTGGAATACTCAGAAGAGACCTGGAGACCTGAGGAGACTTGCTGTCACTCAGCCTCCAGTGAACCACCGGCTTCTGCAGGTGTGAAAAACTCGAATGGAGTGAAATAATAATAATAATTAGAACAAAGAAACTGCAAGACTATTTACGACTGGGTGGGAAAGATGATCCACTGGGAATTGTGAAAGAAAATAAACTTTGATTATACAACCAAATGGTATACGCACCAACCAATAAGACTCATAAAATCCTCTGGTATTTTGAGATACAAACGGATCACCTGACATCGACTAGGAGACTAGATCTAGTGCTAATTAATAAGATAAAAAACCCTGTAATCTATGGGATTTTCGCCATATTAAAAGAATTCCGTACATCGCAAATGCAGAACTCACAATATTATCATTCAATATAAATGCCAATATGTACGCAGACATGGTATTAGGGTAGGTCAATTTTTCACTTTTTAAAAATACCTAATCTTTGTTACTCATCCGCTGAGTTGGTGGCGACCGGTATTGAACCAGGAATATAATATATATATATATATATATAATATATATATATATATATATATATATATATATATATATATATATATATGAGGAAAGAAGATTGGAATGAATCCGACAGAATGTGGTAGGAATATGAGGAATGAAATGCTGACGTAGCTGAGTTCAAAAGTCCAGCGAAATATACAACACATTTTTGTCTGGGTTTTGTTTCTTTCATTCCTCATATTCCTACCACATAAATATATATATAAGAGAGAGTGAGAAATTGATAGATAGAGGAAAGAGACACAGAGATAAAGATTTTGGTTACTATTCCTTATTTTGTAATTTCCATGCTTCTAATAAAACCAAAAAGCTTCAGAATCATACATGGACTCTCTAACAACATTATATATACTAGCAAATATATGCACCCTCCGGGTGCAAGTATTTAAGTTTTAATCTAATAATATATTATATTAAATTAGAAAGGCTAATGAAACTAAATAAGAATGCAGATAAAAAGATTTGAAACAGAGGGTGGTATAATCGAAAAATAGAACAACTGAATCTTACTCTTCCATCACTCTCGTCTTTCATTGTTATTTTTTCCAATTTAAGTATTTAGTTGAAATAGGAAGTAAATAATAAAATGACAGTTATTTTATCTTGTTAATGGATTTCATTTAAGATTCATTGAAGAGATTTTTGCTTATATTCATTAAAATAAAACCAAACAGTTAGAAATCAATAAACTAAGCACATATTTATTAAATTTGATTTTTAATATTAATATGCAAATTAGCCTTCACGTTCACACTATAAACCGCTATTTTGTTGTATATATAAATATAATTGCATGTTGTTAGTATGTAGATATGTTTAACAGTATTAATAATGTAAAACAATTTTATTAATAATTGAGGTTTAAATAAAAATAAAATCATTGAGAATGTGATGTCAATAACTAAGGGAATTGTGACTTGAGTAGTAATATAGTTTCGGTTACAGACAGAAAAACACACAATCTTCATTATAATAAGATATATATATATATATATATATATATATATATATATATATCCTTGGGAAACTGGTCACAAACACTTTTCCCTTTATACATATATATATATATATATATATATTATGAGAGAGAGAGAGAGAGAGAGAGAGAGAGAGAGAGAGACTAATCAATTAAAGATCTTTTTGATTCTACATTGAATACATGCTTTATGGAAAATGTTTACTTCTCACCTGGTAGAGGAATATAAGATGTTATTGGGTTTGTTTTCATAACAGTTGGATTGCCTCGATCCATTTCCTTTATGAAGCAAGAGAGAATGGTCCAATCAAAAGAAAGAACTAGCAAACTATTGAATATTTTCGGTCGATTATTAAGACCGATTTACAATGTTGCGATAAACAGATCAATGGATAGGTAGATAGAAAGGGTGATAGATATTAAGTTGGCTTGAAAACAGGATAGATTTGTAAGCAGCTTTGTATGGGCGTCTTTGAAAAACAATAAAACTCATAGATAGATAGATAGATAGATAAATATGCGTAGACTGAAATAAACTGATAGATAATTAACGATCTGATATATATATATATATATATATATATATATATATATATATATGGGGGAGGGCAAAGCCCCCCACTTAAGGGACAGAGACACCACGCGTCTAGCCCATCTTTTGTGGGTGCTGGACTGAGAGAAAGAGAATTTTCACGGGCTGTTGTTTAAATACCCTGTCACCTATTGGCAAAAACATGGCGGCAAAGGAAGATAACTCTTTTGGACCCATGTTCATCGCAGCAGGGGCAGACAATCGCTACACCCTCATTCATTCTCTCATTTTTTTCTCTCACTCTCATTTTTTCCCTCGCCCCTTTCTTGATCGTGAACGACATCAAGTCTGGAAGTGTGTATATCTATGTATTAATACCCTTGTTCCTTAATCTTCTGACCGTTATCATCTTGCAACACCCTCTGGTTAAAAATGAGATCGTCTAGTGTTGCTTATCCGCCGAATTATAAATAATGGACCGTTCAGTTTTTATTATAAAGGTACAAAGGGAAGAAATAGGACATACTATACAGAAAAATGTAAGAAAGAAAGAGTGGCGAAGAGATAGAAAGAGAGGGGGTGAGCGCGCGGAAGTGGTAACGTTAATCTGTTTCAATAGAATATAATTAAAAGAAGAAAAAAAAAAAGAAAGAAAAAAAACTTCGAGACATGGATTTTGTCTCGAAGAGAATGAAAATTATGTCCGTTTTTTAAAAATATTTTTTGTTTGTAGTTTGTTAGAATTATTACCCCCCCCCCTTTCATGTCAGTCCAGTGGAGTCACGCGGCCAAACATGCGTAAACCTTTTTTCTACGTAAACAACATCCTATAACAGACCCTCAAAAAAAAATCCCCCCAAAAAACAATACAAAGATAGAAAAACAAAAACAAAGCGGTTAATTTTATGCAATTCTAACCACCACACACGTTTTAAAAAAAGAGAATATTTATTTTTATTTTTTTGTTTTTCGTTCCTGAGAGCAAAGAGAACGTACTTTTGCCCCTGGACACAAACAAACGTGGAAGAAACACTTAGATATTTATTAAGTTAAGGAAACTCGTCCAGCATTCTGAGTAGTTTAGAAAAACATGTTTACGTTTCTGAATAGAAAGAACGAACAAAAAAAAAATGTCTCATATTTTTATTAGGATACAAAAAAACGTCGTTAATAGAACTAGTGCAGTATTAATAATGCATTCGCCTCGGTTTGAGTTTAAGATCGTATATTTTAGCGAATCTTGAAAAGGCGCGAAGATTTGTAGATAGATAGATACAGGGGTAAGTATAAAGATACGGCGATAGATAAATAGATAGGCCTACAGGCACTCACTCACACACACACACACACACACATACACACACACGGACACACACACACGTATATGCGTACGTATATATATATATATATATATATATTATATATATATATATATATATACAAACACACACACATATATAGATATATATATACATGAACCGACTGAGAGGTATATATTAACAGAATGAGATAAATAGAAAGATATTAACAGACTGGTATATATGCGCACGCAAGCAGATGCATATATATATATATATATATATATATATATATATATATATATATATTTCTCTTTCTGTCTATTATATATATATATATATATATAAGAGATATATATTAACAGAATGAGATAAATAGAAAGATATTAACAGACTGGTATATATACGCACGCAAGCATATATATATATATATATATATATATATATATATATATATATATATATATATAACTCTCTCTCTCTTTCTCTTTCTCTCTATTTCTCTTTCTCTCTATTATATATATATATATATATATATATATTATATATATATAGAGAGAGAGAGAGAGAGATTGATATATAAATAGATGTGCGGAAACTTGGTTATATAGATATGTATGCACAGACTGAGGTAAGTGGATAGATATATAGGTATATATAAGACACACACACTATATATATATATATATATATATATATATATATATATATATTATATATATATATATGTGGACATCATAAGATAGATAGATATAAAGATAGATGTGCACATGACATGTGCACATGACATAGATATATAGAAACTGGGATAGATAAGTAGATAGATGGATAGATAGATAGATATATGTAGCAGTGTGTGTTACAACAAAGTATAAAAGCAAAACAATCTAAAAAGAAATGATTCTTCTTGAAGTAGAGCATTTGAAAAATTTGAAACCGAAAACATATTTTCCATCAATAAACATGGCGTATTATAATTGGTTTTCAAATCTTTTTTTTATCAGAAATGTATATTTGATATTTGCTTGGAATTATGTCAATTGGCTTCTATATCCACTGATCATAGACATAAAATCAATCATGAATAGTTATATATTGATAGTTTTGTTTGTTTTTTCTATTAAAAAACTATAACCTTCTGTAGCTCAAAAACACAAATAAAAAGAAACTAGATAAAACAACTGCAACAATATCTTATTATAATGGAGATTGTGTATTTGTCTTTGTGCAATCGAAACTATATCACTACGAAAGTCACAATGATGAGAATTTCTAGTTAACAAGATGGCAGGAGATTTTCATAACATTCATATTTGATATTAATTTCTTAAAATTTTGTTTCTGGTTTAACTCAGTCAGTAGAGCATCTGCCTAGGAATCACAATGTTCCCCACCAACTCAGCGCATGAGTAGCACAGCTTGGATAATCTGATCTATGCGGTAAAGTAGGAAGCTAATGGTAGGTGTGGTGCTTCACCTCAGCAAAAATAATCTCCTCCTTCTAGCACTAGCAAAAAGGGGATAGATTCCCTCACTGTCCAGCAGATACCGACAATATGCCATTTGACCAAATTTACTTACAGATGAAAAAAATAGTTTGGTTAGTTAATTAACAAGAACAAAACAAAACAAAAAAAAAAAACAAAGAAAAATTTAAATCTGAGAAAATTGCTTTCAATATAAATATTTTATATCTAAAACCTACAATAAATTTATAAAAAGCGCTCTATCTTCCGAAAACACACGCACACACACACACACACACACACACACACACACACACACACACACACACACATATATATATTATATATATATGAGTAAGAAAAGGTGGAATGAAAACATCACACAATGCTGTTAAGGAAGAAAACAATTTATAATATAATCATAGCTGATACTGATCAATATTTCGATTTTACAAAAATCATCATCAGAGCTCATTCACTGCCGTAGTTGTTTGGTTTTTCTTTTTTTTCTTCTTTAACAGCATTGTGTGATGTTTTCATTCCACCTTTTCTTACTCATATTGTCGGATTCATTTCCTTTCTTTTAACTTATATTTAATATATATATATATATATATATATATATATATATATATATATATATATATATAGCGCTCTTGAGTTCCATAGTAGGAATAATGAATTTTCTCCCTGTGACCAGCCATGCATGGAACAGAAATGTTTGCCCGTATTGCTGCCTAATGAAGGCCGTTTTCGCAAAAGACGATGTTCAATATAAGCAAACATTTGATAAATGCCAACGCATAAAGACGAAACTATCTAATTAAAATTGCTTTTTATGTTATATTGGCTAAACATACGATTAAAGCAATTTTAGATGGGGAGTTTGTTTAATGAAGCCTGCTAAGGAAAATGAAAGTGAAAGTAGATTAAGACAAAAGGCGGATTGTGCTAACAGCCCCGGACTCACAGGGATAATTAAAAACGACAATGTTTTTTTAAGGAATGGTAACTGAGATAAACAGATACATAGATCAGTATCTATCTATCTATCTATCTATCTATCTATCTATCTAGATATGATAAAGAAGATGACTTACCGGGGAATAAAATAACGAGTTAATCGTAATATCGACTGACTAAAATAATATTAACCGAATAAGCCAATGTTATAAAGAATATAAAATGCTCAATATGTTAGTTGAGCGGATTTTGTATTAAGGTGTATATAGACATAACCTACTCAAGTTTCACCATGAAGGATCTTCAGGGTTAATTATAATGTATTAATCAAGATATTGAGTAATTACAGACAATTCCGGAAGTGACTAATGCAATTATAATTAACCCTGAAGATCGGTTATGCTGAAACTTGAGTAGGTTATTTCTATATACACCTAAATATCTATCTATCTCATTGCGTTGTTGACTTTATGTCTTCTCTAACTTATATATATATATATATATATATATATATATATATATATATATATATATATATATTATATATATATATAGGCGGAGTGGCCTATTGTCGGTATCAGCCAATCTGCAAGTGAATCTTTTCTCTAGTGCTGAGATGGAGTGACAAATCTACCATCAGCTGCCCACTTTACTGAACAGATCCAATCATAGCTACTTATGTGCCGATTTGGCAAGGACTTGTAGTCCCGAAAAAGGATGCTCTACTCAGCTAAACCGACCTCTACGAAGAAAGTAGAAAGGAACTGGACACGCATATATATATATATATATATATATATATATATATATATGTGTGTGTGTGTGTGTGTGTGAGTGGGCGATATTGAAAAAGAAAGAATGGAATACTTGGGAAGGCAAATGTATCTCTCCCCTTATCTACAACCCTATCCAATATATATACACTTTTCGTTTGGTTTCTTTGTTTAATGGCATATCAACCTTTGTGGGTTATTTAACGCCAAATGTATCCTTGTAGAAAAACAGTTGTGATACTCTATAACCTATAGCTGATGGAGTAAGGAGCTTCATACATTGTCCAAGAGTATTAGTCTTAAATGAAGCCTTGCGTGTCTTTTTGATTGGAGTGATGACATGTTAATAGTAGTCGTCATATACTTATCTTCTGCTTATCCTATTCTCTTCGCTGCGATCTGGTTGTTGAATTTGATGTTGGACTGGATGGCATTCTCGCTGTTTGAGTCTGGAACAACTTGGGAACCACTTGAGGATATCTTGTTTCGTGTCGTTTATAGTTTTTAATGACAACACAAGACGTTCTTGTTTTGTTTAGTTGTTTTTTTCTCATGAGGCTGGAATCTGGTTGTTGGATCTGATGTTGGGCTGGATGACATTCTCGCTGTTTGAGTCTGGAACAACTTGGGAATTACTTGAGGATATCTTGTCTCGTGTTGTTCATAGTTTTCAAATCACAACACAATCCGTTCTTGTTATTTTGTTTTTTCTTGTGTGCTGATTTATTTTATCGCCAAGTTAAAATGCCTTGGGGAACAGACACGCATCTTGCGTCTTCTCCCTGCCACAGTTTTGTCCAGATTCACTCTCATTCTCTCCTCTCACTACCCCTCTTCCACTCTACGCCACTTTGCACATGTCGACCCATAAGAAATCGACACATAGCTTTGTGCTTCATCAAAATCTTTCCACTATTTTTATTGTATTTTTGTATTTTTCCACCTTTTTATAATACAAAGAAATGAACGTAATAGCGCGAGTTCGATCTCGCTTACTACAATATTACAGTCGAACACATTAGTCCCTACGCCACAAGGAATTCCCATGTGAAAGGAGGAGAGAAGAAGAAGAAGAAGAAGAAGAAGAAGAAGAAGAAGAAGAAGAAGAAGAAAACTGAAATATATGATGTGTATCCAATAAAGTTAAAGTATGACAAAGTCAACACAAATTGATGACGTTGTTTGAATGAGATCAATTCAAGAAGACGTCAATGTATCTTTATTGCTGGAAGACAAATATTGGCTCTGCGCATACGTCATATTGCTAACAATTGCAAATATTTTGATTAAAACACGACGCCTATGCTTCTTCAGAATTAAGAAAACGTTTTAAACATATAAAAGATTCCGTACACACTCGTGTATTCGTCGAATTTCGAAGACTTGGCTTTTAGGAAATATTTTACTTGGTATAAAAGATATTAAAGTTTTCATGTAACAAAATATTATATCGAACTAGCTCAATTGCCGCTTGATAGGGCAGCTTTTCTGCTAGTTAACTAATACAATTTGTTGCCATAATGTTAGTGATGTTTTGTTATAGATAAAATATGATATATATATATATATATATATATATATATATATATATATATATATATATATATATAACTTTCAAAGAAAGAAAAAACTTAAGAAACCGTCATTCTGTAATAGATTTATTTCGACCAAAAGCTCAAAAGGCTTTTTAAAATTTTTACAAATGTTTTTTTAAATCCTTAAGAGACTGGCCCCTTCAGACGTAGATCAAATGTGATCTCCGTCTGAAGAGGCCAGCATCTTAAGGATTTTAAAAAATTTTGTAAAAATCTTTAAAAGCCTTTTGAGCTTTTAAAGATTTTTAATAAATTTATTACGCAATGACGGTTTGTTAAGTTTTTTTCCTTTCTTTGAAAGTTAAATATTGCTCTGTATTTAATCTAATTTATTGATTATTATACATTGAGCTCTCTTTAGGGATTAATAAAAATCCTTGTATGAATATATGTTTGCACCTACAGGAGCATACAGTATGGCTATACAGTGAGATTTTGAGGATCCCAGATGGAATCATCCCAGTCATTTGGATACCTATATATATATATATATATATATATATATATATATATATATATATATATTTTAATAAACTTTATCTATAAAAGCAAATATCACTTTGTAATCTCGTAATTACTTCTGATCATACTTCTTGTTTTTATTAATACGAATTTCTTTTTCTTCTTTTTTAGGTAAGTGAATTGAGAACATTTTCAGTTTTTCAACGGGTAAGCGATTTCTCTTTATTTATTGATTTGAAATTTTGAAAAGGATTTTCAGAATAATCTTGATATTTCCAACCGTTGTCCACATCTTTAATGTGCATAAACACAATATTCAGACCACTGTAACCTCGGCTCTGTTTATGTGTTTTTTTAAAAATCACGTTAAAATAAGTCATCCTCAGACGATTACCTTGAGTTCAAACGTGGTTTCGGAGCTGAAATCGTTACCACTAGTTCAAGGGGTTCCAAGCAGCATAAATGCCATCAGACTTTTTGACAGAAATATGATTAGATATTGATATACAGAGTGTCAAAAAGTATCGAGATTTTTTGTACTTTTCGACACACCTTATATTCTGAAAAAAAAATAACGTTCCATTCATTAATTTCTTTTTTCAGAATACAAGGTGTGCAAAAAAAGTACCAAGTTTAAAGCTGTATTTACCAAGATAGAAATGAATGGAACATTATTTCTTTTCAGAATATACAGTGTGTCAAAAAGTACAAAATATCTCAATATTTTTTGACACACCTTGTATATTACCGTTAGATTTATATAGCTTGTACTTTGTAGACACCAAATATTTGAGGACAGGTTTTTCTTAGCATGAAAACAAATATTTAAAAAAAATCAAGATTACAATAATGTTTGCTATAAACCAATTATAAACAAAATCAAATTCCGGAAAATGTTTTTTTCAAAAAAGATCCCCTTATTTATTGATTGACTCCCGGATGTTTTGACTAGCTCATAATTTTGTCCATTAAACGTTTCTGGGATTTCTAAATATTTGGGATTATTCTTGTATATAAAAAGCCAAAATAAGGCAGTAAAATGCTTAGTTTATAATTTTGTTCTGCATTGCTGTGGCTTTTATTGATGTATAAAATAAAAAATAAAATAAAATTTCTCTTTCACTTTCATGATTTACAAAATCAAAACTTTAGCTGCCTTTTCTTCAAGTTCTTTTTTTTTTTGATCATTCTAATTATTTGATATTGAACCTTTTAGTGCAAGAGGTCAACTTAAACCACCCAAATATACTTAATACGTGAGGGTGAGAAGCAACTTTAGTCCACATTAATTTCAAATTTTGGATCTTGTGGGATATATCCTCTAAAAGTGTTTCCTGTTCAATATACCAAGGTCCTAAAATTTAAAAAAAAAACAAAAAAACAAAAAACAATCCCCCCCCCAATTTTTTTATTACTTCTAAAATTTTGGTAAGACATTTGTTTTTAGAAGTATCAGTGAATAAAAGGTTCTCTTATAAATACACTTATGTGATATACCCTCCCCCAATCCCAATAATGTATTGCAGTATTGTAATTGTGAACTTCCAATAATCTTTTAAGTTCTCTGTCAAAATGGTAAATGTTACATAAGAAGGAAGCTCTGTTTACTATTACACCCTTTTCAAGGAAATCGATTGGGATGGATCCTTTCATGAACCCGAACACTATCAGCTTGACCTTCTTTACTGACCAATAAATCTGGAATATATTATTTTCCAGTATTATTTGGATTATTCGGACTATTGTCCTCATCTTTATTGTTATCTGTACAACGTTTCGGTCTTTTTCATTTATTTCTTGTTGGACTCGAGAGCTTCTCAAACTTAGAAATCTTCTTAGTCAAACCAACACACACACACACACACCCACACACACACACACACATATATATATATATATATGTATTTATTGAAGTGATGTTTCCATGTATGTTTCTTATATAAATATTTTCATCAGCCAGTGACAAACATGAAATTAAACCTGCTGTATTCAACTGATGTCTGGCTGCTGAGAATGTATGTTCTTGTATGTTCTATTGTCGTCAATTGAAACATCTCATTTTGACGTCCATGCTATTCAAAGATGCTTAATATTATGGACAAATACCTGGATTTTGCCAGAGAAGTGAAAAAGTTATGAAATATGAAAGTCAAAGTGATACCAATTGTAGTTGGTGCACTTGGAACGGTCCCAGAAAGTTTGGAAAATCTGGAAATCAGAGGGAGAATCAAGACCATCCAGAATACTGCACTGCTGCAATCTGCCAGAATACTCAGAAGAGTCTTGGAGACCTGAGGAGACTTGTTGCCACTCAGACTCCAGTGAAAGGCCATCAGCTAACGCTGATGTGAAAAACTCAAAAGGAGTGAACAATAATACTTCCAGCAGATTACAGTGTAAAGGTGAAATAAAACAAAAAGATAGACAAATACCTGGACCTTGTAAGAGAATTGAAAAAGCTGGTGCACTTGGAACGCCCCCCCCAAAAAAAAGCTTATGAAAAAGATTAGAGGATCTAGAAATCAGAGGAAGAATTGAGACCATCCAGACAACAGCATTGTTGAAATCAGCTAGAATACTCAGAAGAGTCCTGGAGATCTGCGGAGGCTTCTTGTCACTCAGACTCTAGTGAAAGACCATCAGCTAACACTGGTGTGAAAAACACACGGTGAAATAATAATAATAATAATAATAATAATAATAATAATAATGAAAGCGAAAAGATAGACAAATACTTAGACCTCACCAGAGAACTGAGGAAGCTGTGGAACATGAAGGTGAAGGTATGACACCAACTGTAATTGGTGCCCTTGGAACAATCCCCAAAGATCTGGAAAAGAATTTGGGTGAACAAGAAATCAGAGGAAGAACCGAGACCATTCAAAATACAGCATTGTTGAGATCGGCTAGAATACTCAGAAGCGTCCTGGAAACCTGAGGAGACTTGCTGTCACTCAGCCTCCAGTGAACCATCAGCTACGGCAGGTGTGAAAAACTAATAATAATAATAATAATAATAATAATAATAATAATAGAGATGACTTTTTTGTCACTTTTCGTAGAAATTAAATGGTTATTCAGTTACAATTGATGTGGCAACCGGGTTGAAAAAAAGATAGCACATCCTTAGAATGGAAATAGATTTTTACAGAAATAAAAAAATAACGGAAATAATGAAAAAAAAGAATTAAGTAATAACGCTCCAAAATAAAAAAGACCAAACAAACAACAAAACAAAATAAAAAAACAAAAACAGCGAAAAAAAGAAAAAAAAGAGAACAAACAGTGTTTCAATGACAGAGAATTAAATTATATATTTTATACTAAGAAGGTTTTCTGTCTCTGTCTCTATCTCTATCTCTCTCCTCCCTCTCTCTCTCTTCCTCTCTTTCTTTATCTCTCTTTATATAATTATCGCACTATTTTCGTATATATTTCTCTCTCTCTCTCTCTTTATCTATTTATCTACTAATTCTAATCTTTTCATATATTAGATATATATGAAAAGATTACATACACTACATCTATATTTGTCAATCTGTCTGTTACTCTCTCTGCCCCCTCGCCCCTCTCTCTCTCTCTCTCTCTCTCTCTCTCTCTCTCTATATATATATATATATATATATATATATATAATATATATATATATATATAAATTTTACTCTCTTCATATCAATCTATCACATACTCTTGACTTCTATCTATCAATCTATTTATTTCTTCATATCTATCAAACAATTCATATATATTTGTCTATCTATCTATATATCTATCAATTAATTTTAGTCTCTACATTGCAATCTATCAAATAATTCATATCTATCAATTCATATCACCCAATGAAAAAATTCATATATATTTGTCAATTTATCTATCAAGTCACATCTATCTATCATTTTTAGTCTCTTCAGACCAATATATCACGCACACTTGTATTATATCTATCTATCTATCTATCTATCTATCTATCTAAGTTTGATCAGTGCCTATCTATCCATCTCAGTGTCTATCTATCCATCTCAGTTTTATCAGTGTCTATCCATCCATCTCAGTATCTATCTAACCATCTAATTTTTATCAGTGTCTATCTATCCATCTCAGTGTCTATCTATCCATCTCATTTTTATCAGTGTCTATCTATCCATCTCAGTGTCTATCTATCCATCTCAGTTTTATCAGTCTATCTATCCATCTCAGTATCTATCTATCTATCTATCTATCTATCTATCTATCTCAGTTTTATCAGTGTCTATCTATCCATCTCAGTGTCTATCTATCCATCTCAGTGTCTATCTATCCATCTCATTTTTATCAGTGTCTATCTATCCATCTCAGTGTCTATCTATCCATCTCAGTTTTATCAGTGTCTGTCTATCCATCTCAATGTCTATCTATCTATCTATCTATCTATCTATCTATCAGTTTTATCAGTGTCTATCTATCCATCTCAGTGTCTATCTATCCATCTCAGTTTTATCAGTGTCTATATATCCATCTCAGTGTCTATCTATCTGTCCATCTCATTTTTATCAGTGTCTATCTATCCATCTCAGTGTCTATCTATCCATCTCCGTTTTATCAGTATCTATCTATCCATCTCAGTGTCTATCTATCTATCCATCTCCGTTTTATCAGTATCTATCTATCCATCTCAGTCTCTATCTATCCATCTCAGTTTTATCAGTGTCTATCTATCCATCTCACTGTCTATCTATCCATCTAAGTTTTATCAGTGTCTATCTATCCATCTCAGTATCTATCTATCCATCTCCGTTTTATCAGTATCTATCTATCCATCTCAGTGTCTATCTATCCATCTAAGTTTTATCAGTGTCTATCTATCCATCTCAGTATCTATCTATCCATCTCCGTTTTATCAGTATCTATCTATCCATCTCAGTGTCTATCTATCTGTCCATCTCAGTTTTATCAGTGTCTATCTATCCATCTCAGTGTCTATCTATCCATTTCCGTTTTATCAGTATCTATCTATCTATCCATCTCAGTGTCTATCTATCTATCCATCTCATTTTTATCAGTGTCTATCTATCCATCTCAGTGTCTATCTATCTATCTATCCATCTCAGTTTTATCAGTGTCTATCTATCCATCTCAGTGTCTATCTATCCATCTAAGTTTTTATCAGTGTCTATATATCCATCTCAGTGTCTATCTATCTATCCATCTCAGTTTTATCAGTGTCTATCTATCCATCTCAGTGTCTATCTATCCATCTAAGTTTTATCAGTGTCTATATATCCATCTCAGTGTCTATCTATCTATCCATCTCAGTTTTATCAGTGCCTATCTATCCATCTCAGTGTCCATCTATCCATTCAGTTTTATCAGTGTCTATCTATCCATCTCAGTGTCTATCTATCCATCTAAGTTTTATCAGTGTCTATCTATCCATCTCAGTATCTATCTATCCATCTCCGTTTTATCAGTATCTATCTATCCATCTCAGTGTCTATCTATCTGTCCATCTCAGTTTTATCAGTGTCTATCTATCCATCTCAGTGTCTATCTATCCATCTCCGTTTTATCAGTATCTATCTATCCATCTCAGTGTCTATCTATCCATCTCCGTTTTATCAGTGTCTATCTATCCATCTCAGTGTCTATCTATCTATCCATCTCAGTTTTATCAGTGTCTATCTATCCATCTCAGTGTCTATCTATCCATCTAAGTTTTATCAGTGTCTATATATCCATCTCAGTGCCTATCTATCTATCCATCTCCGTTTTATCAGTGTCTATCTATCCATCTCAGTGTCTATCTATCTATCCATCTCAGTTTTATCAGTGTCTATCTATCCATCTTAGTGTCTATCTATCCATATCCGTTTTATCAGTATCTATCTATCCATCTCAGTGTCTATCTATCTATCCATCTCAGTTTTATCAGTGTATCTATCCATCTCAGTGTCTATCTACCCATCTAAGTTTTATCAGTGTCTATATATCCATCTCAGTGTCTATCTATCTATCCATCTCAGTTTTATCAGTGTCTATCTATCCATCTCAGTGTCTATCTATCTATCCATCTCAGTTTTATCAGTGTCTATCCATCCATCTCAGTGTTATCAGTATCTATCTATCCATATCAGTATCTGTCTATCCATCTCAGTTTTATCAGTATCTATCTATCCATCTCAGTGTCTATCTATACATCTCAGTTTTATCAGTATCTATCTATCCATCTCAGTTTTATCATTATCTATCTATCCATATCAGTATCTGTCTATCCATCTCAATTTTATCAGTATCTATCTATCCATCTCCGTTTTATAAGTCTATCTATCCATCTCAGTGTCTATCTATACATCTCAGTTTTATCAGTGTCTATCTATCTCAGTGTCTATCTATCCATCCCAGTTTTATCAGTATCTATCTATCCATCTCAGTATCTATCTATCCATCTCAGTATCTATCTATCCATCTCAGTATCTATCTATCCATCTCAGTTTTATCAGTGTCTATCTATCCATCTCTGTATCTATCTATCCATCTCAGTTTTATCAGTATCTATCTATCCATCTCAGTTTTATCAGTATCTATCTATCTAGGTTTAATCAGTGTCTGTCTGTCTGTCTGTCTATCTACCTGACAAAACAAGACCTACTTTTGTCTATCATTATTCACCACGAGTAGAAGATCATTAAAAAAAATCCACTGTCAAACATTTGATCTGTTATCTTTTTTTTTTGATTCGACAAATCAATTTCGCACTTTTTGCGCCAAATTCCCTATCGTTCGATTTTTCAACAATCGATTCTTTTATCGCATTTTATACAAAGCGTCAACACATTCTTCTCAATCACAACAACCGAGAATTTGTAATACCCGACAAATCTCCCCAGTCTTCTTCTTCTGTTGCTGTTGTTGTTGAATATGAATGAATGCCGTTTCTTTTCTCTTCCTTGAATTGATGACAGTAAAATCATTTACTCACATTCTGATCGATCGGGATTTTGTCTTTAAACTTGTAATTATTTTTCAAACCTCTCTTTCATTCATTCTTTCTTTCATTCTTTCTTTCTTTTTTCTTTCTTTCACTCTTTCTTTCATTCTTTCTTTCTTTCTTCCTCTCTTTCTTTCTTTCTTTCTTACTTTATATATACATATATATATATTCAGATCATTATCTATCTATCTATCTATCTATCTATCTATATATATATATATATATATATATATATATATTTGGGAGAATATGTGCTTAATTGAAGTCGAACCTAATTTTTGAAAGTTAATTAATTAACAATTAATTAATTAGGCGGGATTACCTATTTAAATGTAAGGCTAAACAAATCGAGAAAAATCAATCTCTGTATGTACATTTCGGCCTATTAGGCCTCATCAGCAGAGCTAATAGGCCAAAATGTACACACAGAGATTGATTTTTCTCGATTTGTTTAGCCTTATATTTAAATAGGTAATCCTGCCTAATCAATTTATTATTAATTAATTAACTTTCAAAAATTAGGTTCGACTTCAATTAAGCATATATTCTCCCAAATATTGTCGGCTGAAAATAGCCATATCACAAACATCGTCTGTTTGTTTACTTCTCATATATATATATATATATATATATATATATATATATATATATATATATATATATATATATATATATATATATATATATATATATATATATATATTCAGATCATTATCTATCTATGCATATCTCTATCTCATTCAGATCATTATCTGTCTATCTATCAATCTGTTGTTATTTTTTACCCTTAATTCTAGTACATCCCCTGTTTCTTTATTCCCCCCCCCTTCGTCCTTATCGCACTTGTAAAGAAAGAAGGGGTTAATGACATCTAATTCACCCGTGTATTCGCGTGTGCACGAGTTTGCACACGCGCGCGTGTGTATTTGTTTGTGTTCGTGTGTGTGCTGACTCATAGAGATGATCTACACTATAGATAACAATATTAAAAAGAATAAATCGTAAACAAGAGATAACTGACTGAAATACCCCCACCATGTAGCCATTTGTTTTAATAATCACTCTTTACAAAAAAGAGGTAGAAAAAAAAACGTAAATAAAAAGAGATAATAGACCATTTATATTTATCGCAGTTTTGACTGCTGTAAAACCCGGTTGAAATCAAAAACCAAAAAAACCCCGAAAACTATGTCAGAAAAATCAATGTTAGTTTCAAGCACAACTGGAATATCTAGTTATCGCTGTTAACGAACCGTTTAGCTACAAAAAATATCAAAACGTTAATTTTTTTCTTCTGGAAGGCGCAAAGGATGTTATAAAAACAATCTAGAATAGAAATAACGGTCGGTCAGTTCAAATGAAGTTCGTATAATACAATAAAGAACGGTTTAGTGTGTGTGTGTGTGTGTGTTTGTGTGTGTGTATATATATATATATATATATATATATATATATATATATATATATATATATATATTTATATATATACATATATACATCGCTGATGAGACTTAATAAAGTCGAAACAGTCTGTACGGTGTTCTGCATAGCGAGCCATCCTTTGCCGGGATTCACTTGTCAAGATTATTTTCTATAATTATCGAATTTTATGCGATACATGCATTATAATTGCCTTCAAGCAAAATATCAATAATAATAATAATATATATATATATATATATATATATATATATATATATATATATATATATATTGGAGTAAAATGAGGAAAGATACTCGCCAGTAAGAGAATTGATTTTTCCAACACAGGAGCTCATCTCATGTCCTGAAGAAGGCCACGAAGACCGAAACGCTATAGCGTTGATATTATCAACAAGAATAAATATTTATCCATTGTAACATCCCGTGTTTGTCTACATTTTCGATATAGATATATATATATACTTCATTCATTTTTTTCTCTCATATACAGTATTTCATTTTTCTCCAGATAGTCTCTATTCCCTATACCTTGAAAAAGGGTGAATGTTCACCCGAAATATCGGAATTGATCGATCCAGGGACAGAACAACAGTGGAATATTAAAATTCTGTTTTTTGTTCTGTTTTTTTTTTTTGTTTGTTGTTTTTGTTCTTTTTTCCAATGCTTCAAAATACCAAAAAAACAAAACAACACAAAAAACAAAACAAAACAACGTTCACAAGAACAAAGTATATATATATATATATATATATATATATATATATATATATATATATATAACAAACAAAAAAACATGATAAAACAGAAAACAATCGCCAACAAATACCACGATGCGGTGAATTTCGTTGGGTTGGTTTGATTTTACGGCACGTCAACCCCTTAGGTCATTTTATGCCGAATAACATTTGTTTTATTCATTATTTATGGCTACTCAGTTAAAAAAAAACACATTTTTAAAATATTTTGTTCTAATTTAACCCATAGATGGGACCCTAACCGGTACTTCCTCTCCGGGTCAGAGTGGACATGGGAGTAATTGCGATGAAGCGGCACTTCGTACTTCCCAGAGCTCCAGAACTGGAACTTTACCACCAGATAGTGTACCGTCATACCTTGCCCATTAAGACCCTCAAGCATATTTATGATCAAAGGGGTTTGGGTTTTTGTCTTGATAAAAGAACATCCGATGAGAGAGAGAGAGAGAGAGAGAGAGAGAGAGAGAGAGAGAGAGAGAGAGAGAGAGAGAGAGAGAGAATCGTATGGGAGAAACTCAGTAATCAAACGCAGTTGACTTCAGGTCCACGTTACCCTAATTTAGATTTACATGCCCTATCAACAATATATCTGAGGTGATGGTAAACCCTCATACACGAAAGCACACGCGTATTAATATACAAATAATAATAATAATAATAATAATAATAATAGTAATAATAATAATAATAATAATACACCGAGTGAAAGTGAAAGTGAAAGAAAGCGAAAAGATAGACAAAAACTTGAACCTTGCCAGAGAACTAAGAAAACTGTGGAACATGAAGGTGAAGATAGTTTCAATTGTAATTAATGCCCTAGGAACGGTCCTCAGGGGTTTAGAAAAGAGTCTAGATTAACTGGAAATCAGAGGAAAAACCGAGACTATGCAGACTACTGCATTATTGATATCGGCTGGAATACTCCGAAGAGTCCTGGAGACCTGAGGAGACATGCATTCACTCAGTCTCCAGTGAACCACCAGCTAAGGTGAGTGTGAAAAACTCTAATGGATTGAAAATAATAATAATAATAATAATACTAATAATAATATTTTTAAAGCTGCGGATGTAAAATAATTAGATGGCCTAGTTAGGTCGATTAATCCGGAACAAATTTTTTCATCGATATATCTTTTAAATGTCAGCCATTTAAATTAGAGAATATTTCTTATCAAAAGTATGTGACATTTTCAATAGAACAATATTAAATTGATGATATAGTTGGTTGGTTGGTTGGTTGGTTTTACATGTTAGGTTAGGGTTTCAAGTAACTACTCTTATTTAATGATATTAATCCTTTCTTTACACACAATAATGTGTTTTAAAATATTTCAACTAATACTTTGGTTTCAATTAATAAATAATAATAATCCTTTGTAAACAATTAGATGTAATAGTTATATATATATATATATATATATATATATATATATATATATATATATATATATATATATATTAAGCAGGTGTTATTAAACAACACGGAACATTTCTTCTTCATTATTTGTATTTGTATCGTTTCCAGTCTTCTGGCGATCTTTCTGATGTTAGGATCCAGTTGGAACCGGATTCTTCCCATACTATCAGCCCGAGCGCTTTCGACTCTTCTTCAGTCATCATCATGGGGTATATGATAAGCTGTTAGTTCGTTTTTTAGTTCTTTTATCTGTTTTGTTTTTAAATTAGAAGAGTCTACACACAATATATATATATATATATATTATATATTATTATTTATATTTTTGCTTGAAGGCAATTACAATATATCGCATAAAATTCGATAATTATAGAAGATAATAATGACAAGTGAATTTCGGTAAAGAATTATTCGGTGTGTAGAACATCGTACAGAGTGTTTCAACTTCATTAAGTATCATCAGCGATGTATACTAACGATTTCCTCCGACAGAAATCGAAACCGGGACTTCAGCAGGATAGTCAGAAACTATACTGCTTCGGTCACGATACAGCACGGGAAAATGCTTGCGAAATCAACCTGTCAATGATACTGATACGTCTCTACCATATGAGGTAAGGGGACGTTGAGTGAATAATAACAAACCCGGGCCTTATGCTCTTCGGCGAAGGAAATAAGATTTTTGGATGTTTGTTATATATATATATATATATATATATATATATATATATATATATATATATATTGTGATAATTACTTTGTAAACAAAGTAACTAATGATTTGAATCCTTTGTAAACATTTATAGCTCCACGTAATATATATATATATATATATATATTATATATATATATATATATATATTATTATCATTATAATATAGTAGCTCTTTTATAGATATTGAGCACTCTCCTAAAATACCACAAATATTGGCCAACCATTAACTCACAAGTGATATATAGTGATAACAATACAGTTTAGCTCAGTCGATAGAGCAGCGGCTCGGAATCACAAGGTTCCGGGGTTCAATACTGGCCCTCGCCAACTCAAAGCATGAGTAGCACAGGTATCTGTGTGTTAAAGTGGGGAGCTAATGGCAGGTATGGCACTCAACAACAGACGCAAACACAATCTCTTTGGTCTAGCGCTAGTGAATAGTTGATAGACTCCTTCGCTGTCTTGGTTATATCCACGATAGGCAACTCGGTCGATTTTATCTACCTTGCTTAAATAAAAGCTTATATATATATATATATATATATATATATATATATATATATATATATATATATATATGTGTGTGTGTGTGTGTGTGTGTGTGTGTGTGT
>CM042165.1:66298802-66301302 GCA_023376005.1 Doryteuthis pealeii
GTGAAGGGGGTGAGCGCGCGGTAGCGATAACGCTCATCTGTTTCAACAAGTAATTCAAGTTTCATTTGCTCGATTTTAGTTTAGTTTGTGACGCATGGCGGGAAGACTGTATATTTGCATGGCATTTAAAAGTAGACCTTCTAATATACTGCACTATATCCTGCTAAGAGAGAAGACCTAATATTAACTGACAAGAAGAAAATAAATTGTCTAGTTGATTTTGCCGGATCACAGACTGAAAATAAAATTAAAATACTTAGACCTTGCAAAGAACTGAAAAAAGCTATGGAGCATGAAGGTGACGATGATACCAATTCTAGTTGATGTTTATGGAACGGTCTTCAAAACCTGGGAAAACGACTGGAGAAATTGGAGATCTGACGATGACTCTAGATCATCTAGACCAGACATGTCAAACTGGCTGCCTGGATTACATATGTATGTCATGAGGGCTGCATGGATTACAAATGTGTGTAATGAGGACCGCACATGACAACTAAGTCTTTAATTCCTTTTTAAATGAATACACCTAAAAAAAATTTTATTGTTAAAACGAAAGGGAAAAAGAATATTACTGACCAAGTTCAAATAATAAAAATTACAATTGTCATTGTCACTCTCACTTATAGCCATGTGTTGAGTGAAAGCAGGAGAAGGCAACAGGAAAGATTCTCTTTTATTGACTGTTAGCTTCTTCCTTCCACAATTAAAAGAAAGATGTGTTGATAATACACTGTTTCTCAAAAAATATTGCCCTAATGAAAATAAACGATTGTTTTCGTATTATCTGCGTTATTTGTCCAATTGGACACATGGCCTAGTGGATAAAGGGGTTAGGTTAAGACAGTTCTAAGTGACAGTTATCTCTAGATTGCAGGTTCAATTCTGATCAAGGGCAGCTGTAACATAGAATAATAATTAACACAGCTTAACACCTCTGCCCCAGCTATGATTAACGGAATGAGAACAAGATATCACCGTGGACTGAATAAAGGTTAGGTTCAAATTCCGTGATGGATCCCAATTACGACAGGAAGGTACCCGAGTTCGAAAAGAAGGTTCCCGAGTCCGAGAAGGTTCTTGAGTTCGACAAGAAATACCTGAAGAAGGCCGGAGGGCACATCGGCCGAAACGTTCTACAGATAACAATCAAGATGAGGACAATAGTCCGAATAACACAGATAATACTAATCCTCATGCCTCATCTCAAACATTCAAAGAAACGATTGTTTTCGTTTAAAAAAAAACAAAAACTTTACGTTGAGATTTTTTTTTTATATAAGGCGTGTGTTAAAAGCCCACTTCTGTTTATAGACACGCCGGGAGCCATATGATCAAACTCTTGGTCAATCGCTGGCAGTACTCTGCTGCTGATACAATACTTAAACCGGAGCATACTGACCATAACTACTTTGACTTTAATTAACGACGGACATAGGATTAAATCACTGGACCTTTAACAATACGCAGGATAGGACTTAATTCGCTTACGAAAGGATTCCATAATTCAGGACTTACTTAAGCCCTTTTCAACTGGCCAAGGATGGCATTTAAAAACTTAACACTTTAAAAATCTGGGTTACTGTAAAAGAGCCGTATGGGAGCGCAGTCGGTGTGCGGGCTGCACATGTGTTTGCTGATGATCGAATGCGGCCCGCGGACTGCATGTTTGACATGCCTGATCTTGACCACTGATTTAAGATCAGCTAGAATACTGAGAAGCGTCCAGCGATCTACGGCGAGCTGAGGAAACTTGCAGATTGTGAAAAACAACCAGTTACAACTGGTGTTAAAAACTCGCAAGTCGTCGGGGTTGCCAGACAGCGAATGAGTCTATCCCCTTTTCAATACCGCTAGAGATTGTTTTGGCAGAGCGCCACACCTAACAACAGCTCCTCACTTTAGCGCGCAGATCACTGTGCTACTCAGACGCTGTGCTACTCAGACGCGAGGAGCCGGTATCGAACCTGGAAGAATGTGGTTTCTAGTCGGACGCTCTACCGACTGAGCTAAACCGGTCCTATTAGTTAGGAGTTAAATAATATTCTTCAATATTTCATTTTCTCTTTTGCGTATTATTAAAATTTCCCAGAATGCTTCAGGCTTCCTCTTATCCACATTATTCACCGTCATTCGTTTTTCGTTTGCGTCACTTCTTTCTCTTTATAGATTATTCCATTTCATTTCTTGTTTTACCTTAGCTTCATTTTGTTTTTTGTTCTGTCATTTACACTACAGTGAACACGTCAAATTATCCAATATGAAACGGACAAGAAGATACGGAGAGGGAGAGGGAGAGAGAGAGAGAGAGAGAGAGAGAGAGAGAGAGAGAGAGAAAGAGAGAGAGAGAGGGGGAGGGAGTGAGAAGGGAGAGAGAGAGAGAAGGGGAGAGAGAGAATGAGAAAATGTACAAAGATAAAGAGAAGAAAATAAGATACGGAGAGAGGGAGAGGGGTAGAGGAAGAGAAGAGAGAGAGAGAGAGAGAGAGAGAGAGAGAGA
>CM042165.1:66306302-66321302 GCA_023376005.1 Doryteuthis pealeii
TATATATATATATATATATATATATATATATATATATATATATATATGTTAGTCCTTTGTTAGTATTGGAGAATTGAGAATAAAGTGCTCGATTACTTTTGTAAGAGGTGTATTTATTTATTATAGTGTACAATACATTTAAGGTGCAATTGTTACCATTGGTTTCAAGGCAGAATGGTTGCTACCCTTCATCACGACAAAGCGCCTGTTAAGAAATACTTGGAATGTCCCTTTATTTATATATGTGTACGTGACTACCAACAAAAACAAAACAAAAAATGTTGGTGTATGTGTACCAGACTAAGTAATTTAGAAATAACTAATATATTGATATATACTAACAGGACCTATGGATATACCACAGTATGATAATTTAATTATTACAACGTTTGATATGTTTACTTAAGAGCTATTGCAAATAATTCAATATGTAAAAAGTATAATAATCTTGATTTAACTCTCTCTCTCTCACTCTATCTCTCTATTACTCATTTTTCTTTTTTCTTTCCTTCTATTCCTCTTTTCATTATGTTCAATTGAAACAGGTTAGCGTTATCGCTTCTACGCGCTCACACCATCTCTCTATATTTCCCCTACACTTTTCTTTAATTTTTTTCTATGTAGCATGTTCATTTCATTTCTTTCATTATAATAAAAACGGAATGGTCCATTATTTAGCCGAGGTGACGACACTCATAAGAAATAATAATTTGCGGATAAGCGACACTCATAATAAATAAATAAATCAGGAGTTTCACTTTTGCATTTCATCTTGGACGATTTGGAGGGTCTCATTTTTAACCAGATGGTGTTGCAAGATGATAACGGTCGGAAGATTAAGGAACAAGCGTATTAATATATAGACTAGCGGGAACTGTGAAATTTCCACGAAATGAAACAAAAATCAAGAGCAGTTAGTTAAGTCAGAAACGATCATTTGCAATTTCATTACATATAGATGAATCAATTGATGAAAACTCATACAAATTACATATTTAGAAAGATTAATTTCTTTTCTTTCTAATGATGTAAAAATTGTTAACGATTGGACTATAAATAGGCAATAAATTGCGATCTGAACGGCTTGGACTGCACTAAAATCAAAACTTCGCTGCTGATATCGCTGTAACAATAAGCAGGCAGAGACAATATTTTATTATCAGCAGGGACTGGTATACGGACAGTTCCGCAAATTGGGGGATTTTTGCTTAATTAATTAATTACACACCTTAATCACTAAAAATCGATAATCAAATTCGGCATGTTTCTTAGGTAGAAGAATATTAATATGTATACAAGATTTATAATTTGCGACAATAATACAAAAATAAATGTGACAAAAATACAACATAGAGTAAATTAGGGCAAGAGGCCTGGGTGACGCCTGCTTCAGAGGGCATCGGCCTCTGGAGTGGCTAGGTAATGAAATTAACAGCGTCAATCCCAGGGGGCTATCCTCCTAGGCAATATCTACCTCCTTGATTTAAAGGGGCAGGGCTGGGTTTATTGCCCAGCGTCGAGGGGGAATGCCGATGGGATCGATGCATTTTTGTGCGTGCCACCCATAAGCTTCGGTTTGTGGGTGGTTCCACGTTAATAGGGCCTTGTGCCTAACACGTACAAGTGGGGTACAAGGTAATTAAACCTGGGCGACACCAGATCAAAATTACCAAAATATCTTCCGTAATTCACAATTTCAATATTACAAACATTTAACTTATTTTTTTTTCATTTGGAGGTTTGGGGAATGTGGAGCACCCCTTCATCCCCATTGCTCCCTGTCCACTCTGACTCGGAGTGGTAGTACCTGTTAGGGTCCCATCTATGGGTTAAATAGAAAAATATATTTATAAAAATTGTATTATCCATTAAGAATTGATTTATTTCAAAACTTTATTGGCATTAAATGACCACTGAGGTTGATATGCCGTAAAACCAAACCAAACAAAACCAAACCAAACTTGGACAGTCTCATTTTGAACCGGAGAGTGTTGCAGGATGATAACAGACGGAAAATTTAGGAACAAGGATATTTATATATGGATTATTATTATTATTATTATTATTATTATTATTATTATTATTATTATCTTTTCCGTATACTGTTGATTTTTTTTTTCCATTTTTCCCTAACACACACACACACACACACACACGTGTTTGTCTTAAAAGAAAGAGTGAAACCCGCTGAGACTCATGAAGAAAATGGAATCGAAATCTCTTGTTGCGTTTTCAGGAAGGTGATCACCTGCTGCCGAAGAATTTTCCTCTCTTCCATATTTTGTTCTTTTCTTCATTCGCCATTTTTATTTTTGCATCTCTTTTGAAAATTCTTTTTTTCCCTCCTTTTATTTGTGCTGCTCCTGCTGGATTATTTCGTTTTTCATTCTTCTTCCATCTTCCTTTCTTTCCTTTCTCTTAAAACAAACAAACATACAGCTAATGCTTTCGTAGACGGTCTGTAAGCTTTAGCAATTGTGGAAAAGCTCTCTTTTGTTCCTCACCAATAAGAAGAGACGAGAAAAAAATAAATAAATAAAAAAATAATTCGAGAGAGAGAGAGAGAGAGAGAGAGAGAGAGAGAGAGAGAGAGAGAGAGAGAGAGAGAGAGAGAGAGAGAGAGGAAAAAAAAAAATCTCGTTTGTTAAGGTCTCGTCTGTTAGCGGCGCGTGACTTGCGTGCGAGAAATTGAATCGCGGCAGGTTGAGGGAGGATGCGAAGTGGAGATCGACAAGAGGAGTAGGAGGAGAAGAAAGAGGAGAAAAGAAAAGGTAGGAGGGAGAGAGAAAATAGAAGAATGAGGTAGACAAAAAGAGTGTGTTTTTTGTTGTTACCTTAGCAACAGGGCATCACAGACAATTACGTCAGAAAAGCGAACGTCATATTAGAGCCTAGCAAGCATTCGGATATTTCTGCCAGTTACATTCAATGCCATATTTCAATATATATATATATATATATATATATATATATATATATATATATATATATATATACTAGAAATATATGCACCCTTCGGTGCAAGTATTTAGTTTTGATGTAATAAAATATTGTATAAATTAGAAACTATTTAGACAAACTGAGGGGGTATGATTGAAAAATAGAACACTTTTAAACTAACTCTTCCATCATTTTTCCTACTCCCGTCTTTCATTTTTCCTAATTAACTATTTAGTTAGATATGAAATATTTAATAAAATTACAGTTCTTTCGTCTTGTTAGGGATTTCTTTTAAGATTTACGCCGAGATTTTTGCTCATATTCAATATGATAAAAAACAAATAGAAATCAATAATACTAAGCATATATTTATTAAAATCAATTTTTAATATCAATATGCAAATTAGCCTTCCATTCACACTGTAAACTGCTATTTTGTTGAATATATAAATACAGTTGCATGTTATTAATATGTAGAGTAATCCAACACTTCAATTAGGTATAACAATTTTTATCACTATTGAGGTTTAAATAAAAAAAAATCATGTGAACATGATGTCAATAACTAAGGGAATTGTGACTTGATAGTAATTTAGTTTCGGTTACAGACAGACAAGCCACAATCTCCATTATAATAGAAATATATATATATATATATATACTAGTTTATTAGTGGTGTCAAAAACTGACGGCAATATATAATTGTGCAATTGCATTGTACAACAAATAAATGAGGTTGTGAGGAATTCAGTTTTTACTATATAAATTGTTTCGTTTCAGTGTGACACTTTTAAGTGAACAGATAAAGAAGTTTAGTGACATCGGCTTTCATATTTGTGTGCAATAGTTGATTTAAGTAAAATAAAAACCATAATAGGATCAACGATTTCTTTCTTCCTCACTCTGTTTTTGTGTCTGACTCTCTGTTCGCCTCTCTGTCTCTTTGTCTCTTTGTCTCTCTGTCTCTGTCTGTCACTCTGTCTCTGTCTCTCTCTCTCTCTCTCTCTATATATATATATATATGCGCTTGAAGACAGTCAGTTCCTTGCCTGTGCGATCATCAGACCAAGTTTGAAGATATATATATATATATATATATATATATATATATATATATATATATGTATATATATATATATATATATGTATAAAAAGGTAAAAATGATATGAATCCGACAACATGTGTAGAAGGTTTTGTAGAAAAAAACAACAAGATGTTTAAAGTTTTGCTGACAGAAATCTGTTTCGACCGTATGCGGTCTTTATCAAAGCAACATTGTAAACGGAAAAACGAAATAAATATATCATTAATCACGAGGCACAGAACGCTCTCGATCAGTACCGGAATTTTGAAATAATTTTAAAAAAATGCGTATTTTATGTTAGAAATAAAATAAATTTTATTTTTAAAAATTATAAGCATTTTTATCATTAAAAAACTCAAAAGAGTTTCCAGTAAAGGTGTATATAAATATCAAAAAGTTCAGGAAAATGTTCCGGTTCAAAAGAAAGTTTAAAAAATATAATACATCCAACCGTTCAATAGATGAAGATGGAAAATTTCAGGAATCTGTAATGATGACAAATTCGTAGAGTCGGGATCCATATTATATTCGAAATTTATAATTATAATAAAAAAAAAAAGAAAGCGAGAAACTGTCCGTAAACATGCACCATTGACTGCAAGTATTTAAGTTTTAATGTAATAGAATATATTAATTTAGAAAGGCTAATGAAACTAAATAAGAATGCGGATAAAATGATTTGAAACAGAGGGGTGTATAATCGAAAAATAGAACAACTGAAACTGAAACTTACACTTCTATCACTCTCGTCTTTCACTACTAAATTTTCCTAATTTAATAACTTAGTTAAAATAGGAAGTAAAGAATAAA
Organism: Doryteuthis pealeii; assembly: GCA_023376005.1. NCBI lineage: Eukaryota > Metazoa > Mollusca > Cephalopoda > Myopsida > Loliginidae > Doryteuthis > Doryteuthis pealeii. The sequence continues at coordinate 66,311,138 of CM042165.1, forward strand.
ATTAGAATTATTTCTTCTCGTTAATCAATTTCTTTTAAGATTTCTTGAAGAGATTTTTGATCATATCCATTAAGATAAAACCATACGATTAAAAATCAATAATACTAAGCACATATTTATTAAGATCAAATTTTTAATTTCAATATGCAAATAAGCCTTCCTGTTCACACTGTAAACTGCTATTTTAGTGTATATATAAATACAATTGCATATTATTCATTTGTAGATATGATTAACAGTATTAATAATGTAAAAGAATTTTATTAGAAATTGAGGTTTGAATAAAAATAAAATCATGGAGAATGTGATGTAAATAACTAAAGGGAATTGTGACTTGAGTAGTAATATAGTTTCGGTTACAGACAGAAAAACACACAATCTCCATTATAATAATAATAAATATATATATATATATATATATATATATATATATATGTGTGTGTGTGTGTGTGTGTGTGGAAATGTCATAGAAGACCTAAGAGAAATGCAAAGATTGTGCCCGTGGGAATTAGCTTTGTCTATTGAACGGTGAACAAGTGAGGCTGAACGTGGAGACGCGTTTATTAAAATATTACCTTAGCTCTACCGAGTTGCGCATTGTGGTCGCAGGGTAGAGTAGACACGTGCGTCTGCGGGCGTGACTGAAAAGATGCGAAATAGTTAACCGGACAGAACCTACACGGAGTCTTCTGCAATTTGTCCACACGCCATTAGCCTCGTTTTGATTTCATTATAACTGCAAACGTCTTCCCGACTCATCTATGGAGGCTCAACTTCGCTACAATTAAGTAACCAATTTCGATACAAAGGATTTCACTTAACCAAGTCAGCACTTTCTCCTTTCAGCATTGGTTTTATTCATAGCAGTTGTAGAGTTTGTCCACGTAGGAAATGGACACGGCGACACTAGTTCAAATCCTCAACGAGGCTGTTTGCATTTCACATTACACTCATACACTTGTGAAATGTATGCATCCACCAATTCTGCCACCAGTTATGGGTTCTCTATCCATACAAATATACAGAGGATGTATTTATTCATAAATGGATAGTTTTGACTACGTTCGTATGGTTCGTTTTTATATATTAAACCCTCATCTGAGCTATATTACGAACCGTTATTATTAATCATGTTTAAATAACTGATTTGAGTGGAACTTCAAAACATCGCTTTGTAATTGTCCTAATTATAGTCTAATATATAAAAATGAAACGCCCAAACGTAGGCAAAACTATTCATTCATAAATAAATATATCCTGTAAATATTTCATTTTTTATACCATCGGATTAATTTTCATTTGTCTTTGATATATATATATATATATATATATAATGTAAGGTAATCCAAATGACTGTAAGGGATGATTCTATTTGGGATCTTCGAAATCTCACTGTATAACCATACTGTATGCTCTTGCAGGTGCAAATATATACTCATACAAGGATTTTTATAAATCCCTGAAAAGAGCTCAATGTATAATAATCAATAGATCAAATTATATACAGAGCAATATTTAACTTTCAAAGAAAAAAAACTTAACAAACCGTCCTCCTGTCATATTTTATTTCAACCAGAAATACAAAAAAAGAAAAAATAATTTTTTTTTGAGTTCTAGCCTCATCTGACGGGTTTTACAAAATACAGGGATCCTCAAAAAAGAAAAAGAAAATGTATATATATATATATATATATATATATATATATTAATAAGTCATCCAAAGACACGTGTTTCAGTGTTTCACGCCTCCTCAGTGTGGCTAGTCACAACAACTATCCCTGCTAGAAGCGAACTTCGACTGGTTAGTTGCCAACCTGGTTTTTTAACATCTCGGCCACTTTGACAGCTGCTGTAATAGGGCTGACATTTAAACTATTACATAAATAGGTTTGTTTACATATTTTACGATCACCGAGAGATCTAGTTTGCTAGCAAACGACCATTGCTATTATGCTTGGTAGTGAAAGTTAATTTAAATCACCCTTTAGAGAGCTCTACCGAATTTACGGGAGCATATATCAATAAGTCATCCACAGACACACACAGACACACACACACACACACACACACACATATATATATATATATATATATATATATATATATATATATATAAAGTGAGTGTATGTTTAACATCGTCATGTGCCTTTGTATAGGTGCGTGCGTACTAAATCGATAACATTCGTATCAGCCATATTTTCCCGCCTTGTTTTCTTTCTCTCATATTTCTCAGCTGAAAGTATCGACATTTGAGGCCAGAAGAAACATGGCGAATTTATGTGGCCATAATTTTATAAGAGTTGATGTTAAGGGATTCCATATTTAGATGTTTGCCGTTCAGGTGACTCACTAGTCGGCTCGCGGGAACATAAAGATTTTTTATGGCACAGTAATTACCGTTTGGCCGCTTATCGATATTCGATGACGGCAACTGCATCTTGTGGCGGGGGTAGGGGACTGCAGTGTATAATTTTTAAAATGGCGGTGTCGCTTTGGCAGAATTTCATTACTCAAAAAAACAACATATTACATTATTTTCATGTATATGTATAATTGTCATGAATTATGAAACCCTGGTGGCTGAAAAGTCCCTGACATGCAATACTTTAATTTGGCCCTTACTTAGGCTAGACAGGTGGTCATGTCAAGTTCTAGCACCTATAGGATTGTCCCAACCATATTGCTCTTATGGCAAGCCCCATCTGTGTTTATCATGTACGACTCCTCTTATCTGCCGGAAGAGCACCCGCCTAGGAATCGCAAGGTTCCTGGTTCGATACCGGTCCCCGTCAACTCAGCACTGATGAATGTAAGTTTTTGCTCATTGATCTACACTGATGCGTCCCTGTGTTGGGGTCCATTGTAGAACTCCGCTTATGATTTCGTCATTCTCCAGCGTGTCTTCTTCCTCTTACTTGGATGGTTTGCGAGATGGGAGGTAAGTGACCATACAGCTGCAATTTTGTTCTGTGCTGCTTCTAGGATTTGTTCAAAACTGCAGGCGGCATTTTTGAGCAGTGCACATCTAGACTTTTCTCCAAGTGTTTCGTTAGAGTCCAGATAGTGTAGCCATACATTAGTACTGACACAGCTACAGTTTGAAAAAAAAAGAGAAATAATTACTAATTATCATTTAGTATTAGATAAGAATACTTGAAACCATACGACTCTATGCAAATTATTTATATTAGATAAGAACACTGGATATCCTAAAAGAAAAGTCATCGTCAGGGTGGCCTATTGTCGGTATCAGCCAGACAGCGAGGGAGTCTACCCCCTTTGCCCTAGCGCTAGACCAAGGAGATTGACTTGGCGTCTGCGGTGGAACGCTACACATATCATCAGCTCCTTATTTTACCGCACAGATCCATGTGCTACTAATAGGCTGGGTTAGCGAGGGCCGGTCTCAAACCAGGAACGTTGTTGTTTCTGGTCGGACGCTCTACCGACTGAGCTAAACCGGCCCTTTTGATATCATTTAACGGTGAGCAAACTCAATTGCACAAAAACGTAAATGTAAATTTACAATGAATGCAAATCCCTAACCTTTAGGCATAAAATAGACCCAGATGGGTTGACATGCCGTTAAAATCAATTAATTAATCAATAAATCAAAATTAATTATAGTGCCTAAGAACAAGAAGAGTGATTCCGGGAATTCGGATACGTCAACGAGAAGCCGTAAAGTGGTCTTATTTTAAGTGGAAAGATGGAAGGTCGCGACTTAGGAAGGAAGCAGAATCACGGGCCGAAGTTTCCAAGACGTGGAGTAAGTACGAATCTCCAATGCCATCACATAGATTCGTTTCAGGATATTATTATAATTGACGTCTAGACATCATCATATTAATAAATATGGATTTACCATAGAGGCGCGTGGCGTAATGGTTAAAGTCGTAGGAATGGACACGTAGACCCGAGTTCAAATCCTGGACGAGGCTGTTTCCATTTCACATGGAGCTAATACTCTTGGGAAATGTATATATCCAACTACTCTCCCTCCAGCTATGGGCAAATAGTAGGACAGACTGAGGTCTTTAACCTTGGCTAGGTAACCAGTCTAAGAGAAGGAAAACTCTGAATTCAGTCCTGTTAAACTCCGCTTTAGAAATTGACCTCATGTCACATCCTGCTTGTGCGGAGGGGTTGGTAAGTATATATGAAGAAAGATATGAGTGGGCGGCGTGTGAAAGAAAAAGGTTTGATAGAAATGAGAAAGGGGGAGAATGAAAATGGAAAGAGAAATGAAAAGAATAAAGTGACGAAGAGAGTGGGTGAAGAAAGAAGTTGGAAAAAAATGAGAATGAAATGATGGGATATGAATAGAGAGGAAGAAAGAAAGTAGAAAGAGAGGGACAAGAGAGAGGAAAGCTGGAAAGAAATGAGAAAGGTTGGTTGGTTGGTTGGATTTTTCGACATGTCAACTCTGGTCGGGTTATTTTATGGCAAAGTAGTTTTGTTTTATTCATTCTTGATGGGTATTCAAAATTTTGTTGAAACTCATTTCTTCTATTTAGTCCATAGATGGGACCCTAACAGGTACTTCCACTCTGGATCGGAATGGACCGGGGGGAAAGGGTGAAAAAGGGGTACTCCACGCTCTTCAGAACTCCAAAATTGGAACTTCACCATTAGATGCAATTTAACGTCCCACCGAGGACAAAAAAAAAAAAAAAATGACTAAACGCTGATATCGGAATACTCCGTTATTACAAATATTTTACAGACGCGGCCGTTTTCAATAACAACAAAGATAAAGGATCCGTTCAACAGGAGGGACATTCATCTGAGGAAGGGAATCTAACGACCCTGAAAATTTATGAGAAAAAATAATAAAAAATAAGTGAATCCTGTACTCCACAACATCGAGTTCCTTCATTTATCTTTTATATATATATATAGTAAAAATTTATGATATATATATATACACACACATATATATATATCATAAATTGTATCGAATATCCATTGGCCACCATAAGCTAACTTTATATTTTATAATGAAAGTAATAAAACAACAGTTTCCCCGCGTTTATGATTTAGGTATCTTGCGCATGCGCACTTATTGCCGATAATTTGAGTCAGTGTTCTTCCAAGTTTGTCTGTTTGAAATCGAATCGCACTTTTATCATAGAATTAGTTTTTCGCCGGTTGGTCAAAAAGATTGCTGATTTGGTAAAACAGTGTTTCGTTGATGAAACGTGAATATATTTACCCCCCCAAAAAAAAACAAAAAAAAACAAAAACAAAAACAAAAATAACAACAAACAAACAAACAAATAAAAAAACGAAACAAAAGCAAAACAAAACAATAATTTAGTTCGTGTAGTTTAACCTTTCGAAAATTTTACTGCTGCCCCCAAGATAAGAATCGACTGATTTTGTTGTTAGTGTTTACGTGTCTGGCAGGGCAGTAAATTGCGATTGTAATCGGGTATTATTTGAAAATTGGCGGTCGACAAAAATGCTGAAGAGGGTGTAGATGAGAGATTGTTTAACGTGATCAAATGTAGAGCCAAAAAAAAAAAGCGAGAGAAAACATTAGAAGGAGAAGGTGGTGAGTATAATAGACAAGGTAAGGGGTAGAGATTAAGGAGAGTTGGAAAAGAAGAAAGGAGAACAGAGAAGATAGAATTATAATGGAAAATGAAAGGATGGAAGATGTGAGTGGGTGGGAGCTGAAGAAAGATGAAACGGGGAGAATGATCTATACATATATAAAGGGCAGTTGATCTGAATGTATGTATGTCCGGGAGATACTACGAAAATACAACAATTAACGACAAAGTAAATATATATACACATTGAATATCCCCCGGGCTTGGTTTTCTATACATATATAAAGGGCAGTTGTGTGTATATGTATGTCCGGAGGAAACTTCTATGCATATATAAAGGGCAGTTGTGTGTATATGATATATGCATATATAAATATGACGGAGGAAACTTCTATGCATATATAAAGGGCAGTTGTGTGTATATGTATGACCGGAGGAAACTTCTATGCATATATAAAGGGCAGTTGTGTGTATATGTATGACCGGAGGAAACTTCTATGCATATATAAAGGGCTCGTATATGTATGTCCGGAGGAAACTTCGAAAATACAACAATTAACCACAAAGTAAATATATATACACATTGAATATTCAAGGGCTTGGTTTTCTATGCATATATAAAGGGCAGTTGTGAGTATATGTATATCCGGAGGAAACTTCGAAAATACAACAATTAACGACAAAGTAAATATATATGCACATTGGATATCACCAGGGCTTGGTTTTCTATACATATATAAAGGGCAGTTGTGTGTATATCTATGTCCGGAGGAAACTTCTATACATATATAAAAGGCAGTTGTGTGTATATGTATGTCCGGAGGACACTTCGAAAATACAACAATTAACCACAAAGTAAATATATATACACATTGAATATCATATGTTCTCGCTTTTTGGGCAAAAATTATGAAAATTTGATTTATATTCGAAGATATTTAAAAATCAAAATATACATAGAAATAGCAGTTACAGTTTTTGTGGCCATCTTTTAGGCTTCAAGCAAGAGCGCTGTCCATCGGAGATCCTTTGTGTTAAGCAGAGTGTAATCCTTAGAGAAGAATCTTGCGTTCCTCCTTATTGTCCCTTAATATTGAGTATGATCCTTTGTTGTTCCTTGGTGTTCCTCAGTCTTGCATGTCGTTAGTCAATGAGTGTAAATGGTCGTCTGTCAATATCAGCCGATTAAGTAGTTAACCAACCACGTATTCGGGCTGTTGATTGGCATAGGTTTAAACCACCTGACTTCGCTTTGTCTAATAATTTAAGTGGTAGATTGCAACACGGCTTATATGCTACAAATAATTCAACAATAGCATTGAAATTCTACTTTAAAATGTCAAGCATTTGTAAATTTCCAAAGTAAACAAATCAATATACAAAGAGGACGGCGGGTAACCGCTTCTAGTAAAGTATAAAGAAAGAAATGGAGATATGAGTTGTTGGGGGAGTGGAAGAAGAAAGTTTAATAGAAATGAGAACGGGGGTGGGGAGTGAGAAAGGAAAAGAATGAAGTGATGGAGAGATGACGAAAAAAGAGGAAGAACGAAATGAGGGAAAGAAAGCTGGAAAGAAGTGAGAAAGGGGGGGGGCAGTAATAATGGAAAAGGAAAGAAATAGAGACGCATTCTCTCATAAAATTTTGTTGCTGCAACAAATTAATGAAATTTAAAATGATTGCGAACTACATTTAATTGCTTGCAAATTATTAGTTGATAGGAATACAATCTATGGGTAAAATAGGTCTCTCTCTCTCTCTCTCTCTCTCTCTCTCTCTCTCTCTCTCTCTCTAAGTAACCATACCAAACCAATCAATAAAGGTAGATCAGTAAATATGACCCGATTTAATTTTTATTTTTTATTTTACAAGGTTATTTAATAAAGTTTCTTAGAAATGAATTACGCAGGATAGGTTACAAAGTAGGGGTTAGCTGGCTTTAGTGGTTTCCATAGATCATAAATAAAAACCCTACAATCTATTAAGAAATTTTAGTAGGGATCGATCCATAAATTTTCTCGGGGACTCATTCAAATTAAAAATTAAATCAAAAAGCTATCAGCATCGCTGTAATTGTATGCCCTTTTCCTTTGGGTTCATTTTAAATAAAGAAGAAAGTGATGCAGGGAGTAGAGAAGAAAACATTGGGTTGGTTGGTTGGTTGGTTGGATTCATTTTATGCCGAAGAACATATTCATCCTTGATGGGTACTCAATTGTTTTAAACTCATGTTTTTCTATTTAACCCTGTTGGAATATTTCGATATATAAGGTGTGCTACGATACATCAACGAAATTTATAGACTGGGCGAGGTCAGGTGGTTCATACCTCAGCCAATCAACAGCCATAATGCGTGGCTGGTTGACTACTTAAGCTCTGATACTGAGAGCCGTCCATTCATTGATTTGCAACAGTGAGGAACAACCAAAGGATTCTTTATCAAGGATTTCCGCTGGACAAGCGCTCTTGCTTGAACCCTAAAGGATGGCCCATAAAATCGTAACAAACCCACTTGTCTATGAGAGAGAGAAAGAAAGAGAGCGAGCGTTCAGTTGGTGTTATAGGTGATATACCCTATAGACTATAGTGGAATGCGCCGACGGTTACTATAAGTAACAGGGACAATTATGGCTTGAGAGTAAGCCAATGCGAGTCTGCTCATAATTCTATTGTCGGACGTATTTCCCACATCTCTGTACTGTAATTGTCTACTCTTTTATTAATATATTTTGCTACATTTGTTACCCGTCGTTTTGTTCTTATTTGACCCCTTAAAACCCCACAACAGTTGGTTATACTAGTTAACCCATATCTGGTAGTGTTTGGGCTAGATATATTTTTTCTTTCCTAAGTGCATTGGATTGAAGTGAATAAACATGACCATGACTGGAATTCGAAATCGGCCTGCTTGTCTATGAGGGAGATATATATATATATATATATATATATATATATATATATATATATATATAGAGAGAGAGAGAGAGAGAGAGATGCTCAGTTGGTTATACTGGTTAACCCATATCTGGTAGTGCTTGGGCTAGATATATTTTTTCTTTCCCAAGTGCATTGGTTTGAAGTGAATAAACATGACCATGACTGGAATTCGAAATCGGCCTGCTTGTCTATGAGGGAGATAGATAGATAGATAGATAGATAGATAGAGAGAGAGAGAGAGAGAGAGAGAGAGAGAGAGAGAGAGAGAGAGAGAGAGAGTGCTCAGTTGGTTATACTGGTTAACCCATATCTGGAAGTGTTTGGGCTAGATATATTTTTTCTTTCCTAAGTGTATTGGTTTGAAGTGAATAAACATGACCCTGGCTGGAATTCGAACTCGGCCTGCCGATTTCATTTCTTACGCCTATAACTATTACGCCAAATGTGTCCAAATAAAAGTAATTACAATATATAAAAAAAAACAAGCCAAAAATATGAATGGGGCGAGTCAGAGGAAAAGGAATAGAAAAAAAAACGCGGGAAATTATGAAACTTGATATAATAAAAATCAAAGAATAGAAAACACACAGAAAACAATATAAAAAAAGATAAGACGATTGAATAATAACCCTAAACGAACATTAAGACTCATGGAATGTCTATACGAATAAAAAGAGATTATGGGCGTGGCAAATGGCGGGCTCGGTGGGGTAGGAAAGAGCAGTCGTGCAGGTAATTAATCATTTGTGTTAGGGAAAAGATGAAAGATAAGGGAACTAATCGATTTCACAAACAACACGCTTTAAAACATAATATCCCTGTCCCATAATAATTGTTACACTTTCATATGAATTTCTTCTACTAAATGGACAACTATTATGGGAAATGTTTCGATAGCAAATATAGTTTAGTATTATTTGGATTATTCGGACTATTGTCCACATCTTTATTGTTATCTGTACAACATTTCGGCCGATGTGCCCTCCGGCCTTCTTCAGGTATTTCTTGTCGGACTCGGGAACCTTCTCGAATTCGGAAACCTTCCTTTAGTACTTGGGAACCTTCTTGTCGAAATCGGAAACCTTCTTGTCGTAATCGGGAGCCATCACGGAACTTTGAACCTAACCCTTTATTCAATCCATATTGTTGGGTTAGAAGTTGGGTTAGAAGTTCCGTGATGGCTCCCGATTACGACAAGAAGGTTCCATATAGATAATACCAATTATCATAGAAGTTTGTTACGTTTTTAAGGGACATTCCTTGGCCTTAAAGCAGAAGCGCTTATCCAGTGGAATTGGATCCTTGATAAAGAGTCCCTCGATAATGAATCCTTTTGGTTACTAAAGTGTTCTAGTGGTATAGAGTCCTTCGATAATAAATCCTTTGGTTACTCTGGTAATCGTATAAATCCTTCCTGGGTATTTGTAAAGATTCCGGTAATCCTATGTCCGTCCTCAAAGAGTGCATTTGTAATTATGACCAATGTGGGGGGTTTAAGTATTCTATCAGCCCCGCAGTATTGACAGTGATTAGTTGCAAGAATAACTGACGTGACCTCGGCTAGTCTATAAATCTAGGTGAGGATTTAGAGCACACCTTATATCAGAAAATGTCCAACACATATAAATAATACCGATTATCAAGCCTTATCTAAAAAAAATTCAGACAAATA
>CM042165.1:66323802-66326302 GCA_023376005.1 Doryteuthis pealeii
CTATACATATTTACCAACCGCTCCACACGAGCAGGATGCGACACAAGGTCAATTTCTTAAGCGGAGTTTAACAGGTTTGAATTCAGAGTTTTCCTTCTCCTAGACTGGTTACCTAGCCATGGTTAAAGAGCCCAGTCTGCACTACTAGTTACCCATAGCTGGAGGGAGAGTACGATTCATACCTTTCCCAAGGGTATTAGCGCTAAGTGAAATGCAATTACCATGTCCAGGATTTGAACTCGGAGCGACGAGTTCATTTCCCATGACTTTAACCATTACACCACGCGCTTCCTTAAGTCTATCTATCTATATGTCTGTGTGTCTGTCTTACTAAGAATGCTCATATATATCTATATAATTTGCTTGATAGATATTCCAGCATGTTTATATCCGGGCTGTTTAATTCATGTCCTTATTTGTCCATGTCTATCTATCTATCTATCTAAGAATGTTCATATATATATCTTTATTATTTATTTTTTTAAATAATTAAATTAACATTTCTTTTCTGAAAAAAAAACCGTTAATAACCGACCATGAATGGGTTAAAACTCTTCTTTTTTGAATTTGAAATATGTCTTCTTCTTTCAAAAACTGTTACACTGAAGAAATACAATGTAGCAACATGTTCATGACGTTAACGGAAAAACACGCAGCGGATGTACAAATGACGAAGCGATCGCATAGCTTACACGCTTTTTGGAACAACAATGCTTCTGGTTTGAATTTGAATTATTTTCTGCTTCTCTCTCGATGAGTCCGGATTAAAAACAAGCTCTGATGATGATTTTTTATGAATCGAAATATCGTTCAATATTAGCTATGAAAATTATATAAAATATTTTCATTTTAACAGCATTGTGTGTTTTCATACCCTTTTATCTATACATATATATTATATAATTTGCTTGATAGGTATTCCATCCTGTTTACACCCCGGCTGTTTAATTCACCTTCTTATTTGTCCATATCTATCTATCTATCTATCTATCTATCTATCTATCTATCTTACTAAGAATGCTCATATATATATACACACACATATATATATATATATATATACCTTCTTTCGGATCGAATTCGGATCAACATCACCTGATGAATGCATGCGATTTTGCATGTATGAAACCTAAGGTTGTGACTGTTCTATTGCCATCAAATAAATAAATAAGTAATACCTTTATATATTTATTTTATTATATTATATAATAGCTCTATTCTTTATATCGAGCACTCTCCTAATACTACTGCAATTTGGCGCACCATTCCAGTGAAAGCTGCAGCTGTGACTATCCCAGACTATAGCTGTGTGTGTGTGTGTGTCCTCTTATCTGTTAGTATATAATATCCAAAACGGCAGATCTTAGAATAATAGAGTATTATATTTCAAATGCGTTACTTAAATGAAGCATTCCCAATTCAATCAGCAACTGAATTATAATTTTGCACCTTTGTCGATGAAAGTAATAAATCTAATCACCTGACTATAAAAGGGTTAATTCTGAAATGCTCATTAGAACACTTTGCTTCTGAATATATGAAGAAATTAGCATTGCAGGTGGAACGAGAGATGTGGTGCATGGAGAGTGCGGAATATAGCTGGATTTGATTCGCATAAGATATGGGTGTGTCGGTGGAACAATAGTCTTAATAAGGCCTATTTTTTAAAAGACGCATTGGATTAAAATCGGAAGAAAAAGTAAATCCCACCGAGTTTCAATTTTTCCGAGGTTATCTTTATTAAGACCATTGTTCAGTTGATTTCTTTTCGATTTCAATTCACGAGTTGGGCTTTTTTGTGTGTCACCCGCTCATCCTACGACTAGTACTGAGGTTCTTCAGAATATAGCAATGCTTTGAAACCAATGGTAACAATCGACTTTTAATTGTTTGTTTATTTGTTTGTTTATTGATTTTAACGACATATCAACCCGTCTGGTGTTGTCATGCCTTACGGTTAGGACGTAATACATATCGTGTATTTATATTTATACTTTTTAGTAATTGGTTTTAACAATGTGTTATCATTATGTTGTATGGTGTTGATTAGTTTAATGTCTATATTCTATGGTATAATTTTATTTCCCTCAAAAAAGAGAGAATATTCACCATGTTAATTTTATTCTAAATATAAAAATACGTACAGCTTTTACATATGTAATAGAGAAATTTATCTTAATTTCTCCAATACAAAATACCCCCATATATATATATATATATATATATATATATATATATATAGTTTTTTTTTTTTTTTTTTTTTTTTTTTTTTTCGTAGTTAGGGTCTTTCCATGTGTGGTTTAACCAAGCTGATGCAGGTAGACCATAAGGAGAGCTCAATGTACCTAATACCAGTGAGTAGAAGGACAGAGCAAGATATTTAGTAAATGAAGAAAAACTCTAAACTTGCTTCATTACAATAATTTATTTCAACCGTATTAATACGGCATCTTCAGGTAATCACAAGAACATGACTCTGAGTCATGTTCTTGTGATTACC
>CM042165.1:66331302-66358802 GCA_023376005.1 Doryteuthis pealeii
ATTTACAATAAGGTACAAGAACGGCTAGCTTGCTGCTAAACGGTAACAGTACAACCTTTTCACTCGGTGTCTCACTATTTATAGTGAGAACCGGTGTATATTCTCCACTGTAGGAACGGCCGGTACAACAATTATGAAGAAAGAAAGGGAAGAAAATGGAATGCTACATAAAAAAAATATTAGGATGAAAGAAACAAAGAGAGTAGGGAAAATATAGAGAGATGGGTGAGCGTGCGGAAGCGATAAGGTTAACCTCTCTCAATCAAACATGATGAAAAGGTGAAGAAAAAAGTGTTCGAGAGAGTTAAATGAAAATTATCATACTTTTTCATGTTAAATTATCTAGCAATATCTCTTATGTATGAGTTGGCAAGGGCTGGTATCGAACCCGGAAATTTGTGGTTCTACCGAGTGAGTTAAATTGAGAAGACATTAAAAATAACAAGAAGATAAAAAGAAAGCCTACATGTTCTACGCGCAATGACCTTATTACTAAGAGACCTTATTTAGCAACAGCTTCTGATCCCAAGGTCTTTCCCAGCGCGCACATCAAAAACCGTAGCACCCGGTCGATACCGAGCACCGTGTTCAAGATGGACGGCCGACAGCCGTCCATCTTATCAAGTGTTTGACCTTTTCAAATAAGCACTAATAATTTGCCTCTCAATGACCAAAGAATTTGAACCGAGCATCAGTTTTTGAACGGTCTCCGACCAGTCCACTTCTGGCAGACCCAGACGAAACACAATTGGAGGAAAAGCGTTTGAAGTACGGCCAATGAAGTGAAAGGAGGTGTTATTTGAATCGAATTGCCCCGGGGGAGGAAAACTATGAAAGGTCAGAAGAAAAGAGAACGGTCTGCTGAGGCATCTTGCATAAAACGTCAAGTGTTTGTTGGGGGGCACTCAACCATGAATTGTTTGCAACAGTTTGGCATATATATATATATATATATATATATATATATATATATATATATATCAGTCATTCACATCATATATGTATATATATATATATATGTATATATGTATATATGTGTATATGTATGTATGTATATATATATATATATATGTGTGTATATGTATGTTGTATATATGTATATATGTGTATATGTATGTATGGATATATGTGTATATATATGTATGTATATATATATATATATATATGTATATATGTGTATACGTATGTATGTATATATGTGTACATATATGTATGTTTATATGTGTATATACATGTATATAAATATATATATATATATATATATATGTATATATGTGTATATGTATGTATACATGTGTATATATATGTATGTATATATGTGTATATATATGTATGTATATATGTATATATGTGTATACGTATGTATGTATATATGTGTACATATATGTATGTTTATATATGTATGTATGTATATATGTATGTATGTATATATGTGTATACGTATGTATGTATATATGTGTACATATATATGTTTATATATGTATATATATGTATGTATGTATATATGTATGTATGTATATATGTATGTATATGTATATATATGTATATATATGTATATATATGTATATATATATATGTATATATGTGTATATGTATGTATACATGTGTATATAATATATATATGTATATATGTGTATATATATGTATGTGTATATATATATGTATATATGTGTATACGTATGTATGTATATATGTGTACATATATGTATGTTTATATGTGTATATATATGTATGTATATGTATATATGTATGTTTATGTATATATGCGTATGTATGTATATATATATATATGTGTATATATATGTATATATATATGTATATATATATATATGTATATATGTATGTATATATATGTGTATATATATGTATGTATATATGTATATATGTATATATATATGTATATATGTATATGTATGTATGTATATATGTGTACATATATGTATGTTTATATATGTATATATATGTATGTATATGTATATATGTATGTTTATGTATATATGCGTATGTATGTATATGTATATATGTATATGTAAGTATATATATGTATGTATATATATGCATATGTATATATGTATGTATATATGTATGTATATATATATATGTATATATGTATGTATATATATATATATATATATATATGTATATATATGTATGTATATATATATGTATATGTATGTATATTTGTATGTATACATATATGTATATATATGTATATATATGTATGTATGTATATATGTGTGTGCGTGATAAGGTATGGGTAGAGGAGAGAGATAGAGAGAGTGGAGTGTGTAAGGGTTTAAGTACAAACTTCTGGACGTGTATTTCTGTTGAAAGTTTGTTTGACAAGCAATCGCTATGTGAAGTGATATACCTGAAGGAATGCCAGAAATGTGGTCTCCCCTCCCCTTGTCCCCTCACCTAACTCTTTTGTCTCTGTTTCTCGTCATTCGAAAGACTTTTTTCTTTGTTTCCTTCTTTGTTTCTTTCTTTGTTCCTTCCTTTCACCGTTGTCTCATTCGAATGTTTTCCCGCGTTATTTTCATTCTTTCTCTTCCTCGTTTCGTTTTTTTTTTCTTCTTCTGCGTCTCATTCCCTTCTATATTGTTTTGCAACCCTCCCCGCTTTTCGTTCTTTCTTTCTTTCTTTCGTTTTACTGTTGTGTCTTCCATGTGTAACGTTTCTCATTTTTTCCCGCTTTTCTTTCTTTCTTTCTTTCTTTCTTTCTTTCTTTCTTTACGGCCTTCCGCGTTTCTTCTTTGTCTAGAGTCCCTCTACCCTCTTTTGCAGCCTTCTATAATGATTGTTCTTTCTTTCTTTCTTTCTTTCTTTTTTTCATTTCGTTCTTTCTTTCTTTCTTTCTTTCTTTCTTGCGTTCGTTCTTTCTTCTTTCTTTCTTTCTTTCTTTCTTTCTTACCTTATTTCTTGTTTTCTTTCTCTCTTTTTTCTCTCTTTCTTGTTTCTTTTTTCTTTTTTTCTTTTTTCTTTCTTTTCTTCTTTCTTTCTTTCTGTATGTCTTTCTTTCTCTCATCTGGTTTTGTCTCTTTATTCCTCCTCATTATTCATTCAATTTTTCTTTCTTTCTTTCTTGAAATAGTGAACGAGAGAAACTAATGAAAAAAAATGTGTGTGTGTGTGTGTGTGAGAGAGAGAGAGAGAGAGAGAGAGAGAGAGAGAGAGAGAGGAGAGAGAGAGAGAGAGAGAGAGAGAGAGAGTTAAAGAGTTTAAGATAGAATAAGTGTATATGTGAGAAAAAGAGAGAGGAGGGGGTAAGAGAGGAAATGGCAAGCGAAAGTGACTAAGATAGAATAAGTGTGTGTGTGTGTGTGTGTGTGTGTGTGTGTGTGTGTGTGAGAGAGAGAGAGAGAGAGAGAGAGAGAGAGAGAGAGAGAGAGAGAGAGAGAGAGAGAGAGATGTATATGTATTCTGAAATGCATCATACATACGATTCTTCAACCATTCCTAAATAGAAGCATAGATATCATTATGGACAGCTGGTAGATGATGAACCCAACAGGTTCACGGCTTGTCTAGTACGCACCGATAAAGAAAACTGAACAACTTCGGGCCAATCATTCCAGCTGTCAATCATCTTCAGGGCCGAGTGACGCCAAATTGAGGACTGGCAGTTCATAAATCATTTTTCCCAACCCATCAATTTTCAAACGTCCTGGAAAATAATCTGCGTCAAAACGAATTCTTGCTAACGTACAGAAATACATTGGGTGGATACACGCTTAGCATAACGGTTATGTTCATAGGATATGTAATCGACATACATGAACAGCATGTTCTCCATTCTCTGTGAGAGGCGCCTTCGTTGGCTTGGACACGTCAGTAGAATGGAAAATGGACGCACCCCAAAAAGATCTTTTGTATGGCGAATTAGTAAAAGGCTCCCGATCGGTTGGTAGACCACGCATACGATTTAAAGATGTCTGCAGGAGAGTGATGAGGATATGCAATATTGACACAAACACGTGGGGGGTAGATGCAAAAAATAGAGCGGCCTGGTGCCTCAACGTTAAGCAAGGCACGGAAAGGGGTGAGGCAGAGAGGAGAGTAGCCTCAACAGAAAAGAGAGCCAGAAAGAGAGAGAAAAGCCAGCAGCCCCAGAAAGCATCACAGTTTGTGTGCATTCAGTGCACCAAAGACTGTCACTCAAGAATTGGCCTGCAGAGTCACTTGCGCAAATGCAGATACATTTTTTTATTTTCATTTTGAACGGAAGGGGTCTAATACATAAACCAGAGTTCAAACCCTAGACATCGCTGTGCTCATTTTTATGCCAATACTCTTCTCATTTATTCTCTATTCATTATATATATATATATATATATATATATATATATATATATTGCATCGCCCATAAATAAGACAGTGATATTGTCAAAAGAACTTTCTATATTTCGTACCTTTCTTACCTCATCCCTCCTCTGTTATACTTACTTTCTTAACCCTTTTCCCTCCTCCTTCTCTTCGTCTTTTATCTCTTCGCCTCCTCCATCATCATCATCATCATCATCATTTCTTCTTCCATAGTCTATTTTTTCCCTTTTTTTTCTTATTTCTCCAAAGCCATCCAGACTGTGGCACTGGTCCAACTCGCAGACAGGAAATATTCCCTTGGCTCAGAGCCCCAAATAACAAGTCTCTGTCTTCAAGTATCGGCATTTATCGACTCTAATCACTATAATTATCAGTAATATGGCTACAGTCAAACGATAATGCATACTCCTTGTCTAAACGAAAATAACCCACGGCACAACATCCATTAAAATTAATTAAAATAAAACAAAACAAAAAATCTTGAAATTTAAAGTTTTTCTTAGATTATTATGCAGTCGTTTGTTCGAATCAGCTTTTTCATCTTGGCGTTAAACTCTACTTTCTTCTAATCTGTTAAATAATGAATGGTTGTGTCTATTTAGAGAATGGTATATTGCATTTAATATTTTATAAAAAAGTATATAAAAGATACTATATTATAGGCTCGATACAATATATATATATATTATATATATTATATATATATATATATATAAAAGGTGTGTCAAAAAGTTTTGTACTTTTTTTACATACCTTGTATTGTGAAAAAAAAGACGCTTAATTCATTCTTTTTTTTTTTTCAAAATACAAGGTGTGTCAAAAAGTACCAAGTTTAAAGCTGTATTTACCAAAATATAAATGAAGAATGAATGGAACGTTATTTTTTTTTCAGAATACAAGGTGTGTCAAAAAGTACAAAAAATCTTGATACATTTTTGACACACCTTGTATATATATATATATTATATATATATATATATATATGTGTGTGTGTGTGTGTGTGTGTAAAAATAAAAATAAATCCTGACAACTGGGAAAAAGCTGGCATTGAAGAGAACTGACTTAAGAATTCATGTGGATGATGTCTGTACTAGTTTTGAGAGTGAAAGAATTGTGCATGAAAACATCAAGCGTCAACTTTGAAAGGGTTACACCTGTCATATTGGAGAGAACATAGAGGGTTGGAAATGTCAGACATGGGGTCGATTTCTGCTTTCTAAGTCTGGATATGTCAATCATAGGAAATGTCACCAGTGTCAATTCATGCAAATTCCAGGAACAAACAATGTGTCTTGTGCAATTGTAAGAAAGCCTGTACGTTAGCTTATAGTCTTAAGAGACAAATGGTGGTGCATAAGCATTAGATTCTATCATCTGATTCATCTGATTCAACGGGAAGGACGTCTTTCTATGTCATATTTGCATCAAACTTTGTGGATCTGCAGCGGGTTTGATGAGTTATTTGAGGGCTCAAGGGTTCTGGTAGTGGAGTTATGGGATTGTGAGGGACGGCAATGATCTGTAACACACACACACACACACACACACACACATATATATATATATATATTATATATGCGAATGCATGATAACAGAATACCAAAGATTCTCATGTATAGTCAGCTTGACAGTGGTCAAAGAAACGTAGGTCGACCATTGCTCAGGTTTAAGGACAAGTTGAAAAGTAACAGAGCACAGCACTCGATCGTAAAACGTAGAGGACTTTGTGTTACAATGGTAACAAGAATGTTGCAGCATCGGAGGTCGACTTGCTGCGTCAAGCTAGAGAAATGACTAGAGCATTGGCTAGTGTCCCAGCAATACATTCTAATAATCCACACTCTTGTTCCATCTGTGAACTTCTTTGCAAATCATTGGCAGGGCTGAAATGTCACCTGCGATTAACACACATGGTTAAATGAAAGAGGTTGTCGGAACCTCATACGTCGAAATAGACAGGAGAGTCCATTATATATATATATATTCTTTTGTGCATTATTTATTAAACTTTTTTTCTTTTTCTATCCTCTTTTTTCTACTTGCCGCACTTTATGTCACAATTTGCCGCACTTAATTTCCCAATTTGCACCTTCCACTCGCCTGATTCGCACTTTGCCACCTTTCTTAATTTGCACCTAGTTCCAATTATCCCCATTCATTTTCAAGACACCTACAGTCGTCTCTTCAATCAATTAATCGTTGAATTTAATCCATTTAAAAAAAAAAATTCCTCTGATTTGGACGGTGATCTGACTTACCGTATTTCACTCCCATTCGTCAATCCTTTGTCTGTTTTTTTTTTATTTAGTTCTTTGGTGCGCCGCTTCAAGCATTCTCTTTTTCTACTTCCGTTTTTGTGTTCCTTTCTTTTTCCTTATTCAAGTGTTACATACTCATACACATATACCCACGTTGGGTATATGCACAAGTGTTCTTTTACTGGAGAGTGGGGAGAGATAGACACAGGTAGATAGAGAGATGCATATGCATTTTGCATTACTTACTTCTTTGGCCATTTGGTGATCTCTAATCGTTTCTATTCTTTCTCTCCATGTTGGATTCTATTTCTAGATTCTTGTTGGCTGTTCGTCTTTGAATCATTCCTTCTTCTTGGTCAGTCTTTTTGTCAAGACATTCATCAAGCAACAACACCATATAATTTCTTTAAACTTTTATTGCTTAAACATCTTCT
Organism: Doryteuthis pealeii; assembly: GCA_023376005.1. Taxonomy (NCBI): domain Eukaryota; kingdom Metazoa; phylum Mollusca; class Cephalopoda; order Myopsida; family Loliginidae; genus Doryteuthis; species Doryteuthis pealeii. The sequence goes on from CM042165.1 coordinate 66,338,321, forward strand.
AACTAACAAAACGCGCGTGTGCATTTGAGACCGGCTAAGGCAGACATCTTTTCTGCCTGACGTCCAAGCTGGAACTGATGGGTTAGCTCGATCCCACGTGACTTCATGTATTTCGCGGGCTTTCTGTAATATTCCATGAAAGTCCCGCCCGTGATATGAAAAGGGGCCATCCCTTCAGAAATACAGGGGGTTGACAATAATCTATGCATAGATTATATAACACAAGCCTGCTTTCTCTAAATCCAGACATTCTCTCAATTACTTTTCTACAGCGTACAGATTTGCGTTCTTCAAACGAAACGTATGCAACTACAGTGAAAAACATACATTCTTATCTTGTAAACGTTACAGATATATATGTATTATATGAGCCCCCCCCAAAAAAAAAAACACATTAAGTAGACTGAGTCGTTTAACAGTCCCTCTGGTAAAAAAATGTGACTGTCCAAATCGCCCAAGATGAAATGCAAAAAATGTAACTCCTAATTATCTGGTGTCGCTTAACCACCGAATTCCTATTTCTTATGAGTGTCGTCACTTGAGCTAAATAATGGACCATCCGTTTTTATTATAAAGAAGAAAGGGAAGAAATAGGACATACTACACAGAAACAACATAATAAGAAAGAACGAAAAAAAAGAAAGAGAGAGTGGGTGAGCGCGTGGAAGCGTAACGCTTCAATCGACCATAATGAAAAGAAGGAAATAAATAAAGAGTTAGACAGAGTTATTATATAAAGATTATAATACTTTGTACGGTTTAGCTCAATCGGTAGAGCGTTCGACTAGGAACCACAAGGTTCCTGGTTCGATCACGTCCCTCACCAACTCAGCGTATGAGTAACACAGGGACCTGTGCGGTAAAATGAGGAGCTGTTGGTAGGTGTGGCGCTCTACCTCAGACGCTAAAATAATCTCCTTGGTCTAGCGCTAATTAAAAGGGGGTAGACTCCCTCGGTGTCGTGCTGATACCGACCATTGGCCACCCCGACGGATTTAATTACATATTGACCTATCTAGCAATAGCTCTTAAGTAGGCATATCAAACGTTGTAATAATTAGATTATCATACTGTGGTATATCCACAGGCCCTGCTAGTAGACAGAGTTAAATCAAGATTATTATACTTTTCACATATTGAACTATTTAGCAATAGCTCTTAAGTAAGCATATCAAACGTTGTAATAATTAGATTATCATTACTGTGGTATATCCACAGGCCCTGCTAGTAGATATATCAATAAAGGCATTTTGTTCTTGAAAAGCAGATTTTCCTAGCTGGAAGTGACCGAAATAGAAATATTGAACACGACTGCGCATGCGCAAGTTTGACAATCCGTGAAAGTCTGAACAAAACCTTTCGTGACGCTACACACGCACCCTCTGTATTTACACTCCAAACTCAGTGCCCTGTACCTTTGCGCGCAAATACTGTAATTCACTAACGTTGACATGTGTGTGGGCAACGATCTGTTTATAGAGTTCTAATTGTGGGTTATATTGTTTTGAAGGCTGGAATTATGGCGTTTTATTTTTTTTTTCTGGACCAAACTGAATTTTATTATTGTGAAAGGCCGGTCCGAAAATGAGGTCGGAGAAGGAAGCGGGAGGAACTGATTGGGGGAGGTAGAACATTGAGAAAGACAAGTGAGTGGGGATGAAGAGGAGACGAATAATGTAAAACATTATCAAAAGTAAAAAAAAATTAGATATTAACAAAGGTTAAAAAAAAAGCTAAAACATTACCAATAGTTTTTAAAGAGTAAAAATAATTAAAGGCCAAAAAAGAAAAAAGGTAAAAAAAGAATCTAAAATAATAAAAAGAGAAGAAACATGTTGAGAGAGAGAGAGAGAGAGAGAGAGAGAGAGAGAGAGAGAGAGAGAGAGAGAGAGAGAGAGAGAGAGAGAGAGAGAGGGGGGGGAAGAAGAAAGCTAAAGACACATTACGTGAGATTATTGATTGATTGATTTTAACGACATGTCAAACCGTCATTGCTTCGTAACCATAACTTAAAAATTAAGCAACGATGAGCGGGGACCGCTTGTGTCAAGTAGAGCGCGATCTTTAGTGAAGAATCCTTTGGTTGTTCCTTGGTGTCCCTTAGTTTTGCAGATCCGTTTGTCAATGTCGAATAAAGTGCAAATGAACGGCTGTCAATTTCAGCGATTAAATAGGTAGCTAACCACGTATTCGGGCTGTTGATTGGCTGTGATTTAAACCATATGACTCCCTTAGTCAATAAGTTTAAGCACACCTTATATACAAAAAATGTGGAAGCGCGTGGTGTAATGGTTTAAAGTCATGGGAAATGGACTCGTGCCCCGAGTTCAAATCCTGGATGTCGTAATTGCATTTCACTTAGCGCTAATACCCTTGGGGAAGGTATGAATCCTACTCTCCCTCCAACTATGGATAAATAGCAGGGCAGACTGGGATCTTTAACCTTGGGTAGATAACCCGTCTAGGAGAAGGAAAACTCTGAATTCAAACCTGTTAAACTGACCTTGTGTCACATCCTGCTCGTGCGGAGGGGTTGGTAAATATATATATATATACAAAAAATGCTTTAACACTTAAATGTTTTTAAATAACAAGAGAGAGTCCTATGACGTAATATAAAGTATAGAACAATAACCGTTTCTGTATCCTCTTTATTTGTGGCAGCATTCACCCGGAGTGGCTTGAGCCGGCTCCATTCATTGGATTCACTAATTTTTTCAAGAAGACCGACCATGCCTGACGATCTGATGCGAGCTTTTGGGTGATCTCCAGCCAATAGAGGTTACAGTGGCGCAATCCGTAGACACGAGGTCCACTGTTTCGTTCAAGATCAGCTCTAATCGTCATTAACCACGTTTTTGTTCCAGTCCAGAGGGTGGTCTGGGGCGATCTCTTCGCGGGTAAATTCACCAGGCTGGCGACGAAGAACATGACCAAACCGGCGTAGACGTCTCGTGACCACAGCCTGCTGAACCGAGCTGATTATGCACCGAAGACTCAGTTGTGATTAACTGATTTCTTCAGAAAGGTCGACCATGCCTGGCGGTCCGATGCGAGCTATTAGGTTTGATTTTTTTTTTAAACGGCATATCAACCTCTGTGGGTCGTTTAATGCCAGAAAAGGTTTTGTAGAATGTTTTTAGATATGGATTTCAGTTTTTAAAGTAGCGGTTTTATGGTGGTATTCGGTTATGTTTTTTTTAGATCTTGTTGAAAAGGTTGCTTTTTTTAATAGAAAATTTAAAATGTCTTCTAGGTTTGTATTTTTAAAAAAGTTCTTTTAACTTTTTTTGTCTGATAATATTTGGTGTGACTTTGTCTGAGACTGTTGCAATTTAGGAGGATGTGTTTGATAGTGAGCTGTACTTTGCATATTGTGCATACTGGGGCGTCCTCCCTTTTTAAAAGGTGAGGCTGGGTGATGTGGACGTGCCCAATACACAGTCTGCAGAGTATCACTTCTTATTTTCTGTTTTTGTGTAGCCTGCCGGCCACTGAACAATGACTTCTTGTATCTCATGGAGCTTATTATGAATATAATAATCTATATATAATAATATATATTATCCCATGAGTTTTGCTATTTGTCAGATATGAATTTGTTGATGGTTGGTTTTAAATCTGTATATGGAAGTTTTGTGTTAGTCATGTCTGCCAAAAGTGCTTTTTTGCAGCTTTGTCTACTCTTTCATTTGCTATTAGGTGATATCCAGCGAGTAGCGGTTCTAATGGCGCAATCCGTAGACACCAGGTCCACTATTTTATTCAAGATCAGCCCTCACCGTCATTAGTTACGTTTTTCGTTGACCTCCGCAACACTTCTTCCAGTCCGGAGGGTGGTCTGGGGCGATTGCTTTCTCCGGGTTGGCGACGAAGAATATGACCAGCGTAGACGTCTCGTGACCACGGCATGCTGAACTGGGTTGATTATGCAGCGAAGACGCAGTGGCGTTTGATATGAAATGATTCCACCGGACTCGAAGGATGCGGCGTAAACAGTTATCTTTTCAAATTGATTTCTGTTTGGAATATCTGGCAAGGAAGCGATGCTCCACAGTGTCCCAGATCTCTAGAACTGGATCCTCACTATTAGATACAGTTTAGTTACATACACAGGAGACCTCTTTTTTGGGGGTAATGTCTTACCCCTTCACTGGGGATACAGTCAGCGTATTCTAAATAGTAAGATTGGGGTACTTGTAAAGTTTTTAAACACCACCCTTGGCAGTTGAAAAGGGCTTAAAGAAAGTCCTGTGTTATGTAATCTTTTGGTAAGCGTATAAGTCCTATCCCGCGTATTGGTAAAGGTCCAGTGATTTAATCCTATGTGCGTCATCAAAGAATGTCCATGTAATTATGACCAGTAGGGTCGGGGTTAAGTATTGTATCAACCTCAGAGTACTGCCATTGATTGGCCAAGAGATAGATCACATGGTTCTGGCCGAGTATATAAGTAGGAATGGGCAATTAACACACACCTTATATGTCCCAAAAAACTCAACAGTACTTACTACTCGCATAAATCCTCAATACAACAGCTAGGGTGCAAGATCTATTTAACCCAAGGACGGGACCATCATAAGTTTCGCTATCAGGTCAGACATAACGTAAGGATATTTTTTGCACATCGAATACAAATAATTTTAAAAAGATCTATTTGACCCAAAGATGGGACCCTCTTAAGAATAGGTGACGAATTTTAATTAATATTAATTTCAGTTCCAATGCAGTCACTCATGTAAGTACTGAGTAGACTCATTACACACGCACACACACACACACACACACACACACACACACACACACATATATATATGATAAAAATGTCGCAAACGAGTTTGAATTTTGTTTTTTCTTATATTTCGGTGGATGCGATACGTGTTTCGGTTTGTTTAAAAACCAGTATGATTTATTAGCACGATCCCCAACTTAAAATGGCTATGCATATGAATCATATTAGATAACCCACAAAACTGACATGCCATTAAAACAAAGAAACCAAACCAAACCAAACCATTGGTTATTTAATGTATTTTCATAATCTTCTACCAATAATAATCCTTTATATATATATATATATATATATATATATATATATATATACCAACGACTCTGCACCAGCAGGATGCGACACAAGGTCAATTCCTTAAGTGGAGTTTAGACTGATTACCTAGTAAAGGTTAAAAAGCCTAGTCTGCCTACTATTTACCCATAGCCGGAGCATATTGATGAACAACTTTGGACGTAAGTGCAATGGAGGAATGCTCCACAGTCTCCCAGATCTCTAGAACTGGAAACTCACTATTAGAGTTAAATGTCATACACAGGACACCCATTTTTGGGGATATCTTACCCCCACCCCTTCACATGGGATACAATCTGCGTGTTCTAAATAGTAGGATTGGGGTACTTACTACTCAGATAAATCCACAATACAATCTGTCCCTAGGGTGCATGGTCTATTTGACTCAAATATAGGATCCTTGTAAGTACAACCACTCCGGGTCAGGGTAGGGCTGGGACGGAAGGGATGTCTTACCACAGTCTTCCAGATCTCTAGAAGTGGAACCTCACTATTAAATACTTCACAGGGGATACAGTCAAGTCATAAGCTGTTGTGCCGGGTAACATCGAATCACCTTACTAGTTGTCACTGTAAAGACAGCATTCTCCTTGAGACTGGTGGCTAAAAACAAACAATTCCCGTTTTTGTTCTTTTTTTATGATTTTTTAAAAATCTTTGAATTCGGATCTTTTTGTCGTTTCTTTGTTTTCTGATAACAGAATCGACAATCAATTTTATCAGACAAAATGGCGCTGACGACAAATCGTAATTGAACAACCCCCACACCCAAATCAGCTCCAGCCCCACAACACGACGCCCCCCACCCCACCGACTAGCCTACACAACCAACAGAAGAGAAAGGAGACCGCTTCCAAGTGTTCCGACCGATTTTTCCAAAAGGAGATCCCGTTTTTTTTTTCTTTCTTTCTTTCAAGAACTTCTTCAACTTCTGCTTATTCAACTTTGCTTTCCTCTTCAGCCATTAATACCATGATATAAAAAAATAAATGAATAAATTTATCTTTTGTTTCCGTTTTTCTTTTCTTTTTTTTTTCCTTTTTTTTTTTTTTTCAAAAAAATTCTTAAAAGTCTTTTGGAAATACTTCAAAATTATTTGTTTTCAAATTATTTTTAAAAGCCCATCCTCAAATTCTTCCCTTTTAAAAGTTCTTTCAAATCTATTTTCTTTTTTAATTAAAAATATAAAAATTTTGTTGTAGGATTTTTTTTGTAAACTTCGCTTTTTATTTGTAGGACTTTCTTTTTAAACACTTTTTTTTACTTTTACAAATTTCTGTTCGCATTTTATCCCTTTAGCATATTTTATTTTTGGTTAGTTATTCTCCATCTATATAATTCTAAAGTTGGTTGGTTAATGGCATGTAAAATCCCGCGGGTTATTTAATGCCAAATCTTGTTTTTGAATATGTATATAGGATTTGTTTAACTTTATAATAATTTGTGGTAATAGAGATGAGACTGTAAACCAAATACTCTGCGAATGTAGCAAACTAGCACAACAAGAATACAAAACTAGACACGACTGTGTTGGGAAGGTGATCCACTGGGAATTATGCAAAAAATTAAATTTTGACCACACAACAAAATGGTATATGCATAAACCAGAATCTGTTCTCGAGAACAAAACGCATAAAATTCTCTGGGACTTTGAAATAAAAACGGATCACCTTATCCCAGCAAGAAGACCAGACCTAGTGTTGATAAACAAAAAAGAAAGAACTTGTCAACTGGTGGATTTTGCAGTGCCAGCAGATCACAGGGTGAAGCTAAAGGAAAATGAAAAAATGGACAAATATATGAACCTTGCCAGAGAACTGAAAAAGTTATGGAACATGAAAGTGAAAGTGATACCAATTGTGATTGGTGCACTTGGAACAGTCCCTAAAGGATTAGAAAAGGGTTTGGAAAGTTTGGATATCAAAGGAAGGATTGAAACCATTCAGAACACTGCACTGCTGCAATCTGCCAGAATACTCAGAAGAGTCCTGGGGACCTGAGGAGACTTGCTGTCACTCAGACTCCAGTGAAAGACCATCAGCTAATGCTGATGTGAAAACTCAAAAAGAGTAAAGATAATAATAATAATAATAATAATAATAATAATAATAATAATATCCTTTCAGCTAGTATATTAGGTCTGAGACCTGTCAGCTGTTCCTTATAACTATTCATTTTAATTCCACAGAATATTTATAATAATTCCACAGATTATCTAATATTATCTGTATTAATAAATTATGATTTTTTATTCTAAATCCTGTTTGCCTAGCACATTAGAAATATTTAAAAATAAACTGTAACAGTTATGTTGCATCACAAAAACAAAACAATAGTTTTAGTTAAATATTAAACAGTTTTGGTAATGTTAGTTTAGAGGGATATACAATATTTTGATAATGATTCGGAAATGTCGCAAGTTCACAGAACAACGTATTATGTGTGTGACCAGTTACCCCGCGTACGCAACCTTTATGCTGTCCATAAACACTCTTATACATTCAAATTACCACCACATACATACGCACATAATTTTATCCAATCATACACATCCCATGTCTATTGAATTTTCTGAAATTTTTTGAATTTTTTTTCGATTTTCCTTGCATTTGAAACATCTTCACCTGATGATTGCATCGCATGAAACCAATATGGTCGTGAATGTTCCTTTGTCACCTAATAAATAGATATGTAAAACCTTTATATATTTATTTTATTATATTATATAACAGCTCTATTTTATATTGAGCACTCTACCAATAATACTGCCTTTGGTACGCCATTCTAGCAAAAGCTGAAACAGTGACCAGCTCACACTATAGTATATATATATATATATATATATATATATATATATATATATATATATATATATATATAACTCGGAAAAGAGATGTATGTGCGATTTTAATACTAAAATCAAAACTTAAATTTTGTATGTTTCCTTATTATAATTTTAAAAAAAAATTAAGTGTTGATTTTTATTGATTAAATGATATAATTCAATAATCAAAAATCAATCAGTCTACGAGAGGCCAAACTCTGAATTTAACAATCATGTTAAACTCCGCTCAAGAAATTGACATTGTGTCATCCACAGACACGTGTTTCGGCTTTTCACGCCTCTTCAGTGTAGCTAGACACAACAACTATCCTTGGCTAGGGTCGAACTCAGACTGACTGTTTGCCAGCCTGACGACTGCAGTAGCGGTACAGGTGTTTTTAAACTATTAATTACATAGGTTTGTTTATATATTTTTTACAATCAAAGAGAGATCTAGTTTGCGGACAAACAATCATTGCTTATATGCTTAGTAGTGAAAGTTAATTTAAATCACCAATTAAAGAGCGCATACCAAATTTATGGGAGCATATATATATATATATATATATATATATATATATATATATATATATATATATATATATATATATATATATATATACCGTTTGCAATTTCTTACAATCATGTGATCGCATGTGCCGAGTATGTCCGGATTTGGACAAACAATTATTACGCGTTTCTTAAAAACTTGTTCAAGCTGAAGTCAAGTTCTGTTTCTGAAGTGTTTGTTTCAAGATGAATTGTTCGACTGAAACTACTTCAAATGATTTACAACCTCATCGTTGACTATATATATATATATATATTGTATATATATATATGTATATATATATATATATATATATAGAATGAATAGAGAATGAAGAGAAAAGTATTGGCATATAAAGGTGCTCAATGCTAAAATAGCAGAGCAGATTTACAATCAAATATATATTTATATTATGAATATTAATCTTGTAAAGTTTCATGCTTACGCAATCCTCAGACAAGAGTCAAATGGTTGAGAAAAAAAAAAACAGTAGTTTTTTAGCGTTTATATAAACGTGAATCGTTCATATATATATATATATATATATATATATATATATATTAGCTATCTTTGCAGTTGCGTATATATATATATATATATATATATATATATATATATATATATTTATTTTAACAATGGAAAGGGGTAACCTACTCGAGTTTCATCGATTGATTCTTCAGGGTTAGTTAGTTAAATTAATCGAGTTTTCGATTGATCTTAGGTGTTATAAACATGCCCGTTGGAATGATGTTTATAACACCTAAGATTAATCGAAAACTCGATTAATTTAACTAAAGTAACCCTGAAGAATCAATCGATGAAACCCGAGTAGGTTACTCCTTTCCATTGTTAAAATAAATTTATGCTCTACATTGTATTGAGCACTTTGTATTTGTTTTTTCTCAACCTTAGCCTCTGGATATTGTGCGCTTCCAACGATCGTACTCATACCCACCGGTAACTTACTACTTATACATTTACAAATAAATATATATATATATATATATATATATATATATATATATATATATACAACTGCAAAGATAGCTAATCATCCCTTGGTTCTAAGAACATTCGGAGATAAGAGATGCATTCATTTTGCCAAACAAAAGATTAAAAAAAGAGGAGAAAAAAACACAATAAAACAACAACAGATCTTTAAAAAAAAAAAACCCAAAAACAAAACAACCCCCCCCCCAAAAAAAAAATGCTTCGTACTGGCCAGAGCGGTTTAATCAGAACAATGAAAGGTCTGTAAATAGAGGCAACAGTCTAGAAATAGCATCTAGTTTCCAGAGATTTCAAATAACAGCCTGAAGATGAAAGAAGCGGGCGGCCTATTAGCAAATGCATTCACATGTGTCTAAAGCTCTCAATTTAAACAACTCAACGACTCGCAGAAATGCAGTGGTTCACGAGAAGCTTGCTTGACTGAGTCATGAAGAACGAATACCGCCCTCATTGGTTGTATACCTCACGTGACCTTTCCGTAGTCCCAGTTCATCAAAACAACATCGCCAAGGTCAGCAAAGTCTGGCACAGGGCATTGACAGAAGGAGTGTCCGGTGAGAATCGAAATCGTTAAGCTTGCGATTTGTCTACCAAGGGTGTTGTATTGTGGTGTAATGGTTAGCATGCTAGTCTCGCAGCTTTATTACTACTGAATAATTGCGACTTTATGTCATAGAAAAAAACCCATTCTCTCTCAATGACACATATATATAGTTTATATATATTTACTAATTTACTAGTAAAGAGTAATCAATATCATTGAAACTACATATATATCTAATTTACATAAGTCATATATATATAACCGTTCATAGATTAGCGTTTAAATTGAATGTTCATGTCGCGATTGGTACATGCGAAAACGAAAAATGTGACTGGAACTCGTGTGGTCGAAAGCCAAGACGTGATTGGTACACGAGGAGATGGTGAAAATGTGTAACGTATTCCTTACAGACATCAATGATTTAAAAGAAGATATATACAAGATGTGTCAAGATTTTTTGTACTTTTTGACACACCTTGTATTCTATTCATTAATTTTTTTTAGAATAAAGATGTCAAAAAAAGTACCAAGTTTAAATCTGTATTTCCCAAAATACAAATGAAGAATGAATGTAACTTTTTTTTTTTTCAGAATACAAGGTGTGTCAAAAACAAAAAAAATTTTTTGAAACACCTCATATATATATATATATATATATATATATATATATATATATATATATATAATTTTATTTGCGTTTTATGACTTGGACGGCGTAGGAAAAAGAGCTAATCCAATTTGTAAATAAATAAATATTACTACCCATTTAGTAAGAATTATCCTAAACATCTTTTAGGTGAATCCTAGGTAAGTAGTATCTGATTCATTTTAGGGTTTCTTATATATATATATATATATATATATATATATATATATATATATATATATATATATATATGTGTGTGTGTGTGTGTGTGTGTGTGTGTGTGTGTGTGTGTGTGTGTGTTTTATGGTCTAGATCATTAATTATGCTAGTAATCATTTTGAATGTACTTTTGACGACTGATTAAACAAAACAAAAAAGAAAAAAGAAAGAAAAGAAGATTTTTATAATTAATGTCATCACTACCAATAAATATACAAAATAATTAAGAACATAATTAATAAGCCAGACAGCAAACTACATCAGTTATTTACACTATTTCCTATAAAATTTGCATATATATATATATATATATATATATATATATATATATATATATATATGATAAGTTGTAAAACACGGTGTGTTTGGAATGTCTTTTTGCCGACATATTCTCCCCCCCCCAAAAAAAAATATATATTTATATATATATAAGGTGTGTAAAAAAAGTATCGAGATTGTTTTGTACTTTTTGACACCTTGTATTCTGAAAAAAAAAGTTCCCTTCGTTAATTTTTTTCAGAATACAAGGTGTGTCAAAAAAGTACCAAGGTTAAAGCTGAATTTACCAAGATGGAAATGAAGAATGAATGGAACGTTATCTATTTTAGAATACAAGGTGTGTTAAAAAGTACAATGATGCTTTTTTGACACACTTTTTTGATACACACATACCCCCCACACACAAATATGCATCCAACTACTTTCAGCTACTTTAATTATTCTTTAATCTTTAAGTCTTAATTAATATTTTAAAATTGACTTTGTGTCAATCCTGCTCGGGGGGTATTATATATATATATATATATATATATATATATATATATATATATATATATATATATAATTTTGAAAATTATGGGTCTACCGTGGTTTTAATATGAGTTAAATAGATGGAAAATGTGTTTGAAAATATTTGGATGCCGAACAAGAATGAATAAAACAAAAACGTCACACGGCATAAAATAACCCAAGAGTTGACATGCCGTAAAATCCAACCAACCAACCAACCAAACAACCAGCACAAAGAATGAATAAAACAAAAACGTCTTCAGCATAAAATAACCCAATGGGTTGACTGCCTGAATGAAGATGAATAAAACAAAAACGTCTTTGGCATAAAATAACCCAAATGGGTTGACATGCCGTAAATCCAACCAACCAACCAACCAACCCATCAACAATGAATAAAACAAAACGTCTTCGGCATAAAATGACCCAAATGGGTTGACATGCCTTAAATTCCAACCAACCAACCAATCAACTACTGCTTGATCACAGGTGAGAATAATCTAATCCACCTTAACTCTGATAAACTATCTGAGGGGATTGTGGAGTAATTGTTAGGGTCCTATTTATGGGTTAAATAGATAAAAAAATAAGCTTAAAAACATTTGAACAAACAATAAGAATAAATAAAACGGAAACATCTTCAGCATAAGATGACCCAAGAGTTAACATGCCGTAAAAAAAACCAACCAACCAACCAACCACCAAAGTGATAATAAAGTTTTCTACCTAAAACCCCGTTAACTCTGATAAACTATCAAAAGCACATACACAGAAAGGGGGATAGATACCGGGCCACGCTATTTGTTCATGATTCAACGGAAATTGATTTCTCTGGGTGTGTGTGGCGGGGGGAGGATGTTGTTGATGATGATGATGATGATGATGATGATGATGATGATGGTGCCAGTCAAAGGAAACTCCCATTAATGGTTTGGTTGTGTTTGGCGCCAAAGCAAAAACGCACTTCTTTTGTGGCGGCATCTAATTGCATTTATGTAATTGCTTTGGTGTAATTGGGTTTTAACGCAATTACCTCCCCTGATTGCATATTTATCCTAAAGATGTTACATTTTTTAAAATTTTTCTTTCTTTTTTCTTTTTATTTAGTATAAACCAACTCTATTTCATTCATCACCGTCACAGTGTCTATCTTTCCTTCTCTCTCTGTTTGTAGTTCACTTTTTCGTAGTTGTTTCCTTCACTCCTTCCATTTTCTTCTGTTTCATTTTGTTTGCTTTCAGATTGTCTATAAAACGGCGTATATACAAAGTGTGTCCATCAAATAATCAGACTGACCATTATCTATTGTTATACTAAAGCTGAAGGAATCAACGTTTGTCTCGTATAGGATATTTACTGTTTAGTTTAATGACACGAAAATTATACTAAATTATTCCTTATTTTTAGGATTGAGTTATGTTTGAAAAAAATTCCATTTTAATTGGTTCTAATTAGTCGTAATTTGCAAGTAAGGAAAAAACTGGCCAATCCCTTTCTTTACATTCTGCCTATCATTTTCTTCCTCTCTATGTATATCTTGATTACCTCCTCGTTATATATGTTAGTTTCTCTGGAGAGTAGAGTAGAGAGAGAGAGAGAGAGAGAGAGAGAGAGAGAGAGAGAGAGAGAGAGAGAGAGAGAGAGAGATGGGAGAAATGGGAGAATTTGAAATGTATTTGTGTGTTAAATTACATAAGCAGGAAGCCGTAGCTTAAATTAGGTCAAACATTCCCTTTTATTTTAAAATTATACAAAAGGATTTTAAGGTTTTGTCAGGCCGTATTTATTAAAATTTTTTTAACTCGCCTTGAAAACTCACTTTTCTCTAATCTCAATTATTTACTTAAAGCCCAATGGGTGAGTCGACAGGTTACGTTTTGTCTAGTATATATATATATATATATATATATATATATATATATATATATATATATATATATATTAAAAAGCCTTCTCTTTGGGTATGGTTTTATGGGTAAGAATAGCACAAGATTCCATAATTCTACGTAGTGTTCTATTGTGTATGTGGGTTAATATTTTGGCACCTTTAAAGTCAAAGGAATGATTATGATCAAAAATGTGTTTAGCTAGGGTGTTGTTTAGAAAACCTCGTTTATTTGTGGTGTTTTCATGTCCTTTTATCTATACTCATATATATATATATATATATATATATATATATATATATGGATAGTATATTTTACATCTTTTAATCTTATAATTTTACATTTTATACCTGCTATGCTTTTATAGCGTTGAGCAATCTATCTATGCAAACACTTTTGCAGTCCTTCATTATAATCGAACATAAGGAAAAATGGGAGAGAGAGAGAGAGAGAGAGAGAGAGAGACAGACAGACAGACAGACAGACAGACAGACAGAGAGTTAACTCAAGATTATTATTCTTTATACATATTGAACCAAATGCAATAGCTCTTAAGTAAACATATCAAACGTTTTAATAATTAGATTATCATACTGTGATATACTCGCAGGTCTTAGGTGCTAGTCAACGTAATTACATTAGATACAAATCTGCCATGTATATTTCTAAATAGTTGCCATTTTGAAGCCTCGTGACGCCGAAAATGTTCCCACTCTTGGAAACAGTATTGAAAGTCTTCAAGTCTCATTGCCTTGGGTTAGTTCGTCATGGACTGTTGCTGGTTCTCAATAGTTGCCAAAATATCGACAACGGAGCTGGTTGGTTGGTTTAATTGTTGGCAACGCTTGTTGGGTTATTTAATGCTAAAGTCAGACTCTTTGCCAAATAACTCTATGGCTTCAAGTAATGGTAGTCATTTGTGAACAATTATCTATTATCTATATATTAATGCTTATGTAAATATATATATATATATATATATATATATATATATATATATACATATATATATATTTTCTAGACATTTTACTCATGAATAACAATAACAAACTAACATTCAAAGTCCATCACAAAACAAATTGCAAAAATGAATATTTTATTCTTTGCAATACTAACTGTATCCATCCACCAAAACTTTCAAATTTTTATAACGGTCACTGCGTTCCAAAAATGATTAAAAAATTTTTTTTTCGAACATTATTAAAATTCTGTTTTATCTCCAACGAATTTTTCTCTACTCAAAAAATTAAAATTCACTCTGATGAAGGTCGCAAAAAATCTCTCTGTGTACGGAATATTTTAACATTTTTCCTATTATTATTATTATTATCATTATTTCAATTCCATCTGATTATTTTAATAATAATAATAACATAATCCGTATACATTTTGATAAACTGACCGAAACACATGCGTATGTGATATCGATTAAAGTTATATCGATTAAATTCATTTTATCCATCTACAGTTCTTTTCTTTACTCATTTTTTCTTCATATTGTCGGATTCAATTTCCTTTCCATTCTTACATATATATATATATATATATATATATATATATATATATATATATATATATATAGTATGAACAAGAGGTATATATATATTTATATATATTGGTTTGGAGGTTGATTTCATACGCACATACGAACGTGGTCATTCATACGCACACACGCGCGTGGATACGGTCATAACGTCACAGTCTACACGCATTTTCATGTACACGCGCATGACAACATACGCACACGTACAAACGAAAAAGTGCATTCCCGTAAACATGCAACACGAGAATACAGTTATTAAAAAATACCATCTGTAACATTTTCAAAAAAAAAATTTCATTTAACTAAAAATGTCATAACAAGACGACAACTACTTCAGTCTTATGGTCCGGAATTTAAAACAAACACGGAATGGACATTATAAGTCGTAGGGTCGATGTTCGAACATTTCGATTTATAAAGAAACCTTGTTCAGGACCATTTAGTAACTATTCAAGGAGAAAGAAAGATTTATGTAGTTAAAAAGATGATGGATGTTTTGAATGTGTTGAGTTGGGAAAACTTTTCTACACATTCAAACGCATTCAAAACATGTACCATCTTTTTAACTACATAATTCTTTCTTTCTCCTTGATTAGTTACTAAATGGTCCCGAAGAAGGTCTCTTCATAAACCGAAATGTTTGAACATCGACACTACGACTAATAAAAAATTCAGAGAAATAATAAATTTCCGTCCATTGTAACATCCCGAGTTTGTTTTACATTTCTCCACATACTATCGGATCAATTTCATCATTTTACTCCCAAAGTGTTCTATGTTATTTTCGCCGGTAGTCAGGATTGAACCTTCAACCTACAGATGGTTGTCACTTAGAACAGTATTATCTCAAAGATTATATTCGTTGCGCCATGTGCCCAACAGGACACATTTTTTTAGTCAAGATAGAACTTGACCCCCTCCCCTCATAGTGTTAACTTGTTTAAACATTTCTATCGAATTATCGTGAATTATGACTAATGTCTCTTGCGTTCCATTTTTCGCAACACATTTTACCAAAGACATTATCGATCCAAGATTATTCAGATATGTTTAGAGTTGCATGCAGGTGTTCATGTGTGTATGTATGGGAATTTTATATATCCGTGGAAATGTTCTTGTGTGTATGTACGGGTGTGTTTAGATATGTTTAGATATACATACGTCTCTCACCAGAGCCCAGACGAAAAAAGAAAGATTTTCCTCCTCTTCCGTTTCTCGTCCCGGGGTCACATCCGTTTCCGGTCAAAACCTGGAACTTCCGTTTTTTTTAATCTATTTCCGGGGTTATTCTTAGGTCAATTACTGGCACCCCGTTGAATGTTTACTCTTCCAAATTTTAACCTTTGTTTTTCTTTGTTTTTCTTCTCTTTCCCCAGAAATCTGAATACCATTTTATTTTCAATCATCAAATTTCCCGTAGACCATGATAATTACGCTACACGTATAAGTAGCACAGGGAACTTTGCGGTAAAGTGAAGAGCTGATGATAGGTGGGACGCTCCACCTCAGACGCTAAAAATGATCTCCTTGGTCTAGCGCTAGTGAAAAGGGGATAAAATCCCTCGATGTCTGGCTAATACCGATTTTAGGCCACCCCGACGACGACTTGTGTAGATAATATTCTTTGAATTCAAGTTAACGGAAATTACAACGGTTAGAGATTTTGATGGACGCCTCGTTGTTGGAATTTTTGTAGGGTATAAGGTGTGTACTAAATGGTCACTTCTAAATATAGACTCGCTGACTACCACGTGACCAGGGAAGCAACCTCTTATCCAATCACTGACAGTGCTGCTGCTGCTGTTGTTGTATTTATAATGGCTAATTCTAATCTTAGCTCATTACTACTTGGATCTTCGTGGACGACGGAACGTACTACTATACCACCGGACTTATTGACTTACCAAAGGATACTATACCACCGGATACCATTGACTTATTGACTTACTTACTTATTTACTTTAAGTCCTTTTACATCTGGCCAAGGATGGCGGCCAGACTTAACACTCGTAACTTAGTTTTGACTCCTCTTTTCCGGTTGTGTGCAAGATAGTTCTTGTCAGTTTCTAGTTAGAAACCGGTGAAGACGTGGTTAGCTAGTCTCTCACTGTGTGGTTGAGGATCCGGGTCCAAGGAAAATAAATAAATATGTGAATTCACGAAAGAAGTATTTTGCGTTGTCACTAAAAGCAAATGAAAACGCAAGACATCTCAAGAAGTATATCTTAGGAAGAAGGAGCCATCCTGAATAAGAGGCTAGAAGAGCTACTCTGATAGAGACCAAGCCATGAAGAAAAGCTGCTGCTCAGAATCGTAAGAAGAAATACAAGCCGCAGCTACAAGTAAGAAGATAAGTTCACTTCGAAATTACGAAATACGCCACTGGTATACTATATATACCATCTGTGTAAAGATATTGCTATATATAAGATATGTAGAGATGTCTTAGATATCTTTTGATATACATATAAGTGTTAATGTACGAATATGATGTGATATGTTTAGCTATGCAGACAAGTGACCGTATTTTAATGTACAAATGTGTTTAGATATGCATGTATGTGTTCAGGTGTGTATGTATGTATGGATTTTTAAAAATATGTTTAGATATGCATGCAAATGTTCAGGTTGGTGTACGAATGTGTTTAGATGTGTTCAGATAAGTTTTCTTGTGTAAATACACGAATGTGTTTAGATGTGTGTTCATGTGTGTATGTACGCCCGTGCTTAGATATGTGTAAATATGCATGCAGGTTTTCATGTGTGTATGGACGGATAAGTCTATATATGTTTAGATGTGCATACAGGTTTTCATATGTGTATATACGATGTGGTTTAGGTATGTTCACATAGGCATACAAGTGTTCATGTGTGTATGTACAAATGTGTTTTGGATATGTTTACATACGCGTGTATGTGTTTTGTGTATGTATGGATGAATTTAGATATGTTTAGATATGCATGTAAATGTTCAGGTTTGTGTACGAATGTGTTTAGATGTGCTCAGATATGCATGCAGATCTTCATGTGTTAACACATTAATATGTTTAGATATGTGTGGATGTATTTAGATATGTTTAGATATGCATGCAAAGGTTCAGGTTTGTGTACGAATGTGTTTAGATGTGTTCAGATATGCATGCAGGTTTTCATGTGTTAATACATGAAGGTGTTTAAATATGCATACCAATGTTCGTGTGTGTATTTACCGATGTGTTTAGAATTTACAAGCTATTTCCTTTCCTCTGTTGCATCGAGCTTTTGATTCCGCTTCTAGACATTTCCTATTATGAAACTGGCACCTGAACATTTCTCAGAAAAATTTGCCTTTTGTATAGAAACGGAGAAGAAAATAGCAATTAATTAGTAAGTCAATTTTGGTCAGAAGTCCGTCAATTTAATAAACTCGACAAACCAATCAATACAAAGAAAGAATTCTAATCACGCACTTGAGTTCGAATATTTAAACGCTATTCCCCCCCGACTTCACTCTTTTTGAAAGAGGCACATAAAAGAACAGATAATATTGGAAATAAAGACAGTCACAATTTGAGTTAGTTTAGCATCTTCATATATATATATATATATATATATATATATATATATATATATATATATATTAGGTTTTTAATCTTATAATTTTAAGTTTTATACCTGCTCTGCTTTTATAGCATTCAGCAGTCTATCTATGCATACATTTTCTTATTTGCAGTCATTCATTATATATATATATATATATATATATATATATATATATATATATATATATATAATATGAACAAAAAGTAATAAGACAATCAGGAATATTACTTGCATGTTGTTTATTCTCAACTAGTTTCGACCTTAGGTCATCGTCAGGAGAACATTTCTTATTTGAAGAAATTGTTTATAGATTATTAGAAAGGGAGCATTATAGAAGAACTATAAAAAGTTGAAGTGTTTTTGAGGGTTTGACATGCTATTAAAATCCGAGTAGACGAGTGTGTTAGTAGTAGCATGTCCATTTGTTCCGTGAAGAACCTCTATAAGGTGGGTTATATTTTTTTAATGCTCTTATATATGTGAGGGAGGGTTCATGGGAGTTGTGTGTATGACTATATGTGTATACATATAAATGTATGTGTGTGTTTACATATATGTGTGTGAATGTGAGTGTGTGTATGTATCACGGTACTGTGCGCGTGACTTCTAGATTTTTATATATATATTAATGTGTATGGTGTAACGCTGTGCCTTTTTCACAATGCGCTTTTTTACACTTGCGTCAAATGATACCTTGACAAAGGGTGAATGTCACCCGAAATATTGGAAAATTAAGGCAAACCAAGGAAAGAACAAATGTTATATATTATAACTCTGTTTTTGTTCTGTTTTTGTTCACTTATTATATATTTCCTATGCTTCCTGATAACACAGAAAACTTTCACAAGATCATACATACATATATGTATGTATATACATATATATATAACATATATATATTCATCGTAGTTAATGCATTTCGTTCTATAAAAGTCAGACAGAGACGGTGAGAACACAACCTTTACGATGCGAACAACAGAACATCAAACTAATTCTGTCGGGTTTATTATAGATTTCATTTACCTTCCCAGACAGCTTCAAAGACATGTTAGTGTGATTAGGTGTTTCATGAAGTCTCAGGTTGACCTTTCCCACAGGTCAAGGTATGTGTCAAAATGTCTCGGCCGAGCAGGTGGGTTTATTTTGGAAGCGAGAACGGTGTTCCGGCGTTTCAGTGTTTGGCTGAGTTCGTAGATTGATGGACGAAAGGCCATAGTGACGTCGCTCGAACAAAATGCCGACATTATATATATATATATATATATATATATATATATATGTATGTATGTATGTATATCCTCAACTGCCTTTGATGAAACAATCTATACATTAGCGTATATATATATATATATATATATATATTATATATATATATTGACAGATAGATAGATATAGATATATTAGTGTGGGTAGGTGGATGAGTAATAATGCATACATTGTTTGAATGATGGCAGTTGTGAATACATACACATACACACAGAGAGACAAACAAAGAGACAGAGAGTCGAATAAGAAACAGACAGCATATATATATATATATATATATATATATATATATATATATGAGTATGTACTTTAACTTATATATATATATATATATATACATATATATATATACATATATATAATATATATATATATATATATATTTATATATATATATATATATATATATATGAGTATATACTTTAACTTATATATATATATACACATATATATATATATACATATATATATTTACATATACATATATGTATATGTAAATATATATATATATACATATATATATATATATATATATATAT